>JARJEE010000008.1:14802500-16002500 GCA_030180105.1 Hyles lineata | reverse complement strand
GTTATTACGCCCTCGATGTGGTCCCTTGGATTGAGATCACAGCGGATATCCACACCAAGGATACTTAGGTCATTCCGCATTGAGAGGGGAGCACCCTGAAGAATGGGGAGGGGAGAGAACGGGGATTTTTTGCACGTGAACGCACACACCTGGGTTTTCTTGGCATTGAACTCAACCATATTCCTAGAACCCCATGTAGAAATGAGATCCAAGGTCCGGTTGAGCTCAATGACAAGATCTTCGCGTCCCTTCACAGTTTCGACTCGGCAACCTGGAGGCCCGCAGTGGTATCGCCCATGAACCGTGCTGTCATCTGCATAGCAATGAATGTTGCCAAGCGACAACATGTCATTGATATGCAGAATAAACAAGGTGGGCGACAGCACCGAGCCCTGAGGAACTCCGGCATTTACCGACATGAGCGCCGAAGCGTGTCCGTCAACGACTACACGCATTCTACGCCCATGCAGAAAGCCGGAAATCCACGAACACAGGTTGCCGGGCAGACCGTATGCCGGAAGCTTGGACAGAAGACCTCGGTGCCAGACCCTATCAAACGCCTTGGCAATGTCGAGGCTCACAGCAAGAGCCTCGCCACGCCGGTCAATCGCCTCACCCCAGCGATGCAGGACAAACGCTAGAAGATCACCCGTTGATCGATTTTGACGGAATCCGTATTGTCGGTCACTGATCAACGAGTGATCCTCCAGGTAGCGGACCAATTGAGCGTTTATGATCCGCTCCATGACCTTACACATCACTGAGGTGATAGCGATAGGGCGGTAATTGGTAGGGTCCGACCGATCACCCTTTTTAGGGATTGGTTGCACATTGGCCTCCCTCCAAGATTCCGGCACAGCACCTGTGCGGTAGGACGCTCGGTAGAGGCGAGTCAGTACAGGAGACAACTCGGCTGCACAAGCCCTTAAAACCACCGCTGGTATCCCATCCGGGCCACTGGCTTTCCGCACATCGAGAGACCGTAACTCACGCCGCACATCACACTGCCTGATGCGAATATCCGCCATTGAGAAACCGCAATCAGGCAGTGTGGGCAGCGTCTGGGAACCACGGTCTTCGAGGCGGGAATTAGCCGCAAAGAGACTAACTGGTGGTAGGTCTCTCATATGTGAGAGGCCATCTGGGTGGGTACCACCGCAGTGTCTATTTCTCCCGTCAAACAGCAGTGTAAACGCACTGTTGTGTTTCGGGTTGAAGGGCATTGTAGCCAGAGTAACTACTGGACATATTGAGACTTAACATCTTATGTCTCAGGATGGCGAGCGCAGTGGAATGCCAAGCGTTGCTTTGTAATTCAAGGTGTTGTTTGGTTTTGCTACTGTTCATGAGCGGTCGTATCGCTTACCTACCATCAGGCGAACGGCATGCTCGTCTCGCCATTCATAGCAATAAAAAAAAAAAAAAAAAAAAAAAAAAAAAGAGATTTGCCAGTAAGGCAGCCTTCTCCTGCGGCTTGTGGGCCAGCGACCCTTCTGGGTACCTCAGCGGTGGCAACGCTGGGCGGCAGAAGTTAGATTGGACGGCCCTGGCCAACCTCCAATAAGCACGGCTGCTAGTTGGGTGATCGGCCAACGCACGCCCAATCCTGCTAACGCGCTGGGCATCCGCCCTAACGTACGCCTTCTTGCAGGCCTTGGTGGCACGGTTGTAGGCTTTTAATCTTATGGCTCGAATGCCATAATTACGGAATTAGTACAATTTGTAGCCAGAGTAATTACTGGATATATTGAGACTTAACATCTTATGTCTCAGGATGGCGAATGCAGCGGAATGCCAAGTATTGCTTTGTTATTTCTTATTGCTAGTGTTTATGAGCAGTTATATTGCTTACGATCAGGCAAACGGCATGTCCGTCTCGCCGTTCATTGCTATAAAAAGACATAAAAAACCGTTGAGCTTGAGTTTCCAATCTAACAGGTCACGATTTGAATCTTATTTCTGCTGCTATTAGACTAATAAGGCGACAATTGATTTCAACTGCAAATCCAAAATGACATTATTTATAAACCGTGTAGTTTCAACCCTTTTAAAATTTAACGACGTTTTATCATGTGTTATCTTCTACTTAAGTTTACACATAAAATAATATATTTATTATAAAGAAAATTAAGTCTTTCAAATAACAGATAACTTGATAAAGACATACTTTAAATCACTACCCTACGTTTTGATGTGTCTTTCGTATTAAATATTAGGAACTATATCTGGTTAATCCTGTCCACAGATATTATATATTTGATTGCATCTCAGAAACTGACAAATTTATAAAGACGTACATTTTTAATGATGTGTAACTAATATACAGCGTTAATTATAAAACAATATTTATAATACAACAAAGTTAAAAAACAATATATTTATAAAACTTTAAAACACGTTCACATCCAAACTGCCGCGTGTAATTTTTAATAAACGTTAGATGGCAATGGTTACAGCGCAATGTAAATCATTGATTATTTTCACTTAAATATGCATACTACATACATAATATGACCGTATCATTATATTCTTTTAATTATTTATTTTACACTGCTCTCTCTTTCTCCTTCTTTTAAATCCATTCCATGCTTTTAGCTAAGACATTGCTCTAAGCGACAAGACCGCCATTTGTACATTCTCTTTTCATTTTTGTTTCTGTATATTGTATTTTTTATGTGTACCGTAAAGATTTAAGTAAATAAATAAATACAAAAAATAAAGGATAAAAAATGATTCACTATTTTGACGTGAGACATTGGACACGGTTACCCGCAGGCTATGTTAGTACAATCTACAAATTTTGAAGATCCCCTTTCTTAAGTAATGTACTATTACTTTGGCTTATATTTTAGTAACAACATATTTTTAGGCACGTTTTACACTATATTTGTAGAGTTAGTAGAATTATATTTGTTGAATTATATATGTCCCTTAGTTGGGACAGTATAGGGGATCATTTTTCAGAGCTAATTACCATTCATTTCTTTATTTATACTAGTATTCTTTTTTTACGTATTTGACACACCTATACATTTGAAAGAATATTCATAAGCTTAGGAAGTATGTATATACTATCTTTCTATTATTCTAGGTCTAATTTACTTTGAACGCTATTCATTCTAAGCTAATCGAATCTCCTCGATTGTTTTTTTTTTATTTCTCGAGTCAGAAATCAAACTTAAAACTTAGAACTCACAGTCTTAACGATGCCATAAGGGTACGGATGCTAGTAGCTAAAATATAGGGAAATTAAAATATATTCTACTTTTCCAGTATATTTTTTCTCCATACAAATAAAAAATCAAAGTACGTTCTAATTAATTTTTAATATAAACTTAATAAGCGACCGCCTTGCTTTGATTCCAATAATGTAACTAGGTTAAATCTATCAGTAAGCTTTCATGTTTTATTCGGAGTCCACTAGATGGCGTTAGTGGTAAAAAAGAAACCAAAAAAAATAAAATGCTTGAAGTTTACGTTTACTAATTTCCTTTAATTTTGTTATATAGAAATAATGAGTTATGATGTATATATTGCCTACAAGTATTCGTCTCAGGTCTGGGTGTTTGTGAGACAAAAAAAGTATTTCGTAGTTTTTAATACCTACAGCACTAGACCTAATTGAACTTAATATGGGGTCAGGAATATGTATGTGACTGTATAAATATAAATACTCAATATATATATTTTTTTTTCATTTTTAAAACACGTTTATACTAATATACAGTTATATTATGACCATCCTTTTATCTGTTATGTATTTGATGTGTTGCATCCAAAACTGGAACCAAATAAAGTATTTTTCGATTAATATTTTTTTCCTATGTGTTATGTAACTATGATGGTAGTTTATTTTTTCTATAAATGGAATATTGAACTATGTATAGGAGAGGTGAATGCAATTCATTTAAAAATATATGATGGAATGTATTTTTAACTTGAACAAAGTTATTAAAATGTATAAAACAATTATAGAATGTAACCAACCTCTTTTTTGAGTTTTTATTACCGATCAGTAAATAGCAGTTATAAACAAAAACCTCTCAAACCCACAAATTGCTATTTATAAATCTACACACAAATCTAAAATTAAACCACTTATGGGGTAAAAAAAGCAAGATTTGTTTATTTAATCCCTCAAGACCCTCAAAACAGCGTTGGGTAAACAAAAATCCATTTGGTGAACGCTCAGCGAAACGGTTTCGGATAAAAATGCAATATAATATACAATGCCGCGCCATTACTTTTATATTTATCTTCGTGTTGAGTGAAAGATGGATAGGAGTGCTTGAATTACGCTTTTCACTTTATTTTCTATGACTAAAAGACTTAGGAGAAAGGAGAAAGTACTTTAGTAATGCTTGTATCTAAAGTATTACAATCAGTCTTAATGAACATTTTTTTATTAGTTATAACTGTAGATCAGTGACGCGATCCGTAGACTGTATAAGGTCACTATGTACACAAGGGCATATTATTGCCTTACAAGAGACCTGGCTATTTCCACATGATTTGACATTTCTGAGCACTATTGATGACAACTTTGCATGGTGTGGAACATCGGCGGTGGATACGTCGACTGGCATCTTTCGTGGAAGACCGCACGGTGGTGTGGCCATATTATGGAGAAAGGATATGTTCAACAACGTCACCGTGTTACAAAGTGATAATGTGCGCTTAACCGCTATAAAAGTGTCGATGGCAAACGGTAGTTCTTTTGTAGTCATATCAATTTACATGCCTACCGATAGTGCAGATAATCTTAGCGAATACACGGAGTGTCTAAGTGAGATCAGTGCGCTTGTGGAAAGTTGCGGCACGGAGTCAGTGTATGTATTGGGGGACTTCAATGCTCATCCTGGTGAGTCTTTCGGCAAGGAACTGTTATATTTCTGTAGGGACGAAAGATGGGTGTGTGCGGACTTTGAGAAACTTGGGACATTATCTAATACGTATACATATATAAGTGAGGCTCATGGATGTAGACGTTGGTTAGACCACTGTGTAGTTACAGAACTAGCATGGAAAACAATAACTGATGTGTATGTAAAACACGATGTATTCTGGTCTGATCATTTTCCTCTTTTTGTGACATGTAATATTAATTTAATTTTGCCAAAATTGCATAACAATACTAGTACATATTATAACAGAGTCCTGTGGGGCCAAAAAGATAAAGTTGAAATTGAAAAATATAATTATATCTGTAATAGTTTTTTAAGAGAATTAGATCTCCCCTTAGAATTAATTGAGTGTAGTGGAAAGATGTGTACCAACACGGACCACAGAGTTGTTATTAATGATATGTATTCAAAAATTGTAAATATATTGAGCCAAGCGGCTGGGTCATGCTCAGCTAAAACAAAAATAAGTAAAAGAAAACGTGTAATAGGATGGAATAGACACGTTAGGGGCGCGCACAGGGAGGCTCGTCTCTCTTTCCAACTGTGGATGTTATATGGGAAACCCACTAATGGGCCATATTTTGATAATATGTATCTTACGCGAAAAGCTTTCAAGTCGAAATTAAAATGGTGCCAGAATAACCAACAACAAATAAAAATGGATATTCTCGCATCTCGACACAGTATTAAGGATTTTCGTGGGTTTTGGAAACAGACTAATAAACTCAGTCCACATGCCGGCCTCCCGGTGAGCGTTGATGGCGTGTCTGATATGAATTTAATCGCTAATGCATTTAAAGATCGTTTTAAAGTTGATTCTTCGCTGCCTGAGTCCCAGGTTCAATTTTCTGAGTTGCATGACCAGCAGTCGCTTATATTTTGCGCTCAGGATGTCGCTAGAGTAATTAAATATGATATGAAAAAAGGTAAATCGCCGGGGCATGATGGGTTAAGTATTGAACATCTGCGCTATGCAGGCGCACACGTGTCTAGACTTCTAGCAATGTTATTTAATGTTTGTATAGGGCACTCATATCTTCCTGAAGATCTAATGAAGACGGTTGTTGTACCAATTATTAAGAACAAGACTGGGGATGCTTCAGATGGGTCCAATTACAGGCCAATTTCGCTGGCTACAATTATTGCTAAAGTGCTTGACAACTTGCTTGATAAACATCTTAGTCGTCACCTAAACTTACATGACGCGCAGTTCGGTTTTAAACCTGGATTGTCGACTGAATCAGCCATATTGTGTCTCAAGCATATTGTAAAGTACTACACACGCAGGAAAACACCAGTGTATGCCTGCTTTTTGGACTTGTCGAAGGCATTTGATTTGGTATCTTATAGTAAACTTTGGGAAAAGCTTATACAGGAAACTACTCTACCTACAGACCTTATAAAAGTATTTAAGTATTGGTACGACAACCAAAACAATTATGTAAAGTGGGCGGATGCGCGTTCAGATGTGTATAGGCTGAAATGTGGAGTCAGACAAGGAGGTATTTCCTCGCCGAAACTTTTCAACCTATATATAAATAGGTTGATCGTCGAACTTAACAACGCCAATGTTGGATGCTCTATTGACGGTGTAACTGTAAACAATATTAGCTACGCGGACGACATGGTCATATTGGCGCCGTCAGTCAGAGCTTTAAATGTAATGCTGAGAATATGTGAGACATATGCGGCGTCTCATGGGCTAAGGTACAATGCGAAAAAAAGTGAACTGATGCTTTTTAAAGCAGGGAAAAAATCATAATCTGTTCCTAAAGTGACACTAGACGGTGCTACACTTACTAGGACCAAGAAGTTTAAGTACCTGGGCCACTGGGTCACTGAAGATATGTCGGATGATCTCGATATTGAAAGGGAACGCAGAGCATTGGCGGTACGATGTAATATGTTGGCTCGTAGGTTTGCACGCTGTAATGATTGCGTAAAAATTACACTATTTAAAGCATATTGTCAAACATTTTACACTTGCAGCTTGTGGGTCAACTATAAGCAAAAAACATATAATGCTTTGCGAATCCAATATAATAACGCATTTAGATTGTTACTGGGCTTACCCCGTTTTTGTAGTGCATCAGGGATGTTCGCCGGTATGCACACTGATGATTTTTGTGCGATAATGAGAAAGCGAGCTACATCGCTGATGCGCAGAGTGTGGGGTGTGTCCAACAGTATTGTAGCTCTTGTAAGCAACGACTGCACGAGCGATTTTGTGAGACACTGGTATGAGATGCATAAACCTGTCGCACAACTGGTGGGTCAATGAATCGCTCGTAGTAGGCATGTTTTAGTATATTTTGTGTCCTAATTTATGTGTACCTATACTAACATTTAATTAGTAATTCGTGTATTGTAATTTACTAACATTATGGGTGTATAACTATTAGCCTGAAATAAATGAATTATTATTATTATTATTATTATTAATGAACCACAAATAAGCTGTTTTGAAGAGAGTGGTACTGCAGTTTCACATACTTTTTTTATGGAAATAAATAGCTGCATACCTTTCACGTGATGGTAAGTGATACGACTCCTCATGGATAGTTGCAAAACCAAACAACAACATGAATTCAAAGGAATGCTTTGGATTCCACTGCGCTCGCCATCTTGAGACATAAGATCCAGTAATAGTCCAGTAACACAACAGTGCATTTACACTACCGTTTGGCAGGAGAAATATAAAATTGCAGTGGTACCTACCCAGACAGCCTCTCATTTATGAGAGACCTGACATCGTTAAAAAATAATAGGACCCAGTAATAAAATTTAAAAATTATCAGCAAAAAGTCAAATGATTTGCAGTGTCGATAACGTTCATTTATTTCTACTTTTACATTCTTGAGTATGTTTGTTTATGAGATCGAAATGTCTCTCGTAATTTCTAATACCCACGATACATCATGTGAAAGTTGTTATGTTTTTATAATTATGTACAATGCTTAAAAGCCAGCAAGCGTGTGCCGCTATATCATCTGTCATTACATTGTAGTATTTTAGAGGTACAAAAGGACCCCATGGCTAATTACAAGCCAGGCCTGGTGACATGCTCCGTGCTGTGATGGATCACGACCGATACAAATGGGGTCGCGATGAGCCCGCACGCTTGTTAAAACCAATTCTGATCATCTGTAACCCGTGTTGGACCTTGAGCAATTTTTGATTATCGATTTTGTTTTTGCCAGTAATATTTAATTCCTTGTATAGTTTCTCAAAGGTGGACAGATAACCTTGCTAAGATTGTAAGAAATTGCTGGACATAAGACGCTTCGAACAAATTGCTAAGAAATCTTTAAATTTAGAAATATTTGGGCAAAGATGAACGTTCAGCAGTGAACTTTCTATAACTTAAGAAAGAGAGTCTTTCTTATCTCAAACTTTTTAAGGTCGGCCAATATGACTTTATGCTTGAATAAAAAAAAAAACTGCTATTTTAAGATTTACAAAAGGACCCCATGGCTAATTACAAGCCAGGCCTGGTGACATGCTCCGTGCTGTGATGGATCACGACCGATACAAATGGGGTCGCGATGAGCCCGCACGCTTGTTAAAATCAATTCCGATCATCTGCAACCCCGTGTTGGGCCTGTTTTAATCGATTATTTTGAATTGTTATTAATATTTAATTTCTTGTAATTTTCCTTCTGTCTGATAAGTCTCATTGAGGAGCCACGTGGAGAGAGTTTCTTCCCTCGAAGATACGATTATCGATTAAGAATATACAAAAGTTTTATCGCAACTATTTTTTCAAAAGAAGATTGGTTATCAGTTATCAGTCCATCCCGTGATCACGAAAGCTGTAAAGTAATCGAAACGTCGGGAAAAAAAGAAATGATTAAACCAAATTCTAACGACAGCCTCCGTGGCGCAGTTGGTTGGACGCCGCCTGTGAAACGAGAGGCCGCGGGTTCGATCCCCGCACCGAGAGAAATATTTGCGCGGCCCACAAATATTTCTTCCGGGTCTGGGTGTTTGTGTGTTTGTGTGTCTCTCGTAGTTCCTGATACCCACGACACAAGACTCGATCTTAGTATGGGGTCAGGACTATGTATGTGACTGTTGGGTGTTATTTATTTATTTATTTTAAATCAACAACAAAGCAATTTGTGACATAACATTTAATTTTTAAAATCAACCCGATTACGAAAACAAATATCGATACGTGACTAGTCCCATCCCTAACCTCCCCATAGTAAGTCGCGTTGTCGCGCAAAAATAGTTTTTTCGATTCACCCCCGGATGACATCTAACAAAGCAAGGGCCGCCTTAACAAAAGTCACGCCGCCCCAAAACGGAGTTAATTCGAGACGAGCCTAATTTTTAAAAATTCCACCCATTTTTTTGCCAAAGTGTTCGGTTGCAATTTAATGGGGATTTGTTTTGTTGATTTTTACAGGGGTAGCGATGAAGGGGTAATATTCGAGATTATTACGCTTGGTCGCGTGATTAGCTCGCTTTTTTGTGATATTCTATACTTATTATTTTTTGAACTATAAAACATCGCAAGTAGTGCTTCTGTATGCCAGTATTTTTTATATATTATTCATTTACAAACAAGTCTTTTAAAAGTTGAGATATCAAAAATAAATATACAAATTACTGTAAGCCATGGAAACATTGAACCTTGCAGTTTTTTAAAAATTAATAACACTTATTTTAAATAACATGCATTATCTTTTGTTACTTTTTCATATTTAGCTCTTCTGAGATTATTGCCACTAGCCAGGGGCGATAATAATACTCGCATTAAATACAAAGAAAACAGTTTTATTCGTTACAAAAAATGAAAACGACGTACAAAATCAGATGTAAATAAAATAGTTGAACATAAGTTTAAATAAAAAAAGAAAAAGTTTGAAGTAGATGATCTCAGCAAAAAGTTGCGCTGCGGTGCGGATCGTAGCACAACGCTGATTTTCAGTGATCACCTTGGATGATCACTGAAACTGCTAATACATATAAGAGTGACAGATTTTTTTTATGAAGTTACTTATTACTATATGCCTAATAACTAAACATAGCATGACAATAAACTTTTTTAAAAATAATAAAATACAAAAACCTAACCAAAACAACATAAAAAAATAAATAATAGAAAATAAACATTCGAAGACAACATTATGCAACAGCGCAAAATAAAATTAATATTTTTATCTAAACCCACTAAACGAATGGCTTGTTTAAAATATAAGAACAAAAAATCTCTTGAGGGGCTTAATCCATGTGTCGTTTCTGAATAAAACACGAATAAATAAAAATGCTTAAATACTAGTAACATTATTTCAGAAAACAGGGAAGTGAAGTAACAACAATCCGGTCTCGTGGTTGTCATTATCAATTTTTCGTTGAGCCAAAGCTTTATCATTTAAAACCCAGCTATCGATCATAACCAGACGTCATCACCCATTATCAGCACATAGCAAATGTGTATAATCACAATACGCATTCACAAGGTCTAACAATTCATCCCTACAATGCGACATTCTGTAAATTAGCCAGCAAATGTTACTACACAAAAGCACCCCTCATTCGAGATCTATTATAAAAACACCCCTAATATTATTATGTTACAATTTTAATGATTCCTCCGCGCAATTGTTGGTTGTGTCGAATTTTTCTTTCGATTCTTGTGTGAAATTTAAAATTATGAAATGTGAATTCTATTCTCTTTGGATATGATTCGTTTTAGCTTGTACGGAAAATTCATTGTTGTGATTAATTAATTAAAGTAAGTATGATTTTATTTTAGGAATATTTTTCGCTCGAGGCACCTGTGGTGGCGAGAATGTTCTATGTAAAATGAACCTGCCATATAAAGTACAATGTGAATGCCTCCTAATACAGTAACGTTGGATTTAAAAAAAAATGAATGCGAACAGTGAATAATGACATAAATAGCGGCTGTGAGGTTGGGGCATAAAACTCCGACCTTTAAGTACGTACATATGTTCGCACATATTTAATTATCGCTGATTTTACCAACGAAACTGGCAAACCATCTCCAATGTAAGTGAAGTTTATAAATCTTCATAAGTCTAGTGTGGGATATAATTTGTATTTTAAAGAGTTTGACGAGACCAGTAGGTCGTCCATCTGGATGGCACTGCACTCCTCTTATCACACGAGGAAATTAGGTGTTTCATCTCCAAATGCCCAGTAATTTAATTATTTACTTTTTTCTTTGCAATGAATGGCGAGAGGAACATGCCATTCGCCTACTGTTAAGCGAAACGACCGCTCATGGACAGAAGCAAAACCTAACAACACTATAAATTACAAAGCAATGCTTGACATTCAACAGCGTTCGCCATTCTAAGACATACTATGTTAAGTTTCAATATGTCCAGTAGTTACTCTGGCTACAATTTAAAAACCGGAACACGATAGTGCATTTACACGGCTATTTGGCGGGAGAAATAGACATTGCGGTGGTACCCACCCAGATGGCCACTCACATATGAAAGACCTACCACCAGCTTACTTAGTCTTCAGTCTCAGAAGATAAGTATTTTATAAAATAACTGATATATTAACTGAATCATCCCCACATCTTGCACATACTCGCATCGACTAGTCCAATAGTGGCAGATCGATAGCGGGTTTTATAAGGGTTGCGGTAGATTCTGCTGATTAAATTCGGGATTATCCCCCGGCCCACTGGATGTGATACCATAAGATTATTGTCACTCCATTAATCCAGCGTCTGTTTAATTAGATTACATTTTGCGCCGTCCGTATATAGAGTTTTGATGGTAATGCTTAGCTATCTCCTGGAGGTAGTAGTGACCATAGTGAATTCTCTGTTATTAACTATGTATATTTGGATTATAGTACAAAAAGGCAGTCAGTTTTAACACTAACATAAACTAATAAGGTCCAATTGGTAATTCTTGTAACAGAAAAGCTTGGTTCTTGCAATTCATTGTATTATTAAAATTGCTAAAAATCCATACAGTCTCCTCTCAAAATATATCTCCAAAATATCGACATCAATTCTGATTTGGGAAATCAGTGAATGACTTACAGACGTACATAAAAAGTAAAATAATGAAACTAAAATTCAATTTCGTCAAATTCCTGGTATAAAAAATTTAACAAAGTCAAATGCCTGATATTAATATCTATAAATAATAGTCTAATTAGCGGACATGTTACATGTCCTTATGCATTTTAATGTAATAAATAAATACTGTAAAGATAATTACCTTAGTCGTATGCCATACCTAAATCTCGCTTACTAATATTATAATTTGCAACTCAAAATCATTTCCAAGCTCAAATTCACTGACCTACATGTCGTATCTATCTAAATTTATTATCAACATTACGGCAATCTGTTAGTTCAACGGCAGTCCCAGTTTCATAGTTGGTGACAGTCAAATCCGTCGGATTTGAAGCCGAATTTGAATTTTGCATTATTGATAGAAGGGACGGCCGATCGGTGTTCCATGCGTGATAATATAATCCACTACGTACGGCGTCGGTCATTATCACAGAGCTTATACAGTCGATTTGGTATGTGTTCATTTGGTCGAGTTATTATTTGGTCGAAACTAGGTATATTTTGGCTAAATGTAGCTGGTTGCAATATCTCTATCATAGTTGATGAATAGTAGCTTGGGAATCACAATGTTTTTATTTCGAGAAGTTTATAATTTTTAATCTAAAATCTAGTTTAGCTAAAAACGAAGCAGTAGAATTAATTTATATTTAATTTTGTATATTAAGACGTTAATAGATTGTTATATGACATTCCATCTTGCAACAATACCACCCAAATTATTGTAATCTGCAACATGAATTTAATTAACCAAATCTTCTATTATAAAGGCTTCTATCTTATAATAAAGGCAAAAGTACATTTTACAAAGTGGATAAAAGTACTTTGGGGAAAAACATGTCACAGTAACCTGCGCAACTATTTCACATTTTTAGATCGGTCTGTTCATATTTGACTCTCAGTATGTAAAATGTACTCAGTGGATTTAACCTGAGCCTATTGTTTAAGATAAAGGATTCTAGTAGTACCCAGTTAAGTGCATTTTAGACATTTTCTTGTGCTAATAAAAAACATTTTTTTTTATTCATAATAGAACTTTAATTCTGTATTCATTCACAAAAATGTATGTGTACCTGTATATCATACATACGCCATCGACAAATACACTAGCAACACAAATTAATATTGATTAAATTACCGGTATCCTATAGTTACCTACGGATAATGCGGGGTGGTATCGAGGGTAGTTGGAAAGAATCGTGCCCTCTAGAGGGCTAATACCCCCGACGTTAGAAATGCAACGAAATATGACTCAACCACGTATTAATTTATCGACACAATAAGCCTTGTACCCCAGCTTCGTGAATTAGTTAGGATGCGATTTTGTCCAATAAATCTCCAAAATTTTTCGGGAGGGACGCAAGTAATTCCTCTTGGTAATAGCCAATTCATGTCTTCACATATGGAAAAGATTTTTGGAATGAGCTCCGTCCTTTGAAAAGCTATTATGTTGTAACATTTTGTGGATTTTTATGATAGTTGTATTACATAGTATCTTGGTAATTTCGTAATTATAATATGTAACATTTGAATAACCATGAGAAGATGGACCTATGCTATAATATTGAATAATATTAAAATCAAAAGCTCAACCATATAAGGACTAATTTACAAAGCATTAACATTTAACATAAACCTTAAACTAATGTCTTTGGATCTCTTTTGGTTCCTTCTCCTATTGTACTTCTTCTTCAGAAGCCAACAGATTTATACTTCAAAATATATTCTGATTATTGACCAATTCCCATCAGGCGTTTTTTCATTGATTTGCCAAAACTCACGCCACACTAAGCCCAACTCTCACATCAACAAGTCAACTAACCAAATTCCCGCAATAATTTGCAGATAAATAGCCATTTCGAAATCGGACACAAGTCTGGGCGTGCATAACACTTGACACAGTTACAGAGGCAATAGACAACTGGATCGCTGTAGGAGGGACGTTTCCGGAACAATAAAAACAGAAAGGCTCTTCAGTTTATTTGTGATAATGAACTCTTGGCAGCTACGGGGCCTGAGACACAAGTAGTCTGCACGCGAACGTATAGCAATGCTAGATGGGGTTGTCGTAATATTATTTACATTTTTGATTCTATACTTACGCCTTTATCGTAGAAAATTCAAGGTTTATTTGATTGATACAAAATACATCTGTATGCATTTATTATAGATTTACAGCCATGAAGTGTTCCCTTATAAGTAAATTGCCAGTATCGAACCACAATCTATGTCATGTGGTCATATTGGAAAAAAAACCATTTAGTACTTGCGTATATGGACCATCAATTTGATACAAATCCATCACTGCTTAAAACAGAAACCTATAGAAACCCTGCTATCTTCGGGATTATGGTTGTCCATGATGCATTCGATCTAAACGACATATTCACAAGTCACATCCAGCCAACAAACCCAGTTGTTCCAACAAGCAGAACATTGTGGAACGTGGCTGTTTGATACAATTTATGTGGCGCGATGCCGAGGCTAATTGGTCGTGAGGCGTCGGGTGCTCAAACACTGCCTTTTGATTGCGCCCCGACGGTGAGACACGGCCATCACGCCACTTTTATGTCATATCGCGCTATTTGGCCCGCCCAATCGCATTTTGAATTGCATTTATGGTGGTATAAGCTGGTATTGTCTTTCTACTGGTATTTTGATATGTGCAAAATTATTGGCCAAAAGCGGCTCGCTGAAGCGGAATCTATGTTTAGCAGTGGTCGTCCTGTGGTTTGTCTTACGCGGTAAGGGTCAAATAAGGTAGTTGGACTATTTCATTTGATTAATTTGATGGAAAATCATTCCTCTTTTGTTCCAGATTTTCATCAATTACAAACTCAATGTGTATTCAAATTAGGTCTTACAATACGTGTCTAGACAGATTCTACAACACTCATACCTGACGAAAATAATAATTGTAAACCTAAAGCGTTTCGCACAGTATATTTAAAACCACAGCATTTTGCTTCGCTTACATCATAGCCACCAATCTGAAATACTTATACAAAAAAGCTGATTTAGTACATACCCTAATCACTGGAATTACCCCGAAAAAACACCAAGAAAGAAACAATTACACATCAACTTAAACCCTCAAAACGAGCGACTAATGTTTTACCGTATTCCCAGAAAATGGCAGAACAGTATCAATCTTAATAAAGTAGGGAATGGTAGAAAAAATCGTGTTTGTACAGCGGGCTACGAGCCGCGTTGTACTCGATTTATGCGTTAGGAAACGAAGGTTAATTAGCAAAGGAGGAGAGACATTCACAGTACTACTTACGATGAATGTGCTCGCACTAATGTGTTAGAAATTTTATCATATGTAGTAAATATGGTAATGTGTTTAAATATTGTGAATTCATTGTTTCGATTTTGCCGTGTTAAGAGTTGGTGTATGAAATTTAGTGCAGTCACAGATATGTAATTTATTTGCATGGACTTCGTTCTGATTTGCCTCAAATTATTGGTGAAATGGGACATTCATGTTCTTTAATTATTCACCTATACTATTTTAGGAATGTATTGGCTTAGTAAGAATCTACGGGCAATAGTTAGTAAGAGTTTTCTGATGACGCTCCACCTCGAGGTTATTCTACTTCATCTCAAATAATGAATAATATGCAAAACAAAATATTAACATTTTACTTTAGCACCTATTTTGATTTATATCTCCTTGTATTGTACCTATATTTACTCAGAATTTTATTTTCTAAACAAAAAATCCTTAAAATAAATGACGATCGACACATTCCTTGAACAGCTAGCTTTACCCAACGTACAGAAGTTTTTGTTACCGTTTTAACGAAATTTATTGTTTCTCTTTTTTGTAGCACGCTTTTGGTTTTTCTCTCTGGCGTGGGTCAGTGCGTTTGTTTTAGTCTCATGCTGATTTTTTTTTGTTTCAGGTGAGCCTTTTTGCCGTCAACCTTCATATGTAAGTGATAGCGTGAGAGGATTATCCGTATTTTATATACACGTAGTCGAATTCTGCTTGTTTTGTAGTAAGGAATTGCCAGTGCGTATTAGCTGTCACAATATTTGGAGGTCATAGGTCCGAGGTCAACCTTTGAGAATATAGAATGTTGGTATACAATCACGCTTTTAATTCTTATGCTGTACAAAATATGAATATTAAACATTAGCAGTTCTTAAGCCGCATTAATAATGCTGCAGACGTAAATTAGAAATTACTATCAGAAATGTTGGTATAGTTAGTTTCGACCTTAGAGCTGATTCCAAAACTGCAATTTTTAATGAGCAGTCGTTAGATTTTTTTAAAAGTATTGTGCAATATTACACCCACCCAATTCATAGGTGCAAAAGATTAATCAAATTTCATTAAAGTCAAAACCATTCAGTCTCTATCACCGCCCCACAGGTATTTAGCATGAAGTTAAACAAATAATCGGATATAAAGTATTTATTGTAATTGGAAATAGGGATTTATTTGGATCGGAACTAACAGCTTTAGGACTATTCCGGGTGTCAATACACTGCTCCCGGGCCCTGTTGGATCGGGGATATTAACTTAATTGCGATTGCGATGCGCAATACTTTTGCGAATTATAGTTATAGGTTTGGTATAAATATTAAGAATTCAATATCACTACATACACACAGTATAAAACAAAGTCGCTTTCTCTGTCCCTATCTCCCTTTGTACGCTTAAATCTTTAAAACTACGCAACGGATTTTGATGCGGTTTTTAATAGATGGAGTGATACAAGAGGAAGGTTTATGTGTATAATACGTACATATTATTGTAAAGAAATCTAAGCTGGGTCGGGCTGCTAGTTATTTTATAAATCGTGAGAGTATTTTGATAGTGCCTGTATGGCCTAACCATTCTCAATCGTAATCTCGATTGCAGAGGACGCCCATGCCCTGCACTGGGACGTTTATGGGCTGATACAATTGATACGAGAATATTTCAAAACATAGCATTAAGCTATATTTTAGATCGTAATAAAGTTGTTAAAACAATTTTTCAAAAACCGCTGGATTCAAGCTGTTCTCGATTGCACATCATTGACGAGGCTCAATTTAGTAGATTTCTTGTGAAAAAAAACGACTATAACTTCACATCACTTCTTTATCGCACAGAGGAAATAAAATGTCCTCGTATCTTAAAAACCTCAATTTATAAATCAATTTTGTGTTAATTTACTATAGAAGTTAATATAGATCGACAACCTCAAATGCACCTCGAATCGAATCTTAGTTTATGTAAATTAATATTTTAAAAGCACTAAGCATATTGCGTTCTACTTTGCAGACATCTATACCTATAGTATAAATTACGCCTAAAAACATTCATAGATAAAATATAAATCAAAGAACCATTATAGAGGCGAAATCATAGACCAAAGATTCGAATTCAAAGACTTATCGAAGTCAAATTCTAACAAATCAATCTACAAACTTTAAGTGTCATTAAAACTAACAATAGCGATCTAGATTGCAGGCTAGGTTTAGGTAATAGCCCTGCTGGTCCCCAGACGGTCGCCGGTTCAAATCCGGGGCTTAATTTAAAACGGTGCCGCGGCGCGTGTGATTGATCGCTTGTCCCAAATAATTTACAGTTACCAGGCCTTTACATTGCTGATAATTTATAGCCTAATTTTGATTATGGAGTTTATTTTGTAAGCTATGTGTGTTGTGGGTAAATACCACTAGGACTATGTTGGAAAATTTCGTAATATTATTCTACAATATGATTTAAAAGGATGATTTAAACGACTGCCTCGTTGGTGCAGTTTTTCGATATGTTTGTTTTTCTACAGTATAATTTCAAATCTGTGGGTTCCGGTTCAAATTCCGGGTCGGGCAAAGGGATATTGGGGTTTTGTATTCATTATCAGCCCAGAGTCAGGATTTTGTGCCCGATACGTGATAACGGATGATAGGCTCGCCTCCTAACACATAGTGGGACGGAAAATACAAGGCGAAACGCAGGTATCATGGTTGCACCTCTGCCTGCTCCTAGGAAAAACGCGTGCGTTTATGTACATATGTATGATTTCAAAGTTTTGTTCTGCCGATCTCATATACGAGTAAATTTAGGATGTAATCAGAAAAACCTTTTATAAGTTATTATAATTCTTATGGAGTAGCTGAAACCCATTTACACCAAAAATAATCCTATAACCCATCTCAATCAACAACCAATGAAAACGCAATACAAAACCAGTATTTTTTTCAAATTACCGTAAAAAATACAAAAATGTTGCACGAATACCGAGCGACATCGACGTTGCCTCGTCGCGCGACGCTGTCGCCCGCGGAACAAACATTCGAATGCGCCGGGATTAGCGAGCCTATGGGCATTTTTTGGTGTTTAGTTTGGCTCAACTGCGATATTTAGAACGTTTTTATGGATGCGGGATTCAGTTTTTGTGGTCATCGGTTTTGATTTAGGGTTTTTATTGTTGATCTTTTTGTGATGGGTTATCAGTAGTGCGTGGTGGCCTGTTGGTAACGGCTGGTAAAGTACATGGTGGTCGCGGGTGCGAATCCCAGGGTACACCTCTGGCTTTTCAGAATCGTGTGTGTATTGATAGTCAATTACACATGACTCAGAAAAGTCAGAGTTTTTATGTGCTCAGATATCTTTATAATTAAACAAGTAATACTTTACTATTTTTGATGTATTGCTTGTCACGGTTGTCCGCTATGCTATTATTACCTCGTATAAATAAGTAATTTTTTCCTTGGCATTTTCTCCTACTAATGTTACTTACAAATCAAGTAGAACACGACTAAACCACGACTAATAAGGAAGCGGGCAATCCATCAACTCTAGTGGTTTTTCAAGTCAGTTTTTCAGTTGTCCCGGCAAAACAAGAGTGTCTGCGTGGGCCACCTCGTCTGTATTTAGGCCCTGTTGCTGATTGATTTGATTTTCGTGTGCTAAACTCGATTTTTTGGTATACATTTTTGTAGATATTTTTGCGTTGGCTTGAGGCGTGCCTGGTATGAAGTTATTTTTGGCAGTTGGAATTTAAGGGTCCATGTAATATAACTTAAACGTTACATTGAATAAGTTTTTTTTTTTGGGATAACCGAAGATTTATTTAATAAAAAACGGTGCATGAGGTAATTGTGAAATTTAATGAAATATTTAAATATTATACGTATCAGTCGAAGGTCTTAGAACTTGTATAGTTTGCTAAACTATTGCTATCGATGAAAATACTGGTCCCTAGAAATAACATTCAAATTTTTACTAATAATAAAATGCTTCATTCTACACTAGATCTATCCAATAAGATTCCTATCAATAAGCCATCAAAGTAGGGTAACGTAAGAAGCAATGAAAACGTCACATATTAATACAAGACTCTGAGAACAAAAGGAGAGGGCTCGGCAGATAAATCATCCACCGTTGCCATAGCAACCGCGACAATTGGGGACCCAAATTAGAAATAAATTTCCTTCGATGTGAACAAGAGGGTTGACTGTCAACCGTTTTATTGGATACTGGGTTTTGACGCGGATTCTGCTTAGTCTATGGGCTCTTGTTATTTATACACTGGTCTATCAAAATTACTATAATGACTCTGGAAAGTGGTAGGCTAGGCCCATAAAATACGGACATTGTGGTAGGTGTAATGCAATCGAAATTAACTATCAAAATGTTTTGTCGACTTTGTCGATATCGGATATACACCGATTAAAACGTAACGGAACACACTTGCGTGAATCACTGAGTAATTTTCTACCATCGTAAATGGTGGTTATTACCCAAGCGATTACAAATATATATGGCCTAACCCTATCAATCTTACTCTCGATTGTAGAGGAGGCTCGTACCCTGCAGTAGGACTGCTGAGGCTGATGTAAATAATATACACTGAAGCTGTTACTGTTTTTGATATGTTTATGTGTTTTCAATTATTGTTCACTTAACTACTTCCTCGTAGCACGGCACACAAATATGTCACTAAAATACTTTAATAAAAAAAATGTAATTTCACTGCACCGGTTAGTATTTATCTTTTTTTTCTGCTTTTTAGTTGTTTAATGTAGATGGATCCACCTATAATTAAGTGGACAATAATCGCAAATTCATTGTATAATTAAGTTAATTATTGTATCACCTGTTGGTGGATCATGTAAAATGTACACTAAACAAACAGATTTCAAATGTAATTTAAAATGTAGATTACGAAAGCACTACATTCATTCGTTTCAGTATTAAAAAATAATAAGAAAATAAATCTATTCAAAATATTCCGCAGCCTTATATTTACGTGCAGGCAAATTGGCGATATTTGAAGTTGAATGCGAAGTGTCAGGTGTGTAATGTGATGTCGGTTAACGGGTGACGAGTCTCGCCTTTACTGACTTTGCAATTTTCACAATCCGATAACCTTCGTCGGGGTACGTTCTACGGATTGAAATGTTTGGATACACAATAAAAGTAAAAGTTGGGATTATTCTTTCTGATACTTTTATGCAGTAGATAAGTTGATTGGATAAAATATGCTACGAGCACTCTTTGTGATTGGATCGTAAGTTGATGTAGAGATAGTATAGGCGTAAACTGTATAGTATTGCAATATTTTTATGAAATTTAATTTGGGGTTGAAATTTGTGAATAAAAATGTAAGTAGTTATTATTCAAAAAATAAAGTAAATATGAGAACACTTGGAGAAAAGATACGGGCTGAATATAAAAGATATGATAATTGACTGAAGCCGTGGCTATCATGAATAATTATATTAAGATGTTTTTGGTCCCACAAAAACTTTTGGAACAAAATCGAGATCAATACTTCCACCTCTCGTTAAACAGTCAACTTCTCCCCCACGCGTCACGCAGTCTAACAAATACACTTGATTACGACCTTTCATACCTACCAAGAAAAAGTCAAAGAACTACACAGCCGATACAAAAGCACACAGAAACAAACCAGAGGGGCGAATGTGTAGAGAATTTTGCAAACAACTGACTCTGTCCATCGGACACGAACTAACGTCATCAAAGGACCTCGATGAATGGGACGTCCCGCCCTCGTTGACAACCCCCCTGTCACGGCGAATTTATTTTGCCAACCCCTCGTTTTCCCTAAACCTAATAAAGATCAGTGCTAGACATTTTGAGAACTTCCAATCCATGTTTTCCTTCAGACTTTGCTTAGAAAATCTTAATTTAATTTGCGCAAAACAATGGCGGGGTATTATGATTTACGCGTAAATAAGGGCGTTCGAGCGGAGGATACAATTTCTGTTTTCAATTTTAACGCACATTTATGTGGTGCTAAATGGGTGTTTTGATATTAGGAAGGATGTTATGATGATCGTGATTTAGATTGTGGCCAAACGAATGACTTTATGGCAGTAATATGAATAGTAAAAGAATGTGTATTCAGCATGAATTGAAAATGTACACAGACACTCAATATTTTATAACACACTACAAATTACAGAAAAAAATAAAACATAGAAACCTTAGAAATAAGTAAACAATTGGCGTTCTTATCCCCGAGAGCGATATTTTCCAGACAACCAAAAATAGCCGTAAACTACCTATCCACTTAAATATAAGGTTAGTAAAACCTTTAAGAATAACAAATGTTAAACGTCTAAGATAGAATTAAATGGCTACAAATTGTGTACAATTTAAATGTTATTTCACTAAAAATGTCTTAAGATACGAACACACACACAGCAGTTTTACAATTCCAACTAAAGTTGGCCCAAATATTTTGTCAAAATGTCGTCCCAACCTGTCCGCAAAACATAAACGTCACCATTTACTCGACAAAAACGTCAAAAGACTTCACTGGCACGTATAAAAGAACCCAATACATCAACTAAAAGCAAATAATGAACATCTTTCGTCAACTGAGTACGAAAAGGCTCGTTGAAGCGTGGCTAACTTTTCGATATTCTACTATACCTACATAATAGTGAGTTTGACACTTGCTTGTTTCTATTACCACCGACTTAACCATATACACCTGCCGCATTTCAATCCACTTTCAACTCTAACACATCTGTTTTAAAATTTAAATTTCCTTGATCATAATCAGCGGTTACAGCGTTGAGCTCTGGATTGTCTATCACGTTATGGATGACTGTAGTTCACGTACGTCTCTGGAAGTCAACAAAGCCGTAATTATCAGGAACATCGATCCAGTATTGTTGCAATTTTGTGTTATAGCTGTGAAAGTGCGCTTCTTTTTGTATGTGCCAGACATGACATTATGCTTATAGACAGACTACTCGACAATTTGTGAAAGAGCGTTTGGAGCACTCCCCATTCAACGCTATGTGAATTGATGGCAGAATGAGGTTTTATATTAGCGGTTTATTTAGTAGCACGACTTTATGGACCATCTGTAAATTTTATGTACTACAGCTGCTTAGATACGACCTTTTATGTGAGTCGATTTAGAATCATAATATTATGTGCGATGAACAGATCATTTATTTTTGTTTGTTATAGGTATTCTAGAAAAGTTTTGATACTTTCTAATAGTCAATACGAAATGTTTTCCTTACAAAGTATAAGTTATACTGTCGACAAATTCTCACAATATCACCGCAATATATTAACACAACGTAATGTAACACTAAAAACTTTTATAACCCATTTCGCGAACCGAATTTCCTTCAAAGCAGACGCTGGTGATGCGGGCGCACGATTGCACCGATCAATCATCGCTATCAATACCTTTCAAACGATATTTATATACAAAAGGGACATTTATTTGTACGGAGGGGTTGGTGAATGTGTACCATCTCGACAAAGGGACGACAACGCATCGCGAGCCATAAGCGATGTTTTGCTGTTTGACTAACTTTATTAACATCTTTACGTTCTGTTGGGATTTTAAAAAGATAGTTTGAAATTTGGCAATTGTGAGAATCTTCATAAAATTTATGATCAAATTATTGCTTAATGGATTTTATAATTTGATGACCAAGTTTGCAAAGATTTATACGACTCGTTGTAGTATTAAATATTATGATAGATAGACTTAAAAACGGCGGCAGTAACTTGCTAGCTCAAACAGGTCCCTGTAGCATGTCTAAGGGGAGACCTGAATTAAGCAGTGGATTCCTTGTAGTTGGGATGTTGATAATGCCTTCAATAGAAGTAAACTATAATGGAAATAATGAGGTAATAATTCCACATAATATTACAATAGACAGCTAAAGAATGAGACTACTTCTATGAAGATGTATTGTTAGTCACTTGAGCTTATTCCGAAGTTGAAAGATAATGCACACCAATTAAAACGATATAAAAAATAACAAATGTCTCGAGAGAAAGATGTTTTTAATTTTCTTTTTAATTGTAGAGACAAAAATAGAAGTTAATTAATTTTATTGTTCTTTGAAATAAATTGTCTAGGACGATATTAAGCCTAGCCAATGTAATACTGAAATTAATGGGGTGTTTAACAGAAGTATGTACACATTTCTTTAAGCAGTTCAACTATTTGTTTCTTCATATGATAAATCTAGCCAATTCATTACCACAATTGTTAGTTTGAGCCAAACAAAAACTTTCTTTATTGAGTTATTAATTTAGTTTGTTTTCTAACCTTGATATTTTGTTTTGATCATAGTCAGGGGTAAATGAACTTTGCGGCTACGGACTCATACGTTTAACTAGTGTTTATTGATTGATAAATAGGAATAAATATGCAATTTTCACGACAGTCTTTTAATATCCTATTTGTAATTCATATGGGTACAATTTATACCCTTTGCAAAGTTTATCATGTCTTTATTCAAGAAAATTAATTGGCTTTACATTTTAAATTCATGGCTTGATATATTTCACACCACTTTAGTGGCAATATTGCTCCCTGCCACATCATAGGAACAAAACAAGACCGACGCACTGTATTTGGCAATATTCAACATATACCTACCTCTTCTGCGAAATAGTCATACCCATATAGTACTACCAAAATCATTATTAGCCCATACTATTTAACTGCAGACAGCCTTCCAAACCACGTCGAATCCACAGCCGCCCAGCAGACACAAACCAATGCCAACCGACAAGCAACACGGATTATTGAATCAGCCCCCCGCGCACGCTCGACTAACAGTCACGTATCTGGCAAGGTGTACGTTAATATGTCGTACGTGTGCCGGGTGCCTAATGCGCGTTCATAAAACGTGTACGGGAGTTTATTCTCATTCTGATTGTGTGGACGTGAGCGGTGACGCGCCGCGTGTTCGCGCTGCGGATTTTTGTTTAGATATTTTTTTAGTGTTTGGTTAAGATTGATGGTTAAATCTGCTTTTGATGTTATACATACCTGTAGTTATATTTTTTCTTTTGCTTCTGGAGTCGATGGGCAGTTGTTTTGTGTGCGTTTAATTGTCCCACACGTCTCTTTAAGTGATTGCCTTAAGCTGCTAAGCGGATATAGATTATATATTTTACATAGTATACTTATTTTTTTTGTAAAATAAATTGTTATAAATATTTAATCAGACTCTGACATCACGGGATAGGGTTGATAAAGGGGAGATTTGTAGTAGAATAATGTTTTTTTCATTCCAAAATGCAATAGAGGGCGCACCTATCTCCATGTTAGGCAATTTAGTTTATTAGCAACTCATATGAGATCTTTCAAATACGCAAGCCTATTTATAGCAGTAGCGTTTACATGTAGCTGTTGTCAATTGCCGCTTCAAAAGTTTCAGAAAATATCGTTAAGAAAAATGATTTCTTAAAAATCCTCAAAAATGTTTTATTCGCCTACTTAATAAATATATTAGGCTTGCCACGTACTTAAAAATCTTTAATTTTATTACGAATAATATAATATCACCCATCGAAGATTTTTTATCCCGAAAATTGCCAATCAAACTTACCTTCCAAAATTTTGCATTAACTAATCCAAATCAAAACAGTCTTAAATCCCAACCGAGATTCGAACCCTGGAGAATCCGCTGGCTTATCCATTAGCAGCACGTCCCAAGTCAGTTGTGACATTATTAATGAACTCATTAGAGTTGACGCGTGTAATACACCCGCATGGCATTCGATTAATTTGAATTAATTACCTTATGTCTGTCTGCTGTGTCGCTGTAATTTTGGTTTTACACGTCACATAGCAGGTAATGTTTGTATCTGTTCAGAATACTGGGATATAAGCTGTAGATTACGATAAGATTCAATGCGGGTTAGATCTTCGCACCGACAAATACTTGTGAGATCCACCGGTATTTGTTTTGGGTTTAAGTATTTGTGAGACCGAAAAAGCTCTCGTAGTTTTTAGTACCCACAGGACTCGATCTTAGTGTGGGATCAAGACTATATACATATGAGACTGACCTACTGGACATATTGAGACTTAACATCTTATGTCTTAAGATGGTGAGGGCAGTGGAGCGCCAAGCAATGTTTTGGAATTGATGGTGGTGGTTTTGCCACTGTCCATGAGCAGTCGTATCGCTTACCATCAGGCGAATGGCATGCTCGTCTCGCCATTCATTGCAAAAAGTTAGTAATATTAATCACTTTCCACAATATCCCTCAAATAACTAAACATATCAGGATTTTTGTGTCACAATAGTAATCACAAGAAGTTGACCTAACTGTGCTGGAGTAAGATCTGGTGTAAACACTACTCCTTTAGTTTCGTCTTGTGCGGCTGCCGGATGCGGATGTCGGTGTTCTTTTATTACTCATATGGTCGTTTTGGCTGCGTACCGGTATGACACTCGTTCACTAGCGGCACGTGATTCGATTCCGTAAATAACTTGTGATGGTTTTATAATTGTATGATCTTGGAGTTGGATGAGTTAAAAATATATGAGGAATTATTTCCTGGTTATTCAGTTATTGGGCATAGTTTGATGAGAATTGTTGGTGCTATATTCATGGGTCAGTTTAAATATGTATTTGGCAATGAACAATAAAATTTTTATTAGAAGAACTGGGTAACAATTTTGACGACATCATCAAAAATCATTAATTGAACTAGTTTTTTTTTTTAATTTTAACGATTTCGAAAAATATAACAGATGCTGTAAATATGTGAGTGAATAAGAGTGAATTTGCCCAGCTCTGGGACCTTCTAGACTTAATAATATATATAATTTATTCATACTGTTTATATTAATTACTGAAAATTAAAGGAATCAGTCAAGCATCTCGCTCACAGAAACTCAAGCACTCGGTTAATATCCTCGCCCATTCATCCGCAGACAAATCACATTCAGGATTTATTTCTCGAAGAACATCAGTGGTTTCAACTGAAACTTGCTAAATAGGTTCACAAAGTTTCAGTATCACCTCAAATTATACCAAATCCACGATAAGTCCGTATATAATAGTTTTATTTCAATGTGTAACATTTGCGTAAATCTAAGAAACCATTACCTCAAAATTCGTTAAAAAAAACCTTTCGATTTTATGAGCGACTGGAAAGTTGGCGTACTTCAAATTTTTTTATATCGAATCCTTTCATACAGCATGATGTATAAACGCTCCTAAATTTCGTAATCCCTGAAACTCTATACAGAGGAAATAAAGTTGAAAATTGAGAGCTGTTACTTCCTCGCTGTGTACTTAAGTATAAAAACTTACAAACGAAAACATGAACAAGTAACGTAAATAGAAAATAAACTGTGTAACGAAATTTCTCTAAAATTGCCATGTTGATTTACAATATCCGATTAATCGTGAGGGTACTTGTTAAATAAGATTCATGTTGTTAAATACAGATGGCGTTAGAAGTATTAAAATATGAAATGAGACGTTTGTGAATGTCACCTCGCCTTCCAAAAACTACTTAGTATAAAAGCTAAAAAGTTAAGTTAATATCATTCTTTGGAAAAATTTAGTCTATACTGATTAATAATTGTATTTGTATAGCCTAAAATCAGATACTATGTACAACATCTTTTACTTATAAAATCACTGACTTCGGGTTGATGCCAGCAGATTGCTGGGAATATATTTTGGGAAGCGTATTAAACAGTGGGTACTAATGCTTTCCTGGGATTTATATTACTAATAAAAAGGAAGTTAGTCATTACATACATATACATACATCGTAACATCGTATCGTACACACAAAACGCTCGCATTTCGTTTGCGTTGCCAAAAGTTGTTGCCGCTTCGACTTTGCAAACGTTTTCAACTTTCTAATTAAGTTCAGAAACTCTTGAGTTAACATTTAGAGACGCTGATTAACTGTGAGTGGATACTGTTAGTCAAATTTTATTGTGTTGTACGCGCATAGTTCGCGCGGTTAACGCTTGCGTTCCCAGCGCTGTGGTAATGGAGTTAACGATGACTGGGTGTTTAGTTTCTATGTTCATAAACTTATAAATCAACTTAAGGACGTCGGTTGTACACAGAAACCTCTAGAATACATAAATACATTGATGAAAGAGACTGAAAGTGGTGTTTCTGCATCGAGAGAAGCAGGATGTTATTGATTTTTATCCAATTGTGAACTTAAACTTATTTATTTTTTACTATGATTTGCGAGGCGAGCACGCCGTTTCCCTGATAAGCGATACGACCCTGGTAAGCGATACGACTGCTCATGTACAGTAGCAAAACCAAACAACATCTAAATTATAAAGCAATGCTTGGCATTCCACTGCGAGCCACCTTGAGAGTCTCAGTATGTCCTGTACTTATTCTGGCTACAATGTTCTTCAATCTGAAACACAACAGTGCATATTTTGACAAACTGTTGTTTGACGGCAGAAATAGACATTGCGGTGGCGGTGGACATTTGAGAGACCTACCACCAGTCACAAATACAGAAATGTTCTTATCTAAGGTTATGATAAGTTCCAGAAATAAACAGTAAGGTATAATACTCCATTGATTGATAAAACGTTATACCAACAAGCCTGTCCACGTTTATTCAGCCCAAAATACATATCAACAGACGAACCGAAACGCTCACCAAAAAATAATATTTGCGAACGTACGCAAACAAAAACAACAGCAACAAACAAAATCATACATCCAGCAAACAGCGTACTTCATAAATCAAATTATTCGGAACACAAACTTGACCTTAGAGGAACGGGGTCAAGGTCGGGTCAGATAAATGAGCTAATTTAAAGAGTCGAGTCTCCATTCGCTTGGGAAATCAAGATCAGGCTTCAGACAGCACGCGAGGGGAATTTATGGGGTTATGTCAGGGGAGTGGAACGGACTGATCAAGGTACATGTGGGCTCAGTCACGTGCTGGGTCGAGACGCAGTCGACTGACGTGTGGTAGGGGAAATGAGAACGCCTTCTAATGTAGTTGATAGGACAAGAGTAGATTTGAATTGTCATTTTATTGTTGATACAGGAGTGACATGAAAATAGCATGATCATTGAAAAGGACTGAAAGTGAAAAAAAATATGAAAAAGGTTGATAAAAACAGTTGATATGCATTAACTATCAGTTTATTAAAGGTGAGGAATTTTACTTGATTTGTGAGACCTTTACATCATTTTTTTAGTTTAGTTGTCATGTTGAAATGTCAATCCATGCTACAATCATCCATGATTTTATAAAGCATCAAATCTGCAATTTTAATTTCTATTTATTTATAAAAGCTTTATTGTACATCACACAGATCAACAGAGATTATATAATAACACAAAGCGTTTAAATATGTATAAACAGCGATCTTATTGCTGACGGCGATTTCTTCCAGACAACCTTAAATATTTCATTACGTTATGTACGTTGGTTGTTTAAGTATGTATCCTTATTCAATTCACAAAATGGCACGGTCTAGTACCAATTCTCCACCATAACATAACCTTTACTCCCAAATAATCGAACTTTCATACATCCGTAGATGAATTCCTAGACAATATGAAGTGGGGCTACTGTCGTGTTTGCTCTGCAGTCGGTGAGCCTCCCGGGGCAACGTTCCAAGTGTTTGTGCCGAATTCGAAAATGTTACTCGAACGTAGCTATCGCGAAGTGTTTGCCATTTTTCTGAGCGTTTCCGACGTACATTGCTTGTTTTTCGATTTAAATTGACTGAAAACTGGTGCACGGAAATGTTATTACATTTAAGAGTTGTTGCAAGTTGGGGACTGGGTTTAATTTTTACAAAGGTTGATACAATTTCGCGGTTTGCTGATACCATTTTAGCTCATGACTTTATATTACTTAGTTTTCGTTAGCTCATTTCGAAAATTGGAGAATCTGTATTGGATATGAAGAAAAAAGAAATTTTGAATTACGTTCTAGAACCTTTTTTCTTACAAAATAGTAAAATATACTATTATTAATTTTTGTAGCACTCTAACAGAAAATTGTGTATATTTTGATCGAAATTTGAAATCAACCTCAAATGGAAAATTACTGTAACATTCACAATATCCTATAACTAGCTCTATTTTCATAACTAAGCAACAACACAAGCAGACAAATAAATTAGAAACTCACAAGTATTAACAGCATTCAATACCTATTTAAAACAATATGGAAACCATTAGAAACGGCGCACCAGCGACTTCCCACAAAGCCAATAATAGTTTGCAACGAGACATCGGCAACCGATTAACAATACACACGGTTCAATTAGAGCTTGTTAATTTTGACTTAACTGATACATGTTGCCGAGTAACCGGTTTAATTAAAACATTTATAAATGAATAGATTTATCTTTTATACTAATAAATAGGAAAGATTAGATTGTTTGTTTGTATTGAATAGACTCTGAAGCTGCTAGAGCGATTTGAATAATTATTTTACCATTAGAATCCTGAATAATTCCTGTTAAATATAGTATATTATAATTAACGTTATTTACACCCTATTTACGGATTTGGAAATGCCAGCTAAGGATCTTTATTCCATCATGTTTAGATTTTAATAATAGATACAACATGCTATGCCATCACATCATGTAACGGAATACACGACGCGAAACGTGTAGTCTTAGTAGCACCTCTGCTTACACCTTCTGGGAATAAGGTGTGGTCTTATGTATATAATATATGTATGTCTGTACAGTTATGATATTTGAAGACTAGGTAATTCTATAGCGTATCAAATGCTAGACAGAGAAAATTCGAGAGAAGTAGAGTACGCCACAATGCATGAATGTCTTATGCATTATGATTGGCTTAAGTATATTTCTATTCGGATAGTTATATGCATGGTAAAGAAAGAACATGTTTTGGATGCGTTATCTTAAAGTAGGATATTCTAGGTAGGTACCACCGCAATATCTATTTCCCGCGGAACAGTAGTGCTAATGCTCTGTTAAGTTTCGGTTTGAAGGTTATTGTAGTCAGAGTAACTACTGGCCATATTGAGACTAAATATCTTATGTCTCAGGATGGCGATCGCAGTGGAATGCCAAGCATTGCTTTGTAATTCAAGGTGCTGTTTGGTTTTGCTAAAGTATTACCGCTTTCCAACAGGCAGGCAGGAATGCCAAGCTCGTTTCGCCATTCATAGCAATAAAAAAGTCCTGACGATGACCCAGATCCAGAAATGTCACAAATGAAAGCTGATACCAAGTTAATACCAAGAAGAAAGTCTATTAGTGTGAGTACGTGGTAGCCTGTTGGTAAACGGACAAGGCACGCCAGCCAGCATGTTCACGGTGGTCGCGGGTTCGAATCCCAGAGCAGACCTCTGAATTTTCGGAGTCATATATAGGTATATTATTTGTCAATCACCACGCACTATAACGGTGAAGGAAAACATCGTGAGGATATCTGCACAATTTCTATACTATGGAAAGTCCGCCAACCTGCACTAGGCCTGCAGTGGGACGTATATGGGCTGATACAGTAAAGTAAGTCTATTATATAATTTATGTACTGATCTACATTCATAATTCCGAGACGCTCTTTCTTAGAAAGTCGTTACAGTACGCTCCCTTTGATATCAATAAGGATACGCGGAATTCCATTCTTATTAGTACTCAGAGCTGGCAGATTTCCGTTTATAACTGTTTTGTTATCTGACGTTTGAGTATAATTTACTAGAATTCAATTGAACGAATTGTGATACACATTTTTTTATTGCCATGAATGGCGAGACGAGCATGCCGTTCGCCTGATGGTAAGCGATATGACCGCTCACAAACAGTAGCGAAACTAACAACACCTTGAAAAACAAAGCAATGCTTGCCATTCCACTACGCTTGCCATCCTGAGACATAATATGTTAAGTCTCAATATGTATATACATAGTTAGTCTGTTATTCAATCCGAAATACAACAGTGCATTTACACTGGTACTTAGCGGGAGAAACAGACATTGTTTACCACGAAACTTACTTACTGGTGATAGGTCTCTTATATGTGAGAAGCCATCTGGGTGGGTACTTCCGCAATGTTTATTTCTCCCGTCAAATAGCAGTGTATATGCACTGTTGTGTTACGGATTGAAGGGAATTGTTGCCAGAGTAACTACTGGACATATTGTGACTTAACATCTTATGTCTCAGGATGACGAGCGCAGTGGAATACCAAACATTTTTTTAGTAATTCAAGGTGTTGATTGGTTTTGCTACTGTTCATGAGCGGTCGTATCGCTTAACATCAGGCGAGCGGCATGCTCGTCTCACCATTCATTGTATTAAAAAAAAGACGAAATTTGAGAAGTCAGTTCGATCGATAAAGAGTACATTATATTTAGAGATAAGTAAAAGACATAATTAGTAGGTCGTTTAAAGTATACCTATGTATGTATTATATATATATATATACCAAGTCAAAACCTTATAGATCAAATGCCCGTGGCTGCCAGACTTTTGTTATTTTATAAAAGCTTAAAGTTTGTCTACGCATGCCACTAACATAGGCATCACACGATAAGCTATTATGAAGTTTCGATCGTGATGGTTTTGGAAGTTATTTGCTTCAATGTGTCTTAATTTAAAGAACCATCAAAAGTCCGACTATCAAGGAAACACATTTCAATAGTTGCCTGGCAAAACTACATATTATTATATACACATTACGATATTTTCCAAACTTTAATAAACGTAATTTACCAGCGTTATAGAACAAATGCTGAATTTTATATATGTTTTTACACAACTATCAACAGGTGTTTCATTAACAGTCATATACTTTTGGTAATATTTGACATACGTGCAACACGTACATTAGTTGGTTATTGTGACAAGTTATTACCATTGTAAAAAGTGGAAATTCGGTTCCTCGGCGGTCAATACATTACTGGATCTTACCAGAAGACATTAAAGTGGTCGGTCTTCCAATATTAAAAAGGGAAAAAATGGTAAGGTAATTCCAAAATGTTCCCAACCCGTCCCTTTGTTCTACTGAACCGAATAATCCCATAAAAGCAAAAACGTATGGAGTGAAATATACGACTTTTTCTCCTTGAAATGTGATGTCAATATGTTTTTAAATATTTATGACGAGGTGCTCGGCAAATCTTCCACCGAGAACTGTATTGATTTTACGTCTTGATGCGATCCGGTACAATATATGGAATGGAAATATTATAAATTCACGTGCTTCGATGGACGCCAGTCGAAATGTATTGAGCAAGTTGATTGAAATGTCTTGTTATAAGACTAGACGTCTGTCCCTTAATCTTTTAGTCGGTACTAAAAATAAATATAATATGTATAGAAGAAGCTTTGACTTATTTATTCACTTCACGAAATTTGGCTGTTCCCGAACACGAAGATTTGAAAGGGTTGATTTTTTTTAGTGAGGAGTTTGCTCGCCCAGAAGTAAGCATCGCGTCTACTTATAGACAGCAGCAAAAACTCTGTAACATTTCAATTATACCTTTCATTCACAAATCCATTAAAAATTAACTTCGAATCCTGCACAACTTCTTCTCAATTCTGCACAAATCATGCTTTTTATTACAAAACTTACGATCTCATTTTAACACAAATTATATAGAAAACCAACATTAATCATTATGAAATCCTAATGTTTTCTTAGATTAAGGCGAATGTCACCCATTGAAATAAAATTATTTTTACGAATTTTATCGCGAATTTGGTTTAATTTTCATATTTTCTTAACTTCTAGACGTTTCGATAACTTTGCAGCTTTCGTGGTCACGGGGCAGACTGATGTGTTAGTCATCCACTCAGTGAATGTTAGGAAAACGACCTTCTTTTTCTGTATCTATATCTGTATCAGCCCACATACGTCCCACTGCAGGGCACGAGTATCCTCTACAATCGAGAGTACCATTGAGAGTGTTAGTGTTAGTGTTTAGTGATTGAGAGTGGTGGTTACCTTCTTTTTACAATTATTAAAAATCTATCTGTATCTGTATCAGCCCATATACGTCCCACTGCAGGGCACGGGCCTACTTTACAATCGACATTACGATTGAGAGTGGTTAGGCCATATAGTCCACCACGCTGGTCTAGTGCGTGTTGGCGGACTTACATACCATAGAAATTCTTACAAACCGCTATTGGTATGCAGGTTTCCTCACGATGTTTTCCATCACCGATTTAGTGCGTGGTGATTGACTATCAATACGCTCATGACTCCGAAAAGTCAAACGTGTGCCCTGGGATTTGAACCCGCGACCACCGTGAACATGTTGGCAGCCGCGTCTGGTCCGTTTACCAACAGGCCACCACGCACTTATTATTAAAAAAATTAAAAAAGTTAATTTAAAATTTAGTTGTTTGCGATCCGATCCACATAGAAAGAGCTCACTAAGTATGTGTATATTATGAAATCCTTCTTAGATGATAGAAGATGTTATACCTACTAACGTATAACAAATACAATTAACGTATAACAATATTATACGTGTAACATCTTAACTTGTATTCGCGAGTCGCATTTCCGAGGTCTAAAAAAATAGCAAGCTAATTCTTGTCGTGCGCGGTCGTCCTTGAGAAGTCTCGGCGTCCCTGGAGAGGTGCAGAGAGCCTCCGTAGCGGGAAACCTTACACTCGCTTTACATTTCTTATCCTTTACCAAGTTTTTATTGCATTTTAAACTGAATTTCTCAGTGTGTGGGTAATTTTGAGGAGGTTTTTTATGAGTTTTGTGGATGTATAAGGGTATATATAGTTGAAGAGCAGAAATAAGCAAGAAATAAGAAGAAGAAGAAGCAAGAAATAAGAAATAATAATAATAAATGTTATATTTTAGTATTTTGATATTATTTTTTTGGAATTAAATGCGTAATTAGTGATTACTTTTCTGTATCTTTTTTTTTCGACATGCGAATTTAAGGTAATACTGGTTGTAGGTCTCTCATATGTGAGAGGCCATCTGGGTGGGTACCACCGCAGTGTCTATTTCTCCCGTCAAATAGCAGTGTAAACGCACTGTTGTATTTCGGGTTGAAAGGCATTGTAGCCAGAGTAACTACTGGACATATTAAGACTTAACATCTTATGTCTCCGGATGGCGAGCGCAGTGGAATGCCAAGCATTGCTTTGTAATTCAAGGTGTTATTTGGTTTTGCTACTGTTCATGAGCGGTCGTATCGCTTACCATCAGGCGAACGGCATGCTCGTCTCGCCATTCATAGCAATAAAAAAAAAAGGTTTAACGTAATATTATGTAAGAAAACAAGTATTGGTCATTTACACACAGTCGTTGCAAGAATATCACGGTCCTTGTCCAAAGGAATACTTATTTTTTATATTTTCTTATACTATACTAGCGGTCGCGCGCACCGTCGACTATATTTCCCGTCCCGGTATATCCCGTTCTGTTCCGTCTCATTCAGTCTTATGATGAATAGCATTCAATCCTGTCCCCTCCTATCCCGAGCCAACCATTCAAATTTGAAAGAGTAGCAAATATGTATATTTGAGTTCCTGACTCATCCCACGGGAACACTACCCTTTTTTGGGATAAGAAGTAGCTTAAGTGTTAATTAAGGTCTCAGCTATACTTAGCCGACGAGCCGTACAGAAAATATATATATTAGATTCCTGACCCATCCCACGGGAACACTACATTTTTCGGGATAAAATGTAGCCTATGTTTTAATCCAGGGTGTCAGCTATATCTGTACCAAATTTTATCAAAATCTGCTAAGCCGTTTTTGCGTGAAAGAGGAACAAACATCCATACACCCAGACATCCACACATCCATCCATACTCAAAAAATTTACCATTATAATATTAGCAAGGATCGGCCCATATACGGCTCACTATAGAGATGGGCCTCCTCCACATTCGAGAGCATGTTTGAGCGAATTAAGGCCATATAGTCCACCACGCTGCCCTGTTTATTCTCATGAAATGCATAAAAAATGAGTCGTTTCCATCCTACTTTTATTACAATGCAGTTTTTCACAGCGTAATCTAGTGATTTGACGCAGAGACAGCTTAAAAATAGCTCGCATTTCGTTGTAAATAAAATATTTGTAGAGGCGAAATCCGTGTGACATGTGATGGTTTGTTTTTAAAATACAGAATATTTCGACGCGTTATTTTCAACTTGATATGTTTTGTTTGCAATGGTCAAGAGACTTTCTACACAAATTTTATTAAATAAGGTTTGAATTACAAAGCTCGTTGATTTTTTTATTAATTCCAGTTAAATTCTTCAATCCGCTTGTTTTTCATAATGAGTAGGGTTTGCTTGTTGAATCGCACGTATTTATTTCTAGGTAATACTACTAAGGAACAAAAAAAAAACAAACGAATTATGATACAACATTTTTAGCATTACATTTTATTCATTTCATTAATTATATTAAATGTTAAAACTATTATAATAATCAAAATGAATCACACAAGAATATTAAGTTTCTAGCAGACCCACAGAAATTAAATGTGCAAACTGGGAAAACCAATCGATGCACTATCTTCACAAATCACAGCTCTACATTCACGATCAAAAGTTATGAAATGAATTTGGTTTGATATGACAAAAAAAGTATTTTGTCGTCGTTCTTTGTTACTCTGAAATTTATTGCTCAATTTAATGTAAGAAATATATTGTAATACAACACAGCGAAGATAAATGTCTACATTAAATAAATAAACAAAACTTAAGAAAGGGGTAGCGCCCCGCAGTTTTCACAAACAAGCCCAATAAATCTGAAAATAATTTACATTACTACAACATATATCAGAAAGTTTAAAATTTCAACCCAAGTACAACTAACTGGTAAATGTACTTGCTTGTAAAGCTGTATACACAAACTTAGGTTTCGTAGTTTTCAACTCATTATTAAATAGCTGTGCTTTTCTAAAGGCTGTTTCTGTATCAGCCCATATACGTCCCACTGCAGGACACGGGCCCCCTCTATAATCGTGACTGCGATTAAGAGTAACTGTATCTGTATCTGTATCAGCCCATATACGTCCCACTGCAGGGCACAGGCCTACTCTACAATCGAGAGTAAGATTAAGAGTGGTTAGGCCATATAGTCCACCACGCTGGCCTTATGCGGATTGGCGACTTACATACCATAGAAATTCTTATAAATCGCTATGGTATGCAGGTTTCCTCATGATGTTTTCCTTCACCGATTAAGAGTGGTCAGGCCATATAGTCCACCACGATAGCCTTATGCGGGTTGGCGGGCTTTACGTACCATAGAAATTTTGTAACATTTGTGATAACCCTCAATTTTGACATCCTTTTGGACCAGATTGTATCTGCGAGTAATATAAGACACGCAAAGATTGTCAATTTTTAGTAAACACCATGAACCAACCCTTACCAGGCAACCAAAGTTAGGGTAAGCGGAAATGTTAGGGTGTATTTAACTTTTTGATTTATGTCACTTTATTGTTTCCGCGGATGGGTAACCGCGTGGGCTTGCCATAAGGTGACACTTGTTTTGGGGGGCATTTTTATTACTATTTATGTGTTTAATAATTTTCCTATAAAAGTAACTTTTTTTATCAGATCATGTTTCACTATTCATAGAAGAATTAAGACTGGATTTCGCCTTGCTCTAATCCAGGTTGGTGTAATTAAAATTATTTCAAAAAATTGTCAAAAATGTTTCATGGGTGTGGTTTCGTTCAACGTTGAGCCCAATGATAGTAATTATGACTTATTGTCATGTCTTTTTTGCTCGAACCTGCGATCTCAGTTTAAGGCCAGCCTGCTTCTGTCTGAGTGATAGCGTCTAATGTTAAAATATTAAAGAAAAAAAGCAACTTCCATTTCTAATGTTAGATAATGAACACTGAGATCAGAACAATTTCTACGAAACAATATCTAGCTCACCAGACAACACAGTTCTTGAAATTTAATATCTTTGGCTAAAAGAACAATGAATAAACTAAAGTTTAGTATACGTACCTCACACTTCGAAGAAGTAACAGTATTATGTAGCAACGAAGTTACCACGAGTGGGGCACGTAAGCACATAATAAAAATCTCCAACATACGCGCAACGGCGGAGTTAGTAGCGACATCTGCCGCCCGACTCCCGACAAAGAGTTTAAATGTGTGGTATTAAAAAGAAATCCAGGCCGCGTAAGGAAGTGCCGAGACTTAGTGCGTAGGGAGAGATGCTGTTGTCGATACGGATCAAGATAAGATATTCAAAATGGTGTTGAGTGATAAGTCGATAAACATGGGATAGGTGATTTTTTTATGTCATTTTTTTCACGTTTCGCTGGCATGCAATAGCGAAATTGTGTTCATAGTAATAAATACAAGACAGATTATTCATACCTTAGTGCGTGATCGCCTGTTAAGGCCTGTAAAGGACCAAACGTAGCTGCCAACATGCTTACAGTTGTCGCATTGCAAATCCCAGGTCACACCTCTGAATTTTCGGAGTCATATATGTATGGATAGTCACCACGCACTATAACGGTGAACGAAAACATCGTGAGGAAACCTGCATAGCTTAGCGATTCGGAAGAATGCCTACGTCAATATGTCACCTAAATAATCACTTTAAACAACTAACAGGTCTTTATTTATAGCCGAAACCGCGTATTTTATAGGCAGTAACTTCGTAAACGCCTAACAACTCCATCACGAGAGGAGCCGAACTAACGCGACGTAATTTCATACGCGCACACGAAAATAGAGTTTGCTTTACACCCGCTCTCTGAAACTTTATTTGCGTTTTGTACTATTACATTTTATACTTTTTGTGTACTATATTTTTTTTCTCTAAAGCGCATCAGATTGATCAGAAAGGTTTTTTCATACAGTTCCATCCTAACACCCACCACTGTAACTCCTGATAGGATCAACAGTGGCACGCATTGTAATGACACCGAGCATTGAAGCTCGGCGAGTCTCCGGAAATGTTTAACTTGTCTTTAACCCGTAACAAAATCAATCAGAAAGTTAAATTAATAGAAGGAGTAGGAAATAAATTATTGTCCACTTTCCTCCGTGAAAAGCGGGTGACAAAACAATGAACAAAAGAAAGATTACTTGAGTCCCAATAGTGATATAAAAAATGAATGCCAGTTGTAGTGGGAGTTGCTATTTCGAAACTAAATGCAATAGAAGAGTCTTTATGAATTAGGCTTAACTAAAATAATTAGTTACTTATAACTACAACACACTCACTTTTGTGTCAGAATAGCAAGCGCAGTGAAATGCTTTGTAATTACTGTTATTGCTTAGTTTTGCTACAGTGTATGTGATTGTCGCTTACTATCAGGCAAATGACAAGCTCGTAATTCAGTGATTTATAAAAATAAATATAAAAAAAGCAAATATATACTATAAAAAATAACACTAAGAGGCGTGTTAGAATCTACAATTTTCTCAAAAAAGATTTTTTTGCTCTCGTCTAAGCTTGTCACTAAACAATTAAGCATAAAGAATAGAATATGGTCGCTCTAACCCCTCCAGGGCATCTTATAATCCCTTCCGAGTACAACAAAGGGTAATGGTTAATGAACCGTTCATAGAAAGAAGCAATTAAGAAAACAATGCCTGAAATATAATAAAATCAGCCATTAGAAAACTTTCCAGACACAGTATGCTTTGTTTCTCGACGCTATGTATTTGGTTTTTAGTGGAATTCTTCGCAATACTCACCAAACTTCGACTTTTCAAATCTCTTCAATGTCAAACTGATCAGGCCAGTTTGCGAACGTACGTTTATTTTTATTAATGTTTTTAAGAAACTTCACAAATTGGGGTTCTACTTTGATGTGCAGAATCAAATAAGATTTGTAGAATCATGAATTGTAGTTATTTTATTAATTAGTAGTTGCATGAATATATATTATTTACAAGTCATATATCTGCTGCTGCTGTCAGGAATAAAACATTTTTATTGTCCTATTCATTCACATTTAGGTCAATTATTTCGTAAGTTATATTAACTGTTTTCTTTCTGTCTATGCATTATTTTTCTTTCAAAAACACACAATATACTATGTATGTAGACAATACTGTATACAATCTATACTTTATGTAAAATTCCAACACTAATTTCTGAATGTAAATCCCAATATTTCACCAAAAATATCGATAAAATCCCCGTCGATAACCCAGCCTCCCTACCAGTAGACGAAGACGGTAAAGAGGGACGGATATAATGTAGTGCTTTCAAACATTGAAGCGAAGTTTGCGTACAGAGTAACGGACAAATGACAACCGGCCCGAGGCGGGAGCCGGGATATTAGAAGGCTTTAAGATGGGAAAAATAGCAACTTTTACTTCTACGTACATTACCAGTGGCGGAAGTTGATAGGCGGAGCGGATTTAACATTTGTGTGGAACTTGTTTTATTTGGCTTATGGTGAGAAGCTACTGTGCACGGAGTTTGGTGAGAAGGGCACAATCAAGGCTCTAGTTATCGTGTGGTGAATGTTACTTAGATATTTATGGGTGGTTTTAATATTGGTTTATTTGAGCAAGATTCCTTCGATCATCTTACAGGACATGATGACATAATTTGCTTGACACAGAATAGTTTTCGTATGCAATTGACATCAGACTGTTTAAAAAAATACGTTTGGTAATATGCGTAAAAATGATTTTCGCTGATCCTAAGAGATATCGAAAAATAAAACATAGATATTGGAAAGCAGTTTTACAGACAGAGTGTGTAGTTAGGCTCTAGTACAATCCACAGTGCGCCAACTTTATCAATCCAAGAAAACATTATATTTAAACCGAATCAAACTCTCAACCTCATGTTAATCGTTTCACGTTTTCATAAAACGACTACTAACCTCATATTTTCCCTAGAATTTGGCTGAAATAATGCCAATTTATTGAAACAAACCAATCTCTTACTTCTCAGACCGGCGGGCGTGCATAAGATGTTAGTGATGTACTGCTCCGCACGCCGTGAGAAGGAATCGTCGGCGACATTTGTTTCGCCGCGTTTCAGATCCGGTTTCACAGCAAACTTCTTGAAAAATGCAATGTTTCTTATGTGAACAAAAAACACGCAAACTTACACTTCACTCGGGGATTTTCGCGATAGCACGCATATACGGGTCTTAGTCTAAATTCCGGCTTTGTTCTTATTCGGAATATATTTGTCTCAGGACTTAGTGTTTGTGGAGTGGATTTTCTAAAGGAACTATAGTAAGTATTAGTTTGCATACATATTTCTTTTCGTTCTCATTTCGAATCTTAATTCTGTGTAAGATTTAGTGATAAAGAAAATATTAGTTCATCATTTTAACACCAGTCAGTCACTTCACATAGGAAACGTTAAAAACTCAATCAAACAAGTCGTGTTTTTCGACTAGAAAGCCTCGTGCGAGGCCGGTTGCCAAATTTCCACTTCTATTGTCACGTAATGACTACGCAAGAACACTAAAATCGATGTTTGTTTTTTCTATGCACGTTAGCACTACCTGTCAGCTGACAAAATTGCTGTCAGATTGACTATAGAATTATCAGCATCTTACCACTCGATTAGAAGGTTTTCATACTTAGTATTGGACGTATACGGACTGATACATACAGGGCATATCCAAATCCAACAAAATGCATTCTTGGAAAACAAGGAACGATTACTTTTTCGCATTTTTTCGAAATGTTTAGTTGCATAATGTCTGTTTAAAACTACCACTTGACTTCGTTTTTGTTTGCAGTATATGTACATAAAGCATATACCTACCTTGTTTTATGTAAATCAATTATAAAATTTACTGCCTCGGTGGCGGAATTGTTTTACAATACGGTTATAAAGTTGAGGTTTTGGGTTCGAATCCCGGGTCGCGCAAAGTGATATTGAATTTTTCTATTCATTATCAATCCGAAGTCAGGAATTTGTGACCGAAATGGTGATAGGTTCGCCCCTTATCGCATTATGGGACGGAATATACACGGCAAAATGTGTGTGTCCCGGCACCTCTGCCTACCCCTTCTGGAAAAAAGGCGAGATACTATGTAATTATAAAATACCGAGCCTTCACTAACACTTACAAAACAGCGCTTAATCGCTACAATATCACTGCACTTCCCTGTAGATAGCTCATCTAAAGCGGATAATTGAAGCGGCACAAAGCACTGGTGGCTGCGGGGCCAAACATGTTATACAGCAGTCCATAAACAGCGGCGCGGAAGACAACGGCACGCAAACAGAGCCTATGTGTGTTGACTAGATAAAACTAGTGGCGGTGTGTTACACCGAAGTTATAAATTCGATAGTTTAGTAGGAGCGATAGTATGAGATCCTATCTCCGTAACCCCACGTATATTCGGTTATGAAAATTTATTCTCAAAAGGTCTGCCGAAACTTAAAAAAAAAATGCAGATTTTTAAGTGAACTTGACTCCTTTTGCTTTGGGAAGATTTTTAAGTTTTATAATTATAGACTGAGCGATTGCGCCCTCATAATCTTGCGTCAACACCATTCTTAATTACTCTTTATAAGCCTCCTTAAATGTACGGCTTCGATCACGTTACTCAGCATTTACATCCACTCCAAACTCCGTTGGTCCTCGCTCTGTAATATTAAACAAAATTTCGCAACGGTGTAACTGGCGGCCTAGGCCAGACTCCTAAATAGTGTTCCTAGTGAAGTGGCCTAGAGTAATGACAGGCTGGATAAAGAAAATGCGGCGCTTTCATCGGCGCCTTACGACCCAAACCACTTTCTCTACGCTTCCTTTTGAATTGGCCCAGCGTTTGCACGCACCCGATATTTATTGGCCGGAGTTCATCTAGCGTTACTAGGAATATAAATTTTAGGTATATTTTTATTGTGATGGAAGTTAGAATATATTTGTTTTTTTGTTCACTAGAGTAGGCCCAAGGGTCATGAACCACTATATTATCTTAAGGTATTGTACTTTTCGGAAAATTGCAGCAAATGCTAAACACTGCTGATAATTGCAGTACCATACACAGTCCTGCTCTTTTTTTCTCTCGTTATGATAGGTCTATGAGGTTCCATTATACTCAGACCCACAAAAAAAAAATGTGTTTCTTGTAAATGATACGTCGTAAAGTCATATTCGGAACAACGTACATACATTATAGCTGTAGATAGTAATATAGATGTCGAAATCGCTCTATAATGACATATCATTTTCGCTGTTATCTTCTTTTAATATTTTTTGCATTGCTGTTGTAGCTACATAGTCATACAGAGTATACTGTGACGGAAAATGAAGCCAGGTGGTACCTAGTTTTAGTAACTACAAAAACAATATAAATAAAATTTTCTCAAAAAAGGGAAGAATTTTTTGTATGTTTGTAAGTATCATCGTGTTTGAATGGTAAATTCATAGCTTTTGCTATACCGATTATTTTACCCTAGCGAACCATTTCGCCTTTAAAAATAAAGTTGTATATTAATATTTTAGGAAAAAACTATGAACTTAAAATCCAAAAAACAAAAAGATACTTTTGTTTTGCGATTTTTTCTGCTTCGTACCTATCACTAAAACTACCACCCGGCTTTGTTTTCGATCGTATTCTGGTTATACCCTGTAAATTTACGATCAAGTACTATCTTCATTTATATTGCTGCCATAGTGATTCAAATATTTCAAATATTTATTGATACATAAACTTTACAGATTATGTATGTGGACGTTAGCAACTGAATTAGTTCAGTTGAACTGTGTTGTGTTGTTTACTTTTCTTTTATTTCCGGTGTACAATAAAGCTTAAATAAATAAATAATCTATGTTGCAGTAATTAGCGGCGAAATATTTGTCTCCCAAAACTGCGTCAGTCCTCGTCATTCGTACCAGTGATTAAGAGATAAGAGACAATATAAAACGAAACTCTCCGCGGAAGCCGTACAAACGTTTGACACAGGTAATGACAAGCGCGTACGAGTCTACACTCGCGTGCGTTTTGTCTACATACTACTGCTGGAAGTGACGGCTATACTTTTATATGGATACGGAATTTATTTTATTTATTTATCTCTTTATTGTACATGCATTTATACACCAAAAGAAAAATAATTGTAGCTATATTTTAAGTAAGTACAATGAGCGACCTTATTACACTAGGCAATCTCTTACAGGCAACCTTTAGATGCAGATAAGACATAGGAGAGAAAAAGGGTAGTTTAGTTGACTGCTGTCTTGTTTAGGTTTTCTTTTTCACTAGCATGCTGTCTTTATCGTACTTTCGATTGTAGAAGAGGACTGTGCGCGACAATGAGGTGTATAATGGGCTGATACAGATACAGAAATGTCAGCACAGGTCACTTTTTATGCCCATGAGAATGTTTTTTTTCTTGTCACTACTAAACATATACAACAGTAGCTCTATAATTTATGTCATATGTTTGTGAGTAATGTAAAAATCTGAATTGGCAAAATGTACTTCTAGGTACTAGCAGAACCCGAACATTTGCCTTGTGTGCCTTCCCATGATGTGATATGATGTGATGTGATCGCGTACAAATTCCTGACTCTAGGCTGATAAATATTAACATGATATTTAAATTGCTTTTGTAGGCAGACGAGCTAGCGGCCCGCCTGATAGTAAACGGCTACCGCTGCTCATGGACCTCTGCAGTGAAATATCTTCTAAGTCGACCCGGGATTCAAACCTAAGACTTACGCATTGCAATCATAACCTAGTAGAACTGCGCCACCGAGGCAATTACTTCAGCCATTCAGCTTTGATGTACCCACTATCCACGACTCATCGCACAGAATTCATAATGAATAGTCGCAAAATTAAAACTAAACGGAGAGCTCATCCAGCGACTCTACAACTCAAGTATAGATAGAGACGAAATAAAAGTGGCGTCAGAGGCGTCTGGCGCAGGCTTACCGTTGAAAGGCTTCGGCGAGACGACTAATTGTCGACTCTACTATTGTAGTATTTGGATGAATACTGCCAGCACGTGAACGGTGCGTCGAAACTCGTAACTCTACCATAAGTTGTGTTTGATGTACTTGCAACGTCTTGGACGCTACCTGACTCTACCGTAATTGATAAAATTCCTGTAGTGGGATAGTTGGATCTAAATTAATAAATACGGATTTGACGACTGATTTGTGTAGAAAGTATGACATTGGCTGTCTGCGTTAGAGAAAGCGGAATAGACTTTAATATTTACATCAATAATCGATGGTTTCTAGTATTATAGCCTAAAAAAAAATATTGGGATGATTTGTATTCTGTACAACAGATGTCTGATTAGGGCTTAGATCGTGACTGTTATGTGCTATTATTTCTTAGAAAACTTTCTATCATAGACCACATAAAATGTTCCTGAAAAGAACACTAAATTAAATCAACTATTTTTGCTAATACAAATAATTAAAAATGTGCACATTATTTCCAAAAAAACACCTGAATGGAACTACAAATCCACCCCCACCCCTAGGGTGTGAACTGGCGACACATGTGCACGACAATCCATCATAGCAATCACGCCCGCGGGACCGCTGTTTGGATGTTCGTATGTTTCTTAATTGACTAATTGCTGAATGTTATTTTATCTTTGTGTGTATTCTTGGGAATTAGAAATTTTAGCTGTGGTGTTATTTTCATGAAATGTTTGTGAAATTATTTTGCATTCAATAATAGATTTTATTTTTAACAACCCGTACTAGGCCAGCGTGGTGGACTATATGGCCTAACTGCTCCCAATCGTACTCTCCATTGTAGGGGAGGCCCATGCCCTGTAGTGGGACGTATATGGGCTGATACAGACAGAATAGATTTTATTTTTAGTTATAGGTGCTCTAAAAGAATTTTCAAAAATGAAGGCAATGGTTATTTTGTTCGAGGCTGAAACGATTATTTTGTTTTTGATTATTTACATCTAAGTTTCCACAATTTTTAGTAGTATGACAAAACAAAACAAAATAAATGTATTATAATCACCCACAGGATATCCTTACTACGAGTATACATACGAGTAGACCGTAAAAATTATGAATACATTTATGGTACTAAAATAAAGACCATTAAAACCTTATATTCCAAACTGAATACATTCCCAAAAAATAGACAGACAGAAATATAGAAAGGAAACATTAAATTGTTCTTAACAGTAATAAACTTACCGATAAAACCGAAAAAATTACCAAGTTTAAATTCACCACGCACTACAACTGAACACAATTAAAAATTATTAAAAGGCGAGAATAAACAGAGTTTCAATTTAAGCAATATCTTTTCCTCTCCGCTGTAATCCCGATATATATTTGCGGAGGACTCGGGAGCACCAAGCCGACTGTACCAATATTACCTTTGTTCTTAAACGTTATTCCGTAGCTTTCAACTGATTAACGTTAAACCTTGCACTGCGGATCCATTTCCATTACACTGAGTGTGCTCAACTTGGACATTTACCAACTATGCTCTGAATAGACTGGTGAATTAATTACTTATTTCTGAAGTAGGTCAGGTTTGTGATTTTTTGTACCTTGAGGAGGTTCGAAGATGTGTCGTGGAGGCATCTACTATACAGCCAGATTGACAGCCTCAGTGGCGTAGTTGGTTAGAAGCTGTGAAACAAGAGGCCGAGGGTTCGATCCCCGCACCGAAAATATTTGTATGATCAACAGGTATTTGTTTTGGTTCTGGGTGTTTATGAGACTGAAAAGTCTCTCGTAATTTCTTATACCAGGACACAAGACTCGGTCTTAGTGTGGGGTATATACATGTCATATATACATGTCCTACGTCCAGGTGTATTGTCATAGATGTTTTTGATTGGGTCAGTCACTTCCATTTAAGATCTCTTTGTAATGCTGTTACTCCTAGTAATATAAACCTTCCCTTTTCTGGTTATCACCCCAAATGACCACACTCAACACCATAAAGTGATACACTCTAACCTCCGCACAGGACTAAAATACCGGGTATATCAAAACTGCTACCGAAAACGAAGCCATAAGGTAATTTTAGTGGTTACAAACATAATGCAACTAAAATTTTCGCTAAGAAACGCGACATTTTTTTTTTAATGTTTTTTTAAATATCGTCAGTTTTGGGTAAATCCATAGTTTTTGCTAAAATAATAATTTTAACTCCTTTATACTTTAGAGCCTTTATAAATAAAAGAATATATACTATTATTTTAGGGAAAAATGTATTTGCCATCCAAATACGACCATAGGAAAAAAATAACAAAATACATTTTCTGTTGTCTTGTGTCTGAAGTCGCTTAAACTACCACCCGGCTTCGTTTTCGGTAGCAGTTTTGATGTCGTATCAGCCCATATATGTCCCACTGCAGGGCACGTGCCTACTCTACAATCAAGTGTACGATTGAGAATGGTTAGGCCATATAGTCCACCACGCTGGCCTAGTGCGGGTTGGCGGACTTACATACCATAGAAATTCTTATAAATCGCTATGGTATGCAGGTTTCCTCACGATGTTTTCCTTTACCGTTTTAGTGCGTGGTGATTGACTATCAATACACACATAACTCCGAAAAGTCAGAGGTGTGCTCTGGGATTTGAACCCGCGACCACCGTGAACATGTTCGCAGTCACGTCTGGTCCGTTTACCAACAGGCCACCATGCACTTCACGCACGCACTCACGCAGTCTTGATATACCCTGTATATATATTTATATATTTACCTCACTTGTTGACACACTGGTAACAGATAGATTTGGATCGTAAAGTAAGAACTGCCCCTCATTTTTATAACCTAATAGTCTATTAATACAGGTTTTAGAATCACTATTGACAAAACCAATATTGGACCGATTGATCAAGAATTTATTTATCCCAGGAAAATGTTATAATTGCCAGTAAGGTGGTCATTAATCTCATGCAAATGGTCTAAAGCTATTATATAAGTGATTTATTTGAACTAAGAAGTTGCAGGAACTTAACAAATATTAACCCATACACATTGTCACTGAAGCCATAAAGCGGAAATAATATAAAATAGCAATAAGAATATTCTTGAAATTCACCATTATGCCAGTATTATCGGAAATACTTCACAAAAGATTTCTGTAGCAAGTCGAAGAGAAAAAACTCCAGCATTAAAGAATTATAATGTCTCATTCAGTATTTCATAATCTTATTACTTAAAGGCCGCTCGATGGTTGACTGGCTTATATTACGAGCTATGTGGTGCCTGTTCAAGCGATATAGAAGAATTTTGGGACTTTGGGACTGGGAAACACAGTTATAGTATCAGAAATATTTTTAAGGCGGAAAATTGGTTACGCGATTTGTTTTTATGCTTAAAATTTCGATTTAAAAAATTATTGTTTATTTTATTCAGTATTGATTTAAACTAAAAAATGGTTGCCTGGAATAGATTGCCTTGTGCAACAAGGCTGCCGACTGTACTTATTTTAGAATTACTTAAAATTTGTATCTTTTTTTCTGAGTTTACAATAAAGAATGTATATTAATACACATATATGCATATATTATAATATTTATACATATATTTATAATAAGTATGTCATAATTTAATTAATCAAATAAGGGTATCGAACTCTGAACATATGTGTTAATCCTGACTGTCATAATTCTAAGATTCAACGTTGTTTTTAATCCATTTTGATTACGCCATCTGTGGCTTGAAATTTTTGATACCACCCAGGCATTGTAAGCGTATAAGGGTTCACATCATAATTATTAGTCAAACACAGGTCTTTCTCAAGGATTTGCATAGCGATTTGCTGAATCCGACCGAATATAGACAACGATATAGAAAATAAATAACATACAGCCCGCTTCCCGCTGCTAACTTTACCCCGCCTCAAGAAGTTGGTTGTGTTAATAATTAATTTTTGTTGGGTCCGCCTGACTGAGTACAAGTTAAATTAGATCTTCAAGTCCTTCAGATTTGAAAGTTGCCCGTTTATTGGGCGATGTCTTGTTACTGAATTTCCAACTTTTCCATCGAGATGTGGTGACTTACGCTTTTAAATAACTATGTTAGTGACGTCATTACTTTGACTCGCCAACCGTGGCCAAGTTATGGAGTTGGGGGTGTACGAGAGTTTAGTATCTGTATCTTTACGGGGTTTTATGTTCTAAGAAATTATTTTTAACTTGTGTATCTTTTGAATATTTGAATTATGAAGAGATTCTTTATTAAACAGTGAATCTTTTGAATGTTTGAATTGTGAGGTTAAAAAGTTTATTATTATAGCGTTGGTACGGAAAGATGTTAACCGTTCACTTCATCTATTCTATTATAATATGTGAAATCCTAGTTGTCACCGTTTATGTTTAATTTATGTTATAGAGTAAAAATATACTTTATACAGTTACCGTACTTGAAAGCCATTTTGTTTTTTTTTTATTTTATCAAAATGTAAATAAAAATACAATTTTTATTAGCAGTTTGAATGGCTAAACTCCAATATTATCCTTAATCTTGAATATTGTTAATAAATTAAATAAAAAGGATAAAGAAAGTAATTAAATACGTAATCACATCTCACAACAAAACCAATATTTCTTAATAGAGATTTCTCACTCTTATACCCAGGGTGAATTTTAACCAAGGCATATTTCTTCACCCCATCCCTGCCCTAAGATAAAGTTATACGATAACAATGAATCCACGGCCATCCCACACATTTCAACTCTCATTCAATAAATAAGACATCCCCATACTTACTGGTCGTTTGTATGCTAGATTTATGCCAATAAATCGATTAATGTTACGCATCATTCATCTGGGGTGGGAAGGGATACGTTTATGACTCACATTCCTTCCTTGGCGATTTATTTTAATACGGAAAATTCTATTTTCTTTCATATATGGTGAATTCTCAAGATGTATTTTGAAAGTAGGAAATAATATGCTCAGGCATATTTTTTATAATTATTATACACTGATGGGTGTATATTAAAATTATACACACTATAATGGTGAAGGAAAACATCGTGAAGAAAGCTGTATATCATAGCGATTCGGAAGAATTTCTATTGTATGTAAAAGTCCGCTAATCCGCAATTAGCCAGCATCGTAGACTACATGGCCATGGTACTCTGATTGTAGAGGAGGACTGTGCCCTGCCGTGGGCCGTATATGGGCTGATACAATGCAGTGCAGTATAGTGGTGTATATCCAAGCAATATAAATTTCAGACAGATTAATCGTCATAGAAATTTCACATTACAATATTTTATAAATTATTGCAAAAAGACAGTATCAGGTGACCTAGATTTAAACATGAACTTTCAATACGCACTAGTATTATATATTCTTCCCCCAAACAACCCATCGCTCACTTCAAAACAAGTGCATGCAAACACTTTTATAATACATTTTTGGCACAAAAATACCCCACTCAATTCAAAACACTTCAGCATAATAGCTCTTGCATTTCCAAACGTGAAGCAACAGCAACATTAACTAGGCTACCAAAACATCGATAAATCGATTAAAATGTACGATACGCGCACTGCGCTAGCCGTGAATGTCGCGGCATCATTATTGCAAAGCCAAACTTAGTCTGGATTTATCGGAACGACATAAAATGACCAGCGAACGAATTTCAACTTTACTTCCGCGGTATTAGATGCAAATTCCCGTGTCAAATGCGATCGATAAGCCGTTTCACTAGTGCAGGGAAATGTAGTCAATAAAGGCGGCTTAGAGGCATCGATAACTTTGCGTTTTGTTATATTTACGAGCCCCACTTGGCTCTGAAACACCTGTAAGTTTTGTTTGTGGAACACGTTATGTCAATTTGGGAAGTTTCTTGAAATCGCTCATATCTACTTTTAACTACTTAAGTTATTATTAGGTGAAGTAGGTTTGGAGGTATTTTATTATCTTGAGTCTAGTTTCTAGTGCCGACCGTGAGCTGGGAACTGAGTACTTCGGTTTCATTCTTAGGCTTGGGGGACTGACGAGAATATCATTTTCGACTTCTCTTTTAAAATAATATGTTCTTATGCTATAATATTTCTAGAAAACAAACCATTCAATGTATGTCCTCATTTTTAATTAAATTAAATATAGGCTGGACAATTTCCGATGGTAAGTTCAATATGCTAATCAGCTTGAACTGGATGTGCAATGACTCCAATAGGCGTTACATTAGCATGGCACTATTGAGATTTTACATCTTGTAAACTGTGTATATCATCTAAACGGCTATCCTTTAATAGAAAATTATGCTACTTCAAAATATGAACTAATAATCCTTTTTCAATTTAATGCTATCTTCAATTACTTATTCTAAATTGTTTGTCCACAGGTGAGTGATGTTCTGGTGATACCAAGACAGCTGATGTTTCCCCGCTGATCGTATTATGCACTACACACAAGGTAAGTAGATTAAGTTACTTGCCATAAATCAGCTTTACAACTCCTCTCAATCCTACTCACGATTGTAGAGGAGGGTTATACCCTTGATGTATATGAGCTGATACTGATACAGAATTAGTTCATGTATCTGATAACCTGATATACTGTATGCTAGGTCGAACATTACTTACCACAAATTTGCTTCTGATGTTCAGTGATCAGTAGATACTGTGGTTATTGATTATGTTCTTGTTAGTGTCCTGCACAAACTAAGGTTAACTCTTCTTGGTCCATTAAGTTCAGTTTTGTTTTAAGATTTTCTGGCACTCATTGGTTTAAATCATTCGAATTTTCCAAAACCAACAGACTTTTAACATTCTCTTTAGGAATAGTTAATAGCCTAAAAGTGGTTTAATGAGCCATATTATCATTCAAAACGTAATTTAAGATGACAATTTGAAGTACAAGTATTTGCAAAAACAAACCCAAACAGCGATGATGCAAAGGTATTGTTTGAATTCGTGACAAAATTATGTTAATAATTATTGTTAAGAGTACGATGGGACTGGCATACGCTGTGCCCAGAAGTCTTTTAACATAACAGAAAAAACAGAATTTGCAAATAATGCAACACGATATCCTAATCTACAACTGGTCACAAACCTTCTTCAAAGGTTTGCTTAATGACTAATGGTTTTCAACAATCCTAACTTTTAAAATATAACGTTAATTATTTATCTTTGACTTCAAACATTAAATAATAAGATGTACATGTAACTTAAAATTTTAATTAAACCAAATATGAATTTTTGACACTTAATTATCAGATTATAAAATCAAAACACCAAGTGACAATTCAAATAAAGGTACATCAATAAACAAATCCAGATATTAATTAATTGTTAAACTAAGCGAAACGTCAGAACCCCAAGCTGTAGTGTTCTCACTTGCGCTAACCGATGCGATCACGCTCCGGCGGCCCGCTGGCGACCAGACGAGAGCGTTTCGGCTGATTTCACATAATTCAGGGGCGATATTGTCACAATTAGAGGGTGTTTTTAGGGCTCACAACCATCGGGAGACGAGATATCTATTTGATGGATGTAGCTTCGCAAATGCTTGATGATTTCTTGGATAAATTTTAATTGGCAATATAAAAACGCATTTTAATTAAAAGTTCTTATGTGGTAAAGTTAACAAAATTTAAAAATGTATTCGTAATATTAAAAAATATAATTTGCTGAATCATAACATCACTAAAGATACATATTATTTTTCGCGGAATAATCTAATGTTGCATCAAAAAACTAAGCTTAAACATGCATAAATATTAGAAACACAGATCAAATATTCAAAACAAAATTAGAAATGAGTTACGATACTAAGAAATGAAAAAAACAAATTAGTTCGAAACTAGAAAAATTTAAAACCAACACAATCATACCAAAGATCTACTAAAACAAACGCACCGAAGAACTTGAACGCAAATTAATCAAAACGAAAAAACTGGCTGAAACTACGATTAAACTTCGCTTCAATTTACAAAAAAAATAGCAAACTCGTATAAAAGTTCACCAACCCGTTCCCATAGCGCATCTCTCGTTGCAGCACCAATCTAACATCATGAATGGAAACTGCAAACTGGATATTTAAGGGGGTAAGTCTGGCCAGGTAGGGGGCGCAATCAGCCGGCGATCACGTCTAAACAACCCCTAGGGGGGAGGGTAAGCGTACGGAAGCGAACCCTTTTGTTCACCACCGTCTAGTTTGAGAATTTCAATTGATTAATGCGTTGCGTACGATTGATTGGCAATAATTAGACGGATAATTTTGGTGTGAATTTGGTTTGTGGTTGTGGTTTAGATATTGTGTGTGAAGGTTCGTGTTAGAGTCAAGATGCAATTGTATTGGTGCTTGTGAAGCGTTGCGGTGAAACTTCGACTGTAGAATTTGACAGAATTTCTATCGGTATTGATTGGTGGGCTTCCAAATCTTTAACGGTTCGGTCCTAATGATTAGTTCATTTATGATATTTTTATTATTTGTCAGTCGGTGTAGTTTAAATCAGTTTTCATTATGGACATATGAAGTTCATGTTTCCATTTAGTCAGCTGGCATATTCAAAATAACATTTCGGGTCATGAATTCAAATAGCTAAGGAATATACACATTTAAGTTTGCATCAAAAGGAACGAAAGATGTAATACGAGTAGAAATTACTCAACGACTCAATGTTAGAATTTTAAAGCAACCTAAGAGATTGAAATTCAAGCCAACAATCTTGTACACTTTTCATGTATTGCTGCTACTAGTTACGACGCAATAAACCAACAATTGCTTCTGCAAGAATTTGAGCCAATTCTAACACCAACCTATGGAACAAATTTTATGCAAATCAGATCCTAAAGCCAAGCCTACTACAAATCTAACAGCCTTATTCACAGTTTGAAACATAAGTCTATGTACAGGTGAGCACAAAAGCTCTACACCAGACCACTTCAGACAGCTGAAGGGCCTCGCGAGGGGTGTAAAAAGTACCTCAACAGGTTCAAGGTTATATTTTATTACTCGACTGTACCTCGGATTAATTACAAGCGAATTAATTAAATCTTTCGGTTGTGTGTTCATTATCAAATGGTATTGTTCATTTCTAATTTACGTCGATTCGTGAAACAGATTTGTTTTGCGTGCCTTTAATTGCTTGAGGTCAATAGGTTTAGGCTTATTTTTATTTTGAGCTAGAAAATATTGAAGGCCATTTTAGTGCCACGAATATAATTTAGATTTCAAACGGGTATATTTTACATCTGAATCATTGAAACACACGCAATTGTTTTTATGTTTAATTAAGCTGCTATTTCTATACCAAGTGTAAAAGTAATATATAATTTAATTTAAGCACAGCTTTCACTTTACAAATTTTTGTTTCCAGAAAGTAATCTAAACACAGGTAGTATCAAAGAATTTCCAGCCATTCATTGAGTCGACTGCATATTTTTGTAAAAAGGTTACGGAGGTATCAGATAATTTAGCCTTTACATAAGCTTGTGAAAACATGGTCTAGTATGGTTTTGATGTCAATTCAGGGAAACGAGCAGTCAGCAGTTGGTTGAAGAGTGGTAGAGTAATCCTTAATGCACACGGAATTTAAAATATTGTGCGTTTTTAATTTAATCTCTCAAACCTAAGCTTTACATATTAAGGTCTTAAGGCCAAACCATTGTGTACTCCTTTGTGGTCATTTTGTGATGATGATATTTTAATTGTATTAATTGTATTCGTAAATACATAATCATCAAATAATTCCTCAAATTATCTATAACATGCTAATTTCGAATTATATCTTACGGCACGGCAGTATCCAATTATACTAATCGCTAATTAAACTTTCAATGGACGCAGTAGGCCACGATGACGTCAATAACAAGCTATGTTGATAAACGGTGATTTCCTTATTTATTTTATCACACAAAAAATATACGAATACATTTCTCCACGAGTTAGATTCCAACAGTATTAATAGCCAACTTAACCTTCAATGGAAATGAAATAGCCAGTAATGACGTCAACAACGAGCTATGTTGGTGGACGGTGTTCCTACATTTTTGCGATGTATCATGAAAGCGTATCGTAGGCCGGTGCACTGTGTGCGCATGCATTATTGAGTGCCAGTGAGTGACGAGACGCGGCCTGAGGGAGCGTTGAAATGGGCGAGCAGCTTGAACATAGCTGCTGGCTTCGGTTTAGTGGATGACAGTAGCGTCCACCGTAAGAAACGCTATTTTGAACGCTGGTGTATTAATTAGAACGTTACTGATAAGAACATTACGTAACATAATGAAGGATACTGTCATGTTTAATTTCATATTTAACACACCTAGACGTTTTCTTGCTATTTTTAAAAGTCCTGTAACACATTTATGACATTTCAGTTATTTTGGGTGACTTCAACAGCTGGTAACTACTTGCAATACTGCCAGCCAAACATTGTGTTAAATTTGAAATAAATGTAAATACCAAATCAAATTGAATATCTGTATGTTAACTACAAAAGAAAATATTGTTAATTTAAAAAATAATGTATAGTAGGTAGATGGTTAGAATAATTTTGTGTTAAACTATGAATCTAAGTATTTGAATAAAATATTCGCTAAAGCATCACCCCAAAAATCCAAACAAAAACGGTTGGTTTTGTTTTTGTTGTTTTTGTTTTGAGGTTTCCAAAATCGAAACAACTCGTTAATCCACTAACCCAACATATTTATCAATTAAACACTCGAATGCGAACGAGGCTCAGCCAACTACTCGTCGCCCCATCGCGTGAGCCAGACGCTTTCTCCCCGAGATACAGCGTACCTACCTTCAGTTACACTTATCTACAAATCTGAAAGGATTCAGTTTCCAGTATGTAATGCTGAAAGACCATTTTCTTCTCTAAATTAATCTGGATTTGGGGGATTGGATTTTGATAGAAAATTTGTAATGGAATTTGGTGAGCCTAAATGAGCAGTGGCTTTTTTAGTTCGGTTCTATTAAAACGGCAAAAACTCGTCGATTCTATTATTATTTGGCAATAATAGAGACATTATGCACTGTTAGAAATACATTGTGTCTTCATAGTCTCGTTTGGTTTAGGTGTAAGAATGTTCTTTGTATCCTTGTCGGTGCTTGGGTCCTCCATTATTTTCATTAGCAGCGATATTATGAACCTTAGTAAAACGATTAAAATATCATGGGATTTTATATCTATCTTGTCAGTATCAAGCCAGCTATTTTTAAACTAACTTTAGAGTCTAAAAACAGTCAAGTCCAGTTTCTCTTGTACTGTACTAGTTACTTCCAAGTCCTCCAAATCTCATATTAATCGAATCCAATACCTATAGCCATAAGTTTAAGGTCTTCATTTAAGTGTAAACACAGACGCTTCTAACTTTGGCAATATTATTCGCCTCTTGGAATTGATTTTGCCTACCGCTACAGATTTAGATCAGCAGGGCAACTGTACGGCTTTTAAGTATATTGATCATCATATATCTGGTATCTTTTATTACAATTATTATGTAATTACTAAAGCTCAATACGTTTAATTGGATTTTCTTAGAACTAACAATCAGTCGGCCTACACTCAAACACTCCTTCGATAAGAATCGAAAACTTGTCATTTGGTGTTATTGAACCCGATATTAAACGCACGACTGTACATAATTGCAGTGGCATTAATGAATAAATTGGAATATTAAGAGTTAGGCAGCAGTTTCTGGAAATTAATAAATACACCCAACGGTCACATTCGTAGTCTTGACCCTACACTAAGGCCGAGCCTTGTGTCAGAAACTACGAGAGACTTTTCGGTCTCATAAACATCAAGACTCGAAACAAATGCTCCTGGTTCACATAAACATTTATCTCGATGGATCAAACCCGCGCTCTCATTTCAAAGCCGGTGTTAAATCAACTACAGAGGATATAGAGACTTTCTCGCTGTCATACCCACCACTGCAACTCCTGTCATAAATACCACCACCACCACAGCAACCAAGGAGGCTGTCAAAATCAAATCGAAGAGAAGTGCTATGAAATGGAAATACTCTGAGATGAAATAGAAGCCTAAAGGACTATAAGATTGTTGTCCCCACTAACATCTATTTCTAACTTGGATACGTCAACTATCTCCGATATTTGATCAACTAAATTCCACTATGAATCTACAAATCCCTTCATCAATTCAGAATCTTGCAAATTTATTCCATTGTCAGCGTATATCACTATCAAATTCCTTCAATATATTGGATAAAATCATTTGTACAAGTCCATTGTTCATATACACGAGTACATAAAATCAAGTACACAAAGCATGTAGTAGTCATATTTGTTGGCCGGCCAAGTCTCAGTACTGGCAAGGCGCCTATCAGATCCCCGAGGCCCCGGCGGCCTATTGTCAGAACATGATAACCCACTTTTAGCCGGAAAATGTTTTGTGCTCATGACGTATGTACTGATAACGTTTATGTGTGCTTCAGTTGGCTTGGCTCTGGAATTAGGGTATTTTTGTGTGTAATTGGGCAAGATTTCCATATTTTGGTTAATCGGGGTTGGGGTTATTTTGTGGGTATTTTGGTTAAAATATTACAGAGACTTATGGTAAGGACTCGATATAATTGGAATATTTTATAATTGTAACAAATTTGGTAAGATACATACCTACAACTAGGTTTCAGTCAGTTTACAAAATAAAATGGGGTAGAAGTCATATATAAAGAGCAAAAATTAAAAAAATCTTAGTCGTATTTCTTTCTCATAGCACCGTAAGTTCAAAAGCAATTGTGCTATAAAAAATATTCCCCAACCAAAAAATCAAAAAAGCATAAATCATAAAACTCTATTAAAAATCTCTAACCGATAACCACTATCCGTTCCAATAAATTAAGAATATCTGCTAACATCTAAGTTATTAAAAGCTTCGCTAAATTCTCAAGTTACGCTGTTAGTCGCACTGCGAGCCCCAAGCATACCGTTACAAGTAGCAGCATTTTATTGATTATGAAGTCCACAGCCGCAGGCGAACTGATAAAAACTAACTTACCACCAGTAATTTGAAAGAGTATTTCAAAGATAACACCCATTCGGTTCACTTGTCTACAATGATAAAACTTGGCCTATTATTTCCCTGCCTATCTCGAGCTTGCGGCTACCGCGAGACCCGGTAGTCGCTTCGATAGAGTATGAATTATGTATTTAGTTGGCAAAAATTTGCTTTAGATATCTAATACTGCTGGGACTTGGAAAGTTTCGCTTTGCGGGTTATGTTGGTTTGTTTTTGCGCTCCGTACATTGTCTGTTTTAGTAATATTGCTGTTTATAAGCGATAGGATCTGAGCTATTGACCGCAGCCAATTTTAGTTATGGATAGGATATTTTATCAATGCTATGTTAAGGCTAGGTTAGAGGGCGAATAACTGAACTTGTATTAATCATATTTGCCTTAAATTGTTAATTTAGACGGAAAATAATACTCAAGAAGCCGATTTTATCCAAATAGCGATATTTTTTGAAACGTAGGTATTAAAAATATACTATTATACTAAACAAACAACTATAATATTAGCTTTAAGCATTAGCTTCGTCTAAGTGGACTTATTCCACAATTACGTGGACTTAATCCAAGCACATAATTCTTCCCGTTCTACCCACACTTAACAAATCAATAATCTTGCACCAACTGGGGCTTACTCTGTACTTCAACACGACGACGAGTGTTCGAACATCGCACGTAACGAATTCTGTATCGTACGTTATAATCTTAGACTTAGTTCGAAGTGAATGATATTTTTCATAGAGTTTTTTTTTTCATAGTATTGATTTTTAAAAGTGAAAAACTTTTATCTTATATGTTGACGTTCAACGTTCGAACATTCGAACTTCATTTCAGATTATAGAGCAACCCCCCCTAATTTCGCTAACAAATTCATCCCAGTATCACTGTTCCTAACCCGTATACTCCAAAAATCCCATTAATACTCAACTTCAACATTAATTATCGTAAATTGTACATTAAACGTCAGCTTGTAATATAGCCATTAGAGTATTTGAAAAATGCTGGGCATCGCGTGACGAGCTCAATAACTACTGTCCTCGCACTGTGAATTAACTCTAATGGGGTAATGACTGTTTTAACGCAGATTTGAATCCGTGTGGGGCAAGGGATTTTTCAATGCGGAATTTTAAAGTGTGTGTGAAATTAAATTATTTAGAGATAATATGTTCGAATCGTGCAAAGCAGAAATCCTTACTATTACCACTGTGGGATGCAAACGTGACAATATGTTTATCATTATATCTATGTGTACCTATATTTAAATCTATATTAGGTATTATTCACAAAGATAAATTAGTTAAACACTCGAATGTGTTTAGTGGTAGTTTTTTCATCTTATCCACAACACACGTATCATGGTTAAAATTACGAGTTTGACTAATATTTGTATTTTATTTAAAATATTTAGACACTTCTTCCACTCCAGTGCTCTACATGCAAGTATAATAGTAGGATACATTTAAAAAAATGCAGACTAAATAATCAAATGACACTATTCTCACTTAGCGTCACTAGAAAAACAGTAAATATGGCATTATCTTGATCTAGAATCTCTGTAAGGCGTCAGCGATGGTAAGCATCCAACCGTGGCTGCAACAAGGGCGCGAGGCGACAAAGTTGTCTGTGTCAGCCGCCGGCGAGTCCTGCTCACTGCTCCTCTGTCACTTAGCGTAGCGTCAGCAAATTCATAAATATAATAGACTGTTTAGTCAAACGAAGTTACCAAATTATGTCATTTATTATTTTCTTGTACCTATGAGAATATTTGTATCTTCCTCAATTATCACCATCTAAAAACGATAACCGTTTTCATCCCTCTGTAGACTGGCTGGCATCAGAGTTCGATACTCTAAGGACCAGTTTCACCAGTTCCTGATGAAGTTCCTGATAGCTATCTGGCGCTCATCTTTCAGATATAGTCAAAATTCAGTTGCAAACGTTCTGAATTTTGTGTGTCGTTGTTATTGCATGTGTATATGGCCCGAAACATACTACTGAAACGGCATGCCACTCGATCCGACGCGACACGTGTTAAATTCGAACTATGATCGATCGATCGATACGCTCCATACTACGAACACGCCACGCAACGTAGCATCGCATGTTCGTAGTGTTTGATTTGATTCAATACGTGTTGCGTCGAGTCGGTCGGCTTGGCGTTTCAGTAGTATGTTTCGGGCCTATACGTATTATTAATAAATTATTCAGAATACTTTTGCCTACGGTACTTGAATGTAACAACTGCGTGCCGGACGTCCTGCCGCGTCTCGCTCCGGCGTCCGGCCGAAACTTATTAATTGCTGGGGCGCCACCCGGACACAACGCGAACACATTTCGGACAGTAGCGAAACGACATCGGCGCCCTGGAGCCTCTTCTGACGGGTGTTCACTGATTGACGATTATTTTTATACAATATGTGAATAATGTGAGGTAAGTAAATCTTCTAGTGGCTATTTTACAGTAGGAATATCGAGAATCTTCTTTCTACAAAATATAGCATACTTTGTGATATGGTAATTATTTTCAACGAAAATGCGTAGATTTATCTAGTTTATTAAAAAGAAGAATTAAAGAAATAGGTAGTGGAAAAATATTTTTTTTATACTAGAATCTCCTCATGTTTTTTTGGCAGAAAGATTGAGTTAAACATTGTATATTTCATTATTATTATTTACGGATATTAGGACCATAAGATACTCTGTTTAAAACATCGTTAAATCAAATAGTATTTCGTATATTAAACTTTTAATGTTTTTTATAACCATAACAAAACTCGTCTCTGACAAGACATGATTCAAAACGCACCCGGTGTCATTTTTATAAATAAACTTAATAGAGTCATACAAACCGCTGAATAATAATCTGAACGGAAATAAAAAATAAACCACCCACAACTTTTCATAACAAACGGAATTATTTATCAAGTCAAACGCTGAAATAACTTCTACATATACAAACATGGCAATCATAATTAGATCCGCCATCTTGGATGCGTCGCCCTGCGTGCGCCCGCGCATCGTTCAAAATGTCTCTTTTTATTTTTAAGTCCGTTCACACTGGGCGTCATAAAAAAATATTCTTTTTAGTTTTAAATTTTATAATTATCACCTTAAGTAGAACGAATTACGGCTAAAAACATAAACCAGATATATTAATGAATATTATGGTGCTATAACATTTAGCCATTTGGTAACCTTATCCGTGTCGACATTGCTAGCAATCACCAGAGTCTCGTTCGGTATTGAGCATGTAGCACTGCAAGTGAGGTAATTTTTGGGCAAATGGTGTTTGCAACCCAGAGAAAAATTATTTGAAGAATTCCATAGTGTTGAGTTTTTTGGAAGGCAATTACTGTAGAAAACATCAGCTATTCCTTTCGTCACGATGTCACTCTTAATTTGTAAATATTCTCTTAAAAATAAAAGCCAGAAACCGCAAAATGAAATTGAGCAACAAATTAAAATTAACTAAAACCCCTTGCCGTGTGAACGAACCGTAAAATGGAAGATATATATCAAGAGGCAACCATGTGGATGTTCAATTTTTAACCGCGACATCTCGCGTTCTTAATTAATGCGACTGTGTGTTCTGAAGAAATTTCAGCCGCCAACCAACCGTGAAATATGTACGGTTTTGTTATAAAACTTTATTTTCTTCCCTTTAATCACGAGTCTGTTTTAGGGTTTTGATTTAGTAAGGAGTCCCGTGTCTGCCGATGAGATTAAAACGTTACAGAAAACATAAAGTACTCTTTGTGTGTTTATGTTATTTTTGTATTTGGAGTTCGTTTGATGTGAATAGTTCCATCGTGTGACGGTAAAGGTCGTTTATTTTAAATTAATTGGTGATATTTTTAATCTATAGCACTTCTTGAAGGCAATGATAATAAGAATTAAAGTATTAATTCGATGTATCTATTGGGGGGCCGGCAACACATTTATGGTCATAACGTTGTTTTTCAGGGGCTGCAGAGATCACTTACCTTACCAGGTGACCTGTTTGACGTTTTCCGGTTCTATGCAATTGAAAAAAAACGTTATTTCGATCCCACAAATTCCCGTCTAGGATTTGTTACAGAAATGCCCTAAATGATATTTAAAGCTTTAACCCTCAACCATCATACTCGTTAACTATAAATATATATGTATGTATGATGCTCAACATTCATAATAAATCGACTTATATTATTTCTTTTATGTATTTTTTAAGACGTCACTCATTTCCTACTACGTAATTATAATTTTGTATTTGAGATACTCATATAATCAACTCAAGCTAATTAGGATATCCTTTTACACCTTTTAATTGCAAATCTAACGTGTTTGTAATCACGTACGTACAATAATTTCGACATATTCGCACAACAAATTACTCCTTGTCTAAATAAGTAGACACATTAATACGTCATAGGAATTGAACCCAGACTGTCGAGGTCGTGTTGCGGTTACAATGAGTCACCGAATGCAATAACGTCGCCGCGTCTCGTTTGACGATACCGTCGTTTTTGTGACTCACTCTATTAGTTTTCATTATTGGTTATGAATATATTAAGGTCGTGGGAAAGTTATTTTTGCTAATGATCAATGTGTCAAAAAATATAAATAGACAGTCAGTGTTTCAGAGATCTTCCTACTCCGTAGCTTTTTTTATACGATACTGCGAAGGCACCTATCAAATGTTTCGTTAGTAATAAGAATTGGCTTATTAAATGATTTCATGCTACAAAAATATATTAAGTTCTTAATTGCGTAACATTTTGCTATAGCCAGACATTAAAAACAAGGAAACCTTTACCGGTGGTTTAAAATTAAAATAAATTTAAGAGAACTCAGTAGTTACCAATTTAGTCCTGGCCCTAGACTAAGATAAAAGTCTTAGTTATACGGAGCTATGAAGGATATTTTCTCAATTATAATTTCTCAATCTTCAATGTTTTACTTTTGGTGGTCCATGATATATTTTTTTATTACCATGAATAGCAAGACGAGCATACGGTTCGCGCAGGGGCGTGCGCTCCTTGTAGGCAGAAATGCAGTGCATTACTTGCCATTCACAGATATTTTATTATAACGTTCGTACGGTTTAGATGACTTTAAATTATAGTAAATAAATGAATAAACAAAATACAATAACTTAAAAACGCCTAATATTTTATAAATAGCATTTATTTGCAAGCACCGAAACATTATGTTTGCCACGCGAGAAGCAAGCGGCGCTGCAAAGCAAAATAATGTACCTAATCAACCAAGTCCTGCCGCCGCGTCCCGCATTACATTTGTTTGCATGTGTGTAGTAATTTTTGTGTCCGTGCACAGTCGCAAACGCACACACCCATGAATATCGAAAGCCGCAACTCCTGCGGCAGGCCTCGGAAGTTCGGCAGTTGTCGAGAGTAATCGGAAATGTTCGTTGCGTATAATCCGAGTAAAATTAATAGGCGGAAATCTAATAAATCACCTATTCACATTATGCATTTTTGGTGAGTAAGGTTTTATTTGTTTAAATAGCAGAACTGTTTTGTGTTTCGCGGGGGCCATTTTGCTTTTTTCGTGTGTTTTTGCATTGTTTACTATTTTATACTAAGTAGTATGTTTGTAGTTTTCTTAAAAGATTTTCATTTTAACATTTGAAAGTGTGTACATTTAACAGTTTACTAAGTTTAGATATTAATTGTAGTCATTTGCTTTTACTAGTGCGTTTGTTTATTTTTTTAAATGTTATTTGATTGTGAGGTTTGTGTTGGAAATGAATGTTTATCAAATGAATGAATGTGGTGGCCGAAATCTTGCGTTTATTTACATCGGGATATAGTAATCTCAAGTAACCGGAACCTTGAATATGTGAAAATTGAAGCTGACTAGTGAGATTTTTATTTTACTTATAAGAATTTCTTCCGCCGCGACGATCAATCGCTGTTTTGTCTGCCGTAGAAGATGGACATAAATAGTAGTACATCTAAGACTTGTTATGTTGTCATGGTTTCCGACTTAGAGATCCGTCGCGTGGCTGTGGCTATGCTAAAACTATAAAAGAAAAAGTTTTTGTGACCGAGTACTCCGCCGCATACCCAGTGTCATAATCCTGTGCACGCCGCTGGGTTCGCGTGATGGTAAGCGATACGACCGCTCATTAACAATGACAAAACCAAACAATAGCTTGAATTTTTCTTTTTTTTTCGTTTATTTGGGTCAACAAACAGCATCACATAAAAAATAATTACTAAATGCAATGCTTGGCATTTCAGTGCGCTCGCCATTCTGAGACATAAGATGTTAAGTCTCAATATGTCCAGTAGTTAGTCTTGCTACAGTGTCCTTTAATCCGAAACACAACAGCGCATTTACACTGCTGTTTGACGGGAGAAACAGACATTACGGTGGTACTCAGGCGGCCTCTCACATATGAGAGAGCTACCATCAGTAATCTCTTCACATCAGACGTCTACCAATTTCATCTCGGAGTCTCTACACGTACGATTGATAAAAGCCTACACGACCTTCAGTACAGTCATTTCACCAACTCAGATCCGATCAATCTTGTAAGAGACTGGTGAATAAATAACAGGACAGTAGGTTCGCCAGGCGTTCCGATGCGGGCCGATGCTGCCTTGTCCCAATAAATACGTTATGATCTCGTTACGGGATAGCGCGTGCAACATTAATGTGGTCGGGTGGATGGCCCTGTTACTGGACACCGGCTGACGGGATAAATTAAATGTCAATTAGGGAAATTAACTTTTTTGTTTGGTAAAGTGAGCGCAGTGTCTGATGGTATACAGGCCAAGTAATGTATTGAGTCACCGGTCTATGCAAATTTTGAAGGTTCATTTGTAATTCGTAATGATGTATCTAAAGATTTCTCAAAACGCGAATATGTTGCTAGGCTTTAAATATGTGTAAAATGGGTGAAAAAGGAAGAGATAAATAAATGTATCAAATAGTGAATAATGTTGTAAAATTCTCCATCGCACTTCATCGGGTATAAACGTTCTATTTATTGAATTAGAAAAGCCACTACTTGGGTCCTCTAAAATTTCTATTCCAAAAAGTCCAATGATTTTAGCGGCCAGTTTCCAAATGTTATCCAACAAACCCGCCGTTCAATGTTGACACAAAGAGTGCAAATATTTAGATAAAAATATTTTTTTCGATTTTAAAAACCGCCTGGTGTCCGTTGGTGCGCGATTCTCCCTTCCCGCCTGGGGCGACACGCCGCGATTGGGTCGCACGGAAATACCGCCAGTTATTTGTGTTTCTTCATATATTTATGCATATCAACGTGGTTTAAAATATTACGAATAGCGCGCGTTCCCGCGAGATTTCACCTGGGAATATGTTAGTGTCGCTTTTTATACAAAATCCAGGGCACGAGGTTCTGATTCCATGTCGCGATTATAGAATTGGATTTAATAATAAATGAGGCGTATATTATGGTTTAAGCTATCAAGATTATTGGTGGTTTGTTGTGTCTCGTTCTTACCACAAATATCGGGGCTACACTACAACTGTACGCTGTATTACAAGTTTTGTTCTCTACTTGAAATTATACCAATTCGCTCGTAACTCTTATGTACGCTGTACATTATATATATGTCTCGTACCAAAAAATATCACAGGTATTTCTAAAATCTCCGTAGTGTAGCTGATTAAAATTCCGGCTGTAAAACGAGAGGCTGGGGGCTCGATCTCTGCACAGACAAATGTTTGTATGACACGCATGTATATTTGGGTTTGGGAGATGTCAGAATAGTATATAAGTCTCTCGTAGTTTCTTGATTGATCTTAAAGTGAGATCAGATTATTGAGATTATTGATTTATTTCAAAAAGCAGCTTGTTTTACAAAGACCACTTGCCTCTAAAAAGCAAACATTGTCCACATAAAGCCTTGAACTTGCAAGATTCAAGCAGCTCGGTAGGCAAATCTGACACACGAACCAAAACAGTTACTTGTCGATTCGTGTCGCGTCTGCCGCCGGTTCGGTTCGCTCGTTGTCTGAACGTTGCATGAATGGCAATCACTTCCAATGCTTGAACGTTGGCTTTGTTGTCACAATGTTGGTTGTAATTGATTTTTGTTGACCCCTCAAGTTATATAGTTGTGGATAAATCTGATTTTAGGTGTAGTTTTTAGTGCCTGGAGTAATTTATGAAACTTGATTATTTTTTCATTCGGGTGGTTAGTGTAGCGCTGCTTAGAAAGAGTATCAACTTGCCTTGACTGCCTTGGAAGCGTGGTTGTAGTACGATTCGGTTACAAAGCTGTCTCAAGTTCGAATCCCGGGAGGAGCAAAATGATATTGATTGATATTCATTATCAGCTTGCAGTCAAGAATTTGTACCTGATATGGCGATAGGCTCGCCCTCTATCACATCGTGGGAAGGAACATACAAGGTGAAATGTAGGTGTAATGGCTTCTCTGCCCACCACTTCTGGGAACAAGGCGTGATCGTGTATGTATCAACTTTTTCGGTTGTCTGGCTGTTGTATACAATTACTTCGGCTTATTAGTTATTACTGCAATTTCAAGGCAATCATCAGGCATCTTGATGCCTACGATATTAATCAAAGTAGTATTAGCTGCAAAGAGAAAAGTCAATTATTAAGTTTTTCAATAGTGCTTCGGTGGCTACTAGTTCGTGAAGGTTGGACACAAAACCATATCAGCAGCAAAACTGCCACTAAAATTAGTAATTGTATACATTAAATTTCATGTTAAGTGCCGTACTAACGCAGGTGAACGAGCACCTATACGTCGTCTTGTACAAACATACAACGCACATTTTCTAGATTTAGATATATTTTCATTATAAAGCCAAAATTTCAAAAATTCTGCAATTAAATTATTATTAGCGTAGGTTCATTGGCTATGTCATTGGGCTATTGTTTGCTTCCTTCGATAGTTTATATAATATTTATTTCTGTTAATCTGTGGGCAATGGTGTGGGTTGTATGTTTATATATACTAATTTATGTTAAAAACTATAATGTTATTGTAACATACAACTGTTGTTTGTCCCTAATAAATAAAATAAAATAAAATAAATGTAATGTTTCAGGTTCCATTAAAACACTCTTGAAATTGGGCCTCACCATTCAATATTCAAAATTAATTGTAGATGCATCTGACCCAAATATCAAAACACAAACTTGAAGTTGCACTTGGCAATGTTTAAACTGTTTCCAACATGCACTGTTGGCGTATTCCAATCATTATTAATTACTGAGCCTTTAACGGAGCCGATGTCTTGCCGATCCACTGTGCGGTACGGTCAGCATATCAAGCAAATGGAATATTCTAATATAGTTTAGTTAAGATGTATTTCGGCAGAGAGTAATTCCTAGACAGTGAATTTCAGCTGTGTTTGAATCACAAGCCATGAGATATTATTAATTTTATGTACATGAAATCAATTCTGACTAGTGGGTAGAGTTCTATCTCTGTCTCTCTTCAGACATAGGAAGTCTGCTAAACATAGGCCTCCAATTAGGATCATCACATCAAGTTGTTGGAAGCGGCCTGCATTCAGTGACTTCCTGCAACATTAACCAGGGCGTCCATCTACCTTATAGGCTTATGTCCGACATTACGCTTGCCTGTACGTGACTGTTAGAGTAGAGTTCTCTAGGTTGGAATTGTACCACCGTATTGTGGAAGCCAGCAATGATAACAGTTTGTTTGGAATTTCGTATGAAAAGTAGATTCTTGTGAGATGTCAGGAATTCGAAATTTCAAACAAGGTTTAAAGAGAGCACTCTCCTTAAGGTAGGCAGCGACTTTGTTGTGCTGGCCCCCTAGCACTACAGAGGTCCATGAGTAGCGGTAGCCGCTTACTATCAGGCGGGCCGCTAGCTCATCTGCCTACAAAGGCAATAAAAAATATATACAGTTGATACAAGAATCAAAGACGCACTTATAACTTGGGTTACAAAAGCGCCTTTAACTTACCATCATCAAACAACTACGAAAAGTCTTTATTATGATACAAGATATTGTGCCATTCGTATCAGAAACTACGATCATTTTTGTCCCATAACATATATAACATTGGCTATAATTACTATTAAGATTCTATTTATAAATTTGCTCCTGTTTAATAACTGGTTTCGCCTCCCATTTACTACCTATAAAACCATTAAAAGAGGCATCTGATATATCTAATTATGCATCTCATTATTGCAACAGTACTTGCTTCTAGCAATAACCGGTCTAAGCACTCGATTAATCTACTACCACTACAAACCCTCCAACAGACAAGGGGTCGAAAGTACCCGATGTACTGCGCCCTCGCCATACATTATTACTCCCGTATAACCACCGGATAACTCAATATGTGGCCCTTCTAAGCGATTTAAGATCAGTCGATGGCTCTAAGTTCGTAACCGAAGGGTTATGTTGATTAATTTTGAGAGTTCGCTGCGAATTTATTGAAATTTGACACAAAATTTAATTTCAGTTCAAAGGTAGGGTTAAATGGCTTTGAATTGGTATTTTTAGTTATCAAAAGTTCCGAGAATTATCTTATATTTTAATCGTATTTACAAAAACGATTCTATATTCTATTATCATAACCTCTTACAGATTTGATAACTATACCTATCTCATCCCATTATAAGATTGTTGTGCGTCATGGCAATCCCAGCATCGTTGAATTAAGGATGATTTAAGTAAAATTCCTTCTAGGGCGAAGTGTAGGCAACACTTTAAGAGCTTGCCAAATATGTAGCCTGATATCATTTTCAATATTCATAATTAGATTTAATATGCACTCTAGTTGGTCGGGGAAGCATAACCTAAATTGTTTTGCAAAACGATGGTAGAGATGTTATCCAAATAGAAATACTCACATATTGATAGTGGAATAATGAATAATTTATAATCTTCATTTACAAAATATTCACCCTTATAAAATATTTTCGGGAAACCATGCAGTCTAATTTACCTAACTCGAAGTATCTATTTGAATATTATAACAACATTTTACCCAAATAAAGAGCATATGCCCATTTAGGCCCAAAATACGAGGGCGGTTTCACCCCTTGAACGGTCAATTCATGCATAACCCTTGAATGCCGATACGAGGTAAGGATTTCAAAAATTACCCCATGAATAAAAATGTGCTTATATTTCTTAATACTATGGTCGGATATACCCCGATGCGTTTGGTTGCGATGCACGATTCTAAGGACGGGGTCACATTGGGACACATCCGGTGATAATAGCCTATGATTTAGAATCGAAGTATATCTAGGATAAATTGTGTAAATAAGCAAAATCTCTGATGATAAGTGGGCACAATCAAACCAGGGTTATTGTAGATGCTCCACTAGTCATTTAGAAAAAATATTACAATTGGTAGAAAAATTCAGTACTGATTGTTAACTTCATACTCTTCATCTTTAGCCACAGGAAATCGACTGCAAAATATAGACCTCCTCCAATTACTTCCATGGAAACCACCTGAAAAATAATAAACAAATTTAGTACAACTGATCAATCACTTTCTTAGCATGATAGATTTGCTATTTTCCCTATTATCGTAATTTCCATGTTACACGTCTTTTTCTATTCCTCCTGCCAAACAGTAGTGTAAATGCACTGTTATGTTCCGGTTTGAAGGAAGTCGTAGCTAGAGTAACTACTGGAAATAATGAGATTAAACATCTTATGTATCAGGATGGTGAGCGCAGTAGAATGCTAAGCATTGCTATGTAATTCATATTGTTTTTTGGTTTGGCTACTATACATGAGCAGTCGTATCTTTACCTTCTCTTAGGCGAATGGCATGCTCATTTCTCCATTCCTTGCAATAAAAAAAAAACTGAGCAATCACATCCTGAGCATCATAGATTCGTTATTTTCACTATTATGGTCATTTCTATTTTACATAGCTTGAAATCTCGATTCCCATACAACAAAACAAATATCCTATCTACTAGATCACAGTCCATTCTGCACCGAGCCTTAGCATAGACATTCAGAGCGATGATCCCCTATGAATAATGCATTAGTCGCATATACATCGCATATAGTTGTGTTGACATCACGCGACGCAATCACTCGCTGACAGCATCGCATTCCACTAAATGGACTAGGACCTTTATTGTTTTGTTTTTAATTACTGTTATGTTATTCTCTGTGGCGTTCGTATTAGCGTTCCTTGGAGGGTTAATTTGTGTGGTGTGAAGTTTATGGATACAATTGTACCGTGGAATGGGATAATATGCAGAAAAGGTTGATGTTGGGTAGATAGGCTCGTAAGATTATAATGGTTTTCTTCAACATGCATAGAAATATTTATGTGCTTAGTTTATTTATTAAGCACCTCCACATCGTATTGATGATTCTTTTGAATTTACATTCACATTGTAAATAAATGATATACACGACACTTGTGGAACGCATAATTATATTGAATAAGAAGCTAAGTTTAGCTAATTGCAGAATAAATATGGCTTGAAATATTTCAATAAAACTTTATTATGTTCTATATTCGCTATCATAAGTACCTCCGTGGTGCAGTTGGTTAGACGCCGGCTGTAAAACGAGAGGCCGCGGGTTCGATTCCCGCACCGAAACAAATATTTGTGTGAACCACAGGTGTTTGTTTCGGGTCCGGGTGTTTGTGAGACCGAAAAGTCTCTCGTAGGTCCTGATACCCACGACACAAGACTCGATCTTAGTGTGGGGTCAGGACTATGTATGTGACTGTTGGGAGTATTTATTTATTTATTTAATGTTGAAATGCATCATAAAAATCAACAAAGCGTTAACAGGAAACTATGTTCGATGGTACTGATTCAGAATATATTATTCTCTTATTTGTATAATGAATACATAAGACTTATAACTAAAAGTCGTATAATAGCTAATAAATGACTTCAGAACCCCAAGCCAATTTCTTAGAACACGGTGACAAAGATGCAGTTGTATCCTCATTCCTTGCAAGTGGCTTATGAAAGGCAAAGCGAATTTTCTAGAATTTTAAATTCCTAGTACCTGTATGATGAAGTTTATTTGAATAAGCGACACGTACAAGTTTATAGTTAAACTGTGTAATGATGATGAGTAAGGCTAGAAAGCGAAGTCACTCCCAGTTATTATGCAAACTGCGTTTAGACGTTTAGTGTTGCTGTTGGTAAGTAAAATGCGGTATGTGGCGTTTATTTTGGTGCATTTGTACTATATTTTTCTGCGGTATATTAATTTATTTAGTTAAGCTAATTTAAGTAACTGTATTGTACTGTATCAGCTCATATACGTTCCACTTTAGGAGCGGGCCTCCTCTACAATCGAGAGTACGATTGAGAGTGCTTTGGCCATATAGTCCGTGTATGTAGTAGACATAGATAAGCCCTATTATTTTTTGATGTAAATAAAATTGTAGCCGGTAATTATTAGACATTCCGAGACTTTTTCAGATTCAGATTTAGAGACGATTATTACAAATAGCGGGGAATTATTTTTAAAAAGCGATGAAAAACTAATTATTTCTGAAATAACCTCACGCATCAATTAACGTAGTTAGTACATTGCCCAAAGCGATGACAAAACAAAACTAGAATTTTCTTGCCAATTTCTACAATAATATTTTTTCAATAATAAGTCAAGTACACTATCCCACATTGCACAACACACGATTCACATAGCTATCAGTGAGCATGGATCTAATTGTCAAACAATTGACCGCAGCCTGAGTCAGGCCGTTACTCATTGTTCTTGCGCAAATTACCACGCACGTCCTAACATGCTGTTAACACTTCCAACTGTTTCGGTGAAATGCTCTTCTTCTTTGCACTTTCTATTATGAGATTTTTGGAATGTCAAAGATTTGGAACGAAAAAATACATGGAAATGTGTGGTTGCCATATTAGGTTACGGTAGTGAGTTTGGGTAATATGAGGTCCAAGGAAAGTTTAGTTCGGTAAAATTACACTAAAATGCTCTATCATAGGTTTTTTGTCGATTTATTCGGCAAACGAGCAGATAAGACCTGATGATGAGATTACCTGATGGTAAGTGATGCCTAATGACTGTCACCCGTTAATATCCACAAAAATAATAACAACGTGGTTCTACAACAAAAAAGGTGAATTTACGAAGGTGATATTTATATTAAAGTGAAATTGAACCCGCTACCTATGGCGTATATAGCCTATTTCGTCACCATTAAATAACACAATACATTTTATTTCTAAACACAAATTTAAAAGTCCCGAGCTTTTCATGTTACAAAAAATCTGATCCAATACAAATTCAGTTTCAAATAATAAATATAAAATGAAGAATACAGATGGAATATTAAAATCAATTAAACAATTCACTCTCTATCCAACAATAGCCAAAAATACTATAACAATACATCAGCCGATAGACCAATTTACGTAGACCTCTCAACCCTTTCATAACCTAAAACTTACTACCGAGAACGGGGTCTTTTATGGGTCCAATTGGACCGGCCGGGGCCTATTCGGCTGTACGGGATTGAATATTGATACGGCAGATGGCAGCATATCGGCACATAATTAATTTCTCAATCGACGTATCCCTGGGTCGCTGTGACCCATTTTGCGAATTTACATGTATTGTTACGTGGCATACGGTTTTTAGGGTTGGATTTTGCAGTTTCGGGTATATCATTTCTTGAGTGTAGTGGGTTAAGTAAAATAAATTGAACTTTTGGAGTGTTGAAGCGAAATACTTAACTACTCCTACATACTTTTAAATAACTACTTACTTTGATGTCTAATTAAAAACGTATTCAAACGTTTTTCTAACTACTACCTTACTACCTTACATAACATAATGACTATAAAAACGGTTAAAAATAAAAATTATTTGATATAAATAAATCGACTATGGTGCATTAACTTTCTCTAGATTTACCTTTGTTGGGACATTTGTGTAGTGGAAACCAAAAATATTCGGGATTTTGTCTAAATAGCCGATGTCCAAAAGTTACATTGCCTTAACGCCGTAGTCAAACATGTTCAAGTGATCGATGCCAGCCCATCTTCACCACGACGAGGCGTGAAGGATCCCCGCGTTTAGTAGAAACAACATCCTTCCGGTAATTACTGGGCTAAGATCGATGGGGCTGCGCGTTATGGATGGACCGAAGTGGGGAATGCGAGAAGTTAATTCCTGTTTTTTGTTGGGGTTGAATTTTACGGTCACTGATAGTACATTTTTGTCTAGATATTGGTGGTCAATTGGCCCATAAAGTTCAAGGTAGAGCAAAAAATGGCTAGCTTGATGTTGTCAAACAAGATGTGACAGCCAACGGTTTAACAATCCATGAAGCCAAAAGGCGGGCAAATAAAGAAAGTTATCTATTTCTTCTTAGCACTGATAGATACAATAACTCTTTAAAATATTACGAAACAGTAGTTTTAGTCACATAAATTTAAAATATTCAAATTACTGATGCCCCGTGCGGCATAAAAAACAATTAACAAAACGAGGCACCGAGGATCAATACCAAAAAAATGCCAATGAAACAAATTCTGTAACATGTTTAACGTCATTTGCATCGTAATCATTTAATTTACATCCACATCAAGTGCGAAGATAATAAAACAGTTAACAAAGAAACAAATTAACTCATCCACCAATCGAATGAATGGAGCGCGTATCGCTGCGAAATTCAATTGACGTGCTAAATTGAGTGTACACGTGACCGGTTGACCGTAAAACTGTGTTGTTGCAAATGTAAAAATGTGGAAAAATTGCACGAAACATGTTTATTTGCAAATCTACTTACGTGGGACGGCCTTTGGTGACGTTTTGATTGAGCCTTTTGTAGGACTTTTTAATATTAATGTACAAAATGAGTTTTATTCAATTTAAGTTTATTTTTTATGCATCGATGTCAGTTTTTTTGTAGATCAAGTTGATATTAAAAGCAAAATTATAATCCAGAATCACAGAAACTGAGGCTAGAAAATTTAAATTTCATTATACCCTGTCACATAAGATTTTAGTATTGTCTACCATTGTCGATGAAGATGGTAAAGTTTTTATGCTGCTTCTTTTTCTCATTCAAATCAAATTTTAATTTTTCTGTAGAGGCCACCTCGTCTGATGATAATTGCACCACCGAAATAAACTATTTATTAAGAACAAAAAAATAAGGTGCACCATTCATAATCCAACGTATGCTTCTTATCAACTCGTCTAAATAAATCAACTAGTCAAAATAATGTACTAAACAACTTCCATTCAATTTGACAGCCTCCGTGGCGCAGTTGGTTAGACGCCGCCTGTGAAACGAGAGGCCGCGGGTTCGATCCCCGCACCGAGAGAAATGTTTGAGCGGCCCACAAATATTTCTTCCGGGTCTGGGTGTTTGTGAGACCGAAAAGTCTCTCGTAGTTCCTGATACCCACGACACAAGACTCGATCTTAGTGTGGGGTCAGGACTATGTATGTGACTGTTGGGTGTTATTTATTTATTTTATCCAAATTCATAGTCAAGATTATCAATTCAGACACGTATCTGTAAGTTGACTCTTCCTCAATTCCCATGTAGTTAGGAGTGATGTGACGTCATTATATCTAAGCCACCACCCACACTTGCCTGTACAAATACCGCGTCGCCCACTGTATAAATATTTATACAGCTTTGTGAAACGCATTATGAGCCGTGCTGAAGTGTGTAAGTCGTGTTTCGTTAGTTTTGAGCAATATTTTGGAATATTTTTGTTACTTATCGGCACATAATTAATTTCTCATTCGATGAGGGATGATGTGGGAGGATTCATGGGTCGCTGTGACCCATTTTGTGAACTTATGTGTTTTATTACGTGGCATTCAGTTTTTAGGGCTGAGTTTGCAGTTTTGGAGTGTAACGGGTTAAATAAAATAGACAGGATGTTCGAAGTTTTGAATTTGAAATATTTTGTCTTTTATTGTGTTTGAGGGTTGAATGAACGTATTTATATTGATCCAATAAGTGGTATCTATTAGTACACAAGAATACGTCACTACGTATTTAATTTGCATTCGAAATGCACTCCGTAAATTAAACATGCTATAAGTGAACAAATAGAAAATCAAGTTTTCCCTAGCACACTTCTAGGAGAAAATCAGCACCGACCAGCAATAGCATGATTAACTTATGAAGACTAATCTCTCTCATTTAGGCCAAAAAGGTAGCCTAACAGTGCCTAAACCAAAAATACAACATAAAATATTTTATTAGTAAACATTGTAAATTCTCGATTTTAGAAGTTCCCTATAACACAGGAATTTCAATCACATTGTCTAGACTGCAGATACCTCTAAATGATATAAAAACTAATTATATTAAAGTAACTATTAAAAATTCACATATTTCATGCAAAATAGATTTACACGCTTCGGAGCGAAGTGGCAGTGCTTACAAACATCTGTCGCCGCCCGAGACAAATCTTGAGACGAACTATTCTAACATTTGTTTGTGAACTCCATTCAAATCACTTTTTAATAATAAAACACTATCTGGCAGTTTTAAAGTTTAACTTTAAAGTCTGCGCTTCGGTAAGTTTTTAGATTGTCATTTTATTTCTAGCAATCATCCAGCTTGCTTTCATATTAATGATAGGTTATATAATATTATTTCATTTCACTGGTGGTAGGTCTCTCATATGTGAGAGGCCATCTGGGTGGGTACCACCGCAGTGTCTATTTCTTCCGTCAAACAGTAGTGTGAATGCGCTGTCGTGTTTCGGATTGGAGGGCATTGTAGCCACAGTAACTACTGGACATATTGAGACTTAACATCTTATGTCTCAGAATGGCGAGCGCAGTGGAATGCCAAGCATTACTTTGTAATTCAAGGTGATGTTTGGTTTTGCTACTGTTTATGAGCGGTCGTATCGCTTACCATCAGGCAAACGGCATGTTCGTCTCGCCATTCAATGCAATAAAAAAAAAATATTCGCACCCGCTTCAAGAACTATCAACGTCCATGTTAGAAAAAATATTGTGTGTAGCTATTTTAATCGGATACTTCAGTAATCTTGTGGTGTCATAATTTAATGATGTTACATTACCGTTTGACATACAAACCCTATAACAATTATCATATCATCACGCTATGAGCTGTAGGAGGGAAGCAGTAGTGAACAATCTAGCTAATACGAGAAAATTGTATTCATTTTTCGTCTTATGAATCCTACGGTTTCTTGGTCTTATTTCCGAAGTAGGATTATATGGTATTTTTATATTATACTCTAATAACATTAGAAGAAATTTAGGTATCGTCGTTGAAGACCTAAAGTAGAAGGCTGATCTATGGCACGATATGGGGTGGCAGGAGGTGAACTATGCTATGCAAAAATTACCAGGGCCGCATAAAAGCCAAAGATTCGATTCGAAATCAGGACATACCAAAAATAAAGCTATCAGTATTCCTGCAACGAACAAACATAAGATACAGTTTTGTTTATTACATTCCGAGCCATTCTTTCCTCATACGGAAATTATTATACTCATAAGTTGGACCTAACGTGCTCCCATACGTTTTATTACGCGAGGAAATGTCTTTATTAAGTCGAAGGCATACGTCTTCCGATGTGTTATCGCTACGTTCCGCTTCCACTCTGATTTTGTTAATTAAAGCTATGCGTGCTTCATTCGTTTTATATCTGAATGTATGGGAAAACATGTATGTGTTGTTGCTGTTTGTATATAGGAAGCTATAGATATAAGGATCAGAGCCGGGGACAAAGTTTCTATGTGAAGGAATGATGTCCCTTTTAACGCTACGTTATATTATATGCTTCAACGTAAGCTAGAGGTAAAATTAAGGAAATTAGCGTATGTCAGTCATTTTAGAAATGTTCGATTTAGTCATATTTGAGTCATCAAATCATTGCAATTAAATTTCAAACCCATAAATGACATGAATCCTCAGTAAATCTTTGGTCCCAAACACCGTCTTTTAATCCCATGCGAATGGAATGACGAGTCACCTGTTAATCTGAGCCGTGGTGGAGTTATGATGTCGGGTCGCGGCGCAATGGCAGATGGATCAGCGGGTCGTGCATGCATTGTAATTTATTCGCTGACGGGTGAGTCTGAAGTACGAATCAACGAGTGTATTGATGTGTCATTGAAGGATTTCTTTCTTTGACCATGTTGCTCTAACTGCCTCGGTGGCGTAGTTGTACTACGGTACGGTAACAAGTCTCGGGTTCGAATGTCGGATCGGGCAAAGTAATATTGCACTTTTCTATTCATTATTATAAGCCCTATTATTTGTGCTTGATATGGCTATAGACTCGGCCCCTATCACAAAGGCGTGCGTTTATGTATGTATGTATATATGTACCAAGTCACTCTGAAGATCCTTGCTTTGTACATATATCTTAATACTCATACGACCTCTAAGTGAGAAAAAGTTAACTGAAAGATCCTGAGCGAAATTCTTTCACTTTTTTTCAGCCATAGCATACTGACTTCATTACATCTGGTGGTAAATTCAAATGCCGTACAGATAGAGTATCGAATGACATCAGACTGCGGTCTCATGCCATTCGACACAACCATGCTGGCCCGCTGAGATGTCTCCTTGAACCAGGATTATAGGAAGGTAATATAACTATTGTGCGTGACCAACCGTTTAACAGCTTCACAAAAAACGACTTGAAAAACGAGTTAATCATTATCAATAACTACTTTTCCGTGCTATTACAAAGGAAACAAGTAGGTAAGCAAATTTTTAATATTTCCTTAGGAGCTAGGTATCGAAATATTTGCTATTAAAATACCACTTCCAAAATTCCTAACTCAAAGAACAGAAACAAAGCTCAAATCGTAAGTACAAGTAGAACGCATAAATCCGCGCGCTGGGCCCTTTCGCCTGGGGCCCGGGCGAGCATCGAACCCGCACCTCGTTCGTACATCGCGATATTAGTGTGTGAACGTTTTGAGTTACGGGAAGCGCTCGCAGAAATGACGACCTTTCTGATTTAATGTTTCCTACAAGAAATTGACTTTCTAGCCTTGCCCGGAGAATATATTTTAGTAAACCTAACTTGTATTTCATTTTGTAATGTATAGGAGAAATCATGTAGCGTCTGTATGTAATATGTAATATACGGAATGGAGGGGCTAAGCCATAAATCTTTTATATGATATTTATAATGATTCAAGCCTATCTGCATAAATCCATATACGTTCTACTGCAGTACACGTAGGAGATACGTACTGCACTTGAGAATACGATTGAGAGGGGTTAGGCTACGTATATACGCCACGCTGGCCTAGTATTGGTTGGCCTAGTGTGGTTCGAATCTATTTGAATTCACGATAAAAAGTAATTAAATTTTGCACTAGCCAAAACCAATATCCTTTTTCAGGTATTTGCATACCATTAACTGATTTCCTTTAATAAACTATCGGTAAAAAAATAATAGCTAACTAAATTTAAATCCAGAAATACCTTCCTCTAAAAATGTTTTCACAAAAAGCGAAACAGTTCGATACCTGAAATCTTGGTAGAGTTACCACCCTCGCCACCCAACGGGTCCGAACCTCAGGGGTCTAATTTCGTTCGATTTAAAAATTTATCAAATGCAACGCACGGGGATATATAGGGTCTTTACCACGGCTGGTTACGTGCAGCGGGGAATATTCGGTTTTGGGATTTCGGTAAATTTTCAAGCCGATTTTGGGAAGTTATTTTTACAAGGATTTTTCACAAAAAAATACGAGCTGCCCACAAAAACTCAACTGGATTCTTCAACATTGGAACAACATCTGCCAAATCTTCAAATTCAATGTAGCATTTTTTGTTGCGGTAAACAAGCAAACAGCAATAAAATTATCGTAATCCATGAATAAATATAAGATACTTGTATATTCAGTGTGAAAAGGAAGGAAGAAAAAGGGGAAGAACATGACGCCATGTTGGCTTACGACTTTCTGTGAAACAGGGTTACCACATTTAAGATAATTATGTTGTAGTTGCACTTTTAAACATAGACTCTTTACAAACAGCACGACTTACCAATACCCCCACGACGTATCGACTCGGCTAAAAGCTGTAAAACAGTATGTTTCAGGGGGCGGCCAGAGATTTAGTGCGATTCAAGTGGCCGCCCTAATAGACGTATATTACGCCGCGGCTCGGTTTATAGACTATTCCCTTTTATGTGGTTTTTTCTGAGAGATTTATCGGCAGTTGCACGTTGACCGGTTTGGTGCAATTATTTGTGTTGCGGATCGATAATGTCTTAATTCCCACGGGATGTTTGATGTTGGCATGGATTCTGCTAAAGTATTAGTGGAACCCTTCGAAACCTAAGGGTGTTTTTGAGATTTAGAAGTAATGCTTTAGAATCTCCGCAGTGGAGGGCATTGAATCATATATACATAAGTAAACTCACGCCTTTTTTTCAGGCGTAGGTAGAGGTGCCAGGGCTTCCACATTTCGCCATATAGGTTCCGTTCTACGATGAGATAGGGCATGCCTATCGCCATATCGGGCACAAATTCTTAACTCCGGACTGACAATGAATAGAAAAATCTTTTATTTTGCCCGACTCGGTATTCGATTCCGAGACCTCAGCTTTGTAACCGTACTGTAGTACAAATACATCGTCAAGGCAGTCAGTCCTCTTAAAATCTTAAAAAATCCAGTTTGTTTTCATGACATTCATCATAGGCGTATGAGCCTCCGTGGAGGACTTGGTTAGATGACAGCTGGAAAACGTGTGGCTGAGGGTTCGATCCCCGCGTCGAAATAAATATTTGCGATGCCTACAAATATTTGTCTTGGGTCTGGGTGTTTGTATGACCAAAAATTCTCTCTTAGTTTCTGATACCCACGATACAGGACTTACTTGATCATAATGTGGAATCAGGACTATGTATGTGAGTGTTGGGCATATTAAAATGAAATAATCTACCATTATTATACATGTAACTAAATTATTCCAAATTGTTAATACACAACGTATACATTTCACCGAAATTAGCTCATAAATATTATGACAACACGACACATAATATATGTATGCCGACTTATGTTAGTGGTAAGCCTTGTTAATCTTAGTTAAATCTCTAATACCGCCAGTCGGGCCGCGTCGTGAGGATACCGGCTTATACAGTTATAAATTTAAGCCCTGCTAAATGTGATAAACATTAATATACGGAAAACTATTGTTATGAATCCGGAATTGTTGACATGTCTATTTGAGATTGATGGATTATTACTCGACAATATTCTTTTTCTGTTATTGTATTTATTGAGTATTTTGTTGTATGGGAAATTGTATCTTTCCCTTGCTATATCTCTGTGTCGTGTTGTTAATATAGTCTTACAAAAGTATAAGGTATTTGTTTTAATCACATCAATAATTATAAATACACAAATAACTAATAAACACTTTTTATTTTTTTTATAACACCCAACAGTCACATACATAGTCCTGATGCCACACTAAGATCGAGTCTTGTGTTGTGGGTACCAGGAACTACGAGAGACTTTTCGGTCTCACAAACACCCAGACCCGGAAGAAATATTTGTGGGCCGCACAAACATTTCTCTCGGTGCGGGGATCGAACCCGCGACCTCTCGTTTCACAGGCAGCGTCTAACCAACTGTGCCACGGAGGCTGTCTCTTGAACTGTAACTTAACTTGAAATGTATGTACTGAATTTACCACTGGATTTCTGTGTCAGAAATCTATCACACTTGCAGCTAGACAATTCAACCATCAGATTGTATTCAACTGGAGAACGTAGGCCTTTTCAAGATTATGCCATTGAGCGTTAATCAAGAGAGATTTTCCCATACACAGGATAGGAAGGCGTATTGATGAGACAGTACCGGAGATCTGTCTCTAGTAGTTTTGTTATCCACCGCTATTATTTGTCTCTGTTACTGGACGACTTTGCCGCCATAGGATCTATCTCAAGCTTGGTGTTCTGACAGATTAAGAAAATTCTATATTTTCACCATCAAGAAAGTATTATTTAAATTTTGCACGCCTGTCTCTCAGCCTCTCTCTCTCTCTTCAGCTACATAATATTTAGTGTTGAACACAGGTCTCCCTCAATGATCTCCACGTCGACATTTTGGAAGCGGCCTAGAAGCATTAAAATTTGACTTCTTCTTAAAACACCACTAAAATAACCTCGAATTCAACGTCAGAGCACCTAAAATGAACATTAACCCGCGAATTCTCTCCATTCATTAAATCATTGGCTGTAAAACTGGCACTTTCCATTTTTAATCCAGTCCCCGATCTTCATCTAGACTTTCGTTCCCGAAATCTAGGGTAGCAACGCGGGTTACCTCGCTTTTATTACCTCCAGCGGATCTAAATTGAGGTCCAAGAGGTACTAGTTACTCCTGATTACCCCACCTTATCAAACCAGGTCTTATCAAGATGTCCCTTAGAATATTTGGTTGATTAAAAGAACGTTTTGATAAAATTTAAACTTTAATGAAGTATGGTTCGGTGAATTATGATTTTTGAAGATAATTAATTTAAAAGTATTTGTTTGAAAAGTTTGTTTAGATAGAGGAACGGAGTTTGGAGAAATCTAAGATGATTAACTTCATGTTGTTTAAAAACTCATCACTCTCATATCAGCGCTGACTGTACAAACAATATTATTTTTATAGAAAAACAAGATTTGTATAGTCACTAGAAAGATCAAATTAAAGCTCCGAAAACCATTCAATACAAACAATAAGCAATTGAGTACAGAAATGTATAAAAAAGTACAAAACTTAAATATTGATCAAGACACTTGAAAACTTTCCAATGTTACTCCAAACGGCAAAAATCCGACTAAAAATGGATGGGCAACTTGTGCCTACCAGGAACGTTTTCAACGCAAACGACTTTCAAACCTATTGAAAAGCTCATAAGGCGAGTCCAGCGGTAGCGATTTCGTGGCGGGACGAGTTAGGAATATTTTCTAAATTCAGTCTCTCCGAAGCATTCCGATATGGCTTTCAAATGGCTAACAATTGATGTTGTTCGATTGTCAACTGTTTTGTGTGTTGCATAAAGTTTGATTTTCGATGTGGAAGAATTAAACAGTGGTTTCGTTTAAGTGTTTTTACGAATCCGCTTCAGCCTAATTAGGGTTTAAAACGCTTTGTCTAACTGACTAAATGGCAAGAATTTTGTAAAATACTACTTATTACGCTTGTAATGCTGTCTAAGCGATCATATTTAAAGCTATCCAGTAAACAAAAATTAGTAAACGCAATCAAATTATTATTAACACGTTTGTTAAGCCTGAAATTCGAATAGCATAACTTTTATATCCACAAACGCAGCCACTACCGCTCAAACTATTAAAACTAATATTGCAAACGCATCCATCTCCTTTATTGCAAAAAACGCGGCGCAGAATCAAAACGCTAAAAACCATTTAGCAAATAGTCGAGCTCGGCAAAAATTGAAAACTGCTCTATAATTTTCACGCTTAAATTATTCCCTTGCCTATAAAAATTTCAAAGCAATACAATTTCAATCCAACTTACAAATCTGTAAATAGCCGGCGACCGAACGGTTGAATGGTATGCGAATGAGTGAATGAAAGAGCGCTGAACACACACCCATTAGCTGGCAACTGCCGACCATTAACCTAATGGCCCCGGCCAGCGTTTGAGCCCACCACAAAGGCACAAATATCCAATGATAAAATACTCTCTTTATATTAAGTGAATATACTGTCTGTTGCTCTAGGCCCTTGTAGCTCGGATGGGGCTGTTCTTTTATTATGAAGTTTTTGTATATAAACACAAATCAAACAAACGCTCCACCTGATGGCAAGTGATCAGCGTCTGCAGATCAAAATTATAAGAATGTTGTTAATGCTTTGACGCTGGCTGAGGGTAGAAGGACCTACTGGTGGTAGGTCTCTCATATGTGAGAGGCCATCTGGATAGGTACCACCGCAATGTTTATTTCTCCCGCCAAACAGCAGTGTAAATACACTGTTGTGTTTCGGTTAGAAGGTCATTGTAGCCAGAGTAACTACTGGAAATATTAAGACTTAACATCTAATGTCTTAGGATGGAGAGCGCAGTGGAAGGCCAAGCATTGCTTTGTAATTCTTGGTGTTGTTTTATTTTGCTACTGTACATGAGTTGTCGCATCGCTTACCATCAGGCGAACGGCATGCTCGTCTCGCCATTCATTGAAATAAAAAATCTTGATCTGATCTCAAATTCGTCTGTCCAGAAAAAGAAAATAAACTATACCAACAGTATCAAGAAATTGTAAGTTACCGCGAACATCTTGTCATATGGATATATCTATTATAGGATTTTTATTATTTTAAATCACAAAAATATGAATTTCCTAGTAATCCTCTCTTATACGTACGTACGTGATGTTATGAAATATTAATATTAAAATTGCAACTATTATTTGTCGGTTTTAACATATTTTGTTTTGACATGTGAGAAATGTGATATTTTGCTTCTGGATATAATAAACAAAAGCAAGCAACTTTTTCAGTTTTAGCTTTAGAATTGACGTTGATCATTTATATGAATTATGTTGATATTATATTTATATTATTATGACCGATGGGGTCGGAAAGTGCTCGAGTGGAGGCCACGTAGCGGAAAGCGCAGCGTGGGACATCCACTCTCAAGATGGTCAGACGACCTTATAAAGATCGCGGGACCTCGCTGGATGCAGGCTGCCTCAACAGTTCTCTGAGGAAATCATTGGGGGAGGCCTATGTTCAGCAGTGGACTTCCTTTGGCTGATGGATGGATGTTGATTTAACCTGTTATATTTCCTGTTAGTGACAGCTATTGTCAAAAACTAAATTCGAAAGATAACAATCATAAAAACGAACAACAGCAATACCATTGAAACAAATTAAATTTAGTTCCACCAAAAAACAATAAAAAAATACGTGTCCCCATTCAATCATACAGTTCATTTCACTCACCAAGAGTCGCATTTCCGCGAACAAAACACACACAACACAACTATCGATACTACAACACGTACAATCGTTTCGACAGCTCATACGAATAATCGATTCAACTCACACGAATAATCGATTCAACTCGATTCTATACAAAACGGCCAGTGTTGTCGCACGTCCGCCATTGCGAATGCTAAATTTGAATTTGAAAAGAACTTGAATTTAGAACGGTTTGGAGCGTTTTGATTGGCGCGTCCAATCAATTGGTTGGATGTTTGTTGGATAGAAACAGATGTCGCTGTTAACACAAAAGTGCCGATCCAATGGAAATGTATGATAGAATTTGTATTCGCTAAATGCAATTTGGTAAATAGAGGGCTGACCCGGTTTCGGTTTACTTTCAGTATCTTGCATTTAGAATATTACGCTTCGGCCAAAATGTTTTAGAATATTTATCAAGCTTTCGTGACTACGGCGGCACATTATTTCGATATATAAATTTGGCAAGGTGCTTTTTTGTTGTCGTTAGTAAAAGTAGCGCCAGGTAAACTCACTGTTAATCTATATAAATTCAGGCTTATGGATGATTCTAATCTAACGACAGCTCAACTAAGTTATGAACAAACTGCCACAACTGACCATCGAGGTAGCCATAAAGATGTACTCCCAAAAGAATTGAGGCAAGTAAGCACTCTGTCATGACTAAAAGTCATATTACATCGATTCTACGCAAGCGTGTAATAAGATAGAACCGAAACATTTTAATCAATCAGTACCCACTTAAATTTCGCTGTAAAATATTAACAACGGACAACGCAATTTACCCCAGAGGGAACCTTACATAGTAGAAACAAAATCGGATGCGCAAGAATACTCCATTTAGTGGGTAAAAGGTTTGAATCACTCATTCCCGTATATGGGTTAGGACGGGCGCGGGGTCGGCCGTGGAACGACTTGAGCGATGTCGGCACACGACACGCGAACCACGCACGCTAGTAAAGTACTGGCTTGCTGCGACGAATCACTAGAAACAATACATGTTGGGAGCAAATATTTGTGTCCAACACGATGTCGTCTAACGTACACGATGGTGAGACACTCGTTGTGGTGATCTTCGGAATCGAATTTAATTTTGGTACAGGCTGTATATATCCGATTCGGAACAGGCTACCACTATTGTGTTGACATGCAAGAGATGGTCATCTCTTCAGCGAGTATGTTATTAGGATTGCACTGGATTTTCAGTTTCATCTAGTGAGTGAGGGTACCGGGTGCCCAATATCTCTTTCCTCTTCCCATCCTGTTTTCTTCTCGCTCCCTTCTCTATTTCATGGTCCGCCAACATTTTTATGGTCAAAACGTTGTGGTTGTTCATGGGCGGTAGTAATCACTTGCCATCAGGTGATCTGTTTGCCCATTTACCAGAAAAAAAGTATCCAGTAACTATTTAAAAAAAAAAACAGTACAATTTTTTCGTTAAGCCCCTTCGCATTACTAGTTACTACCATGCAAAGTTTTCCTAGAGTTCAACGACGTACAACGTTCACCAAAGAATACTTTCGTATTTGAAAATGAAAATACAATTGAATAGTTATTCATTAGTATTCAGAATAAACGCCACAGCTTTGCAGTAAATATGACAAGAATGCAAATCAAAACCTTGTTTTCAACAACCGTGCCTCCGACTGTCCTAGTTTAAAGTTTCTCCTTTTTACTTGAACAATTGTTGAATTAATTCGTCCAGATATTCGTCGTTACTAGCCGCAAATTCCTGGACAAGGGTTGTAGACATGATGAAAGCTCGGCTTACACTTATTTTCCATGCAATTATAGAGTACATAGACGTTGTACACATTGTTTATGATTTAATGGTATATTCGCTTGAGAGTTCTCGGAGTTGGTTTATCCATGTGAACTGCGAAGGCATGAGTAATATCCGCGCTGTCGCTATGCGTGTAAGCTATTTATTTAAAGCTTCAGAAGTGGTTTGACAAACAGAAATTATGCGAAAAAAACTGAGTACATAACTACAATTTTGACTTGGTAGACATGAACCCACTCAAAGAGGTAATCGCTCTCTATTATATAGAAGGCTAATGCCAATCTATGAAAGGTATATAAAAGGAAAGGGACTTAAATCATATAAAAATCGTAACAGAGTGTGTCATGTATAATATTTGAAAATAAACGACACCTCATTATACGTATATTCGTATACCAATAAAGGGGATAACCGGCAAATACCAAACGAAAAAGTATGCTTAACAAATTCTTTAAATCCTCATACAACTGCTATTTTACAGTCCACGCAAAAATCTGATGGATGCCCAGGCACATTCATCATATCACCGGACGATGCACATTCAGCGATGACAGATGCGATGCCCACTCGACGATACGTCACACGAGTCCTCTCCCTCACTCCGTGTGAGTTACTGATAGTTCGCACAATTTTTCAACTCGATATTCCCATGATTTGTGGCATCAACTGTAAATGAGGCCGACATGGCAGTTTTTAATCTGTGCGCCGATGATTTTTTATCTGTGGTATGACAAGTTTTTTATTACTCTGTGCACGGTGTATTTGTTGAGCTGATTGCTATTGTTGGAAAGCAATATTTTGAAGATTAAAAATATGTTTTTGAAGTGATGAAGCGTTGTTAGTATTGGAATATGAAGCTCAGTTTATTGTATTGTTTTAATTGGGTTCGATGGATATATCAACTAGGTACGACAATATTTTGTATGGAAATGGTTTAATAATAGCACAATGGTGATCTAAGCGATCTAATAAAGTAATAACTAAAAACGAAGAACCAAAGCAATATTTTAATACTAATATATTTCCTCATGTAATCCAAGGCATAATTGAGATTGCTTTGTCAACCTGACAGACAATATACAAAATAATTTCCGCATAACGGGAGGTCCAAGTATTAATTTCTGGAAGGGCAGGCCTAATACAACAATAATTGTTTGACATAATTCCAACGATTAACTTCCTTTAATACCTTTATAATGGATATATAAATGGACATTTCTCTCATGGACCACAAAAATTCGACTCATTTTCATTCTGTGCCTGTCATCGGGTACAATTAAGGGAATGTATGTGAGCTGGGTAAACGGTTTGGACAAAAATTATAGTGTCGTCTCGCACCGGCCTACAATCACAATCTTACGGTAGCGGGGTTAAGTTACGATAAATTATATGGATGGATGCTAAACCAATGGTTTTCGACAGCTTTGAGTACTCGACACAACTTTTAAAATTCTTGTTTAAACAGCATCTAAAATGCGGTTGGAACTTTTTTAGACTACCAATATGTAATAAAAATAAGGGGATTTGGTACCTTTATTTATTTACCTACTATTAAAACAAACTATTTCCATGCTTGAAAATATATATGTATACCTAAATTGCATTACGAGTTCACTGTTTGGTGCATTTTATTCGACAGACCGGTAATAACCTCACAACCTTTATAGCACACTTTTATTATTGATATTCGAAAAGACTATTGATCACACCAAAATTTGGAAATTGGAAAATTTACTTTAGCAACACTGCACAACTTGTTGTGACACAAACAACGTGGAAGATAGCCGATGCTGGACCATTGTGTATGCGACGCACAAAAGCGAATTCAAACTTACCAAATTATTTTAACCACCTAAATTATCAAGCATTCGGTTAATATCCAAATCATTTTCTTCTCACAATACCTTCCCAAGTATTCTACCCATCGAGAACCGTTGATAACGTACATTGAGCACGCTAATTCGTGTCATCAGGATCGCCATATTGCGGCAGTTGACGCCATTACTCCGTTATACCGCACACCTGCTTTCGACGTATCATTTATAAGTAACAATTAAAGTACATCCGCAAACCAATTGCATGGAGTTTTTGTGGCATTAACTGTTTCTGAATTATGTACTTTGTTTTTGGCGACATTGTTTGTTTTGAGGCCACGTGGAAGTATTATTATGGGGTTACTTATTTATGTATTTATGTACACTATTGCACACACCTAAAAATACAAATAAAAACGAAACTCACAAACATTATTACGTGTGATTATGTCATATTTTTATTTTTAGTTATTAATTGTAGATTATTATTATCTCATTTACGCCTTAGACTGCCCTTTCTATCTCCTGTTAAAGTATCCATCCCATGGTTGCCTGTAAGAAATTACCTAGTGTGATAAGGCCGCTACTTGTACTATCATTTTTATTGTGTAATATTTTATCGTATTTCTGTACAGTGCAAAAAAGGATTAAATAAATAAATAAAATAACTAAATAAATAATGTCTATTTCTCCCGACAAACAGTTTCTTTCTTTCTTTATAATATTCAACCGGTGTAATATGTCTATAATCTTTAGTGGTTATTACGTAAGGTTCGGATGGACAGGAAATTTTCTAATAAATTACTGTTACGTCTAACCTAATTAAAGCATGTCAAAGTATTTAGCTGGAACAATATCCTCTAGGGATATTTTCGCTGCCAACGGTTGATTAGTTTTTGTGTCTCACAAATATGTGCGATAAGACAACCATATGTATTTTGTTGTTTTAATGTCCCTGTATTCTTGTGTGCAATAAATAATTTAAAAAAATATGGAGACATTACTGTTTAAAAACTATGAAGTTCTAGTTATAACCTCTTCTATCTTTTCTGGGTTATACTTATTTCAGGTGTTTGTGAGGCTGATATCTCTCGTAGTTACTGATTCTCAAGACACAAGACTTGATCTTAGTGTGAGGTTAGGACTATGTATATGACTGTATCACCCAATATACGTCCCACTGCAGGGCACGGGCCTCCTCTGCTATTTAAAGCACAATTGATAGAGATTAGGCCATATATTTGCTGGCCTGGGTTGGCGGACTTTACATATCATAGAAATTCTTATAAATCGCTATGGTACACAGGTGTTCTCACGATGTTATCCTTGACTTCAACAAAATTATGAATTGACAGCTAATAACCTTTTTTAGGTTTAGTAAAATGATGATGACCAAACCTTTGATAAATCTTTTCAAAATTCATAGCAAAAACCTACCAGAAACCCCTGTACCCAGTGAATCGATGCTTCCGCTCGACTTAACACCTCTCGTCTCAAGTTCCTCGGCCGCTCGTAAATCATCACCCCAGCGATTGATTGGCGTGATTGCGTAATGAATATCACTAGTTAAAATGTATAGATGGACGACTTCTTGATGATTCATTAACGTCAAGGTTGTTGCGGCTTGACGATAGATGGCGCTACGTTTCGTTCTAATCCTTTGATGTTGAATGTAACAGCTAATTACCGAGCAGGTGGGGGATTTTCAAATCAATGATTTTTTTTTTTGTTAGTTTAGTCTTTAGAGTATCTATTCCATCTACTTAATGGTGGTAGGTCTCCCATATGTCAAAGGCCGCCTGGATAGGTACCACCGCAATGTCAATTTATCCCGCGAAACAGCAGTGTAAATGCACTGTTCTATTTCAGTTTGAAGGACATTGTAGTAAAGGAACAACTGGACATATTGAGACTTAACTCGCCATTATTTGCAATAAAAAAAATCCCTGAAATTTCCTTAGAACATGAATTGGAAGGGGGACTGGGGGAAGACCTTTGCCCAGCAGTGGAATGAAATAGGTTAAAAAAAACTTGCTTGGTCGATAAACAGAAAAGGTTCGATTCGGTATTACTAAATCTTAGTCAAAAATGTCAATATTATTCCACATACAATTTACTAATTACGTATTGAATTAAGATGACTAATGTGCTTATAAAATAACACAATCATTTTGAAAACCTTTTTCATGTAATTAATTTTCTTTGTAGTTAACTATATCAATTTTAGTATTTAAATTTGCCCTTAATATAGATGTGCAAGTCCATTTAATCTTAATCCTGAGTTATTTAAAAATCCCCTGTCAAGTCGCGTCTAAGTAATGAATCCTCTAATGGAGTGATTCTACGAAATCGTTGATGTAGGTCCGAGTCAATTAATTTTCAAATATTAATCTTGTCTGGCGTAACTTTGATTTTTAGTTTGAAATATCTAGCTCAAAATATTTTTAAAGTTGTATCAACTTTTGCGTGACTTAATTTTTGATAGTCTGATAGTCTTTAACATAGCTTAGCGATCGATGTCATAGTCAATAATGGTTTTTAAATGGGTTCAATAAACTGATGAAATTTCGTCAAGGTGTTGTTTGGTTTTGCTACTGTTCATGAGCGGTCGTATCACTTACCATCAGGCGACTGGCATGCTTGTCTCGCCATTCGTTGCGATAAAAAAATCGGTTTCACTAGATACGATATATTTTTTTTTTGAGAAATTTCAAGAAAATACCAACATATTTTCTCGGAACGACATTGTGATTTAAATTCCTGGCTGTTTTTTTTAATTTTTGCATAGTAAGTTTAATAATTTAATTATGTTTCATTAAATGTATATATTTAGTATGTTACTCTGTTTGTTTTGACATTGTGTTTGTATTTTGTTAAAATGTTGCTGCTTACAAGTCAAGTAAAATGTACAAGAGTAATTTTGTACTTATTTTTTTCCAGTCATGTATGTTTTAATGACGATGCGTGCCAGATAAAAATTACTGTTGTACAACAATGTTTCATACATCTGGTATTTTTATTATGTATCTTACAGAAAACAGTTAATTGAGTGTTTCATTCTCATTTTTTGTAAGTAATTTAAGTACTTACTGATGGTAGGTCTCTCATATCTGAAAGGCCATCTAGGTGGGTACCACCGCAGTGTCTATTTCTCCCGTCGAACAGCAGTTTAAATGCACTGTTGTGTTTCGGATTGAAGGGCATTGTAGACAGAGTAACTACTGGACATATTGAGACTTAACATCGTATGTCTCAGGATGGCGAGCGTATTGGAATGCCAAGCATTGCTTTGTAATTCAATGTGTTGTTTGGTTTTGCTTACTATCTTATATCTATACTTACCATCAGGCGAACGGCATGCTCATCTCGCTATTAATTGCAATAAAAAAATAAAAAAAAAATGCGTGGTCACTTATTGGCAATGAACAGGACGCGGTTACAGACCCGGTGGTCGCGGATTCAAATCTCACTTCTGACTTTTTAAAGTAATGAGTAATGTGTATTCAATAACCACTTTAACGATGAATTTTCTTTCATCGTGACGAAATCTGCATGGCATAGACGTCTCTATGAAAACTTCTATGATACGTGAAATCTGTCAATCTGTAATAGGCTGGAGTGGTAGATTATAATTTGATTCGATAGCTCTCAATCAAACTTTTGGCTATAGTGTAGTACAAGCGGTGTATTGAAAATAGGCTTCTGACTTTTGTACGGGCGTTTATTATTTCAAAACACATAATACAATGCACTACACATAGTTTATTATGCATACTAAACAATTTCTACGCTTTTTAGATGGTAAAATAAATTAAACACATTTTTTTTTATTCATAATTATTTTCATAATACAAAATAGCATGTTATTGAAAGAGGTAGGTACACTAACAAAAATCCTTAACCTTCCTTAATTATACTAAACTGTGTTACGGCAAGGTAATTATAGTCGTCCTATATATATTAATAAGGTGCATTATAAAATAGTATATAATTATTAAATACTATATTTTTTACTGCTATGAATAGCGAGACGAGCATGCCGTTAGCCTGAAGGAAAGCATTACCAAGCAAAGCAATGCTAGGCATTCCACTGCGCTCGCCATCCTGAGACATAAGATGTTAAGTCTTAATATGTCCGGTAATTACTTTGGCTACAATTTCCTTCAATCCGATACATAACAGTGTTTTTACACTGCTGTTTGATGGGAGAAAGATATTGTGGTGGTACCTACCCAGCCAACCTCTCACATATGAGAGACCTATCACCAATAACTGTCAAATTCACTTCATATCTTGGTAGGAATAAAACTGTGTTTAAGTAGTAAGTGCCTTGTGGTAACGCATTCGATTCCTGCACCGAAAAATATTTACTTGAAATCGTCATTCGTTCGAGTCAGTTTGTATATGTAAAATTCCTCTTTGCATACACGCTCAAAATACAGGTGAAATCTTATTGTGTGGCAATGTTTTTTTTAATATAAAAATATTTGTGTTGCATTGCCTGTACTTCTACCAATAACAATTTGTATGGATTCGGCAATACTGTCATCATTCCATCGCCATTTCAGTATATTTATATCAATAAGAACAAAAACACTGAGCTTTTGCAGATGCTCGTATTATTTCATCTTCATAAATATTAATAAAAAATATTCCGTATAGCAATATCTTAATAACCATTTAAAAGTGTCTATTAATAATGCACGTATGATTCACATCTAGTAGGTGTCAATCAAGCGTATCGATTTTTTACCTTTTGTTTAACATGTAAGATTGTACACCAATTTTGTGAATTAAATTATAATAAAATACCAAAAACCCTGCGACTGCGACTGCCTCGGTGGCGTAGTTGTTCTACGGTATGATTGCGAAGCTGAGGTCTCGGATTAGAATCGCGGGTCGGGCAAAGTGATTTTGAATTTTTCTCTTCATTATCAGCTCGTAGTAAGAAATTTGTGCCCAATATGGCGATAGGCTCGCCCTGTACCATACAGTGGGACGGAAAGCACAAGGCGAAATGTGGGTGTCCTGGTAGCACCTTTGCTTACCCCTTCTGAGAAAAAGAGAGTTTATGTACATACATACCAAAAAGCTTTTTAATGTCCGTTATTTTCCATTTATTTCACTTAGTCTCAACTAAACAAAAAGTTTTAACCTGACTCATAGTTAATTGTATGCTTTTTTACTCACGTGCAGATCTGTCAATCTTAATGATGTATGAGTTTGCTTGACAAGCTGCTGGTAATGGATTTACTAAGAAATTATTGATTCACTGTTTTGGGATTTTTTAGGCCGTAGGTTCAAAGTTTTTGAAAGTTAAAGATATACTTAGAAACGGTGTAGATTGCTTTGACGTTGATCCGACGCGCGACTATAATCAGGAAAGCAAAAATACATGTCGATAATTGCTTCGGTGGTTGCATATACGGCTATAAACTGTAGGTACGTGGGTTCGATTCTCAGTTCGGGCATGTATGGTGAAAGTTTTATTTTGAAAAAACTCAAGAATTGAATAGTCTGGAGTGTGCCCGGCATAGATCGTCGGACTGTGCACCGGGATATAATCATGAGTGTATACATGTGTTATATTTAGCTTCACAAAAATGTTGGTCGCAGGAAAGTGATTCAGTTTGAAAGAATTATTCTACTCCACCCTGCCTTATCTCACTTAAGCATCGGTTCAGCTTAATTTTTATGCCGGTCGCAGGTGCAATCGGCTTTAAGTCTCTCGGATAGTAGGGTGACGTCATTCTTTTTGAAATATTTTAAGCAAAATTATAAATGTGTCACTGATTTACCTAGTGTTCCCAATGGTTACAAGTTCCAATCCTTATATACACCTCTGACTTGCCGGAGTAATGTATGTATTGATAGTCAATCACCACGCACTATAAAGGTGAATGAAAAAATCATAATGAAACCTGCATACAACAGCGATATGTTGAATTTCTAAGGTATGTTAAGTCCGCCAACCCATATAAGGCCGGCTTGGTGGACTATATGGCCTAACACATCTCAATCGTACTCTCGATGGTAGAGGCTCGTGCCCTGCAGTGGGATGTATATGGGCTGATATAATACTTGGTAAACCGTTCACCATCATGATTATAGGTGCATAAAAATAATTGTTTCGACGATTTAACTTTTTTTAAAATAACACGTAAATATAGTACGCAAAAGCAATAAAATAGTGTATAAATGTTAAAATTACTATCAAATATTCTGACTGTGCTACGATTATTTGAAAATGCACTTTAATTAATAGTTGACAAGATCGCATTCAATTTGGCAGTTGCGAAAATTTACAAAAAATGCCAGCTCGATTCGAGTTGTAATAAAAATGGGCAGTAAAACTGCAAATAGTTGGTCATTTAAAAATGCAATCATTTCACCTTTCGTTGTGCTACCATTGGAATTTGTTTCAGTATATTAAAATACTATGGAACCATACACATTGGTGGAAAGTTGTCTTTTTTTATTGCAAATAATGGCGAGAAGTGTATGCTGTTCGCCTGATGGGAAGCAATACGACCGCTCATGGATAAAAGCAAAACCAAACACCATGAATCACAAATTAAAGCTTGGCATTCCAATGCGTTCGCCATCCTGAGACATAAGATTTTACACTTCTCACAATCCTACTGTGCCCAGCAGGAAGATACAGAAATCATTAAGTAATTATTTATCACGTTTATATTACAATTCACTGTTGGCATTAAAACGATTATAAAATTTAATTTAATTTAGTCAATATAATTGTACAATATATAATTCTATGTACTTATATGCAGAAAAATGCCCTTTGAATATAATTTGCTATTTTTTAGGGCAAGAACTTCTGTTTTGATACTTAGGTACTCTGTAGGTGACTTAAGTTAATGTTGTCTCTACCACTCTATTTTGTTGTAGGAAAATATTCGGTTTAGGAACAACTAGATCTAAAATAAACATTTACTGGAATATACTTTTCTTAACGCGGGAATCGAATTAGCTGCTCCATGTTTTGCAGTTGCTTTAACCAATATGCCTATTGAGGCTCTCATAATACATAGGTAATAACATAATAATGCTAATAGAATTAATTAACACATCAACATAATTTGAATAAGCAGCAAAATAATATGCATGTATAGTATTACTCCGAATAATTTTATCAATAAAATTCGTAAACAATTCATTATATCAAATAATGTACATTTGAACAAAATTAGGTAGTTCAAATTTTTCTCATTGTTACTAATTGCCAATAAATATATAATTTATGTTAGGCATATTTATAAAATGCACACAGGGTATTTTTTTAAATGCAACAGAAGGTGATATGTAAAAGATGGAATGATTGAACAATTGTATTTGCTACTATACAGATTGCTGTTGAAATAAAAAAAATGTCTAAATTACAGTCTACACACCCAAAACGTTAGTACCACTGGCTCGAAAACAAAGCCAGTAAAGTCCCCAGCGATTTCCGAGAGGCCGGGCCATCTTGCTTGAAATTAAAATATTTTATAGCCAGTGATTATGATTGATTCACCATGAACCCGGGACCCCGCGCTCGCACACCCGACGTGTCGGATATTAATTAAGAAACTAATGGGTATAAGAGAAAAAAGATTGTACCGACAAGACGACCTTTCGTACCGACAGCATGTGTTAGAGTTAATTAATAATTCTTGATTTTGATTGACTTCGTGACAGTAGATGAGTAGCGTAATTAAATCTCGCTATGTAGTTTAGGTACATGTTGGAATCGATAAAATAATTAAAAAATTGACGAGAAAAAATGAGATTGTTCTATTTAGTTTTCTAATATAGGCCTTGCTGGGCCACTAGTACCCCAATTCAAATTAAATAAAATAAATAAATTCTCAGGACTCGCCTTCCTTCATTTACTATAAAAACGCTTTCATATATTTATCCGAATAAGACAATATAATACTATAGTCATCTTTTATCCTAGGCCAGATAGGCCTACGACTAATAGATAATAGGCGTATATACCATTCCAGTATAGTATTCTTCGGATTTACTAGCCAAAACACAAGTAGTTTCAACAAAAAAACAATATCAATATAATATAATAATATCATAATATATTTATTGTTTACCTTTTTACACAAATCGTACTTAGAATTTAATTATTAAACTTAATGTATCTAATCTATTTCTTACTGGATATTCTATGTGGATATTTGTGGTTATTCAATTCATACAAAAGAACAATTACCATGCTGTCGCTACCCGTAACAGACCGTTCACATCGTGTTATGACACACGTTATCTCATTATGGATCTGATCGCGTCAAACATACTCGCGGGGAACAGTGTAAATGCACTCTAGCTTGAAACAATACAACCACTCCCTCATTATCATGCGTTTGCCTAATTTCTGGATGAGGAAGTTGGGTTGGGTGAAAGGGATTTTTGGGGATGTCAGGTTTCCTTACATTGCTGCCTTCATATTAATAACTTTTATTGCAATGAATGGCGAGACGAGCATGCCGTTCGCCTGATGGTAAGCGATATGACCGGTCATAAACAGTAGGAAAACCAAACACCTTGGATTACAAAGTAATGCTTGACATTCCACTGCGCTCGCTATCCTGAGACATAAGATGTTAAGTCTCAATATGTCCAGTTACTCTGGCTATAATACCCTTCAATCCGAAACACAACAGTGCGTTAACACTGGTGTTTGACGGGAGAAATAGACATTGCGGTGGTACCTACTAGGGCATGTAATATCGGATGATTTTCGATTCCGGAACTGAGTTACGATACTACTGGTTCGATTCCGGCATTCCGGAACCGGTTCCGGAATTTTTAAAAAAGTATAGGAAAAAAATAATAATAAATAGGCATTAAATTGTTTTGTTAAAATTAGTCCCCGGCAGCCCCACTATTCCTGGCGATGGTAGCAGCCATGGTAACGGTGGAGCAGGGGGTGCTAAGAATCCCCGGGTTGGCCCCGGCTACCACCCCCGACGACGACTGGCCCTGGTAACACACAATATACGCACTTTGAGGACCGACGAGAAGATTGTCGAACTGGAAGAAGAATTGAGCGGGTTACACTGGGACATTCTTGGGTTATCGGAAATCCGAAGAATCGAGGAGGATACAATAACCCTGAAGTCTGGTAACCTGCTCTTCTACCGGGGGGACGACCAACAGTCCCGAGGAGGTGTCGGATTTCTCGTCCACAAGTCTCTCATCAACAACATCGGATCCATCGAAAGTGTGTCGAGCAGGGTAGTATACCTTATACTCAGAATATCAAAAAGATAAGTTGAAGGTCATACAGGTATACGCGCCGACCTCGACACACCCAGATGAAGGAGTAGAGGAGATGTATGAGGACATAAGTCGGGCCATACATACTTGCAAAACCTACTTCAATGTTGTTATGGGGGACTTCAACGCAAAGTTGGGCAAGAGAAGCGATGCAGAGTTAAAAGTGGGGCAATTTGGACATGGGCAATGAAACCTCAGGGGTCAGAGGCTGGCCGAATTTCTGGAAAAAGAGGGACTCTTTGCGATGAACTCTTTTTTCCAGAAGCCGCCTCACAATAAATGGACCTGGCTGAGTCCTGACGGTTTTACGAGAAACGAGATAGATTTCATCTTGACGACGAATAGACGGATGTTCAGTGATGTTTCTGTGATCAACAGGGTGAAAACTGGCAGGGATCACCGAATGGTTAGGTGCACATTGAATATCAACGTCCAATTAGAAAGGCGTCGCTTGATGAAGTCTACGCTCCGACCTACTCGCGCCCATATCCAAAACCCTGAGACCTTTCAACTCTAGTTGACAAATCGCTTTGATTGACTAAAAGAAAACCTTGCAGTGGACGAGTTAAACAGCGGTTTGGTAGAAGCTGTCCATACGGTGGGATCTAAGTATATTAGACCTCACCATAGAGGTAGACCACAAAAACTCTCGATCCACACTCTTGACCTAATGGCCGAACGTCGATCTTTGACGCTTAATAGACAGATCTGGAAGTCCTTGCGACACGATATCCATGCTCACAATACTGTAATAATGTATGTGTAATAGGAGACAATTGAGCGGAACGGAGGCTCCAAAGTGCAAACACTTTGCAGCCTCCGCCAAAGTGTTTGCAAGAGACTTGTCTATTGGGCAAAGCCAGTTGTCTAGGCTGAAAACGGACGATGGCCGCGTGGTATCGACGAAGGCAGAGGTATTAAGAGAGATCGAGAAGTTCTACAGACAGTTTTACACCTCGGTTGCCGAACCTACTGTTAGCTCGGCCGAAGACCCGAGAGCCGAGTTAATCCGACACTTTAGCGATGATATCCCGGACATCAGCCTGTGTGAGATTGAGATGGCCCTCAAACAACTTAAAAACAACAAGGCGCCGGGTGAGAATGGAATCACTTCAGAACTTCTGAAAGCGGGCGGAATGCCGATACTGAAAGTCCTTCACAGGCTCTTCAATTCCGTTCTCCTCGAGGGCTCAACTCCAGGGGCATGGAGCAGGAGCGTGGTGGTATTGTTCTTCAAAAAAGGTGATACAACTTTGCTGAAGAACTACAGGCCCATCTCGCTCCTGAGCCATGTCTATAAGTTGTTTTCGAGGGTCATCACAAATCGTCTCGATTCGATCGAGACCTGGGCCTATTCCACTACAGAGAGGCGTGAGACAGGGAGATGTCATATTTCCGAAACTGTTCACTGCCGCGCTGGAAAACGCCTTCAAGCTCTTGCAGTGGAAAGGATTCGGCATCAACATCAACGGCAAGTATATTACTCGCCTTCGATTTGCCGACGATATTGTAGTCTTGGCAGAATCGCTGGAAGACCTTAGCACTATGCTCGAAGACCTTAATCGAGTCTCCCAACAGGTGGAATGAACATGGATAAAACGAAGATCATGCCGAATATCCATGTTGTGCCCACCCCTTGGAGTTGGGGGCTCGACTCTCGAAGTTGTAGACGAATATGTCTATTTAGGACAAGTGGTCCGGTTAGGCAGGTCCAATTTAGAGAAAGAGGTCAATCGTCGAATCCAACTCGGTTGGACAGCGTTCGGGAAACTTCGCGACGACTTCTCTTCCAAAATACCTCAGCGCCTAAAATCGAAAGTCTTCGAATGTTGTGTGTTACCAGTGATGACATACGGCACCGAGACGTGGCCTCATGAATGGCGAGACGAGCAAGCCGTTCGCCTGATGGTAAGCGATACGACCGCTCATAAACAGTAGCAACATTCCACTGCGCTCGCCATCTTGAGACATAAGATGTTAAGTCTCAATATGTCCAGTAGTTTCTCTGGCTACAATATTTGAATTGAATTGAATTCAAACTTCGCGCGCGGTACCATACCGCGGTACATTTCGCAAGAGAGTACAAATATGCAAATTTTATTATTGTGGTAACTTATCTTACAAATTATATGAGTATCGGATTGCGATATTTACTTCAGTTCCGGAATTGTAATATCGTAAAAAATCATTCGAAATTCCGGAGTTACGAAATCTCGGAATTCCGGGATCCACGCCCTAGTACCTACCCAGATGGCCTGTCATATATGAAAGACCTACCACCAGTAATTAATTAATAAGCTAGACGATAATTTGAAGCATAGAATGTAGACTACGAGACTTATAAATGCAGCTGATCTTTTATCTTCCTTTCTTTTCCCACTGATGTTAAAACACCGAGCACGCACATACTAAACCAGATATTATGACCTGACGTAATATACCGTCAGACGAGCCGCATTTTTTGTTGCACAATAGATTCAATAATTGACCTTCCTTGAATTTGAACCCGAGATAACTTATAACCCATACTTACTGACGCTAGGATATTAATACACGTTCAGTTTGTGTTTATCGAGATTCGAGTATGATAGCATAGATATTTTTTTTATTTCAATAAATGGCGAGACGAGTCATAGACAGTAGCAAAACCTAACAATACCATGAATAGATATGTAAGATATAAGATTCTCAATATGGCCAGTAGTTACTCTGACTACAATGTACTTCAAACCGGAATATAATAATGCGTTTATAATACTGTTTGGCGAGATAGATAGGCATTGCGGTGGTGCCTATCCAGGCGGCCACTATCAATATAGAGACCTACCTACCACCAGTAAGTTTTGTTCACTTATGATACTGATATATGGTCAAGTATTTCGATTACTCTCTCCATATCAGCATGTGACTATTGTCTAGAGATGATCATCTATTTAGATCACACAGCCTTTACCATAAGGTGAAACAAAACCAATAATATTGCGCCAAAAATTCGTCCATGCACCATTAAACCATTATTTTTGTCGTGATTAATTACGGCCGCATTAAATCCGCAGCGGGCGACACTCCGCGCTCATTTCGCTCGAATGCGTTGCAGGTGTGATTGTGTAATGCTTTATCGACGTTATGGTAATATGTTTATTGGACTGCTGGGTTTTGAGAAGATTTGATGCCCAGGTTGGGCCCAAAAAATTAGTGACGTAGTCTTAGCGGCGAAAAATTACATTTGATAATATTTTTTTAAAGTAAGTGACCATCGGCAACATCCATCGGTATTTTTCTTCATTAAGCAACAATAATATAAAGATACATGTGCACTATTTCATCTTCAGGAATTATTAATTTGTAGAATCAAATTACTTTATATTTATAGAATATGGAAACCAAGGCATATTTGGAAAACATGATAGCTACCAATAGATAAAAACGCAACGTCAACATTGTTCTTTACCTATCTATAAAAAGTCTCTTACTAGGATCATATATCTATTTCTATATTATCGATGCACTGTACACGAAGACAATATAGGCAAATCCACAAACTCATATAAAATTTAGCATTTCTGCCAATCCGTCATCAAATTTCCTAAGTAAAACGGGACCTTCCACGAAGCTAGGTGCATTATGTTGGACAAATACCAATCCGTGAGCAAGTGTTCTGCAGCGTGCTTTATGATCGAACCGAGCACGCTTTCTGGTTATTATCCTGCGCTTGTTACAACTAGCTTTCACTGGGTTGCTGATCTAGGAAAGTTTAGATGCCGCCGTGTGGATTTTGGAGCATTTTAGTATCGAAAAATTGTGTTAAATATTATTTAGTTGCAATACACTTTTGGTACCTTTGAAGGCTATTAAGGTTCGTGTTTTTTGACAATTCCAAGCAGCTAACCTCTACTTCATTCAATTTAAAATTTGTTAGATGAACACTTTCTTTCGCCGAAAAAGTATCGTTTTTCATATGTCATAAGCCAGAATGGGTACCGCTTATGTCCTAGGTTACCTATCTTAACTAAAAGGCGTACACTGAATCCTTGCGCGGCAGAATATTTATTTATATGCCAAAAATGTAAATTTGGTTTATAAATACATATGCTGGTGGTTCTAGAGTCAAAAAGACATAAATATTTGTATAAAATAACTTGTATTTTATACTATCTACGACATAGAGGTATAATACCGCATCTGCCCATTCCATAATCGTCTGCTGCGTCCCATATACTTTTGACCCGGCGTTGCATTTCGCAAAATCGCGGTTCATCAGGACAATAACATTGTAACTGTACGGTAATTCACGGCACTTTGCCGGCATTACCGGTATTTACCGGTAACTATGGGACTCGTTTTATCGGGTTTCACGGTGAACGATCTTCCTGCTATTTAAGTAAGTTTATGGTGTTCTCGGGGTCAAGTCTCCGATTTTTATGCTTTTTTAGGTTTTATCTTGATGAAATTTGAATTTCAATCTAATGGGAAATATAAGATTGTTCTTATAGTAATAGCAATGCTGGAATGATTATGATTAAAATTAAGGGTCAACGACGAATTCGCAAAATTACACCTTTTAAATAATTGCCAAATGCAAAGTGTAAACATCGAACTTACATAGAACTCATTCTGTTTTATATAGTTGCCACAAGGTCTATTGCTAGATATAGACGCACAGACACATCTCAAAATTGACCACTATTTTTATCACACCCAAAGTTTACAATTACAAGTATAATTTTGCAGGCTTCCTGCTTCGTGTCATTTCTTTAGGAAAAAATAAATAGACCTGATGCGCATTCATGCTGATACTAACCTGATATCAGCCCATATACGTTCCACTGCAGGGCACGGGCCTACTCTACAATCGACAGTACGATTGAGAGTGGTTAGGCCATATAGTCCAGCACGCTGGCCTAGTGCGGGTTGGCGGACTTACATATCATAGAAATTCTTCTAAACCGCTATGGTATGCAGGTTTCCTCACGATGTTTTCCTTCACCGTTTTAGCTGATACTATCCTAGTGCTTATTTCTATTCTTCAAAATTCTTGCGCAGAATTCTCAAGCATTTTGTTCAAGTATAATCAATTATTCAATTAAGTTTTACCTCTAATCTAACTTTCTAATTACCGACTCGTAAACGCAGTGCGGATTCTTTAAATTTTTAATGAAAAATTATTTTCCTCCGAATTGGCGATAATGGTTTCTTAAAATTTTACGCCTGTTTTTTACTTCAAAAGTTTTTTACTCCAAATTTTAAATGGAGCAATGTGATAATGAGATATTGACTTTTCGGTCTCGTGACAGTGTATAAGAACTGTTATTATATAATTTATTATATTTTGGGCTAAAAAAACTAGATATTAGATTTGAATTGTTTAGCACAGGCTTTTTTTTTATTAAAATTAGACCTCCCTAACCTGATCCAATGTGAGTTGACATGGGCAATTTTTTTGGATGAACTAATATGTAATGAAAGCAGAAGAAGTGGAATAATTTCACAATGCTTTTTTTCACCGTTAAACTATACAATAATTAAATTTTTTGCCCATTTCCCCTTCCGTTTTCTCAATCTTTATCCTTACCGCGCCCCACCTGAGTTGATGGTTGACACATCATAATTGTGTATGCCGTGTTTATTCTTTGTTTCCAATCTCACAACACTCAATATCAAAATTAACACGCTAACATTATGTGATATACCTATAATTACTATCTATTGCGTCAATATTTTGGCTCCATCCGTGCAAGGAGGCAATATATCTTCACGCTAGTTTTTACAGAGGGTGGGGCGTCAGCGGTGAGTGGCGTCTCCAATTAACCTCGTATTAGTCTGACACACTAATGATATTTTAAATGAAAACATTTCGCGCGCGGAGCGTCGACAAAAATATTTTACATATTCGATGGTACGCATCTTAAATATTTATTTGGAAAAAATATAGATCTGTTGATAATTATGAGTTTACAATCAGAATTAAATAGAGTACAAAAATAAATAAACTAACGCCTTTTTCCCAGAAGGGGTAGGCTGAAGTGCTAGTAGTTACTAGGACACCCACGTTTACTTTTGTGTGTTTCGCCCCACGATGTGATAAGTAAGTTTATTGCCACATCGGGCACAAATTCCTGACTCCAGGCTGATAATGAATTACTACTAAAATAATGATTTTTAATTATTTATTTCCACTTTAAACATTATACCTTCGGATTATACAACTTAAGAATCCAAGGTACAAGTCAACGTTTAAAATATTTTTTATCCTCTTGTTTCAAAAGAAACATCACCATAATCTTAAACTAAAGCAAGTCCACTGCAATGGACAGAAATCCTTCGAATCTACCCCAAAATAAAACAATAAAAATGTTTGCTTTCCATCGGTTCTTTGCTTACCATCTGTTGTTCAACAATTTAGTACATCATAATATAAAGGGACATTCATATGGACGCGTCATTTTTACCTAAGCCGTGATGATCTCATCAATGATAAACGCTATACGGATTATTTTACCATTTGACATCCAAATTTCTAAAAGTTTTTTGCTCAAATTTCTTGCCACAAAAGTCGTAAGCACCCAACACGTTTGATTTTTAAAATATATCGAAGCAACTGAACGGTAAAAATATCTCATAAATCTAATTTTCATGCAGACCGTACCCATCAGGCGGTATCTCGAAAATTTCAGCTTTCCAAGTGGTATTTTTTGCCACACACGTCTGATCCCGGCCAATTACTGAACGGGGGATGTTACTCCTGATATATGGCTAAACAGTGTGTATGTATATCGGTTGGACAGGTCGTTCACCTAGACGAAGATTTGGATTTTTTTAAATCGTGAGTTTTAAATTGTATACTTTATAATTTGATTGAGTGCTATTTTTATTAGACGCTACTCTTGATCCTGTGCTTTGATTAATTTCCTGATGGTAACATGAATAAATAAATATAATAAATACACTCAACAGTCACAAACGTAGTACTGAACCCACATTAAGATCAATTAAGTCTTGTTTCGTGGGTATCAGAAGCTACTAGATACTTTTCAATCTCTCAAACATTCAGTTTAGTTATTTTTTTACAACTTGTATAAAATGCTGCCTCTTTTTTCAACCCACGACATTCAAAACTTTACTACCCCAAACAAGTCCATTCATAATTCCCATTGACAATGTTATGATAAGAATCAGTGAATCTGTTTGGGTTCTTACAATTGATCTACAACTTAAGTAGTTGCATTACATCGAGAATCGACGATACTAAGGATAATGACATCAAAAAAAGATGCCTCAATTTGCTCTATAATCTGTGACAACGCAATTGTCACAGCCAGGGTTGGCAGAGATTTTAAAATGGATTTTATTTTATTCTTGTATTAGTTCTAGACCTTTGATCCAAGCTGAAGTCATGCTTTTATATGACGAAATTTTGCTCTTATGTAATTTTGCTAGTTATCTTGCAGAAGTCGCCCTTAACAATAAGATCGCCAGTTTTTTCTTTTTAACTATTATATGTTTTTTTATTCTTTGTATTTCTTTATTATATTAATAAAGAGTTACAATTAATTTTGTTTTCTGAAAAGAGTATAGTCAAACTTGGAAAACCGTATGGTTGAGGCGGGTCAAGACTACACAGACCTAGCATTTTATCATCATCATTACCAGTGGTCCTCACATTCTTTGCTACACTTTCCATTCTCTATGGTTAGTAGTGATTATATTATGATCACAGGTTAGATTTTATGAACATTGTGAAAATCAAAACAGTCTAGAATAATATATAAAATGTCGTTGGTTGTTTGGGTTTGTATTAAAACATTATAGTGCCAACCCTTAATACATTCAATTGAAATGCAGCCCTTGAAAGGCAGGTGTGCTGTGTACTATTCCGAATATTAATAAACTAAGAAAAGTATTTGTCAACTCGGCTTAAACTGTTCTATCCGTTTTTTCTACTTCACTGACAATTACTTAACGATTTTTATCTTTATTCCAATTCATTAGAGCTTAAATTCAAACGGTACCCTACTATTAAGAAGTTATAATTTTTTGTATGATTTTGGTTGAGGGTTTTAGACTTATTGGAATAGAAAATAAAGTCTAAATTTATTTGTGATTTCCTTTCAAAATTTTATTGAGGAAGGTCGTCACGACTTCATCCTATTATTTTGAATTTATCGAGTACTTTTTAAGTATTGTTACCAATTTGTATAGGAATTAGTTTTTGTTCCTCAAACTGTCTGAAGAACTTGTCTTTACGGACATTTTTCTCACGATCGCACCTTCGCTAGAATATTTCTATCTTTCTCAACATTCTATGCCTAATTTACATGATCTTGCTGATAAAATACCTAGCATTGACCTCACATTGAGATATAAGATAGTAGTAAACTAGTAATGGTATCTAAAATCATTTGATGCTTTTTGTCCCGCAAAAAAATATTTTTTTATAGAAATAGATCCCATGGCTTTTACGGTTGCTAATTTTTCGTTGGACAATAGTATATTATTATTTAACTTTCTGTTATTTTTCGTTGCGGGTTAAAGACAAGTTAGACATTCCCGGAGACTCATCGAGCTTCAATGCTCGGTGTAATTACAATGCGTACCACTGTTTATCCTGATACCATTTTATCCCATGGTCACTGTTCGGGCAGATCTAAACTTATAGATATATAAGGATCCCGACAAAACAGTAACTACGACATTCTACATATACAGTAGCTATTCGGGTAGATCTTCAACAAAATACAAATTCCACCACATAAATACCTTTCTAAACAATGCTTTAAATGTAAATTCAAGCGTGTACCACTATTTATAACAATAAAGCGAAGGACATAACGCAATAATTTATCATAAAAACCGGTCCGGTTTTTCTCACCCGGCGCAACGTTGCGCCGTGAATTGTAGCACGATGTAAACTCGCGTCATATAGTATAAATCTTACGGTTTGACCCGGAGGTGCGGGACGGTTCATTTGCGGCATTATTTTGATGCTATGGTGAGTTTTTTTCCGTGGAATGGCGAGACGAGCGTGTCGTTCGACTGATGGTTAGCGATATGATCGCTCTTGAACAGTAGCAAAACCAAACAAAACCCTTGAATTAAAAAGGAATGCTTGGCATTCCACTGCGCTTGCGATCGTATCGCTTACCATCAGCAAAATGGCATGCTCATCTCGCCATGTATTGCAATAAAAAAAAATACGTTCGGTAGTCTCTCAATCTCTATAACGACGATTAAGAACATCCAACCTCTAGCTTTTTGATCTCGGGCAATCTCACTTTATAAATTTGTGTCAAAGCTATTAATTCTAACGAAACCGCCTCCGTGTTCAGCTCTGAGAGGCACTCACCTCCCGTCAGTAGGCCTTCTAGCAACAACTTTATTTCAAACTGACGCGCGCAAGATTCTCGCCCGGGTTGAATTTATCGTCTCCACTCCGCTTACATAACGTTATCCCTTATGCGAGCTCGAGCGGACACCCTGTTTATAGTCTCGAAAATTTACGCGTCAGGTAAAAAGAGATTATATTCGCTCCTTTTTTGTGCTTTATTTTTGAGTACTACGTTTTAACACTTTTGTTGCTTCTATTTTCTTTCCTTTGTCTATTGAGTTCGATTTGTATACAATTTAATTTGTAATAACTTTACTATCAGTGGCAACATGTTCGATAAAATACAAACTGAACTGAAATATTTTAATCAAAACAGAATATATCTAACTAGATCACTCAAATTAGGAATTAAACATCGTAGTTCATTCCGTTGTTCAATGTTACTTCTCTTAAAAGCTTTGAATCTAAACCACTTTCAATTTATTATTATCTAGCAGTATTTTACCCTTTCTTCCTTACTCTTTTCAGTAAGACTTTACTAGCTTCATATATTACAAATATGCCGTCAGTATATTACGTGGTATCGAGTGAGGTGTCAAGGAAAATATTTGCGGCTGTTCACAGTATCGGTAACATGATAAATGCGTCGTTTGCGTACACGCTACAGGTTTACCACCTGTCGAGACTGCCTTGACAATATACTTTGACATTTAAATTAATCTGTTATGATATTTTCATATATTTCGTAATAATAATTATTATAGGCCTGTAATGACCCACTGAAGCCTCTCTTTCCGCCTTCCATACATCTCGGTCATGGGTTTTGTAGGAACATCTTTCTAATAGGCATCAAGTTCGTCTCGCCAACTGCGTTTAGGTCTTCCACGTGATTGACGACTCTTGAGATACCCATTTTGTGGGGGTCTTCTTCCACGTCTCATTTGGCACGTGACAAACATGACCAGTCCAGTTCCATTTGACATTGGTGGCTTTTGATATTATTATTTTTTATATTTCATAATGGTGATCTAAAATTAAAAGCCTTTATGTCGCAATCTCCTAAGAATATTCATTTGAAACGAGGGGCTGCTGACTTCGTCACGTAAAAGAAACAAATGTTTATGTAACTTATAACAATATTTGTTTCGAGTCTGGGTGTTTTAGAACAACGGAGACCGTTTCTTATTTTAAGACATTTATGAGTTTTAAAAATAGTTCAAGAATTAATGTGCTAACCTATTTCTTAAATAGAATTTGTTGGTGTTTAGATAATTGACTTTAAATAGAACACTATAGTGAACCGTTTGCGATTTCGTTCAAGGTGTTACAAGTATTGTTAAATGTACCAAATTACTCTATCCTCTCTCTCTGTCTTTGCATTATTTTTAAAGAAGCCTAGTTTATCACCAACTCAATTTGATTGGGATTACACCTCCTTAACAACCTTCTAATATGATGTCCACAGTAATAACCATAATAAAACTATCCCTATTCCCACCCAGAAACTATTTACCACAATCCCAACACCCCAGCACAGATTCTCAGGAATTAGCAGACCAATCTAAGTTGCAAGAGGTGGCCATTTACCACGCCCCCCATATTACAAGGGGGGAGATAAAATGCAAGGTGCACGCGTCACGTCTGCAAACGGAGATTCCTCTGGGATTACAGGGAACGTGTGAATTTCTTACAGTGGATGTTATTACGGAGTTAGCTTTCATTTTATGTGAGTGGTTATCGTTTGAGTGTGCCTGGCTAATAAAGGGTAAATTGACCATAGTCTGGATTAAGCTGGTTTTTATTAGCTTAGTTTGAAGGGAATGGCGAAGTACGCTAATTTAAACCTGTATAGAAACACTGCAATATATTTTCTACATGCAAAGGGCTTGTTGACTTCATCCAATGACTTGCTACTAGTGTTCAAGCCTTTAATATAAATTTTTGAGACACTTATCCAGTAATGAATATGCAGATAAATGCTATTACACGACTCAAAGTTTCAAAATCTACAAAAATCAAAGCCATAATCCCTATTTGGTTATAAATATAGATATACCAAGCATGTCAAAATTCAATAACAAAACGGAATATACACAAGATTTGAAACTAACCCTCTCCTTTATTGTTACAGGTAAAATAGCAACCGACGTTTGAAAGGTGAGAATGAATTTTTCAAACGCAAGCCGAGCGATCGCGACAAATTCCGTCATCAATTTGAAAGGGGAAAATAAGTTGTAAATATTACAGGGGGTTATATTTCAAAACGTCAACGGTACGCGGCGACCGGACGACAAATTTGTCGGAAAGCTTAGTTTTGTAAATCTTCAATTCATTTTTGTTAATTGCACCCCGTTAATTTTTCCCTTCCAAGAGGGTGCGTCGAAATATTCGAGTTAAAATGATATTTTTGGAATCGGAAACTTTCATGCAAAACATAAATTGATAGAAAGGCACCCCACTGGATTTCTTTCTATAAAATACAACAAATGATGATCGGTAGTAAGTGATATAAAAATATTAGTTTTTTGCACTTTCAAGTTACGCCTATATAGCTTTTCTACTAAGCTGTAATTAAATTCTGAGCAAGTAAGCAATATAGCACAATATTTTTGTTGCTACTTAAACAACACCAATACATACAAACATTACTATAACCTTTTTGTTCATCAATAACCGCATTACGATCTTCAATCCTGAACAAATGTTTTCTACGCATTTCCTCAGATGTTGTACCACAATAAAACCAAAGTCAAAAGTAAAAGGTAAGGCACACGGGTAACATTTCCATCTTCCAGTGCATTACACGTGTTCACCATCTGAACAAACGTACAAAAGGCACGCTATATATTTCCAAAGTATCCGTACGAGTACAGTAAACATTTCGCAGTCGGCGTCCCAACTCGATATGCTAACTTACTGAGCTGCTGAATTTTGTGATCTCACGGAAACGGACCGCGTTATGCTAGTCTTGTAATGTTTTTACGTTTGTTTTTTTGGACTTGTCAATGGATACCACTGCATCTGATGGTGAATGCAATAGCGTCCATATGCTTCATACAGAAAATGCAATGAAACTGGCTTGTAATATAATACCAACCTCACAGTAGAATATATAAGGTTTCTTTTTAATTTTTGTTCACAACTCGATCAAAGCAATTGTACAAGTCAATAATACATAAAACAGTATAAACTCGCAGTATAACCCCTTAATAAACCAAAAACAATTATAGAAGTTTACAAACATTGCAAATGATCATTTATAAATAAAGTCATCTAAGCAATTAAATAACTGCACAAAACCGTTTGTTTAAACAACCAAGAAACGATTCCAAAATAACGTAAAAACCACAAAATAAATCTAATTCCTTAATCCAGTGTAGTAGCATAACACCATCCCAGCACCCAGCCGACTGGCGCAGGCTATTCTGGCTCACTCATTGTGATCTCCAACGGTATTTATCGGAAAGGTACGGTTCGCGACGGGTCTGAGTATATCCCACAACGGACAGAATGGTTCGCAGCATTATACTTTTCTAAATATTTTCCTGGGATGGAATAGGTGGAAGGAGTTCTCCTCATAGTCAAATATTATTATTGCTAAACTTATGGAATACAAAAAGGTGTCACTTTGGGCTTTGATTACTTTGGTGGAAATTAGGCATATTTTGTGGAAATTAAAGTTAGATAATTGAATATTGGTATATAAAATAATAACGATACACAATGGTTTTTTGTGAGACAATCATTGAAGCTCCGACGAGTCGAATCGCTATTTTCATCTAACATTTTAGATAATCCCATCTTTACCCCCTAAAAATCCTGAAAAACTATAGGTGTAAAGTAGTAGAAATACCGTGGTACTGTATTTCTACTACTTTATATTATATATTTAGAAATATTTAAAGTGTTTAAATTAATCAATCTAACCACAAAATCTGCTTCGAAACAAACGCTTCTTCCAAGAAATCGCACATAAAAATTTAAGCAGTACACGCTTCGGCGTTCTATCTAACGTTATCAGATTCAACTCATCAATTAACCAATAGGTATTCCGTCTAGCCAACATTAATAGCTTCAGGTATCGTCTAAAACGTACCAACGAGCGAATATTTGATGGGAAGAAGCGGTTTAGCAGACAGCGAGAGATATTAAAAAGAAAACTAAAATCCATCCGACTAATTTCCTGAACTCTCGAAAAATCTTTTATTCAGATCTCAACAAGAGCATGTCCTCAGACATTCGCTGTAGACCGACGCGTGGCCTTGAAAATGGCGATTAGATTGTTTTAGCTATTAAAAAAATATTACGTTTTAATAGTATAAAATTCAAACAGGGCGCTTGCAATAGGTCAATGTGGAGATCTTTGGGGTAGGTCTATGTTCAGCAGTGGACTTCCTGTGGCTGAAGAGAGAGAGAGAGAGAGAGATAGCAATACAAATAGTGAGAAATCGATTAGTAAAGGAGACACAGGCTGAATTTCATTTCAAGATATTAACTAAGGATATCTATCTATATCTATATCAGCCCATATACGTCCCACTGCAGGGCACGGGCCTACTCTACAATCGACAGTAAGATTGAGAGTGGTTAGGCTATATAGTCCACCACGCTGGCCTAGTGCGGGTTGGCGGATTTACATACCATATAAATTGCTATAAATCGCTATGGTATGCAGGTTTCCTTATGATGGTTTCCTTCACCGTTTTAGCGCGTGGTGATTGACTGTCAATACACACATGACTCTGAAAAGTCAGAGGTATGTCCTGGAATTTGAACCCGCGACCACCGTGAACATATTGGCAGCCGCGTCTGGTCCGTTTACCAACAGGCCACCACGCACTTATAGGAATATACTTTACTTATACTTTAAGGATAATATTATAGTTATCTTGCGAAGTATTCACTACATTGGTAGTGAATGTCAAAAATGCAAAAACATGAATTTAGTTTTATTCAAATTAATTAATTAATTATACTTAGGGAGCAGATATTTACTAAATAAGGTTTTTATCCCTTTAACTTTAAGTGTCCTACAAGATTTTCTTTGTAAAACAAAAATGAATAATCTTGAAAATCTTATAAAACCCTAACGTGTAAAAGTTTTGATTAGTGCGTAATCAACTTGAGTGCGAAGCTTATTACCAGCAATTGCTAGTTATTTTATATAACCTTAAGTCTTTATTACCTAGTTAAAAGGTAATAAAAAGTTTCTAGGTACTCTAATCTATACTAAGAAAGTTAAATTGTTTGTTATACCCTCGTCACCGAGCAACCTAGGGAAAATTTGATATTATTTTAATGAGGAGCTTGTAGTTTAGTTATACGCAAATAGAACAATTGTGATGAAGAAAAGAACGTTGTTACCTCAAAAGGGTAATGATTCCCCTTGTTTGCTTCAACCTGTTACGTAACCGCTAATTTTTGCTACAAAACTGTAATAGTTCCAATTTGTAGTGAAACCACCATCAAACTATTATTGACAATGAGTAATTATATTGTGTTAATGAAAGATAAAATAATAACATTAAGGATTACCAATGCGTGCCATATATCTATTGTTATTGTAAATAGTTTAGTTTTTTTATTGACGTGGATGGCGAGACGAGCATGACATTCGCCTGTTGGTAAACGATACGACTGCTCATGGACAGTAGCAAAAGTAAGAAATATAAAATAAAATACTTCGATGAATTTACAATTCCAGCGGTAGTGGCTTGTTGAGCATTTAAAGCAACCTCTAAAACTCATCATCAAAACATATTTTCAATCCTTCGCATTTAGTTTTTCTAAGAGCTATCTAAATGGCAAGTGTAATATTTTTCTATCGCACTACGTATAGTACTGTTACGTAAAACCGAACAACCTTCTCGGGTTTTCTGAAGGTGTAGATGTTTGTGATTAGTCATTCTTCAGGACTATCTATTGCTCATTTAGCCACACTTATCACAAAAATCACCTAAAACATGAATCGCTGTTCCTGAAGCCCGCTCATAGTCGGGTAACACAATATATCCGAGCGATACGAAGGCAGATCCCGGACCCCCTTCACTTATTGTTCACGGCAAACAATGAGCCAACGGTCAGCTCGTCGGTTGACTCCACGCGTGCTGTGCCGACGCGATCAAATATTCTGATATCCAGTGTATTACGTCCTTGCAGTTTTATAAGATGTCTGAGGATTATCTGGATGTTTTGGATTCGTCTTTAATGTACAGAGAAGAATTTCCATGAGTTGTGATGAATAAATAGTTCAGCCTTTTGTGGAGTCTGAAGGTCCAAAAAAATTGTAGTGTCAATCGCTATAAGCTAATGTAGGAAATCTTATAAATTGCTTTAATGTAGATAAAGATCAAGTATCCTTTCGTTTTTTCTAATTAAAAAATAATACAAATATTTGTTACTTAGTTGAACAAAATGTTTTACCTCAGCAAAATAAGTGCTATCCTCTAAATCAGCAACATTTAATAAGGCGGCCACTTCACCCAAAATAGATTGTAGACGACATGTCCCAAATAGGCTCTCCACTAAGTCTCTGAAATTCACAAATCCCGTTCTAGCCGTCGCAGATGCTGTCAAATTGATTACGTCCTTAACGCAACACCCTCATTAGAAGCGCTCCGTAGCTTTTTATGACAGACTCATTAAACGTACACCTATTCGCCGACGGTACAGTTTTTTTTTTTGGGAAAATTTTATAAAGCGACAAATTAGGAAAATGCGTAGTGCGAGATAAGTGCGTTAGGCTTTGGGTTCCGTAGTAATATCTCTGGTTATTTCTATTACAAGATTATTTTAATCTTTTTCTTTTTCGGCATGACTATTTTATAACAGTTCGTCTACTAATTGCTAAATGTCTTACTTTTGGTATTCTCATGTCTTGTTTCCCGTTCTGCTTAGAAGTTAGTACACGTCCTTTCAACTAATGTTCATATCGATCTTCTTTATATTCTCATAAATTCTTTCATTTATCTGTAATTTATTATGCTACTTTGACCCCCAAAAACAAAGTGTGTGGGCAATATTTGTAATATATTATGTTATCTTGATAAAACTATCAACATTATTAAACTGAGACTGATGTTGTAACTGAGCCTTGTTCTGAACAAATAAGATATATTACAGTTTTGACAGTTACAAATGGCGTAACTTAAATCGACGATATTTAAGATAAAACACTTGTTAGTTGTTTCGTAACGGCTAAATGTTTGCTTTTAAGACTTTGAAGTTGAAAACAAACATTGGGAAAAAATTGTCCCTTTATTTATTACATTCTTTACTGTAAAGAAGAAAAACAGTTTATAGAAACAATACAAAATACTAACTTTAGACCTTTGACATTGTGAAATCCAACTTATTGCCATTTTTAAAGTTTTAGCCTGCCTTTGTAAATTGATCATTGCTAATTTTCAATAACAGATTTCCAAACAGACTATATTTTTATCATTTTACTAGAGTCTTGGCAATCGTCAAACTATATTTACGGAACCCAGAAAAGCAAGTTGTGGGGTCCGCACTCGGCACTTCGTCTCCGCGGCCAAGGAGAAAATGTATTTTGTATTTCGTTTTTGGTTAATTAGTTTAGGAGCGTACCGGGGTCACCTTTACTGAATTATTTTTGTTTGTTTGACTATATTATAAGGACGGGAAATTTCATTGTTTGTTGCCTAATTTGATTATGTTTGAATTCAAAAATGTAAGGCTGATGAATTTGTGTCGACACTTCAGTGAGTTTCTTAGACTGTTTTTTAATTTACTTTTGCCATTTTGCCGGTCTATGGCCACGAGTTAAATGCTTTGAAAGCACTTTCGGAACTGTTTGTTTTCAAAACTTTGGAAAGAGTATTTGAAGAGTACGTTTTTGAATGAGTTTTAGATGTTTACACTTTTCTGTAGATGAGTAATGATTATGTATATTAGAGGATTACAAATATACATATATATATATAATGTAAGATAAATTATGAACTAAACGATTTGTCGTAATTAATGTAAGATGAAATACATAATTTTAAACATAGCTATTTCACCAATCGCCAGATTGGCCTCCTTACTTATAATTGAGAAAACCATTATAGTGTAAAATCATTTGTTTTCAACTCCTCCTGTTTGTTTTTCAATTCTGATTTATTACGATGAGGGTAAAAGACAAGATAGTATACTCTCAAGCTAAGGACACGCTGACCTCAAGAGGTTGGTGCCAATTCTTTGCGTGCCACTGTTGACCCTGACTGCCAGGAGTTGCTCTGGTGGGTATGTGCGTGAGAAAGTCTCTGACTAACTAGGTCCTAGAACGCCCTGAATATACATCGAGCAGCATACGTGACTTTTTTAAATATACCTTATTAAATTGACATTAAGTTAACAATTCATTGGAATTACTAGGGTGTTAATAGTAGACATTGACACACTGTAAGGACCTAGAATAGTGATAACCAAAAAATGACCTAGCAATATTATGTCCTTGTGATTGCACAAGTGCAATAGGTATTGACCAACCTCTACATAAACTAAACTCAAAATAAGGAACTTCATTGATTTACGTAACAAAACCAAGTCAAGACATACCAGTAAGCCACAAGAAGTACCATAAAAGTGACACACCAATTGTGGGCTTGTGATACATCAATTAGTTTTACGGCGGCAGTAAAGGAGCTTACCCTAATAGGTGAGGAAAGCGTTGCATCGAAACGCGACGCTGTTAATATTGTAAAAGACGATGTTAAATCGACGGTAGACAGTCTTGCTTGAAAGTTTTAATGTTCGAAATAAACACTTGGGATGTGAAAGCCTTAATATAAAATTGATTTGATCGCATACGGTTTGGTTTGTAGTGACCTGCATTTAAACAATTACGTAAGGAATGATTTAAAGGGAGTTGCTCTTTACTCCGACACGAAGATCGAATGTTTGGACGATGAACGTCAACTTATAAGATAAAATGTTACCACTTCTTAAAATCAGTACTATGCTCTATGATTGTGATTGTGAACTTAGTCTAGAATTATGACGTATGATATAGGATTCGAACATTTTGTAAAGAATGCATATTCGTACAGTTTTACGTGCGATGTTCGAACATGTGTCGTCATGTCGGAGCATAGAGTAATCCCCAAGTAAAAAGGAAAATTATATTCATATTTCAAAAGAAAATAAAAAAACATGAAATTATTGTTATTTTAATCATCAAGACAGCCTTTACAACTTATTCCTTCCCAAAGGATTGAAAATTGCAATCTGTGGAAACTATACCCAAGTAAAAACTAAAATCGAAATGTACGAATGGGAGGGGTTAAACCATAAATTCAAGCACTAAATTAAAAAATTAAACAATCTAAAAGACCAATAACGACTGTGCGCGCCTGTACGCTTCTTTAAAGATTTATCCCTTGCTTACCAACAAAGGGTCCATCAAACCGCGTGTCGTTCGTTAAATGTAAGCGAGTTCTTGTTAGCGAGGCTCAAATTAATATTTCACTTTTATTGTCGCCTATATATATTGTGTTTAACATACGAATAAAAGAGTTTACGACGACTCCTCCAAACACTGTTTAATGATACGAAAAAACTTAAATCCATATATGACGGCTTGATTTAATCCATCGCCTTTTCATATGGAAATGAGGGTTTAAATTGTGTATTTAGAAGCTATTTCACATTAATGTTTGTAGTTTCACTGAAATTGGGCGATATTACTGCAGTCAGATGTGCATGTTAATAGATGGGTGTACTTTAATTTGAAGTCCATGCTATACGAAAGTTTCCACTCCAGAAATTCTTTAATTTCATCTAGGTATACCTTTGATGAAACAGAAATCTAAGACTATCTACTTAAAATTATATCAATATCATATGGCAAATATGATGTATGCGATACCGCCATCTTTCAAAAACCGATGCATAACAGATTTTACATTGCTATTCGTCTGTTCAGTTTGTGTAACTCAGTGATCTATCCTTCTTCATACGGTACAATTAATGCTATTTTATGACAGGTAGTACGCATGCAAATTTTTTAATCTTTAAAGAAAAAAGCTTACGCTTATCCCCAAAAAGTATTACTTAATTACAACGCATTGTAGCCAGAGTAATTACTGGACATATCGAGACTTAACATCTTATGTCTCAGGATGGCGAGCGCAGTGGAATGCTAAGCATTGCTTTCTATTTCAAGGTGTTTGGTTTTGCTAGTATTTATGAGCGGTCGTATCGCTTACCATCAGATGAACAGCATGCTCGTCTCGCTATTCATAGCAATAAAAAATAATAAAAGAAAAACGCCTATCTGCAATGCTGATAATGAGTTGATGCGATAGCCGTATGTTAAAGATCAAACTCAATCACATACCTGACCTATCACAAAAGCATAAGAGCATAATTTATCGAAACAGCCAGCAGGAGCGTGAAATATCGACTTTTATGGCGAGGTCTGATAATCGAAACTTAAATAATGTAGTGCAGTACCGAACACCTGTCCGTAACAAGGCTTTTAAAACGGCATAACTTAATTAAAATGATTGCAACATCAATCGTTTTGTTTACGAGCGCAGTGCGTTAAATAATTATACTGTGTCAATTTTTAATCCGGCACGTTTAAATTCAGCGGTGGATGGCCGCAGGTCGATTGTAATCCCTAGTGGGTTTGTGGGATGTGTTGGGAGAGGACCGCGGAGTGAAAAACATTATTTTTTACTATTTGTATAATATCATTATCATCCATATCGCTATGGTATGCAGGTTTCCTCACGATGTTTTCCTTCACCGTTATAGTGCGTGGAGATATCAATACTATCAATTTTCTATGGTATGTAAAGTCCGCCAACCCGCACTAGGCCAACGTGGTGGACTATGTAGCATAACCACTCTCAATCGAACTTTCGATTGACAGAGTATCATCCAATTTTGTCGATTGTCGAATATACATATATAGGTGGTAAATCTCTCATATATGAAAGGCTGCCTGCGTCGGCACCGCACTGTCTATTTTCCCCGCCAACAAATGTAAATTAACTGTTGTGTTCCGGTTTGAAGGACATTGTAGACAACTGTTGAACATATTACACATATACACCTGCTCTACGGGAGCACATTATGATTATGATGATTCAAATCATTCATCATAGATCGAAAACAGCTGGCCAAAAAACTCCATAACGAGTGTTTGGATATGAGATGCCATATAAGATTATACCACTTCATCACAAAATACAGAAGTGGCCGCTTTGCTATTCTTCCTGCTTCCTTTCATAATCGAGAATTATAGATGCCCAAGCCCCGATTTTTTACACCCTGTCCACTCTTCTTTGAATTTCAGAAACACACTTACTCCTAGAGAGTATCTAGGAGCTCCGATGAGAGTGGCATTTTTATTTGTTAACAAAACCCTCCATAATTTAATAAAAACTCTCTAGAAATGAATCATGTCCTTGAATTTTGTTGATTAATTTCAATACAATGATTTGTTTATCTACGCGAGCTATGTAATAAAAATAAATGAGCTCCGCTATCTCTTACCCTTTGCGCCATATAAAATGGCAGCAATAATAGGCTCTCTGGTCAATAGAGGCTACGATGGGTGTTTAATATGACCGCGCTATTTACAATCCCAACATTATAATTGCAATAATCACTTTATTGGGAAATCCAAAAATCTGCAAAGTAAATCCCCGCAGTGTTTCGCTGTTATTAATTGTTATTGCGAATGTACGAATTAAATGCGTAAATATTTGCTATTTTTTCGATCTGTCGGATTACTGGGGATCTGTGCAGTGTTTTGTTTCTTTAGCAGGAATTATGTAATGGGCTTGCATCGTTTCCACCTACCAGGTATTACCATCGAGTGGTGAATAAAAACCAATGTACTACTGCCAACGCTTCTGGGATATAATTTATTGCAAATTATTTTGTGATTTTTGTTTATTTCTCTCGTTTCTGATCAAGTTCGTTTAATATACCTATCATTATAGGAATATAATGAATTTGGATTATGACAGCTGTCGGTTTTATTAGGTCTATTAGGTCTCGGGTTCGAATCCCGGGTTGGGCTGAGTGATATTGGATTTTTCAATTCATTATCAGCCCAGAGTCAGAAATTTGTGCCCGATATGGCGATAGGCTCGCCACCTATTACATTTTGGGACGGAACATACTAGGCGAAATGTGGGTGCCCTGGCACCTCTGCCTACCCTTTCTGGAAAAAAGGCGTGAGTTTATGTATGTATGTATGGATTATAACAGCCTTAGCGGATTTTAATCTGTATATTTTATTTAATAATTCCACATTCATATTTTCCATAAAAAAAATTATGCCGTTAATTATTTATATTCCCATTCTACGTTGGACTTCCTTCTACTACTCATATTCTACGTTGGACTTTGCATTAAATATATAAAATGACTTTATTCCTATAATATATTACTCAAGGTTATTCACAGCACTGTCCAGCAAAAGCTAGATTTTGCGTGACAAGTGTCAAGCCTGGCGGCTGCAGTACCACGAAGTTTCGCTTGTATTTCGGTGACTGACGCTCGCTGTGCAGTCGATGTCTTGTTGCTTCACTTTGGAGAGAGAATAAATTTTATTATTTGTAGAAGTATATTTTTTGGACAGTAAATAATGATATTTAAAAATTAAAATTGTATAAAGCAGAATTAATGGCAGTTTATTTCTGTTAGTAATTTCATTCAATCTCGGAATGAAAAAATAATTGGAATACTTTGATATTTTTTATCGAATCTCAAGCTCACAGATATTACTATTTAAAGGCCTAAATAGCAAATAACAGTTAAACGGAACATCAAACGGATACTAATAAAAATATTTTCGAAGACATTGGAAGTTAGTCATATAGGACACAGTTAACTGGTTATATATTACAAATACTACCCTCATAAACCTTTACGCAGTTGTCCACACACTATATTATCTTTCATCAAACAAAACAATGAAACATACCCTTTAAAATAAAGCCCCTCGCACACACAGTTTAATTCATAGATAAATCAACGCATTTTTTGTACCCAACAGATTTCTTTTTGTTATTTAATTATCTGTGACCGCTGCTATTGCTTTGAATTGGTTTGTGGGTAACTAGCAAAGGATCAAGCTGTTATAAAACTACTTGAACTACCTTATTACGTCACATTAAGTTTCATTTTTGCTTGTTTATTATTTTTAATTGTGTTAGGCTGGGGTAAAGCGATAAAAATCTCGTCCTTAACATTTTTTATCGAACTACACGTAATTATCGGGCTCGTGTCGTTTCGGCATTTTATTATACGGCTATTGTGTCATATTAAGGTAATTGTGACGAGGGAGTGGGAATTAAAAGTGACGGTTCTATCGTTTCGATTGATGTGCCCGGTGCTTTATTAGTTTAGGAAGTGAGAGTGTAATTTTAATAAATAAGTACGACGGTAAGTGCCAACCCGCACTAGGCTAGCATGGTGAACTATATACCTAACTCTCAATCGATTGTTGACCCTTGTCCCCTGCAGTAGGATGTATGTCGGCTGATTCTGTATCTGGTATACAATAAAGTGTTAAATAAATAAATTAAATACCAATCTACTTCTATTGCTATCCAGAGGTCTTTAAGATATCGCTGACAGCGATAATATCGCCAGGTATAATGTGCAGTTAGGCTAACGGTCATAGACAGTTGTAAAACCTATTTTAGCTATCGAAATTTTGTCTTCTTCAGTCAAACTGAATTCACAAGTCGTTCGAAAGGGACAAAATTCAAATTCAAAATATTTTATTTTGGTAAAAAGGTAATTACATAGGTGTTACTTTGGTATCTGCTTCGCACAGCTACGACCTGCTACATAGACATACAATAATTAAGGTTAAAATGAAATAAAATAAAATGACTTTACAAAACCAACCAAACAATACAAATGATTAACAAAACTAAAATTTTAAAACGAAATCAAATAATACAACAAAAACATGAATACAATTTGGTATAAATTCAATTATTATCGGTATATGAATTTAAAAAAATTGTGGTCTACACTTGCCCACAACATTCGATTTCAAAAATAGGTTTAAAAATTTTCTATTAACAAGGCTGTAAGTGTTTTGTTTTGTATTTTTTTGGGTGCAATAAAGTATAAAAAATATAAACAATATTATACATTATCTTATAAGCGCCTCAATAGACAATATCCCCTTATTAAAACACAAAAAAAAAGAAAATCTCAATTACGTCCAATTACGTGAAAAATATACCCGTAATCTACCATCTCAGATTTATAAGATATTAAATACATGTGGGCACAATTAAAAATCGTTTTCAGTATAAAAAAAGTCACGCTAACTACGAGCGACGGCTACTCGCTTCTCATTGTGAGATCGTGTGAAGAGCTGGTTAAGGAGACGGTATATTTGTTAAAGAAATTAAAGAGAATCTAGTATGAATGGAGTGCACTGATGGAGGTTACAGCTTTGGCGCCTGAGTGTGGACTTGAAACCTTAAAGGAGTCGATTTATGGTTTAAATTAATAAAATATATAATATTTCACCGACCTGTTAGTCTGGAATAAGAGCAGTCAGCAGAAAACGTCTCTGTAAACTGTCAAGTTAGGAAATTATAAAGGTCAATTAAAAATCGTTTTCAGTGTTGTGTAAAGTCAGGTTAACTACGAGCGACGAGACTTCTCCTTAAGATTGTGTGAAGAACTGGTTAAGGAGACGGTGTGTTAAGGAAATAAAGAATAAACTAGTTGTGATAGATTGCCCAGAATTTACAAGAATGAGAAGAGACTGGGCCTAAAATCATATTACAGTTAATTCTCACAGTGTCTCAAGTTGTCAATGTAATGGAAAAGAAAAAAGTCTCTCTTGCTTGGAAAAGTGACATTTATCACATGATTTCGCACCAACAGCTTACAGTAGGTCACTTCGAATACAAACTTAAATATGCCTTTATCTATCTAGCCTAATTAAAATAAAGCAAAGAAAAACTCATAAATCATAGACTAGGGATTTTAAGGTCCTATGTTGCGCTAGCTGTCCAGTAAAATAAACAATTAATTTCAATTTGATCTTTAAGTTAAAAATAAAAAGTGCAATACACAAATAATAAAAACCAAATTAATCATTGAGTTCTTCCCCTTAACGTTAACAGACGCTAATTAACTATGACGCGGCATTAGTTAACCATCATTTGTCTCTTTCTTTAATGGGAAAACGAGAGAGATAGAACGATTTCAAATGGATTGCTTCCTTTTTTAGCGTGAGCCGTGATTAAAAAGTGCTGTTTCGTGACAAAATTAGATCAATTATGTTAGTCGTGGTCTTAAGATTCTTTCGGAAATGGCGGAAATCTTGTTTTGTGAATAAAGTCCTATTGAGTATTTATAGTGACTTTAATCTTTGGATTTAAATAATCCGTAGAAGAATCTTTAGTAGTCATGTTATAGATAGACTATGGAATGACAATAACTATATTAGTATCGATTTAGATGAGAGCTGCTGTTGACACTTAAAATATTTTTGAATTAAGCTTTGTCTTATATTTACTTCTTCTTAATATTATAAACATTGACAGTGAGAATATGAATTCAGCAGGAATTTCATAACTAAACAAGTCATTAAGTAGTCTAGACATCTACTTTTAAACAAACTACATTTCATGTAGCGTAGCAGGTCTAAATTCTCTTGAACATTAAAAAATACAAGCATCTTCCTCAACCGAAAAAAAATGTCTGGCCACGAGTATGCAAAACCTTTATTAAAACTCGCATATTAAATCCACTAAGCTTATAAAAACGTTTTGCCGAATTAAATTAAAATAAACACGTGCCGGAAAAACAACAACGTTTCCAAAAATCTACACTCGGAACGGTGCAGCGTAAGTTTGGAAATAATTCGGGTGCACTCCCAGTGATTCCAGGCTAGTTGCAAAGTATTCCCGGAGGCCGCAATGCGGATCTAGACTTCAGTCCAACTGTGGATACTGAAAAACCTAACGTTACGACAGGGCGAAATTAAGAGTGCTTACTTGGTGGCGAGTCACTTGGGTAATTCAGATAATTTTAAGAGTTAAAATTTTAAATTGTGAGAAGTGGAAATGTTGATGGATGAGAAGAGTTAAGGGCTAATTAGTGATAAAAAAAAACAGGACACATAATGGAGACAGAAGATGTGACTTTCATTGAAATTTATAAAATATGGCTATATTAAAATAACCTAAGAAAGTTACTTATTCGTTTTAAAAATAAAATCTTTTTAATCGTATAGGACAAAATAATAAAATTTACGACGTTACAGACTTGTGAAGGACACTATACTTCTCATATGTAAGCCTCAGACCGAATAACCCGTATAAAAATACCAAAATATTTTTTCTTTTTTTGAACTCCATAAAGCGATTTCGCCATCAAAGTATAAACTAGAGTGAAATAGCCAAATATAAAACCGACGAGAGTTGGAAGCAATCAATTTAATAAATATGCCGGGTATGAGAATATATTTTGTAATAATAAAACGCTATACGTCAACAAGATGGCTGGCCATGTTTTATGGGCGGTCCATCGGCCACGAACACAGTATTGAATTATTCTATACCTAAGCTTTTGTGAGCTATAGCCATGGCACAGAATGGTTTCGCTAAGAGGAATGGTTTGGTGCAGATTCGAGGCTTAGGTTTCAACTCTGAGATTTTGAAGTTATGAGTTAGTTAAGTTTAATCTATACATATAATAAATTTGTAACCGATCAATGTCTTTACATTAAAAACTAATATGGAAGGACTACAATCACGTAATCACGAACCAAAACCAAGATTTTAGAATTTTTGTGTTTGTGCGACTGTGCGCGATAAAGTCAGAAACGGATTTCGAAGAAATTTGGTGTGGAGGTAGACACTCTGGATTATAACTTAGGCTACTTCTTGTTCAGAAAAATGTAGTGTTCCCGTGGGACGTGGAAGAAATTCCGAAATATTATTTATTACTTTTTTATACTCAGAGGGATGTGATAACAAAAAGTTGGAAAATATTTGTTGTATATCTGCAATCCAACAGATGTCCGATCAACTGCTTTGATTGCATAATCTTTATTGACAGAAGCTATAGTTCTTCTACGACTGCTTAAATATATTAATTAGTCCAATACCAAAGCTTAACTAAACACGACTTCCGTGCAACCTAATTTTCCTTTGAAAATATGATGAAATGTATTAAAAATAAAAACTCTGTCGCTTTTACGCGGTGTAAGATTTCCCTTACGAAACACTGCTCCGCATTTTAAGCAAGGAAAAACGATTTCTCAGTTGCTTTTCTGAAAGGGGAAAATAGGTCATATAATTTTTTTTACATACATACATACATAAACTCACGCCTTTTTCCCAGAAGGGGTAGGCAGAGGTGCCGGGGCACCCACATTTCGCCAGTATGTTCCGTCCCACCATGTGATAGGTGGCGAGCCTATCGCCATATCGGGCACAAATTTCTGACTCCGAGCTGATACTGAATAGAAAAATCCAATATTTTTTTTTAAATCTTTAATTATGTTCCCGACTGTGATTTAAGATTGTAGAAAGTTCAACGTGCTATGGCTTTTTGTATTATGGCTAATATTATATGGTAATATTGTAATCTAATACATCAATACAACCTCCATGGTGGATTTGGTTAAGAAACCTGGTATGACAAAAACAAGTTGCGGGTTCGATCTCCGCTCTAAGTAATTTTCGGTTGACCCACAAAGAGAGACCAACAAGTTTTTCGCAGCATCTCATACCCTTGACATAAGGTTCTGTATATTTTGTAGGGTCATAACTATTTATGTCATAGTGAGCAATATTTATAATGATATGCCACAATGTGTGGGTTGGTGAATTATGGTTTAATACCGTAATGGATTAAGACAAATGCTCTTCTTAATCGCAGAGGAAACTCGAATCTTTTAAAAATAATAAAATACAATAGTGAGTAAATAGATTGTAAAAAATGCAAAATATACCTAAGTATAAAAAAAGAGCAAACGTAATCGATGTGAACGTCGCTTATGCATATAGTTCTGTGTCAGGAATAAAAAACATTATTTTGTTTTAAAAGTAATAGATTTGAATTCACGACGTCTGGTTTGAAAGTATGTCCCTCACTACTAAGATAGCATTCATCTAGAGCATTACTGTAGCTTTATACACTACGATAATATATTAGAATAGAATATATTTTGTTTGTACGAGTTAGCCCAGTCTTAGCCTAAAAACTATTTTCTTTCCACTTTTCCCGTCCTTACCTACCTATCTACATCGAGATGTTTGTCCATTTTATGTCCAGTCCATCTCATCTCAGATTACAAGGTCCGGAAAACGTTTATAGGTTGCGACACTGTCCCTCTATTGTGTTCAGCTTGATGATATATCAGTTACACCACGTTCGGATCGTAAACGGTAACTGAATATTTTTTCTGTTTTGTCACATTCGAGAGTAAAGAAAGTTGGGATTTGGGGTTAATCTTTGAATCTATTTACAATATTGATAGGATTTTTAAATTTGTATAACTGGAAATATGACGTTCAGTAAATCTGAGTGATGATCATGCCTGAAACGAAGTGGTGAAATCATGAGGAAATTCTGAGATGCATTTGAGTTAATCTTTGTATGTTTTTATTGTAATGAATGCCGAGAATAGCTTGCCATTCACCTGATGATCAGCGAAGCAACCGCTCATACGCGTATACCTTAGTAAAACCAAACACCATAACTTACGAAGCAATGCTTGGCATTTCACTGCTTGACATCCTGAGACATAAGATGTTAAGTCTCAATATGCCCATTAGTTACTCTGGGTACAATATCCTTCAAACCGAAACACAACAGTGCATTTACACCGCTGTTTGATAGGGTAAATAGACATTGCACTAAAGGACATTGTGTAACAGGAATAACAACGTTTAGTAAATCTGAGGGATGATCATGCCTGAGATCGTGAGGTGAAATCACGAGTAAATTCTGAGGCTCATCTGAGTACATGGCGAGAAAGGCATGCCATTTGCCTGATAATCAGCTAGACGACTGCCTACGGACAGCAGTAAAATCAAACACCACAAACGTTCGTAGTTACAGAAGGTTCACTCCACCTGGTGACTGCAATTTTTTTATAAAATAAAATGACTTTCTCAGCTTCCCTCTTACCTCACTTTAATTTTATTGTAACTGCATTTACAATTCAAAATTAATCTCAAAAATATACAGACTCCAGAGCTGTGAATTTGACAGTACAATTTACATTAATATGATGAAATACGGCTTATCCTGGCTGGAATAGTGATGTTAAATTGAATTGTGTTGAGAAAGAAGGATTTCTCACTTTTAATATAAAGCTTATCATATTTGATCTGAACAAATTAGACTTTAGCCCTAACCAATGCCCCCAAGTCTTAAAAGATGAAATGTTACAGTGTAATACCTAAGTATTTGCCTAGTCTTTTGAATCAAGTTGTACCTACTACTACCTACTACTCATTGCAACTCAAGATTAACAAATGGTGAAGACTTTAGTATTTGGATGCCTTATAAACCTTCTTATAAACAAAAGGAGCAAAAGGAGCATATTGCTAAATATGGAAGCATAATCTGGATAACCAACAATTTCTGGCATTTGACCTTTCGGAATAAAACCTGGCATCCTAAAAGCCTTAAAACTTCCTCGGCATACAAATACACCCACTGTTCAGTCGATTTGTGAAATTGAATATAAATATGAAATATTGAATATCTATCGAGTTTTCATAAACGTACATGCTTATCTTGAATCAATCTCTCGACCTTCTTAAAACTGGAATCTTGGGTAAATGCGTGGGTGAGTCAGGACGTAGATACATATTACATTATTTGTTTATTTATAAACCCTTTATTGGAACCTTTGACTTTCAGACAGGATGAGGATGACCTTTGGAGCTATATGTCATCTGTATTAGCCCATATATGTCCCACTGCAGTGCGCGGGCCTACTCTATAATCGAGAGTACAATTGAGAGAGGTTAGGTCATATAGTCCACCAAGTTGAGCCAAACAATCTACCGATTTTTTGTAGTTACGTGTGTATTTTAAATTCATTTTTGTCGCTGAATGTAACGGTATAGTACAACACCGTGAATAAATGCAAAACTGACAGAATAAATGTCAAATAAATTATAAAAAATAACATAGTTTTCGGAGTCATGTGTGTATTGATAGTCAATCACCACGCACTAAAACGGTGAAGGAAAACATCGTGAGAAAACCTGCATACCATAGCGATTCATAAGAATTTCTATGGTATGTAAGTCCGCCAATCCGCACTAGGCCAGCGTGGTGGACTATATGGCCTAACCACTCTCAATCGTACTGTCGATTGTAGAGTAGGCCCGTGCCCTGCAGTGGGACGTATATGGGCTGATACAGATACAGAACATAGTATACTAAGTCTAAAATTTAAACACGCCTAACGTCGGGATGCATTTAGACTAGTCTCATTATTTATTATTATCTTCTAATTATACTAAAATCTTATCTGTATGTGACGAAAACCATTGGTCATGCATACCCCTTCGTGACGTCAGCTGATTTAGAGTCCTCACAATCTACTCCCTTCACTAAAACAAGTATTGTTTATTCCATTATCACATTACAGACATTTCCGCAGTTAGAAAGGGACAGAAGACCATCCATTATCTGTTTTGACACTCAACCATATTTGTTTTAGGCCATCTGGCTTCTATCCGACAATCGTAAAAAACTTTGTAGGGGGCCAAATACAGAGGTGCTTTGTTCCAATAGTTCGAGACAAAATATACTCCTAATTTTATTGTTATTACAAAGCTTTAATTAAATTCGTTTAAATGTATTTTTTATGCTAAGTAAGTTTCTATTACAAAGCTTGTAAGTTGTGAGCTCTTTGTTTAAGTTTAACGAGAGTTTTAACGATCGAAAAAAATGCAAGTTTAGTCGTAAACATTCGATCGACATGATTTTAATTATTAATTTAGTTTTTATTGTTGCATATCAACTATAAACACAATTTCTTTCGACGCATGAGGAAAAGACATAACATAACCTGATGAAATTAAGAGTAAAAGGTCGTTTCTATGTATAATTTGTTCATATATTAATATTATGAAGTAAGCTTGCACTGTCCGTTTCTTAAGTTTATGAAATGTTTAGAGAAGATTCATCTTCGTTCCTTAACTATACTCCTATATTTTATCCTCCTAGAATACTAGTACATTTACAATCACTAATAAATAATGAATGTTCACAGACAACACCAGTTCACTACCCTAGACTTGCTCATTTACTGCGCTTGCACAAAAATGCGTTTACCAAACTCATTCGTCATAACGTCTCCTCGCGACACAAAAGTACTCTGACAAAACGGCTGTTTATAATTAAATTAAACAAACACGCACAAGATCCTCGAGCCGTTCAAGTGTTCAGCTCTCGTCGGCTCCGCTGACAACCCTTTGTGCCGTACGCATGCGACACGCAATTTTTGTCCGCCATCTTGCAATTGCGCGCACCATAAATCTTGAGGACTTAAAGCTTGAGATGCAGTGGTGACGACGCGTAGGCACTACTATAACTTCGTTTTGTTTAATTAAGAGTTGGATTTTGTTCTGATGTTGTTGCTTTAGGAGTTAAAATTTTTTCAAAGAAGAAAAATTTCAGCACATTTTTATGAGATTTTATGCTACCGTCTAATAAACGTTTAAGACTCGATGACCAGTTGATACTGAATATAGAATTTACAAACAACCAACATGAATTGTTAAGTAACGGCTATTTTAGCCGAGTTTTGTTTGAAGAATGAGATCGCTAGAACCTTATCAACTTCTCATCTTCACCTCTGCATTGCCAATAATGTTAAGATCCGCAATAAACTTCACACTTTTTACCAAACTTAGTAACAAAGTAATAAAAACCAGTTACAAAATTTCGTGATCCGATTCAAAGGATCACAACCTTAACTGAACTCTGACCACACATGAGCTGGTGGGCGTGACATTTATTTATTTATACATAAAGCGATCACTTACATTTGTTTCGATCAATAGGATTGTTGGAAATCTGATAACTCTAGCCCGTCCCTCCCCAAAAACCTTATTTCATTGTCTTTAAATATATTTATGTTCTTCTACGATTACTTGATAAACTAATCCGTCAGCGTATTAGTTCTTCCATATCTAAAAAGTTAGATAGAAAAGAAAGAAAATAGTTCCTTATAATTAAGTTTACTCATATGACTTCTGATTCACTCAAAGTGTGCACTAATTATGTAGCAAAAATCAAAGAAACCAGTTCAAAAACTGCGATGTGGCTCGAAGGATCACAACCTTAACGGCGCCCTGACCACACGTGAGCCAGTGGGCGTGACATTTATTTATTTATACGCAAAGCGAACACTTACATTCGCACAATTAGCTCCGGCCTCGTGACTCAGCGTCTTGTTTATGCACCGCTTTACGAGTTATTTATCGTCTGGATAAGTGCTGTAAACTAATTTTATGTCTTTTGTCAGTTGTTCGGTATATTGTTGATCGGATAGTTTGGGTTTCTCGGTATGCGATGATGTTGTTGATCTTGATATCAGATGCTTTCGATCTTTTGAAATCCTAAGTTGTTACGAAATACTGTAAGATACTATTGCGTAGATTGACGTAATTGAGTCAGATGGTTAGGAGGGATCCTTTATCGCTTCTTAGTCAAATGATATCTGTTTACTTCTTCCTATAGTCTCGGGCTTGGAACCGAACCAGAACAAACTATTGAGCAATTTTCTATAGCATTCAAAGGCAGGAGAGGATTAACTCACGTCAATTGACTATCTACCTATTTTGTCGTTAGGAAATCTAAATATAAAATTTTGACGGCATTACACTCGTCATGTTGACATGTTGACATGTATTTAGCAAGCCTGTAAAATAGTATGTGGACTTACTTAGTCCTAAGCATGTTTCTCCACATCTTGGAGACAGTAAATAGTACACGGAGCGGTGTTTTTTAATTTACTTTTTTCCATACAAAAGAAGGCGTCGCAGCCAGCTCGCCTCTCCTCATTTCACGGCTATTAGTTAAACTTGTTACTACGCACAGCTCTCCATTAAAATGCAAATTTAACACCGCCGAAAATGTTTATGTAATCTATATTACATTTATTTTTTATTTATTTTACAAGTGCTTGTTTATTTATAGTTGAATGTTTTGTTTTTTTGTTTTTTTGCTTACTTTAACGATCAATGAAACGATGCGAGGAAACTTGTAATTTCAAATTCTTTGAAGCCCATCAGTCAGCTATAGTTCAAATGGAGGATCAAGACCTAAAACCTGTCATTTTAATTTGAGTTTTTCACTGAAAGCTCTTTCATATCATAGGAAGCTGAAATCAGCAAAGTTTATTCTATATTGTATCGAAATAAGATAACTCCAACATAGAGGATGCGGTTATAAACACTAACTTCACAGCCAACCGTTCAATATCTTTAAGCGAAGCTTAGTGTCATAAAAAAATTCAACCATCACAGGTACATGCAATCAAGACAGTAAAAAACACTAAAACAAAAAAACCGCAGAAACCAGCGAAACGCTAGTAAAAAAGCAATTTAAAACCCCAAGTATAAACTGAAAGTTCCTTGAAAAACCAACTTAGTCGTTATTCGTACGTCAGCTATATTTATTCGTAGCGAAATAATCCGCACCTGCTTCGGTCACATCCGGCGGCTGGCTTTTCCATTTCCACGCGGAGTGTTCCACACTTCCGGTGGGCGGTGAAGGAGGAGGGGGGGAGGTACAATTTGAACGGTTCTTGCCGAGTCTGGTAATCAGTACGTATTGTACTTTTAATAGATCATTCATGATTGACCGGTGTGAACGTGTTTTAATCGTAATATGATGATGTGGGTGTGGTCTATTGGTAAAGGACGAGAACTGCGAGACTATGGTCGTGAATTTGACTAATAATACTAATAAACCGAACAATCATATAAACTCGCACTAAGATCAAGTCTTGTTTCGTGATTATCAGATAATACGAGAGACTTCGGTCTCATAAACACCCAGACCCGAAACAAATACTTTTGAGTCACAAAAATTGTCACCAGCGTCTAACTAACTGCACACGGTGGCTGTCATTTACATGTGCCTTTTCGGTGTCATGTATGTATTCTTAGTTGCCACACTGTACTGCAAGACACGGGTCTCCTATCACTCCCGGGTATAATCGAAAGACTATGAGAGTAATTTAGTGATACTACAGTCCAGCACGTTTGCCTATGCCTTTCATCTGTTACTTGCAAACACTTCAAAGATAAACGAAAACACTATAGGGAAATTCAATTATATAATATCTTCTTCTATGAAGTCTACCTGAACCTGAACTCACAATAGACTAGTTTCAAAATCTAGTAATCCTAATTTACTGTAGGATGTTTAGAATTTCCGTCCTTAACGCTATACACAAATCATCCACGCACCAAACCATCACTACATCAATATTTGAACAAATCAATACAATTCAGGGTTTTGTTATAAACTGTTATCCAGCGATACTGTAATTTAAAACTACATTACATTTCAATAAAAATTCAATTGTATTCCGTAAACAATAGGGTTGAAAACCGATTACAGGCATGAACAATGGCGCCTACGCATCAGAAATGCCGTAAGAAATATTTTTAGTGCAACCAAAATAGGTTTAAATAGTCGCTGGAGTGTTTGTTGAGTGGTTGAACTCGTGGAATGCGAGAAAAAGGTGCGGGTTCGATGTCCCAATTAAATTTATTTACGAAGCTTGACTGCTGTCTTTGTTTTTACACAAAACTTGTGATATTTATGGAAATAATGTGAGCAACTTTTTTATTGTACAAAAATATCATCTGTAGTACTATGTTAATTCAGGGACACCGTAATGTCTATTTCTCTCGCCAAACGGCAGTGTAAATGCACTGTTGTATTTCGGTTTTAAGGACATTTACAATTCACAATTAATGGCGAGACGAGCATGTCATTCCCCTGATAGTTATCTATACAACCATTCATGTACAGTAACAAAACCAGACAACACCATAAATTACAATGCAATGCTTATTATTCCAATGCTCTCACCATCCTGAGACATAAGATTTCAAGTCTCAATATATCCAGTAGTTACCCTAGCTTCAATGTCTGTCTACCTGGAACACAACAGTGCATTAACACTGCTGTTTGGCGAAAGAACTACACATTGCAGTGGCACCTACCCAGGCTGCCTCTCGCATAACCTAACCTTAAACAAAACCATCAGACATCTTCACCCACATCGAAAATAGTTCAAACAAAGCTACACAAATCAAACAGTACTGTATATACGGCATACGCGGCCCTACTCCATAATGGGCCGATAAATTCGTCCGCTCTATACCGGAGCGCCGTGTGCTATTTTCGTATCTTTTTTGTCTTGTTTCTCGCCATTTGTATTCCACCTCGGATGTACGTGGATTTTTGTCAGCCTCCAAGCAGTTGTTATAAAAGTTTCACTATTTTTAAGTGTGATTGGGTTGTTAAGAGCTTTAGCTTTTAATGTAGGTATTTAATGTTCGTGCGTACGTTAAGTGCGTTGCGTGCGTTAAGTTGGTAAACGGGCCAGACGCGGCTGCCAACATGTTTACGGTGGTCGCGGGTTCAAATCCCCCTGGGATAGCTCTGACTTTTCGGAGTCATGTGTGTATTGATAGTCAATCACCACGCACTAAAACGGTGACGGAAAACATCGTAAGGAAACCTGCATACCATAGAAATTTATAAGAATTTCTATGGTATGTAAGTCCGCCAACCCGCACTAGGCTAGCGTGGTGGACTATATGGCCTAACCACTCTCAATCGTACTCTTGATTTTAGAGTAGGCCCGTGCCCTGCAGTGGAACTTATATGGGCTGATACAGTATTTAATGTTTCCTATATTTACCTGCGTCTATTAGATCTTAATTTTAATTTACATCTTAAACATTACAAGAAATGAAAATTATTACCCGAAACATTACAAGAATTTTGATAGTCTGTAATTCTGTATCAGCCGAAATACGTCCCACGGCAGGGCACGGGCCTCCTCTACAATCGAGAGTACGATTGAGAGTGGTTAGGTCATATAGTCCACCACGCTGATTTAGTGCAGGTTGGCGGACTTTACATACCACACACATTACAAATCGCTATGGTATACAGGTTTCTTTAGGATATTTTCCTTCACCGTTATTGTGCGTGGTGATTGACTTTATAACTATTTCGATAGTATGTAAAGTCCACTTATAAATAAGCTAATGATATTATATAGAAATATCCTTTCAGTCTAACACTCGACTATAGAGAAGCCCTGGGCTTAACAGTGAACGATTGAGATATATTAACATACAGTAATCTAGTTGAAGATACTAAGAAATCTGCAATGAAAACAGGTCAAGTTATATTGAATTATAACGCTCCTGTGATTGTGTTAGAGCTAAATCTCAGGGGAAGACTTTATAATCCGATACGAACTTCGAATGTTCGGACGCATATAAGATAAAAGGTTTCCACTTCTAAAACAATACTATCCTCTATGAAACTTAGGATTCACTTTGAACTTAATCTAATATTACAACGAACGATAGAGGATACAAAATATTTGTAAAGTATTGAGGCATATTCATACAGTTTTCAGTGCGTTGTTCGAACATTCGTTGTCATGTCGGGGTACAGAGAAACCCCCTTGATTCTAAAACACCGCTGTCTTTTAACTTCCCGCATACGTTGTTTAGTCTACGATGACGACGTACGATACAGGATACCAACATTTAGTAAAGTATTGAGGCATATTCATACAGTTTTCAGTGCGATGTTCCAATATTCGCTGTCGTGTCGGAGTACAGAGTAAGCCTCTAGATTCTAAAACACCGCTGTCCTTTTCCTTCTCGCATACCTTGTTCAGTGTTACCGGAAGAATTCATATAATATGTTAGAATTTTTTATAGAGAACTATCAGATACATTATTTTCCTCCTTTCCCGTTTGAGGGGTTGGCAACGCACTTAGGATTAAAGTGTAGATTTTTCATTTAATTTTCACGCAGTGGTTTTCTAACGAGTAAGTGACTGATAATTTTAAATATAAATGTAACTTGAAATTCAGGTATCGCTACCTTGATTACGAACTGGCAACCTACTACTAGACATATTGAGACTTAACATTTTATATATCCGAATAGTCAGCGCAGTGGAATGACAAGCTTTGCTTTGTTTTTTCAAGATATTGTTTGGTTTTGGTACTGCTCATAAGTAGTCGCATAGATATTAAATACATTTATACGAAAGAAGCAGTCGCATCGCTTATCATTACAACAAAAAAATTAAAAAACCTACGTCTGGACTTTTCTAGCTGCATGTAGTAAGATTTTTTTAAATTCTTCTGTTTTAGTTAAAGAAGCCTCTTGCCCGGCAATTTATTATATATGTTAAAATTCCTTCCACAACAATACTTATAAAATATTCACACACCTCTAGATTGTTGAATCTATTTTTTTATTTCAACCAATAACATCGTAACCTTTGTAGATATTTCCATGATCTAAAATATTTTAGGCAAAAAAAAATGTTAAATTAAAAACGTCGTACCGAATTCGAACGTCGAAAAACCCCTAATAGTGTTACGTGGCGGCGAAAGTCTGCCCGAATTACTTTCTAGCGTGCTTCGGAGCGGTCCGTAATCGAATTGTAAGTACGAATGGCGCGACCGACGGTTTAATTGGTGAGTGCAGTGCACGGACGATTCGTCTGTGGATTTGTCCAGCCGACGCTCAGGATCTCAAGGACGGTGGAAATGCAGCCACATTACCGCCTAAGTCTGATTAAAAACGCTTGAGAATCTGAAACGAGAACGGATCGGGATTTGCCGGTTCAGTGCTGATGAGCAAAATTAATCTATTGAATGCAGATGTAAATATATGACCTGTGTTGAATGCTTTAAATGAAATAAATTAAAAATAACATTTTTTTTTTTTTTTATGTTATAGGGGGCAAACGAGCACGCGGTTCACCTGATGGTAAGTGAATACCGCTGCCCATGGACATCTGCAACACCAAAGGGCATGGAGATGCGTTGCCGGCCTTTGAGGTGGGAATACGCTCGTTTTTTGAAGGTCGCCAAGTCGTATCTGTCCGGGAATGATCCCGCTGGCAACTGGTTCCACAGATTTGTAGTACGTGGGAGAAAGTGCCGGGAAAAACGTACTGTGGTGGATTTCCAACCTCCAAGGTGATGTGGGTGGTATTTGGAGGTTTGACGTGTAGTACGGTAGCGGAACTCAGCAGCAGGGACAAGTCCGAACAATTCACGAGAACACTCCCCGTGGTAAATGCGATAGAGAATGCAGAGCGAAGCTACATCTCTACGCAAAGCCAAAGGATCGAGCCGGTCGGAGAGAACCTGGTCGTCAATGATTCGAGCAGCCCGACGTTGAATGCGGTCGAAAGGAAGAAGCTGGTACTGGGGTGCCCCAGCCCAAAGATGGGAGCAATATTCCACGTGGGGCCGGACTTGCGCCTTATACAGTTGCATACGTTGACCCGACGTGAAATATCGCCTCGATCTGTTGAGCACACCTAGCTTCTTTGAGGCCAACATTTCAACATCATTTCAAGACCAAGTTGCTAAATTGACTATATTTTTACGTATACATAAGAATATGTTACTGATCCAATTAATCGGGACACAGCTTAATATTATGGTGCTGCCTCAATAAATCGATCACTTAATAGTAAAATATACTTTGTCCATTATTAGCTGAAATGTCTAAGATTTCATCTATTTCATTAGTTCAGAGATCTCTTACTAGACATGCCACCGCCTCCTACTACACCGTATTGTTCATGGGCCGTTTTGTTTTTGTATGTAAATTTATTTTCAAATCACTCAAAACTTTTGTTCGAATGACAAAATATATTCGAATATGTACCTATGTATATGTATGTATGTACCTGTAAACCAACCTAAAGTTGCCCGTAGGGGGTAGGAGGAAAGTACTATTTATAGCCTAGGTCTGATGGCAAACGAGCAAGCAGGTCACCTGATGGTAGGTGACCACTGCCGCCCATGAACAACCACAATGCTTAGATCATAAATGAAACAGGAAGGAAAAGACTGGAAAGAGGATAGAAGTATTGAATTGTCCACAAACAACAGGCATTAACTAATCAGAATTTTAGAGTTTCAAAAATTCAAATTGTTCAACGTTGGAAGGGCAACTAATATACAATTATTGTATACTGATGTAGTTGATGTAAAACTAAAGAAAAGATCAAAAGCACAAAATAAGATCTTGATTGAAATAGCATAAGACACAAGTTAAATACGTGTTGGACTATTAAAATTAAAGATCCATTGTTTTATTGACTTTATCAAGATATTGAGAACCTTTGAACTGGAGAAATTTATTGCTTTAATTAGAAGTGAAGTAATAGATTAGTTGAACTCCTAATCATAGGCTTTGTTAGAAATTTAGATCTTGCTTTATTATTTAACGCTAGACGTGATGTATAACATCGTGTAAATTTGATCCACCACCTTATTTTTGTGGGAACTTACCTCTCATATATCTCTTCAATTCTATAAATCAGAAATTTCCCTACATTCTGCAAACTATCAACACATTACTATGAAAGCGTATACGTTGTGTGTCGGAGTAGCACGCAGGACTTTTTTCCCGGAAAAAAATAAAGGTTCCTTAGGGATGTGTTTCATTACTCTGACTCAGCAATGAACAGTTATTTATATGCAAAAAGGCGTATCTTGCTTGATGACTGTCGCATCAAATTTTTAATGCTCATCATTTCGTTGTTCTGCACGGATAAGTTCATTAGGGGTGTCTGGGGACGTTATTTTTCGGGATCTTTTATCGCCCTGGGCCTAGGGCTAGGTTGCCAAAATTTGAGCATGGGAATAACAATGTAATTTTATGACATCGCTACTCGAAAATGATCTAAGCTATCGTAATTATATAGAAGCCAAAAATATACATATATTTTTGCAAATATCGTTTAAGATTGTTTATAATGATATTTTTTTAAATTTGAAAATTGAAATCACATTTAATCATGTCAGTCATGAGTTTATTATATCTCAAAATTCTCTTGAACCATTGAATCACAATATTGGCACGAAAAGCTTAATATTAAGTCTATTCACCCAAAGACCATATGACCACACTATAATTCGCATCTATCCCAAAACATATCCCACAACAAAGGCCCGTATCTATTACAAGAACATTTTAGAGTAAAATCACAATACGAACGCCCACAACAGTCCATAGATCAGGACGGACGCGACTAACCGTATAAATTACTACATCGTACATTAGCCATACAAAATGATCACTAATACCCTCTAATTGTAATCCACTGACTTGCAGTGACCACGGCGAGTGACGGGAAGTGGTTATTGTGAAAGAATGCAAGTCACTCGAGTCATTCGATTCGACGCGTACGGGAGTCGGGAACAATGGTAGGGGAAACGATTGTGCTTTCTGCAGTTTTAATGGCTGTATGATGAACAGTGGTTATTGTAAAATTGTGTGTTTACTCTTGTTTTCTATCGGAGAGAATTTTGAAATTGAATTTTCATGTAGTGGAAACCCAAGGTAGTTCCTAACAAATTTCAATTTGATTGTTAGGATTAAAAAATTAAACATATATGCCGCTGTTGACCCATAAAAAGAAACAAATAAAATGAGATCATTACATCAAAATTAGATGCTTAAGAGGCTCGTAATTTATTAAAAAAATGTGTTTCTTGGCATGCTTACTTAGAACTAATTAATTCTGACATTTATGATTATAAGTCAATCATGAATAAATAATTTAAAATTATTTTGTACTTTACTCGGCAAAATTCGGATTATTCAACATGAACCACGTTGTTTAACGTCAATGTTAACATAATATTCAGAGATACACGACACTTGGGAAATTCAATGTGCAATACCAATGCAAAGTGAATTTCCTGCCTTTAAGTATTGAAATGCTGAATGGGGATTATTGGGGATTTTGAGACCTCCTGCTATTCCAAAGAGGATGCTGTCTTACTTGTTTTGGAGCATTTTCAGTTACTTTTGTAACCCTCTATTATGTACCCCAAGTTACATAATGCTCAACGCAAATATGCCAATTAATTATTGTCAACATCCTAATTCTGGTATAGTCATAGTTTTTTTTTTCTTGCATTAAATAAAAGTTATTATTTTGCTCTTAAATATTTCACCTTCAAAGAAAACACAACTAAAAGCCTCTCACATTCTAAAGGCTCCGTCACACACAATATAAAACAAAGGAATGTAGAAAGTCAACCAAGATAATCGAACGAAATTGATTTCCAGCAACCATGTAACTAGTCTGAACGCACCTGCCTAAGCAACGCATTTTACTACATGCAAAAATGTCGGCTAAACCCGGAACGATGCGACTCAGCGCCATGTTGGATCTATAGATCTGGATCTATAAGGTGAGCACACCGGTGGCCGTATATGGGGCCGATAGGTTTAATCGCTCGCCCAAGAAGCTTGTATTGTGGCACTACAGCGCCGAGGTAGGGCTGGTAGGGGTAGCAAAAAAAGTGATAAATTTTACAATATTTTATAATATGTTTATATTTAGGATATATAGTATTCTTATTTACTTTAGTAAAAATAATTTTGAATGATAATTTTCACGCATCAAACTTAGAAATATACACAGTAGTAAAAAAAAAAAACATTGCTTAAACATATTACGCAGAAGCAAAATATTCATTGTCTGATCTATTCCACTCCATCCAGAAATATAATTGTTCATAGTCGATATCAATAATTCACCAGCTAACAAACTATGCAACGTTCTGTTCCCAGTATAAAATAACCTTGTAATAATTTGCTGACGCTACGCCGTCAATAAGCCGAGCGGTGCGGCGCAATATCATGTGACTTACGGGGGTGCCTACATGCAGATGTGCCGACGTGGTGCCTTATCGATGAATTTATACGAGAAACAACACGCAGCCTTATATTCATACCGACTATCGATATCCTGCGATCAGATGTATCTTAATTTGTACGTAATGAGCTGTAGGATGGCGAAATGAGACTGAAATGAAGGTCGAGAAAATTGAATTTCAACTTTTTGCACATTAGCTATCGGAGAGGATTATGTTCTGTAGTGGACAGGAAATGGATAGTTAGAATAAGGTAATTGAAGTTCCGCCCAGTGGTCAAGGGGCGCCAGAATTCCACCACGGTATCCCCTGCCTGTCGTAAGAGGCGACTAAAAGGGGTCATCGGGGTCGCTAAGCACACAGCGGGGGCTGTGTGCTCATGTCGGGAGTGACCCCGAGATGGGCGGCAGAACGTGTGGCCTCGTGTCTGTCGCGGACGCCCATCTCACCATGGGCGTCCGAAGTAGGGAAAGTGAGGGCATCTGCGCCCTCCCAACCTGTGAGGAGCCATATTTGGCAGTGCGCCGGGTGACACGGCGAGTTAAATGGGCGCCATATGCCTGTCCACATCGCCTGTCACCCATAACGCGCGTGATGGCCACCGAGAGGTTTTAGTCGGTATGCCGGCAAAAGATCTTTTTAGATCTCGGTAGGGACCCAGCCTGATAACAGGCTGGAAGGCCGGAGACCCCGACATGCCCCTTCCGATCTCCCCCGAGTGTCGGAAGGAAGGCTAAAGGAGCTTTACTCTCGTTAAAAAAAAAAAAAAAAAGGTAATTGAAGTTATAATTTATTATAGTCTACTTTTTACGTTGAACTCAGTCAGATAAGATATTAAGTAAGTAGTGCAGTTTAAGATCATAACATGTAAATATTGTTGCTACCTGAGACTCAAAAGTGCATGGTGGCCTGTTGGTAAGCGAATCAGACGCGGCTGCCAACATGTTCGCGATGCTCGCAGGTTCGATTCCCAGTGCACATCTCTGACTTTTCGAAGTCATTTCTATACTAGGCCAGCGTGGTGGACTATATGGCCTAATCGCTAGCAACCGTACTTCCGATTGTAGAGGAGACTCATGTCCTGCAGTGGGACGTATATGGGCTGATACTATACACTACAATACCTGAGACCCTATTAAAAGATACCTACACATACGTTGAGGAACCATAATGTTGCTAGATCAAAAACAGAGTAATAATAAAAAGGGAATTGGAATATGAAAATGGTAAAATAAAACTTGAATAATTTCTGTGATCTCATAAACTTGATAAACAATCCTAATCCAAATTTATGTTTGTTACAGGTACTCTACACTAAATCACAAAGGTAAACTCAGAAATTAATTAAAACATGCCGAATGAATACATGGATTTACGACCTACAAATAGGTCTATCTGGTATCAACGGTCACGACTGGTACGCAAAGGATCAGGAACTACGGGTGGTCTCCGTAAATGGACGCTAACAGACGAGATAATTTCGTCTGATGTCTTTTTAAAGGTTCCCGATTCGACAGGTTTATGGCACTTAATTCTGGGTATTTAGAAACGTAAGGAAGCTTGTTTGGTTTTGATTGGGTGATGATTGTAATACATTGGATTTGTTGTTTCATTGATGTCGTGATGTAGTCAGTCAACATTAATCAGACCTGAAATATTATATGAATATAAAACTTTTGCTCAACGTAGGAATCGATATCGACTATGTCATTGGATTTCTCGATCTGTTCCTGTGGGGTCTGGAATTTGGGATGTTTTAGTTGCATTGTTTTACTAATATTATGTAGGTAACTAACCATAAGTAGATTTAGAATTAGTTTCGTTACAGAAACACCAAGAAATCCAAATGCATCATTATACAAAAAAAAAAATGTGCTTATATCAATACCAAACCTTAATTGAAACCAACCTAAACCTGATATTGAGTGACTTATTATTCCCGACCTCCTCAGAAGAACTAACAAACTAGTGACAATATAAACCCCGAAAGGTAGCGTTTATTTCAAATGCGCATATTTTATTTATCGGCCGTTAATAAAATCCACTGTCCCGATATAAACATACTTAATTATTCTTCGGAGGCGTTTTCGATTCAAGAAGTATCCACAATAAGAGAGTGTGGGTGTCAGAACTTGGAGCTCGGTGTGCGGTCTCCAGGCCAGAATCACCCATCAAAGCAAATTGCACTTAAATAAACATCGAATAAAGTCGATATTTCACCGCAATCGTTCAGATTTGTAACTTCAGAATTTCTGGAGGCAATCGTCAAGGAAATTTAAATGTTTAGTTTAAGACAATAAGGTACAATTTTGAGTGTGTAGTGATGATTTACGCTATTAAAGTAATGAGAGCTCCTAAGGGTATCCCCGCAATTTCTCATGTGTTTGCCTCCTTTATTTATTGTGTTGCGAATAAAGCTACTGTTTCTCTTTGAATGTTGAGACGTCTGTGGATAGAGTTCGTCACTTGCTCGTTTTGCTCAGTATCTTCAAGTTTTTTAACCACTGCAGTACTGTGGCAAAGAGAACTAAGTATAACACGTTTGATGTCTTTTGAGACGTCAATTTCAATTGAATTAGGTTTAAGTGCTGTTCTATTAGATTTGTTCTTGACTTGGACTGTCGTGTTAGATTTGTTATCATGATGTTTGCACTTATCTTCGATCACAGAAATCTTATAATATTTATAAAATGCATATAAAATATTTTTATCAGCATCTACCTATTCTTTTGAAAAATACGCAAACGGAAACGTATCCCATGTCTGGATATATTTCAGAGTATGTCAAAATAATCTTCTTGAGTGCCTCTTCAATCTTGTTGTTCAAAATTATATAACACCGCTAATAAAACATGAAATTAAAACAGTTATTTATATACTTCAACATTACACGTAAATAAATAATACATTAAGTACACAACCTATTCTGGGGCTAATTAAAATTAAACTTTCCCTATTTACATTAATAAACGTGCGATAAAAATAGACGCGATTTACATAAATAATTACTTCAGGTCGGGACCTTCACGTTTGGCATTTGTATGTCAAATTGCCGCAGGTTTTGCGCCTGGGATTTGCGTAACGTTTCAATAGTTACTTTAACTTATATCACAGCCCTCGGTTATTGCTCGCCCGTATATGCTAAATAGATTTGCTTATGATACAGTGACGACCAAGGTTAAAAACACTCGACAATGCTGTATATATTTTGTTACATCTATCTGTTTTATATTATCTGGGTTCGGCAAACGAGCCAACAGGTCAACTGATGGTAAGTGGTCACTGCCATCCATGGACATTCATAACGCTTGTATCAAGGATGTGTTGCCGGCCCATCAAATCGAGAGAGAAGCGGGAAGAAAAACGAATTTGAATGAGAGAAGTGGTATTGGGCATCCGTAAATTTCACTGTCAACTGTACAAATACAATACACCCAACAGACGCATACACATTCCTGGTCCCACACTACGATCGAGATATGTGTCAGAAGTATAAGAAATTTCTTGGGCGCACAAATACACAAGCCTGAAACAAATACTTGTGGATCACATAAATATTTGTCTCAGTGTGGTGATCGAACCCGCGGCCTCACGTTTCATAGACGATGTCTCACCTTTTGCGCCACGGGGCCTGTCAAACACTCACACCATCCTGGTTGTCAAAAAATAATCGGTATAGACCTTTTATTTTCAAGCCTAATTAATCTAATGTATCTTTGGTTTAAAACTTTTAGTAGGTTATATTTTTTTCAAACCATCTTTTTTTCATCTACACGAACACTTGACTTTAAAATACAGCAATTATAAACTTTTAATTTCAACTTAAATTTATACAATATTTTATTTACACGACCTGACATACAGATTGGAAAGGGATAATTACCGTGTCTGACATTTTAGACACATCGAAAAAATAATTCAGCGTAGATTTAATTATTTCTTTAGCTGCAAAAAACACTTGAGTTGACAATTATAGCGAGACTAAAAACGTTTGATGTAAAAATTCTGTCAACATTTGACTTTTAAACTAATATATTTTGTAAATGACGTGTTATCCACTGGTTATGCATGTTTGTCTCATTTTTAAATACATAATGCATACACTATACTGCTATAATTATTACAATAATAATTATTGTTTATCCAGAAAATATCAGAATTATTAACTAATAATAAATTATAAGGTAAAAGTTGTATGAAGGTTTTATAATTATGTATTATATATTTTTATATATTAATTATAAATAATTTGTCTATCTATTATCATTTTATTTAAGCTTGTATGTATCCTTTATTTTCTAAACTGTCCTCTCTTCCTTTCCTTTTCTTATATCCTTCAAAAGGTAGTCTGTAAGAAATCGCCTAGAGCCCACCGGTAAGACCACGATCTGTCCTTATTTTGTTATTCTGTAATATCTTTCAGTGTTTTTCCTTCTTATGTGTAGTTAAGAATAAATAAAACTACAGATAATTAATGAAACTAATGTACTAACAGTTTACAATTTGTAAGTCATCATGAGATCATTGATGAATCTAATTGATCAATATCAAACTACATTAACTGTGACCAACGACTTATCTTTTATCTGGGTCAAACTTGTATCAAGTATAAGCCCATATACGTCCCACTGCAAGGCACGGGCCTACTCTACAATCGACAGTACGATTGAGAGTGGTTAGGCCATATAGTCCACCACGCTGGCCTAGTGCGGGTTGGCGGACTTACATACCATAGAAATTCTTATAAAACGCTATGGTATGCAGGTTTCCTCACGACGTTTTCCTTCACCGTTTTTAGTGCGTTTTTTGTGTTAAACTTAAATAATATTATTCACAATCTTATATAAAGCTTTAGGTTATCTGTAAAAAGTAGGCTTAAATTCAGAACCGTCTAAAAATGTTAGTCTTCAATCCAGACTTTCTGAGCCATTAAATTCTGTCCTCATTAGCGTGATCAATTAACTGATTTCAATTATTCTGTGTTGATATAGATGGTTGATTAAATCCCTTCAGACGAAGTATTCAATGTCTGTCAACTTGTTGCTTTACAGCCCATTATCTGTTTTGTTAGTATATCAATGAATTTCTAAGCCATTATTAGTTTTATTATTTTGTAATTCTTACTGGCGTCTTAAGACTTGACTTTCTTTGTTTGGGTTTATGATCGAAAATCTGATATTTTAGTAGTATTGACTGCTATAGTAGGGCACAATGTTACTGTATTTTATTTTATCACGATAATATTTTATGAAATAAATTATATGCCAGCTGTTATCATGAAGGCTTTTTATTGTAGTTGTTTCTATATTCGAAAAACAACGTGTCTCTCTGAAGTTTTTGAAATAGTACTATGACAATATGGTTAAATTATTCTTGAATTAGATAAATGCAAAAAATAGCGTAGATAATACGTGACAGTATAAGATAAGATTAATCGATTTCTCCTTTCAGAGCTCACCCAATTAACCATTAGTGGTAATAACAACCTCATAATTTTGCAAAAAACTCATGTTACTAAAATCATTTGAATTCCGTGCAAACAAATCAAAATTCTCCAACGTAAACCGATAAAGGTAGGAACACCAATGGCGGACACTAGGGTGGGCGTTCGAGTCATTTCTACAAATCATGTTTACCGGCTCCCTGACAATGCAGCGACGTGTGTCAATAAACGTGTACTGCACCCTACGGCCGAGCCGCGTTTGATTTGTGCACTGCCCTTGAATGGGACGTTTACCCTAGTTGTATCGAGATGAGATTTCGGTGCATTGTTTTTAACTATGTTGGATAGAGGTGGTCATTAAGTTGACTTATTTAAATAAATTATAAATGAGCTGCAGATCTATAAAAAAATGATCCTTTCAGTGACCTTCGTGAAGTGACCTTAGTCTTAGAAAAATTATTTGATCTTACATTACCCAGCAATGTTAAGCAATCTAGTAGTATAACTTTGAAGTATGAACTAGAACTAGCAACATGCTGTGTTATTATGTACACGTCTGTATTTTTGCCTATAGATACCCAATCTGCACTAGCCATCAGACATGTCTTCATCATTTTATCGTCTCACTTTAACAATCAAAAGATTTACAAAAATGAAACTCTCCACGCGGCTACTCGCATAACCCTCAAACTACGGTCCGAACGAACCTTGTCACCTGTTAGCGATGACTCGGCTCAACCCATTCACGTTGAATCATGCCGACTAGGCCCGGCCGCGTAGGATTTTAGGGGGTCGTTAGAACCCGTAGTGTGACTATTGTTTTCAGAGTGCTTGGTGGCAAAGTTTTAATTATTTTTCATTGTTTTGTGATGTGCAGGTTAAGAACTTGAAGTGGATTGGGCAATTGGGATAAAGGTAATGTCGATATATTAGTATTTAACTAAAATTAAAGATTTGATAATTAAATGGCTTCAGCGAACTTCAATACCTTTTATCAAGTCAACTAAAAGGTGTATTCTAAATATTTACTCAGCCTTAATATTGTAAAGTAAATATTATAGATAAAAATAAATTTGGGTTTCAATACGATTGGATGGAATTCAAAGGCAAAATTAATGTTTCTAGAACAAATAAAAAATATATACCAGAAAAAATATTCGGCGAGATACGGTCGTCACAAACTATAAAATTACCAATATTTAAAAATATGTTAAACATTGAAATAAAACTATCATTTACGAATTTTATCACGGATTTGGTTTAGTTTTTTTTTTTTTTTTTTCATAATAATGATGTTAAACTATAAAATTACAAACATACAAGTAAACATAGAACTAAATGCAATATAAAGTGTGTTAGAAGATGTTGGATACTCAAACCCTACGTGGTTACATTAGTACCAAATACCAATCAATCACGGAAGGGTCAGTCGGGCTTGGACACAGAATCCACGTGTACCCGTCACGTATGACACAGATCTGACAATTTGAGATGAGAGAGGCTGTGAAACCGCAGACGCTATACAAAAGTCGGATCGATTACTCACGGATACTGACCTATTGTTAAGGCCGAGTGCGTTGTAATTGTTTTGAAGGGAAAAACAAGAATTGATATATTTTTTAAGGCTGCAGAAGTTGTTTTATGTCTGAGTATGACGATCATAATAAATACATAGTATTGTTTACTTAATTTTAGAAATTTCGATGGATGATTTCTTGCTTCATAACAGGGTATTTGATTCGAGTTTTTTTTTTCATTGTATTTATTTGTCGGAAAGAATCATGCAAATAAAGACTTTTTTAATCCTTTCACAAATAAACAAGCTAGAAACGTTTTAAATCTTGTAGTAGTAAAAGAAAAGGAATCCAAAATGAAACTAGTGACGTCACTCGTCCTAATTTGCATACAGTGTGCGTGTGTGAAAGAGATGGAAAGATGGACATCTTACCATTACGCTCCCACTCTTTCATTCAAAATATAAATATTTATTTCATTTTACAAGTTACTTTAAAACTGTTTTGGCAGAAAGGTTTATTTTAATGGTATTTGTGTTTGTACCTAAAACAATACGAAAATTCGAAATATCCTATTGAATCAAGCTCATGACCGGCATTCAGGTATCGATCGACGACAATTAGTATTATCACCTATTGATATTTAATTACTATAATACTGAATAATTAGACGCAAGGCAATATTTACTTAGTCTTAGTGGATAAAAAACTTAGTAATCATTAATTTTAATTTAATGCATTTTTTTTTTTATTATTATTGAAATAGTACATATTATAAACACGTTTTCATTCTGTGTTAAATTGACACAAAAAGTCATAGAAAAAAACGAAAAGCGCTGACGTAGCTACACAGAGGTACGTTCATTGCCCTAATTTTAAGTCACCCTACATCTTTCGGCGTGGCCTAATGACGAGCACCTTAATATGCCCCCAAAAGGAAGTAGGCACTTTTAGACCGGTAATTTTAAGGTAGGTTTTTATACTGATATGTTTTAGTGACTACAATACAACTGATTGCTAGTGTAGTGTAGACAGAGTATCGAATAGTGAACATAATGGTCTTTTGGCACCTATGGGTTATAAACTATCAGGTTCTATGGTCGATTTCTAGAAAGAGCTATACTTTATCTAAAATTTTCGTTTGATAAATCTCATAATATGAGTAGCTTAGAAAGCCGGTGGGATAATTCCATCATTATATCGAGGGAAAAAAAACGGTAATAGTGGAACCGCCCCACAACAGTGTTAGGATTCTCTATGTACTAAAGATTAATGAGCCATCTTATCTCTACCCATTCGCAAACTTACTCTTGTCTAATTAGTCTTTCACGCTTCGTTTTTAGGACTCTTAGGAGCAATTTCTTAATTCAAAACTAGAACACATATTTCAACATACAACTTTATTAACCAAGTCTTATCTAACCACAATCAAAGCATCTACTCGCCTTAAAGAAATTTTGACAGGTACAACCGTGTAACTCAATACAGGCTCGGACAAAAGTAACATTCTCACGAAACACAAGCTGCGGTCACGTGGAACGATGTTTTTTTACTATCATTTATAGGTATTTATATCAATTGAAATTCGAAGATTGAAGGTTGGGTTACATCCGTCAGCTTGGACAGGAAATGTCGTTAAAGACTTAAATTTTTTGTTGAATGTATTTGCAATTCGTCTGATGATGTCATAGAGATGGTGAAATATTATAATAATATGTTTATAATAAAGTCGTACATGGTACTCAACCTTAGTTATTACCATAACAGCCTCCGTGGCGCAGTTGATTAGACTCCGGCTGTGAAAAGAGAGGCCGTTCGATTTCCACACCGAGACAAATATTTATAATACCCACAAATATTTGTGTTGGGTCTGGGTGTTTGTGAGACCGAAAGTTTTTGATACCTACACATAACACACAAGACACGAGACACACAAGACAGAAGACACAAGACTTCATTGATCTTAATGTGGAGTCTGGACTATGTATACAAAATTAGTGTTGGGAGAATCAAAAACTAGAAAAATATTTTAGATCTCACAATATTCAGATCTATAATAACAGAAAATAAAATTAAACTAATGTTATTTCTGAACCAGCAACCGCCCGTCCTACTTATTTCCACTCTACCTATGTTATAAGACTTGGGTATCGAACCTAATATTTAACGGTTAATACATGCTACCACTAGACAAATGAAACCTTAAGATGTTATATTGTGTTGAATCTGCAACTTGGTATTGAATTTAAATGCAATATGTAAAGTAGAGTTTGTCTTATCAGCACCCCCTAAAGTCGTAAATCTTAAACGGTTGTTTATAGAAAGGGTTGCTGTTCTGTAAATAAGGGTAGGAAGCAGGTGTGTCACGAAGAGATACAACTTTGGATGTATCATTTTATTCTGAATTTACAAAGGCTTGGAGGGTGGTTAATGGAGACCTCAAAACATTGGTTCAAAGTTCTGATTAAAACTATGCACAACATTCGAATCTTATGTATTAAAAGATACATAGCGATATCTAGCAAAAGCCGAATAGATACCGTTGTAGGTATATATAAAAGTTGTCTTCATGAACTGCCACGCAAAGGGCAGTTATTTCATGAATATCACAGTTGTAATTATTAAATATTATTGCTATACCGAAAACTTACTATAAAATGAGTGAATCCACAGTAAAAATATAATACCAAAATCCTTCCACGACAAACAAAATGTTTCCTTGACAACTTTTGTAGTGTGTAGAAACTAAATCGAATATGTAATCTAGAGAGCTATACTCCCAACCTCATATTTATAGAACTTCTAAGCCAGCATTGTAAGAAGTTCAATGATAACACATTGTTATTCGACGGCCGTGCGAGATGTTAATTCAGACGCTCGGGCACAGAAGCAATAAAAAATGTCACCACATATTTACGAGGCTATAAAGAAGATTGGCGTTCTGTCAGGCGCCGGCGCAGTTGACTGTATGTACTTGACTTATTATAGTGACTAGAAAAAGTAGTTTCTGAAGATATTCAAGTAGGATACAAGCTTAAAGTTAAATGAAGTAGAGAGATGCCGAAGCCTTAAAGCCAAAGCTTGAAAAAATATTATTCGATATAACTCAACCGTCACAACTGGTCTAACAGCTTAAGATGATAAATATAAATAGGATTACAAAGACAAAATATTTATTGCAGGTTTATTGATTATCTAAAACAACAACTATTTTTAATGAATTAACACTTATTTACTTAATAAAGCGTGATCACTGCAGCCTCACGAACGCTGTGGTATTCTAGGTGTGTCCCTGCCTTTAAGAATCAATTAAGAAAAGTATAGAGTGCACAGAAAGAAAGAATTATTATTTGGCTGAGTCTCAGCTTGTAGAATAATAATTGTTTAAATACACAAAATTTAATACATGGAATAACAGTCGACAAAAATTTATATTCCGAGAAGTAACAAAGAAAGTAAAGCAAGCGAAATCTATAAATATCCAAAATGAATACGAAACGATGAAAGCCAAAACGATATTCTTCTAAATTCTAAACACATAATTGCCAACAATGTAACCAATCCAATCCACATCGAAGTAATGCCATTACATTAATCGAATGAAACCCGGAATCATTCCGAATATTAAAGACTCGAAAGGTCCATTGGTACATTCGAACAAATTGACGGCTATACTCAAAAAGGAATTAATCTCGTGATGACGGTAAGTAAGAGCGGTGAATGGCGAGGCATTTCTTAATATTTCGTCGGAGCCCATTGAGGTCTAAACAAATTCACCAAAAGGAATTCCCTTCTCGAATATGTCAATCAACTTTTGTGAGATTGTTGTAAAAAGATAAGGGCCTTGGGTACGCACGGGCCTGTAACACAAACGGGGACGCAGTTTTTTATTTATATTGTTGTTTTTTTTTTTTCTTTGTATGTTAGAGATACGACAAGCCAGTTAGCAGCTTAAGTTATGGTAGCTGATACGGTGGTCACTTGGAGAGTCCTATAAGACTTGATTGTTATGCGTAGCAAACCTTTGATCATCGTAAATTAAGATTTCCAGAAAGTTCTAAAACCTCAAAGTCACAAAACACAAAATGCAATGCGGTATCATTTATTTCACGTCGTTTATCTAAGAAACTATGGTATAGAAATAGAGCTGGTTGATTCCTGATCCTGCTAGTTTAATTTTGGATTTTAATGCATTTTTTGTTTATGATGTAAATCTAAAATGTTATTCAGATTTATTTTCTATTCAATTTTGACTAGACAATCGAATACATTTTTTTATGGTGACCTTTAATTTTGATTCCGAATTTTGCATTCACCATAGCAATAAATAAATAAAATACCAGATTGGCCAACCCGTTTACATCCCCAACCCGTATGTCGCCGAAGCGAACTTCGACCGGAAAAAAAAAATTGATCTATCCCGTAGTCACGGGCGTGTCGTAAACGCGAATGGGAGGGTTAAATCTCATTACTTTATGGCAGATGTAAACCGATTTATGGAGGTAGGCCAACCGGTCATATTTTGTTATGTCCCAATAATTCTAGACTATGCGTACCGAGTTTGGAACTTAGCTAGCGCGCTCACTGCCGAAGTTTCGCTTAAACCGCTCGTGGGGCGTATTTAGTTGATGGTTTTGGGAAATATATTATGGTTTTAATACGAGTTAGGATTTTAATTATGTTGGGAGTATATAAGCTTTATTAGAACAGGCATTTGTGGCCTTGCTAATTTTATTGAGTGATATAATATTTTGAAACTATAATAATTGATAGAGGGGGTACATGTTGTATACTTTGTAACGATGTGTCAATTTTTCAGTGTTTAGATGTTTGCTGAATTACTTGAATTATTCTTGAATTATTTCAATGCAATATGTTTACGTTACATTAGTAGAATTCCCTTGTATTCAATTTCTTCTCAAAAGAGTCAAGTCTAGCAAGCGAGTAATCTATAAAATGTAGGGCAATTCTATGCAATATTTCACTACCTCAGTGTTGCTGTGAGATATTATAATTATTATTTAAATGTTTATTGTACACAAACTCCTTTACCGAAAGAATAAAAAAAATACAAATGACGATCTTATTATACAGCAATTTATTACAGACAACCAGGGGATGATTTGTCGCAGTCGCCTATGATTATAATCGCAGGTGATCATAGGCGACAATTTAGTGTCCTATGATCACCCAGGTGATATCACCCAGGTGATCAAAGTGGAATAGATCAATAAAATCGTCAATAATTGTATGTCAACAGATTTTTGTAATATTTTTACGGCCTTATTCATAGTCAGTCTTAAAATCTATTTTAGTTATCGAATGTTTTGTTCCTTTTCAACGACTCTGGAATTCAGTTTGATAATGAAATATTCGATACCTAAAATAGATTTTATAACTGTCAATGAATTAGCCATGTGACTTTAGAAGTTCAATCACACGGCATATTATCCTCAGTACACGCCTGCACAAAACCACGTGCCGCGGGTCCAAATAGCTAATTTCGGATGAAAATTTTCTTTTCTTGAACATAATTGGATCGTGAATTTTATGTGTTTGCGTAAATTCGAACGAGCATCCTGTTTTTAAGTTCCTATTACACACTGTAGGCAGACTAATGTGCCCTTGTATGCTAATGGCCCAATTTGGCTCAAACTTTGCTTTTTTCAACCGCCAAACGAGCGATATGAACTTTCTGTATGGGATTAAGATATTATTTTATGTACTTCGAATTTGGGTACTGCGGTTTTACCTTGAAGGTATTTGATTATTTTCTTCAGACTTATGTTGATGTGGAAAATTGTGTGAGTGAATGTTTTTGGACGGAAGATGGGTTTACAAGGTAGGGATTACTAGATATAGAGCATATCATTGACTTAACCAACCACGGTAATCTCAGCTAGTTCAGAAAACCAAGAAACCACTGTTTGGTCACTATCAGCATGCCGTTCGGGTTCAGCAAGTTATTCGCTGATGTTTAACGAATAAATAATAGATTTATCATTTCTTATAAATTAAATGAAATTAATTTATCCATAAAGTTTACACTCATAGCGTGGGTGTTAATGTATGGTGATTAATAAATAAATAATATTTACTCCCAACAGTGACATACATAGTCCTGACACCACACTGAGATCGAGTCTTGTGTCGTGGGTATAGCAACTACGAGAAACTTAGCGGACTCAAAAACACCCGGGCAATCACAAATTGCTGGTAGAAAAACCTAACTTTTGGAATCTCAGTCTCAATAAATTTAAATTAAATCCTACACAAAAAACAATAAGTGTAATGAAGTAACAAACGGGCGACACATGTTGTTATGCAAACGTCGTGTCGCGGGGTGCGGGGGTTGGGCAGGGTGAGGGGAGGGGGTGAGGTGCGTGTGCAATACTTTGCGCCGTGTGGTGCATCTGTGACGCGTCACGTGGCGTTGTTGAAACAGACGGGCGGGGAAACGTTGGAAGTTTTTAGGAGATCTAACCGTCTTCGAATGCTGAAAATTGTGTTAGAAATTCGTTGGTTACGGACAGCTTTCATTAAGTCGCTGTGGAAAACTAAGTGTTAAGTATTTTTTTTTTGGTAATGATAATATTATTTCATATGTAAGTTATAACGGAATATAAAATGTCACTTCAGTATTTAGTGCTCTTAAAATATTTGACATTCTTTTAATAAAACATGTTCATTAGATCGAATCTTCCGAAGATTGTTCTTTTTAAATACTTTTTATATAAATACTAATTTCGATATACAGATGTGTCAGAATATATTATACACAAAGAGCATCAGTAAGAGGTAAAGGTTCACGGTTCACTATTTCTATTGCTCTTAATTAAAAGCAATAGAAATCTTTGTACTATTGTTACACGCGTTTTGTATTGTTAAACGCCGCGCAAAACCGCTCGTCTGCAACACACACTTGTGTTTACGGGAAGTCGACCGCGCATCGTTGAACTTGTCTTTAATTAAATTTTAAAACTGATCTGTGACGTCACGTGCCTGTCTCGGCTCATCCCACAACAGTTGACTAACTGAACTTTTGTTTTGGAATAAAAAGATTTGGGGTTACTGCAAAAGGAAGTACGAATGTAAGAGATCTTGTGTTGTGTGAAAATTAGAATGTTATTACTTTAACACAATATGTAGTGTAGTAAGTCGCAATTTTAGTGATGTTTTGTAAAAAAATATATCAATAAAACATATTTGTCTAGCGTGTTTTGGTATCAAAGTTAAGTATTGTTAATTTGAAATTCATACGAAGAAAATTATATAAAATATATAATTTTCTGTCGTAACTGTAAAATTATGAATCAGGTACCTTTTTACTACATTTCAAGATGCATTTTTTGTGAATTGCAACTTTATAATTTTCTTCAAAAACTTCCAATGAATGAGCAAAACTCAGACATTCCCCTTGAGGGAGATTCGCACCCTATACCCTACCTTTGTTTACACGAACGCCATTTTAAAAACTTCACATTTAAAAAGTAAGCCTCAAAAATCTTCGCCGACTTATAGCGAAATTAAACTAATTGAAAAACTTTTCTAATTATCGTCTTAACAGTACACTTGAAGTAAATCGCCTTAAGGGTAAACAACACCTCAAGAATTTACCCCTGGAACAGGCGGGTGGGGTCGAAAATGTAAGAGGTTAGCGGGGTGGAATCTTGGACATTGCTGGACATGAAAATGAAAATTATTGTCGGTAAGCAATAGTTTGAAAATCAATTTCGTATTATGTTTTTTTTAATCGCCTGGAACGATAAGACGGTCATCTTTGCTTTTTACAGTAATTTGTAATATTTCATAAGACGTTTTTTATGAGCAAGAATAACAAATAAATAAACATTGATTTTGGTTTTGTTCACATTAAATTTTGTAGGTTTTGAAGAATTTGTTGGAAATTAAAATGCATATTATCTTTCTCCACTTTTGACCGTAAAACTGATGTTTAAAATTGTGAAATGTTTGTGACCAATACATACGATAAATTCAGATTCAAGGCTTCGAAATTCAGTCATCATTTTGATCAAAGCATTAGTCAGACTTAAAAACAATGAAATATACAGTAGAATGGTAAGTGAAAAATATAAAAGTGATATTAATTACTTTGTTGTTTTAATTAATATCATATAACAATCAAAAAAGTAAGAATATACCCAAATCGCTGCCGCGTATGCCTTGCATCCAAAATCTCCACTTTTATCGAATTAAAAGAACTGCACTTTGAAATTTTGATTTTTATAAAAATCGCATCTGATTCTCACCGTCTCATTCCTATGTAAATGAGTACTAATAACAATGAAACTTTAATACTATTGTTTTAGATACTCAGGGCGGACATGAGTCAGGGGCGCTGCCATTTTATGGGGGTATTTTGTAAATTTTATTTGTTATAGGTTATGTTTGATATCCCCCCTTGTTTGCCCGTTTATCGGCGCTTCATTTTGAATGTTTATTTGTTTTGTTTATGTTAGTATAGGATTTATTTAAGGATTTTGAAATTACAATTTTATTGCGGGTCGTATTTATGAGGCCTACTATGAAATTGTTACACATTTTATTGATTGTATTGATAATCCAACTTAAACGTGAGATAAGAACAGGCTTAAAACGTCAAATAAGATTACTTATATTTTTAAAATCCTAAAACAAAATTGTAAAAAATTGCTTTTTTTTAAAATCAAGAAGAACAGAATATTTTTTTAGAAGCCGTATTAGTTTCTTTCAAACGGCATCTAACACCCATAAAATGTTCATAATTGTTATCAAATCTACCGTCAGTCCCCAACATATCCATTACGTCACTCAACACCATAACGTCATAAGCACCACCTCATTATTTATTCATTGGAAACACGGCGAGTCATGCGCAAAAACCTTACCTAAGAACGTCGTTAAATAAATTAATAAGACTATAAAACATGATTAAAAAAATTACGGAGACAAGGGGTGGGTACGAGGGTAGCATCCCCTCAAGTTCCGTTTGCCATCATCCAAATATTACCGAGTTTTGTTTACTACATCCGTGTAAATTGGGGTTTGAAAAATCTTGTTGGAATTAAAATTGTGTTTTCTTGGCCGGATATTATAATGTCCGGAAAATACCGGAACGGAACGTATAATTATACTCGTCATAGTGACTCGAGTAATTAAGAGAAATGTGGCATACGTTTCAGGTTCAGCCAGAGTATAAAAGGTATCATTGTTATGTTGATACCCAATATCCCATTCCTTTACCCATCCATTTTCCTTTTCGATCCCCTCCTAATTCGATGGGCTGGCAACACATCTATAATCCAAAGGTTGTGGTTGTTCATGAGTGGCAGTGACCACTTACCATCAGTTGACTTGTTTCCTTGTTTTCCTGGCCAAATGTATAAAAATCCCTGGACTAACGCTCGCCATTTTGGTAGAAGTAAAGTATGCAACAGCTAAAGATCTATTATAATGACCAACATAATAAACTCTTATTGGAATCCACCGTCAGACATCTGGTTCAGTACAGTTAGTTAGTCTAGCTAAAAATGTTAAATACGGTTCATTTAATTATCAAAACAAAACAAAAGCAAATTCTACTTCCTAGAATAACAAAGATATAAAAGTCTGACCAGGGGTTCTGCCGAAGGGTGGGTTTTAAATGCAAATTCAAGTTTGTTCTCTACGCAATTGCACCTTCAAGTGTTATAAGTTTTGATAACCCCCGTTTAATATAAGTCGCTTGGGGCGAAACAATGGAAAGAAGGAGGGAATGGAATATTTATACCCCACACCAAGTCTTAATGGTATAGTTTCTTTGTTCTTTCAACGCCAATTTGAATTTGTGTTGGATTATTGCGATTTTATTGTTCGTTTGCGATTAAATGTTGTTTTAATAATCAAAATACAAATGAATGAATAAGAAGCTAAGGTTCTTTTTAATCTAGGCTTTTTCGTTAAGCAGCTATATCACCTAATTTATACATATTGAGAACGCCTTAAAAAGTATACAATTTCGGAGCACTAACGGAAATAAGGCAGGCTACGAAAGTGTTACAAACACCCATGTCATAAGATTTTTTTCTCGGCAAATATATTAATTCAAGCTAAGGTTATTTTGGAAACAACATAAGATTACATAAATTACTTACATACATATATTCTTATTGTAAGCAAAATAAAGAGGCCTACATGATTGTATGATACACAATTTATTAAAAATAACTTCGAAAGTACAATTGGCATATAGATTCCAAACCATTAGATGTTCTATCTACCAAGTAATTAAAAATATTTATCTTTTACCAAACATATTTTATTGACCATTATTCCTACATAAATATGTCACTAAAATGTATAGTACTTGTTTAATAACCCAAAAAAGACTAATAAATACAGCACCACACACGAGCAAACGTATAAATTATTGTCGACGCTCACAATATTTCTTAACGTCGAGTAAAATACACAGAAATGTGTGAATTCGCACACGAAATACGAGTTTATTAGGGCGGGTGTGAAATTGCGAACCGTCCTAAAATATGCGTAAAAATTCCTATGAGCGTAAAATTTCAATCAGACTCTTATACATATGCAAAACGTACTCCCTTCAGCGGCTTGTGGAATGCATCCAGTTGAGGATATCTACTATATGAAGCTAAGCTTAGCTATGCGCAATCTGTTGATAGTATTTGTGATTGATTATTTCATTAAAGCAATTAATCTGGAACATTAATTTGTTAAATGATAATCCGTTGTTTTAATTTAAATTAAATATTTTAATATGTCAATTAAAAAATACGAGCATATTATTTCCGTCTTATCAGATGTGAAGAGCACATGTCCATGGAACGTGGATTATCTTAGAAAGGTATTCGCGAGGAATAGGACAGCTATGCATTTAATAACCAGCTTCATTACCAATGTATTTAATTAAAAATAAATCAAGTTATGAAATTCGAATAAAATATTAACGGAGCTATTATACATTCAGCAGATATTTTTTTTAAACATTCCATTTGTCAAAGGTTGCCATCGAATACATAGCTTAGTAGGAGTACAACTAGCTTATCTTCTACTGGAGAGGTGGGTTTACACGTTTCATTTGAACTCGAATCGAGTTGATGCCACTTTTTCTATTGAAAGTTGAAACACAAGCCGTAAGGTCGCGTCAATGAAATTCACAGACTATTGCAGGACAATACATGTGGAGATCTGCAGAAAATATGGAAGAATAGATCTATGGACCTTCTTTTATCTAGAAAAAGCATTTATTAGCTTTGCATCGTGAGGTGTTGGCTTCGAATCCCAAGTAGGTCAACCTAATGCTATTTTTTGGTTAAAAAATTATTAAATACTTTAATTGCTTGAGGTTTAATTTATGTATTAAGACAAAATCGGTCATACACATATCACATTTGGGTGTAAAATAAGCGAAGGTGGGTTAGCGGCCGTAGCGTAGCTCTGGCCGACTATTGGGAAGACTATTGTTATATTGGCAAGACAAAGGGACTTCAATGCGCAGTGGAATCCACATATGTATGTGTCAACTATCAGCCTATATGTATCCTACAGCAAGGCACAGTTCTTCTTTATAATTGAGAGGGGTTATATAGTCCACCACGCTGGCCTATTGCAGGTTGACGGAATTTACATACCATATAAACTTTTGCAAATCGCTCTGGTATGCAAATTCCCTTCCAATGTTTTCCTTGATCGTTACAGCACGTGGTGATTGACAGTTATTAATACAGCTATGGATATCTCATTGATACGATTATGCCTGTATCTGTATCAGCCCATATACGTCCCACTGCAGGCCACGGGCCTACTCTACAATCGACAGTACGATTGTAGAGTAGAATTGGATGAGAGTAGTTAGGCCATATAGTCCACCACGCTGGCCTAGTGCGGGTTGGCGGACTTACATACCATAGAAATTCTTATAAACCATGGTATACAGGTTTCCTCACGATGTTTTCCTTCACCGTTTTAGTGCGTGGTGATTGACTATCAATACACACATGACTCCGAAAAGTCAGAGGTGTGCCCTGGGATTTGAACCCGCGACCACCGTGGACATGTTGGCAGCCGCGTGTGGTCCGTTTACCAACAAGCTACCACGCACTTTACGCACGATTATGCCTTCTGTTTCTAAACTGGAACCCAGGACTACATATAGGTTTTACATCTACTCGTGTACGAAAACATCTAAAATACTAAAACAACCTACAAATTTCTTCCAACTATTACCTCAACAAGTCGGCCGACCGATCGTCCAACACGCCGATAAGTTCACACCAATAAAACCGCCAAGGGCGCGGAACAATGCAAATGCTAACGTTTTTATTTTGGCCGACGAAATGTATTTCTCGATTCCACGCTGAACAAACTTTTTTCTATTTATTCCCGCGCCCAATCCCCACTTGTCTCAATTTAAACGCGGAGTTAGATAAACACTGAATTATTCGATGGAACTTATTCGCAGCTTTCAGCGTTCGAAGAATAAGAATATTTATGTGGTAACAATGACAGAATTCTTAGAATCGATTTAGATGTAAGTGCGTGGTTGCTTTTTGGTAATGGTGAAAGTTTTTTGCAGGTTTGAGTACCAGACCACAGATCTGACTTTTCAGAGTCATGTTGGTATGAAATTATAAATGAAGTAATACATCGAAAGAAAAGTATTCCCTATGCAGATTATTTCAAGAATTTCTATATTATTACATGTCCTCCAACCTGCACTACGTCAAGCTGGGCCATGGCTTAAACTCATGCATTTTGTGTTGTCCTTGGATATTTTATCAGCAAAATCCTTTTACAAAGGTCACCTGTCTAAAGATAAGAAAGTAATTAATCGTCTGGTCTGACGTTATAAGCATACATTATATACAAAAAAAGTACATTTATTGCTCTATAATCACTCTTTAACTTGTCAACGTCAGGCTTGTTAAATTCTACTGTAGGATAAGAAATAAATATATACTGTTTATATTATGTACAAAGTAACTTGTACGCAAAAAATACGTCTCAAAACAGACCTGCAACATTTTTTAACACAAATGTTCACTTTGCTCCAATAATTATTCTGCAGCCTTAAGGCTTGAGGCTTCAGCTGGCGCTATTTGGCCGTAAACAAACATAATATGATACATTACATTTTTAGGAACTATATTTCCGATTTTTCCAAAAGTCTATATATCTGGCAAAATCTACAACATCACCAAAGAAACCCTCTACGAAGTCCTAATAAATTCACCAAGAAACGTAATACTGAGCTGACATTAGTAGACCGCAGTAATTCCTTCACTATTTCCTTCGAACAACGCGTGGCACGCTCATATTGCGATCTCTCGTTGAGCGTTAAATGCATACATCAATACTCCGTGCCGCAATTGGTTAGAGGAACTGTGAAGCGAGAGGCTCCGGGTTCGATCCCCGCACCGATACGTTTGTGGGACCTACAAGTATTTGTTTCGGGTCTGGGTGCTTGTATGGCCGCAGTCTCTTGTAGTTACTGATATTAAACAAGCCTTGTGTCTGAATGTGGGGTCAGGAATATGTGTGACTGTTGGGTGTTTTCTTGTTTCTTGGTCAGGTCAAAAGTATCCTGAATCGTCAAGAATGCATGAAGAAGTGAATGAAAGGGGATAAAACGAAAATAATACCTCAGTATTGAACATCTTGGCCATCCATGTCCTCTGCCCATATACATATATGAGGTATATGGGATACAAGCGTAACAATTATGTATGTAGGTACTTTTATTTAATTTATTATCACACTTTCAAATAATCGACTTTTCATGATCACTTTGTCTTTACACTTCTGTGGGAAAATCAATAATCCTAGCTTTGCTTGATGGCTTGGAATCGGATTGATGGTTTTACTTTAAAGCTTGATAGAATTTCGCACGTTTGACTGATCTTTTGTAAGTTTTGGAATGTTGATTAAGTAGAGGTATTTTGTGTGAAATATTAGTTGTAATGAACATGCGTAGATTTTTGATGAAGGCATTGGTAGGTGAAGAGCGAATGGCTTCATCGATTAAACTCCAAACGTGATGTTTTTGTAACGAGTACTATTTGTATTACTTATATTATAATATTTTGATTTTGTTACTGCCTCGGTGGCGTAGTTGTACTAAGGTACGCTTGCAAAGCTGAGGTCTCGGGTTCGAATCCTACCCCTTCTGGGAAAAAGGCGTGAGTTTATGTATGTATGTATGTATGATTTTGTTACTGCTACTCGTTAAAAATAAATAATATTCTTTCTTCTTTCTTTCTTAATGTATAATTACGTATTCAAACGTATTTTTGACGCGGAATTTATCACCATCACAAATCACGAATATCCCACCACCAAAATCTAAACCTTCATAACATACACAACGACCCACTTCGTAAAAAACACGAATTAGGCAAGGTTAGAGCCAGCAATATGAGAACAAAGGCGGGCTATCTGTCACCTGAAATAGCTAAAACAAATCCAAGTGTACATGTGGGTTAGTGGAACGGCGCACTAATCCAACGCCGTCCGCCACATGGCCTGTGAATTTTTCACTTTACCTTTTTGGTTTAACAAAAGGGAATTTCCGAAAGTGGGCCGTCACTGCAACGAGGTTTATTGGCAAATGCGAAATGGCTAACCATGCGGAAAATTACAACAAAAATAACTTGGTTTTACAGTGTTGTGTATATTGGATGCGAATTGTAGCAAAAATATTAAGACCATATAGGAAGGAGTAAGCTATTGTTGGTAATTTAAGCTATCATCGAATTTATACTGGTGGTAGGTCTCTCATATGTGAGAGGCCATCTGGGTGGGTACCACCGCAGTGTCTATTTCTCCCGTCAAACAGCAGTGTAAACGCACTGTTGTGTTTCAGGTTGAAGGGCATTGTAGCCAGAGTAACTACTGGACATATTGAGACTTAACATCTTATGTCTCAGGATGGCGAGCGCAGTGGAATGCCAAGCATTGCTATGTAATTCAAGGTGTTGTTTGGTTTTGCTACTGTTCATGACCGGTCGTATCGCTTACCATCAGGCGAACGGCATGCTCGTCTCGCCATTCATAGCAATAAAAAAAAATACTAATGTTTACCATTTGATTTTTAGAGATTTTGTCGCGAATATGGTAAATTTACATTTTTTTAACTTCCCGAAATTTCGATTACTTTACAGCTATCGTGATCACTGGGCGGACTGAGGTATTAGTCATCTCGTCAGTGACTGTTACAATTTAACTACTTTTATTTTTCAATTATTAAATTCAAAATTCAATGCGTAACATTCGTGTCAATCTAAGAAACTGAAAGTGCATTTATACTCCTGTCGGCGGGAGAAATAAACATAGACATATTTTTGCATATAAAACCATTCCGAACATAAAAAAATCCATAAAAATCCCAACCATATCATTAAACCCCTCGATATTTTATCAGCAAAACTCACTAAATGCAAAAGTCATCACTAAAGGTCCTGCAAATATCACGGACCGGAAAGCCCTTGTACGCATTGTGTCCAGCCGATCGACTCCCTAATTCTGACCGTCCTTAGGTCATTGCACCCGGGAAGGGCGCGCTACGTCACCGATTTTACAACCCCCGTTTTATTTTTTCATTTAACACCTGATTGCTTGCCGTTTTACAGATTATGGGGTTGAATTATCGGTGTATGTGACGGTTAGCGTAATGATTAATGATAAATTGGTTGGTAAAGATTTTGTGGGTTTTATTTGTCTTAATTAGAAGGTTGGTTTGATTGTTTAATAATGAATAAGATGAATGAAATGTTGCTCATATCACTGTTTGTTTTTGTTGCCCATTTTATATTAAAATATTGTATCCTTCACTGCTCAACTTGTTAAAAAATATTTAATTTTTTTTCAACATGTTGAATGCATTAGTTGATTTCACCTAACACATAAATATTTTACTTCGCCTTACTTTCACTGTCTGGTCTATAAACTCATGGACTTGTTACTTAATAATATCCGGATACAATTATGACCCATGTTCATGAAAACAATCAGAATACTGATTCAAAAATTCTAAAATCTATAAATCCTGTTTTTAAATTCATCCCATGGTTGTCTGTAAGATCTTGCCTTTGAGCGATAAGATCGCCAATTGTACTTTTTATGTATGTGATTTTCATTTTAATTGTATTTTTTTGTGTAATGTATTAATAAATAAAATCTTGACTCTACCTCAGCACTATCTAAAGAGAAAATAAACTTCAACACAATAAAAATAAAGCTAAGGGAGAATGGAATTTATCACCCTTGCGTAGGGACAGCGTGATGATAACACTCGTAGAAGAGGGCACAGGAAATAGAATACTATGCCCATGGGGCCTTTAATCATATCCCCATATTGTCTCGGGGTCGCTTGATTAAAATGCCAGAAAGCAAATGGCGCGCCATTTAAGCCATTGTGTTTTACGCAAAGGTGAAAAATATTCTATTGTGTCCATTACATACTGTAGATAAGAGGATGATTACCATGCCGGGCTGGTAGTTACCAAGCTTTAATTTACTTGATACGATCAACGTTTTAAATGCTTTTGCTGTGGTTAAACGTCTCCTTAAATGGGAGTGTGTTATTACTATTTCAGAACGATAGAATTTGAATAAAAGGTTTCGTATTATTAAGTAAGATTGGAAAGGTTGAATAGTAGCAGCAAGTTTTTTTTTTACTTTAACAGTCATTGCATACTAAGATTATATTAATAAATTACAAAGAAGTTCGCTTAATTGCTACAATTCATTATAATGGGTAGAAAATTCCAATACCACTTTGGCCAACCCGGGATTCGAACCCGAGATATCAACTTTATAATCGCGCCGTAGTACAACTACGCCACCGAGGCAGTAGTTATAGGTTTATTTAATTCATTTTAAATTGTTTAACATTACCACATAATTAAGTCATAGTTATTGTTTATTTTGGCCAAAGCTGTGTATGCCTAATGGGCATATTTATATAAATAATAATAGATATACTACTTAATCTAAATATAAGGGATTTAATATATTTTGCTGTTAGTGTACTATTAACAATAAATAAATAAACAAGTGGCCTTAAACCCAATAACAGCATCGATTTATTTTTGGTTACTTAAAAAAATTAATTTGATATTTAAGTGGTATCTTTAGGGCATGCTTCAATTCAAAATTATGTTACTACACTATTTTGAAAGCAAGAAGTTCTACGTGTCTTATTTACTTCCTAATTAATCTTGTTGCAAGAAGACAAGTTATTGTTCCCCGAAGAGTCGTAAAATGGCATAGAAATCTGCTTGATAATCATCGCTTACAACTAAAAAGAAATGCCATAGAACATTACACAGCCATTTTTTACGTTCTTATGCAAGGCTGTTAATAAAATAGCGTCAATCCATTAAATATTAGCTATTTATACTGGACGTATATATTGAGACTCAATTTCTTATGGCTCAGGATGACGATTGCAGTTGAATGCCAAATGTTGCTTTGTAATTCGTGATATTTTTTTATTTTGCTACTGTTTATGGGCGGCCGTGTCGCTTACCATCAGTTGACCGGCACGCTCGTCTCGCCATTCATAGCAAAAAACAAAAAGAAATGTTTTGAGGAGCCGTAAGTAATTAGAAAAGATGTCAGTATCTGAATCACAGTTTTGGACTACATTGTACTGATCAATGATCCCGTGCAAAGCTGATTGAAGATCTAAATTATTTTTCGCAAAAACCATTCTGCTAACCTATACTCCTTTATCAATAAGCCCTTATACTAGAGCCTCCATATTTTGTGTATAAACATATTGAGCGGCCCTGTGGCGGGTAACAGTCTACTTGAAACAACTTGCAACTACCCTCATCCACAATGGAGCATCGAACGCTTTCTTATATAATCAAGAGCCGCTTCTCAGATGTTACGGTTCGGGCGGGCGCTTGGTGTTGGGGGCAGCGGGTGTGTTTTGTTTGAAGCTGAAGGCTTATAATAATAATAATATGTTGACGATATCCTCCAGTTGAACGAATAATAGATTGTTACGATTGTACTCACAATTTTAATCAGTAACACAATTGATTACAACTAATACTTATAAGAATATAATATCAATATCAGAAGATCCTCCCTGCTCCTTAGCTGTCGTATCACATCACCCTCTTGCGGCGAACCGTCCCGAACATGACGACCGACCGTTTTGTGTTGCCCTCATCAAAAAAGTGTTGCCTAGTTATAACTAGACTCGTGGTTTATATTATGTTTACAATTTAATTAATAATTCTTTTTTCTGAAACGCTAACAGACGGCCGTCCTGTTAACGGAATGTCCCTATTCCGATTCGGCCATTCAAGTACTTGTATGTCTCTATACAAGATTAACAGTCATTGTGATCATCATCTCAGCCACAGGAAGTCAACTGCTGAACACAGGTGCCCTCCAAGGGTCTCCGCATCGACCTGTTGTTAGGACTGCATCCAGCGACTTCCTGCGACCCTAACCTGTTAATTTACAAGATAACATAATTTATGTAAATTAAGTAGTAATTTGGGTATGCAATGAGAGTAATTTTATATATGATTTTTACAATATTGAATGATATTAATGCATTCATACTTTTAAACAATAATTATAAAAAGGTTCGTTTATATACAAACATATTAATAAATTCCTATGTATGATTATAATATGACCTACAATAAAATATCTATTGTTGTTCCCTAGGGATACTTAATTACTAGTTACTGTGATGTTTTCAAAGTTCTTTGCTCGGACTGCAGTTGATTCGCTGGACAACTGGATCTCCCATCTGCAGTAGGTATATGTTTGTTATCTTGGGATATCTGGAAGTAAATAAATTTTAATTTAGTTTTATGTTGATTATAACATAATTGCAGTGATCCAGGCAGTTAAGGTTAAAGTTTCAGTATAAACCTCTCGTCATAAGTTAGTCTTAGTAAAAACATAAGAAATTTAACATCCTTGACATTACAAAAATTTAGATAACAGTTCATAATCATTATGGACATGTCATAATAAAGTATTTAAATGTCTAGGGGGAAATAAGTAATTATGCAACGGTCACTGTAATTCAAACAGCATGTTCCACTAAGTGATATTATTCTTATTTTCACTCATTATTATTTGCAGAGTAGTGATCACCACACTTTAAGTGGTATATTTCACCGATGGTACTTTAATAAAGTGATCACCACAGTTCAAGTGGCATATTTCACTAGTGGTTATTTTTTGTAATATTGTGATCACCAACATTCAAGTGGCATATTTCACTAGCGGTTTTTTTTTTAAATATTGTGATCACCACATTTGAGTGGCATATTTCACGAGTGGTTATTATTTTTTTTATACATTGTGATCACCACAGTTCAAATGGCATATTTCACTAAAAATAATTGAAGTTCATCATGTGATTATATTTATTATATATATGTTTTTAAATGACTTACGCTTGGTTATTCCCACTCAGCCACTCAAACATGTAATTCAGTGGAGTCAGTGTTATTGATTAGACTAATTCATTCTAGCCTCTGAAATATAAAATATTGGGATGGGATATTCTGAGCTAGGGTTTAATAGGATAGGCAAGGATAGTGTTAATTGGTATTTAATAACTACAGCAATGTGACTATTCAATAGCATGAGCTTCATCGTTACTAGATTCACATTTATTTGAATTGCCATCATCTCTCTCTTCATCAAGTGAAAAAGTAATCCATCTCTTTAGAGCATCCGCAGGGTAAATACCTCTGTATTCGCGTTTAGAGTGTCCTTTTATACTTGTAACCTCATATCTGTCGTTTTTAAGGACGGCACTGACTTTGAAAGGACCTCGAAATTTGGGGTGCAGCTTTTTGCTCTTGCCGTCTGCAGGAACATGATGGTTTGGGATCATAACCAAATCATTTAATTTAAATGACTTAGTGGGCGCTCTCTTATGATTGTAATATTCAGCCATTTTGCGTTGACTGTTTGTCACATTCTCTACAGCCTGTTTTTGCGCTGCATATCGGGCTTTTTCTAATTCGCGGTTTATCTCCTCTGTTTGATACTTTGTGACACCTGAATTGTCATTATGGTCATTAGGGTACTGAATTTCATGTAGGATATGCCCTTCAGAAGGATTTGTAGTATTACGCCCGAAAACAATTTCGGATGGTGTAACGCCGGTAGTTTTACTCCGAGTGTTATTGAGGCTCCACTGAACCTTGTTAACGTGAGTATCCCATTCACGTTCATCCATACCATGATTTGAAGCCGCTAATGATTCTAAGATAGTTCTGTTGTACCTCTCAATTTGTCCATTCGCTCGAGGTGTAGCGACTGCGTTTAAAATGTGCCTCGAACCTATGGACTTAACATACTCTGCAAAGATTTTCGACGTAAAACTAGTACCTCTGTCTGATATAATGACTGGGGCTACCGATCAAACCAAATATGTCTATAAGGACTTTTATAGTAGTTTTACTTTTCACGTTCTTTACCGCTCGAATGAAAATAAATTTGCTGAAGCCATCTATAACGCCCAATATGTAAGTGTTACCACATTTACTCCTGATGAAAGGTCCTAGGTGATCCACATGCAGCGTGTGGAACGGAATATTTCCCTTGGGTATAGGATGGAGAAATCCGCTTCTTTTGCAAGTTGAAGTTTTATTATATTGACAGTTAAGACAAGCCGATACGTATTTTCGGATGAATCTATTCATCTTCGGAAACCAATAATCCCGTTTAATTTTCTGCAAGGTTTTGTCAGCCGAAAAATGTCCAGCCTCATCATGGTTTAATTGACAAACACGCCACCGTGCGGTATTCGGCACTACCCATTTCAATTCATCGTTCACTTTTCTGTAAATTTTGCCGTCTTTCATAATGTAGTTGTCTATAATATCTTTTATATCATTTCTATCACTGTCTATGATCGCCCTCACCAATTTTAACTTTGGGTCAGTCATCTGCACTGTATGCAGCCACTCCGTAGTTGTAATAGACATGATTTCGAAAACTCGAGTATCATCTAGATCGTCTGACATGCCGTTTTGAATAGGGTTGCGACTTAAAGCGTCTACGTGACGCATATTTTCTCCTGGCCTGTACTCAATGCTAAAATTGTATTCTTGAAGGAGTAGCCACCACCGGGCAATTCTTGGGACTAAATCTCTTTTAGTTAATGTGGTTCTTAAGGCGTTACAATCCGTGTATACTTTAAAGCAAATGCCTATCAAATACGTACGGAATTTCTTTAGAGATAAAACTACAGCTAATGTTTCTAGCTCGTACGAATGTAAGTGTTCCTCGTCCTTCGTTGTTTGCTTACTAAAATAGGCAACCGGTCTCAATGGGGATTTTTCATCCGGTTTTTGTAATATAATACCACCAACTCCTAACTTGCTTGCATCGCAATGTACTTCTGTTAGATACGTTGGGTTGTACAAAGCTAACACAGGTCTTTCTGTCAACATCGCTTTGATTGATTGGAAAGCTGTTTCTTGATCTTGTGTCCATTTCCAGGGTACGTTGGACTTAGTAAGACTTGTTAATGGCTTAGCTACAGTTGCAAAATTTGGAATAAACCTCCTAAAAAAACTGGCTAGACCTACGAACTGTCGCACTTGGTGTATATTTGTAGGCACACGAAATGCTGCAACAGCTTCAATTTTCTTTTTACCAGGTTTCAACCCATCACTAGATACTTCGTAACCCAAATAGTCCAATTCTTTTTTGAAAAAGCAACATTTTGCAATATTTAAAGTTAAGTTAGCATTTTGTAAGTGAGCAAGAATCTTTTTGAGTTTCTCTAAGCCTTCATCAATTGTTGAAGCTGTTGTCAACAAATCGTCCATATATGGAATGGCTAAGTCATATCTTTCGGTCCCTAATACTTTGTTTATCATGTGTTGAAACACAGCCGGTGCGTTAACAAGACCGAATGGCATTCGCGTGTACTCATAATGCCCGTCCGGTGTTATAAAGGCAGTTAGGTATCTAGATTTCTCGGCCATGGGTATTTGATAATACCCAGATTTAAGGTCTAGACTGGTAAAATAAGCTTTACCGCTAAGGCGGTCTAATTGATCGTCTATAACTGGCATGGGATAAGAATTTTTTACGGTCTTTTTATTCAGGGCTCGATAGTCAACACATAGCCTATGTTCTCCGTTTTTCTTTTTGACCAGAACTATCGGGCTCGCGTAAGATGAATCAGATTCCTGAATTATTTTGTTATTCAACAATTCCTTTATCATATCCCTTACAACAAGCCTCTCGTTAAAAGACAATCTATATGGTTTATACGTTACGGGACTATCATCAAGTAGTTGTATCTGCATTTCCGTTACATTTGTCGTACTCAATTCACTCAAATCTAAAGCAAAACAATCCCGGTATTCATTTAATAGGGACAGCAACTCTGTTTTTTGTTTTTCTGTTAAGTCACTGCCTATATTCAACATATCAATAGTTATATTTTTTTTATTACACGCTGTGTTTGAGATTTCGCTATTTATAGTTATTTTGCGTAATTGAGATTCATTAAATAGTTCAGTTGCTAATAAATTAGACTTTATACTTAATAAAAATGCGCGAGCTAGTATCCTGTCTTTCTTTAAGGTAACACCAGAATAAGAAAAACTAATGACCGCTATACAGCCCTGATTTTCGCGAATGTGATATACACCAGGTAAAACCACGATCTCTTCGTTACATTTAAAACAAGTACTACCAGGTAAATAAATGTATCCCGTATACTCATTATTGCAGCGTACTTTAACAGTATCCATATTTTCAATATGTGTATCTTTTACAATAAATAGCTCGACCTTTGCTGTTTCTTCCTTATTTGAGTATAGCGTTAAATTCGTATTTGTCTTAAAAACGATAACCTCGGGCATTTCAGTGACGTTCTGACCTAACAATACGTCAGTGTCTAGATATTGGTCTGGTACGATAAAGGCTTCGACATTTGCTTTCAAAAAGTCTACTTTTATATCTATCGCAACTTTACCCGTAGGTTGTAAAGCGCCAGATGCAAAACCTGTTATGAGCGGTAATTTTTCGTTAATGACAGGTACATTCAGATCGTTAGCTACACTTTGTTTGATTATTGTACACTGGCTGCCAAAGTCTACAAATGCATTTTTAATCTTTCCGTTTACTTTAATGGTTTTAATATAAATATTCGCGGTTTTATTTTGAGCTGTGATACACTGCACCTTGTTTATTATACCACTGTCAGTAGTTGAAGGATTGCTATTTGAATTTTGCTCCCGTTTACAAAATTGACTTAAATGACCAGATCTGCTACATTTTGTGCATTTCTGTGGTCCTTTGTGACATTTAGGTGCAATGTGCCCTGGTTCGGAACAATTATAACAAACCCGTGTTACTATATTTGATCTGATATCTTTATTACTATTGTCATTGTATTTAGAAAAAACCGGGTTCATTCTGCTACTTAGACTACCTTTCTTTAATTCTTTGTTGAAATTCTTTACTGTAATATTACGTAAGTATCTAAGAAGTTTACTAGGAGATTTAAAATTAGCTCCCTGAGCATTAAGCCTTATGTTATGATCAAAAATGCCATGTATAATACAGTCTACTGCATTTTTCCCTTTAATATTACAATGCCCAACCAATTTGGATTTATCGTAGAAGTATTCTTCTAAAGATTCTTCTTTGCGGCTCTTGCGAGATAACATTTCATTTAACCTATCTGCATAATTTCGGTCATCCGGAAAATTACGTAATAATTTTCTCTGCCACTTCCTCCACGTCATGTTAACCGAAAGCAGACCTTCATACCATTGCCGCGCCAGACCAGTTAATTTCGGTAACGCGTGAAAAATGGTTTGTTTTTCAGTCCATTTATAAATAGCTGCCGTCTCGTTAACCTTTTTCAACCAAGATTTTGTAGACTGAGTTTTGTTACTAGGATCAAAATTTGGTATAACGGCGTGCGCGCCAGTAAAATTCTTTTCACTTTGGCAGCTGATTGCATCTATAAACCGTGTCAATATATTTTCATCTGGTCTACTATGTGATCGCGCACGGCTTTTTCTACCTGAGTGCCTCGACCTACGGCGAGGCGTCGTGCTAGATGAGCTTGAGTCAGTCGAAGAACTACTAGATTCAGAACTACTAGAAATGTTCCTATTATGTCTCCGATCCTTATCAGTACTATCCGAACTTATCCGTTTCTTGCGTCTTATATGATGTTGACGTGCTTGCCTCACACGGGATCTAGCTCTATTCTTATTACGAGTTAAAGGTGACGAATTTCTTCGTTTTTTTGTTGAAGGTGATGGAATTCTGTTTGTATTCTTCCGTTTTTGTGCCTCATAATTAGGCGGTGGAGTATATACATCATGCTCCGAGTCGGACATTGCTATTTGAAGGGTTGAAATGAGTTAAGGGACAGTTGAAGATAAACATTAATATGAGTACTAGATGCAATACCGCATTTATTATGCCCAAAGATTCGGCAAGATGCAGGAATCAAACCCGCCACTTTCTGCCGCCAAGTCTATATCTGTCGTACGTAGATACAACTGACCAATAATAAATGATTCATCGTATACAATTTACACAATATATGTAGTATAAAATCATTACTTCTATCGAAAGGGCTGGTAGAGAGTAGCATCTGCATTCATAATCCATAATCTAAACTTTATACTTTACACAACATGGGGATCGAACCCGTGACCTCTCGTTTCACAGGCGGCGTCTAACTGATTGCGCCACGGAGTGTCAAAAATATTTCACGCCACTTATTTAAACACCAACAGCTGATGGGTACATAATTATGTTGCTAGTATTTAATCGTAGCATCAAAATTTAATAATACAAAGATGACATTGAATGTTAAAAGTACAAATAAACTTGTGTGAAGAAAAACAATAAAGAACCTCTTTAATCTTTTAAACACCTAATAGCATAATGATCTGTATTGTAGTATTTATTAGTAAAACTATAAATGTACATTTATTAGTAAAAATTATTGCGCTTTAAAAATATAAATAATATGTGGGTAGTCTATATTTTCGTGGTCAATACTTCTGCGCAAATAGCTAGTCGTATTATAAACATGGATCGATATTAATAATATAATTAGTGACTTAGGAATGCGTATGTACATATAGTTTGGCATAAATACACTATTTCAATTTTCACAATACAATGTCGGTTGGTTCCCAAATTATAGGCTCGCCTAATTTGGGGCCAACAGATATGATCGTATTATAATCCTTATTTGAATTGAATAAAATTTATTAATATCTATTATGGTGTTGTTAAGGTAGCAATGAACATAAAAAAAAATATATAAAGTAACATACCTGCGTATTAGGCTGCGGTACCACTTCTGAGTTGTTGACGATATCCTCCAGTTGAACGAATAATAGATTGTTACGATTGTACTCACAATTTTAATCAGTAACACAATTGATTACAACTAATACTTATAAGAATATAATATCAATATCAGAAGATCCTCCCTGCTCCTTAGCTGTCGTATCACATCACCCTCTTGCGGCGAACCGTCCCGAACATGACGACCGACCGTTTTGTGTTGCCCTCATCAAAAAAGTGTTGCCTAGTTATAACTAGACTCGTGGTTTATATTATGTTTACAATTTAATTAATAATTCTTTTTTCTGAAACGCTAACAAATATATTTTCATTGTAAGTAACAATGCTGCATACCATAGCAATTTCTATAATGCGTAAAGTCCGCCAATCCGCACTAGGCTAGCGTGGGGGACTATATGGCCTAACCACTCTCAATCGTATTATCGATTGTAGAGGAGGCCCGCGCAGTGGGACGTATATGGGCTGATACAGAAGTAACAATGACTTATGAGGTAATAATGATTGATATATTTTCATTGCAAGTAACGGTGACTTAAAACATAATTAAATCTAAGTTATATAAAATATTTTAATTACACATAAATTACACAATGAGTACAAATGTACTATAATAAATAATACTAATATAATATAAGGTCCAACCCCTATATATTATCAATGCAGTGCAGACCAATCCAATATTTCAAATAAGGACAAGTTAGGTCCTCGGTTTTTCTTATGTCGATCTGTGAGTTAGTGTTTCATAGTTTTGACAGCCTCCGTGGCGCAGTCAGGCAGACGCCCTATGTGAAACGAGAGGCAGTGGGCTCAATTCCCGCACCGAATGAAATGTTTATGCGGCCCACAAATATTTCTTTTGGATCTGGGTTTGTGAGACCGAAAAGTATCTCGTCGTTACTGATACCCTCGACACAATGCTCGATTTTAGTCTTATATATGTGACTGTAGGATGTTATTTATTCATAGTTCTATTTTAGAAAAAAAATCTAATGTCTGGTGATTCGTCATCCTAAGTACCAAAAGTCCAGTGCCAAACATGGATTTCTAGAGCAATTGATTGGAACTGGGCAGTATCCATCGACAACGCGCATTCTTCATAGGTTTTAGTAATCGATTTTTCTTAAGTTAAAAGAGTTCATGGTTGATAAATAATGCTAGTATCATAATTTTTCATAAATTTAATGTATGAACGTAAGAGAAGCTTTACTTTGTAAACACATTTAAGTTCACACATTTATCTTCAAAAAGTTACACGGAAGTGTCATTAGTACCAATTATCAAACTATTTTAACATCTCAAAAAAATCATCCATTTAAATACAAGAGCCAGAAGATAATCGATTACCATAGCGATCGCTTCCGTCACCAGTATATCCTGACCCGCTCCTCTGAAGGAGGGCACAAGCGAAGGTTGTATAAATATTGGCGCCTCGCTTTGGGGGCTAAGTGCCGTCTTTGTCTCCACAATAAAAGAATAACACTCATTTATACGAACAATGAGAACGCCCCACTATCTCGCCTTTGACCCGTCAAATTGTTCGCTTTTGCCGTTAATCTTGGAAGTCGGTCCTCATATTATTTCTATGTATGAAGCTAAGATTAAACTCCTTCGGAAGTCAAGATAAATTCTGACGATATGAATCCTGTAATAGACTTCTCTGTCTTCAACTCAATCGGAAAACCCAATAGTGGATAGCTCTACCAGAACCCTCACAATAGGCGTGACGACAATATCAAAATATCAAATATTTTATGATGTTAGAGAGAAAAACATATTAGAAGGGTTTAAAACGATGTTTTACCTTTAATCCAGAATTGGAGATTCACGAGATTTTCAATAAAATAAAAGTACAAAATATAGCAATCGGCCATTTCAACAGAAACGCTAGTCAAGACGCATGATGTCACGCCTATGTAAACCTGCCGTAAACGTTACCAAAATCTTTAGAAATGTGGAATGTGAACTATACCGGAACCACTTATAGACTTTAGAATTAATTTTTATCAAACGAAATATGTTTTCTTTCGTTAACTTTCTTCGCTGCGCATAGATACAATGACATGTTTACCTAGTGGTGACGTTATAACGGACGCCATGACACCTACTAGCTTTTTCTGTGCACTACTGAAAGATTATTAGAAAAATGGCTTAAAACTGTCTTAAACCTTTATTAATTCTTGAAATATAGATTATTTCGTATATAATAATTCGTCATGCCTATTCACATGCCTTTCACAATTACTCGGAAGATTCCAAGATCATGCTTACCCTCTTAAAAATTCCCAGTTACCATGTATTGTCCAGTTACCAATAGATAATTCAGCATGTATAAACTTAATGATGAGTCATGCCATTGTTATTCGATGGAACACTATGAAAATAAATTTCGATATAAATACCTCACTAGTTTCTGCGAAAACATTAACGCCAAATATCTCACGGTGTCAGAGCCTTTAAGCCTGTACCGAAACTTAAAAAAATAAACAGCACAGTAAGTAATATTTGGTAAATGTTCCATCAAAACAATCTCATACATGTTTGTTGATACTAAATATCGCTAGCACATGTCTAGTATAATGCGTCATCGATGACGTCATTGTTCTTGGAGATTATTAATTTTAATTTATTAAAAAGGAATTTTGACTCATTCAGGATTAAGTTTAAATTGTGGTTGCTTTGTTGCGGTGTCTTGAAATCGATAAATTAGCTATATTACGATCGGAGGATGTAGTGGCCAGAAATTGGTTGGGTGCGCCGAGGGTTTAATATGTTTTGGGTATAGATGCCAGATATATTTTTTCTAGATTTCGTTTGTATGTACCACGTTGAAGTAAATTACTAATTACTTGTATTACACTAGTACTGGTAAAATAATTGGTAGGCAGTTTTAATTTATCGGCACGATACCAAATGAATTTAGTGACAAATATTTACTGGCCTTGCCCCTTACTTTACATTATAAATTATTATTGAACATAATTCTATAACACTACTGTAGTAGTAAGTAACAAAACGATTCACGCTTATGCAGTATGCTCAGTTCATATAGATAGATAGATAACATTTTATTATTCACCACATATTAGATACAAGTAAACCGTTTACATTATTCTGAAAAAGTGTAACAACTGGCAGTCCTATCGCTATTAGCGCTCTCTTCCAGACAACAGCAGAGTTTAATAGTAACTTAAAAATTAAATTGAAATTTATTAATTAATAACTGCAACAATACTTTTATACTTGGCAGTAATAATTAAATTGAAGTTACTATTAAGCGGAGCATACTACATAATCGATTCAATAAAATATTTATCCAAAGCACTATATTAAAAACCCACTACCAAAATAGAAACAGTAAAAACAACAAACAAACTATTCTATCACCCACAGATCCAAGACTAATAAAAGCGAACGTTTCTAACCGGACATCGGGTTCCATCGCTTTTTTCCTCACATCGTTTAATAACCGCAGTTAAATTTAACTGTCAAATAAAATTAATAAGTTTATGTGACAGGACAGCCGTAAAAACCTACCGTTGAATGTTTGTTAGGCGATTTCGTTAAATTCGCACTAAAGCTATGATTATACCCGTGGGTTCTGTTACAATGTTATTATTGAGGTCCCGCTTTGTTCCCATAAAATTAATATAAAAGGATTTACATCGTTTCGAATAAAAAAGAATTGCGAATAAAATGTAAACGGTTTGTGCGAGGCACGATTTATGATAATGACACATCTTTCTTGTTTTGATGCTGGGTATGAGGAAGTTTTACTGGTAGTTACTAGTGCGCTAAAAAACTATGGAGGCTTTTACGCAGATGTTAAATAACTGTATATTTGTTGCATCGATTGACACATAGAAGAATATTAACCACCGTGCAAGGAGACGTTTAATGACAAAAAATTGCTGTTATAGTATTTTGATGAGACCATTATCGCAATCGACGCAGAGTAATTGTTTTTCTTGTCCTGTGTCTTGCCTCGTTCTCTGACTAAGATCGTCAGACGTCCAATACGCAGACTTTTCCTCTTCTTACATTCAAAAAATAAGAGGTTGGCAAGTTCAATATTAAGCAAATTCATATCTGTATCTGTATCAGCTCATGTACGTCCCACTGCAGGACACGGACCTCCTCTAAAATCGAGAGTCCGATTGAGAGTGGTTAAGCCATATAGTTCATATAGTCGGATTAAAATTGAAACCAATTTCCACCCTAATCAATTATTATCGCAAATTTTATTGGTTTAAGGGATATAAAGCCAAACACAGCGGAATGATGTCTCAAGTGATTACAACCATCCCTATCCCTACCCCATTTTCTATTTATGTCATAAAAACACTTATTTAATTCCGATGACTAGACTAATGCCCAGTTGACTAACAATGCTATAGAAAAGGGCCATCAAGAGTAGTAAAGGGCTGAAGCAGAGGGTTAAGACAAAGCCGGCCCTATAGCACGGAATAATTATCGGATCCTTAGTTTATTTGCAGTGGAATGGGGTACACATTGCCATTTTATTGACTTCCTTTTGAGGGGATCCAGATCCATTCTTGTACGTTAAAAAGTGGAAGCAAATGTCTTTTTTATTGCCATTTAATTTTATTGCAGTGGTTGTGATGCTAAAAGGATATTTTGCAATAAATAACATGTTTATTTTTAGATTTCACAATTACCTCTTTGCCATCACTAAAATTGTAGTCTGCATCTAATATATCTACTTTTGCAATTCTTTGATATAATCCTTATAAATTTCTAGAAAGAAATAAATGCGTATCGAACTGTGTCTCGTTATATTTATTATACTTTTCTATACTCATTAGTTTATCAATTAAAGAAATAATAATGGTCTTTTTGTCTACCATTAATTTTGAAAAATATTTTTTTACGAACATTAGTATAAAATGTTATTGAATAATATTTAACAAGATAATTTCCGACCCAAAAAGCTTTTCTTCGAGACGTTAATCCCTCAGGACCATGATCTATTTTAAACCCCAATATTCGGTAAAAATATTTTTGTTACAAATGTTGAACCATCAAATTAACAAATATTATTGTTATAAGCCCTCCTTGACGAAAAATGTGCTTATGGCAGCATAAATCAGCTATGAATCGTAAAATGTTGGGTTCGAATCCTAATTAAAAATACATAGCTTTGTATAAGCTTATAATCTAAACTATGGGAATAGATATTTAGCCATCGATTTTTTTATCATAACTTTGGTGAGTCAGCCTACCGTAAAGTCACATTTAGTCGAACCGACTTATAACGAGGTTTAATGATAAATAAAAAACAAATAATTGGAACTCCAATCCCATGCCGCGATAAACCGATGTCAGTGCTGATTTTTACTACATTCATTAATCATTAAAGTGAATGAATTGCTTTTGATAAAGTTCGACCCTAGAAATTCGGAAATTCTTTACAGATGAGGTTTTAATATTTCGGTCACTTTTTCCTTATCATACTAGAACATATTTCTATAAAATATCACATTTCGAAACTTACTTGTTACTAGTTAGATCACTTCTAGCAGGGCGCTATGGATATCCTTGAGGGAGGCCTATGTTTAGGAATGGATTTTTTGTTGTTGAAAATTTGATATTAGGGAACTAAATAGTGATAGAGCCACGCTGTTGTCAGTCATGACAGCACGAACTGGCAGGGTCGTCCCGAGTGGTACCACTATTTCATGGGAAATCGACGTAAAGCAATAGCTCGTTGATTGAAATTATCGGATGCCCAATACCCCTTCCTTCTTCCCATCCTTTTTCCTCCTCGATCCTTCTAATTTGATGGGCAGGTAATAAATCCACCTTCTTCCCATCCATGACCTCCTCGATCCTCCCGATTTGATGTCCTGTACACATCCATAATTCAAGCGTTATGAATATTCACGGGCGGCAATGATCACTTACAATCAGGTGACCTGTTTGCTCTTTTCCCGGACCAATGCAAGAAAATAATTTACCGATAAGGATCTTGGCTTGTCTTTTAGATAAAAAAATAATTGCAATTCCATACCCATTTGATGAAACTCCATAGCAAAAATACTACTCAAACTCAATATAATTGCCAAGGAAAGAGCTGTGTAAAATACGAAACTGCAATAGTTTTAGCCAGAAAAGCTTACTAAGCCGCAGTACCAACAGGCCGTCAAATCAATTACAACTATAAGGTGATAAACAATGAACGTACGCCTGGTTTCACACTGTAGTTAACCGTTTAAAATTTCATGAAACATAGAGCGGACTCCGAGAGTTAGAGGTCAGAAACTAGTACAGTTATGGACGTAAAGTAATTAATATTGGCTTTCATTAATTAGAAATATAATCTGATTAATTAATAGAAATTTTATAGGTTTTTCTGTATGTACATTGTGGTGTAATTATATACCCATATTTAAAGAAAGTTTTCAAAACTTTAACTAGAAAGCAATTAAAAATGTTTTATTAGTTTGCCAATATCGTTTATGGCTATCAAATTATTTTTATTATATTAATCCTCATATAGACATGTTTAATAGAGGTTAAATGTTATATATACATGTTTTTATGTAAGTATATTTGATTATTTACTCTCCAATCTTTTTCCTCCAAGTTTCATCTTAATTTTTTTTTCCCACGGTGGTTTTAGAGTAGGCAAGCATTTCGCATCGTGTACAAATTCCTGACTTCGGGCTGAAAATGAACAGAAAAATCCAATATCACTACCAAACCCAGGATTCGATCCCTAGACCTAAGCTTAGCAATCATACCACAGTGAAAGTCCGCCACCGAAGCAGGCACTATCTTATTATAAGGGATAGATGAATAATGAAAACCATGAATTCCCAAAAACATACTCATTATAAAAAATATTTATTGCAGTAAATGGCGAGACGAGCATGCGTGGTAAGCGATACGACCGCTCATGAACAGAAGCAAAACCGAACAACACCTTGAATTATAAAGCAATGCTTGGCATTTCACTGCGCGCGCCATCCTGAGACATAAGAAGTCCCAATAAGTGCAGTAACCACTCTGGCTGCAATTTTCTTCAATCCGAAACACAACAGTGCATTAAAACTATTTGGCGGGAGAAATAGACATTACTAAAATATAAGTAAAGATAATAACAAATAGCAACAAAAAATCATAAACAGATTAATAAATCCATCATCCCTCGAAAATATGAAATTAATACGACCGCACGAAACCCATGGTTTAACAATATTAGCGAGGCAACCGCCGACCGCGACTGTACCTAGCTGTGCGAACTAATACATGATGCATTGTACGGAGCATCGCAACTGGGACCGCCCATTGTGATGTTATGACCTAATTTCCACGCCGACATTTATATCGGACGATTTGTCGTGAACACCGGGGCTATAGTGGAGGGTTTCATGGAATTTATACCCCAGAGTAGCAGTAAATTAGGCTCATATTGTTGTCTGTATTACTAAAATGAACTTATTACTCTTATTTAATGCCTACTTGTCGTCTGCATCACATTGCCTGCCATTAAACCTGTTAGTATACCAATACTATCCGAAATATTATCGTTGTTCAATTACTGTTGATTTTCTAATTTTTTTTTATTTTATGTAACCAAGGTCTCAATTAAGAATCAATAAAATGCAGTACCCCTACAAATCCATCAGAACTAATCACATGTACTTCTTTATCATACAGATCCATAAATCTTATTCCAAAGTAACACAAACAGGGTAAGATAAAAACAACACCATTTTCAACTGTTCTGTGACAACACCTATCATTGCAAAAATACATCGTGAATTGTAAAATGAGTGTGAAAAAGTATGCCACTCGTAGCAGCATGGCGTCGTGAGATTGATAACGAATGCGCCCTTTGTGATAATATCTAGCGATTGTACGTACTCCACTGTGCTGCCTTTATGTCGCCGTACTTTTCATAGCGTAGGCCTAGCTCGCAATACTGACCTATTTACCGCCGACTACTGTAATGTAACGTCTAATGTCTGCTACGATATTGAGATGGTATTTATTACACTTTTCTTGGCTGGATATTCGTATTTGCAATGAAAATCATCGTTGACTTTAGTGGAAAAGTGTCTGTCAAGGAGAGTTCAATTAAGAATGGTTAAGTCATGTGGTCTACCACGCTGGCGTAATGCGGTTTACGCACTGCTGACGACCAAAATAAATAGAACGGTAGTACAAAGATAACCCTTTTCGTATAAGGGACCCTACATAACAGAAGCTTGCTCTCCATAAAGTGCTTAGGCATTAAAACTTACAATGTTGGGCATTTGAATCTTTGATAAAGATACTGAGAGGTAATGGTAAGATAGTCTGAGAGTAGATGGTAAGTAATGATGATCGCTTTTTACAGTAGCCATCAAGTCCAACATTGATAATTCATCAATAGTTCGGTAATTTTAGGTATTATTACCGTGTCAGTAGGCTTCAGTCAACTCAGAGCGGTCTGCTCAAGAAAAAATATTATAACATAAAAATATTGAAATCTTTAAACTTATTCTAATTTTACATATACACACTAAAATCCTTACTGAATTTCAAGTAAAATTTTTAGAAGAAAAACATTATATTCTTTAATTACCACAACTTTACAAAACCGCTGATAATAAATAATAAACAGATCCCAAGTAAAAATATTCATATTCATTGAATAACTTGATCAGCGGCCCACGCGTTGGAAGTAAAGTTGTAAATATACCTTTAAATAAAATATCATAAAATGAAGGCATTTAACCACTGCTGTCGGGTTTCAAAGATACCCGATCTTTATGGTTGCATGTTAGCTTTTTATATTGGCCCAAAAATATGACTTTACAAACTTCATTGTGAGGTCCACATTGGAAGAAGACGATCAACGGAAGGTGGGACGATTCTGTATTCGCTGTTGTAGGTTACAAAATTCTTACAATGTCTATTTGTACTAATATTCATAATTTATGTACCGGTCCTGAATCTCGCCCGAATATGCTAGCCAGTTTTTGACTAAACTACTTATCAATAATAATATTTTCTAGAATTATTATTATATAGTGATTGCAACATCTGGCCGACTTCTCTCCGTGATCAAAGATTTTGTATCAAATTTTTTTCTCTCCATCTGTGTAGAATCGTGAAAATCCATTTACAACGTTAGATACCCAGCAGATTACCATCAATTTATACCTATCCAAAACAAATTCCAATATCAATAAAACAGTTCAATCTATAACCTCCAGAAACTAATTAACACAAGACGTAATACTCGCCAATAGGCGATAAAATCGTCCAATTTTTCCTCCAAAGTACCTCTTATCTCTCTAATTCTTGATATACGACCATCGAAACAAATAACGTTGGAATGAAAGAGAATTAATTATTAATTAACTATACACTAATATATGAGCTGTAATTGGGCTATAAATCAGAGCGTTCTCTAGCAAATTTACGTACAGCATCTAGCTGCTGAATCAGGCTTTGGCTCTCCTTCACTTGCATAATCTATGATAAAGCTGAAACGACCTAATTTACAACCACAATGCACGCAAAAATCAACCCTATCCCTACGTTATAAAATTACCTATCCAAAATTTCGTTGAAGGTGGATACATGAGCCTAATTTTCAGTATAGCAACCGAAGCGTAAATCTTAAGATGATTTATGATGTGCTGTACTTTTGACATTTACGAGTTAACAACCTCATAGGGAGGCCTTTTAATCAACTATGCTAATGCTGGATGCTGATACTTCGATTAGTTAGGGTCTTAAAGACCAGCTACAGCGACGCCTAATTGAATGCGAAGGGTTAAGTGAAGAATCGTATGTTAATCAATACGTTTGAATTTGTCCTTAATGCTGAGTGCGGGTGATTAATACCCAACCATTAAGATTTTCTGAAATGGAGAAGGAACCGAAATGACAGGAGGATTAACTTTATTTATTTTATATAAATAATAAATACACCATGCCTTTACTGTTGAATATATAAATATACCCAACAGTCACATATATAATCATGACCCCGCATTAAGGTCATGGGTTAAGTCTTGTGTCATGGGTATCAGAAACTACGGGAGAATTTTTGGTCTCACAAAACATTTGTCTCGGTGCAGGGATCGAACCCGCGGCCTCTTGTTTCTAACCAACTGCGCTAACGGGGGCTGTCAAAATAAATCTAATATTAGCACTTTAGTTTATGGAAAATTTTGTTCCTGAATCCACGGGCCTTATTATATTCTCAAAAATTATAATAAAGTTAGGAACCATTTTATTATATCTTAATATTTAAAAAGGAATGGCTTGCAGATCTTCAAAAATCCGATTCTTGCAATATTTTTTGACTCATTTAATCCTTAACAATAAAGATAACGAGATCCAAAACCAACCCTTAACATAACTCCAGCCAAACCTTTATTAATTCTGCTTTACAGGCTAACCCCATTCCCAAATTACGATTAGCCGTCATAAATACGTAGCACCCGATAGTTAAGTAGGATTTTTATTAGAGGTCCCTTTGACCTCAGGATTTGGAAGGGAGTTTTAAAATTTCACCATAACTTACATTATTAAGGACGAGAAACATCTCACGTACGATCTGTATTACCGTTTTCGGTAGCAACCTGGCGACCCCTAAAATCCAGGGGCGATAAGGGAAAATATACGTGCTTTTTTGCTCTTAATTTGTGTGCTCATTTTTTGTTTCTGAAATTTTCAGGGACGGCTTACAAGACTTCGGAATGTATGTAGTTAGAACCAAGTGCCTGAAAAATATTTTTATCATTTTCATATTAATGATTTCTCATTTTATACTTTGTGGGCGTTATTTATAAACTCGAATGAGCGAGGTATTAAATATAGCCCAAGGCTTTTTCTGGAATATTTTAAATAGCGAAGTATTCACGACTTTATTATTAAACATATATGTACTTCGGCCTAATATGACAATCCTGTTATAGCAACACCCAAAAGAATGAAAAAAATAATCGAAGCAATTCTAAAACCTTGGGCTAAAGTTAATCCAACGCTCATCCAAGTTTATTAATAAGAGCCAGTATGTAATATATTACATTCTTATTCTATTAATTTTAATTTGAAATTCCCACAACAAAATATAAACATTATAAGCATTTTAAATATTTCAAAATCGTGTACACATCCATCTAATATCAAAATTATTTGATTTCACAACAAAACACACTCACAATTAAACCGTAAACTTTCATCAGCAAACATTTTGACATAACATTGCGTAAGCCTATTTTAAGACCGTAAACTAAGCCTTTAATTTCCATTGTAACAGTGGACAGACGGACAAATTTACCAGGTGATCCGGTACACGACGGCATACTAATCAGCGCAGTCTGGTCCGTGGAGAAAATATCGAGGAATTCATGGGGTCAGCCTAATGCCGAATGAGATGGGTTCACGCCCCAGCCTTTAAGTTGGGGTTGGGATAAGAAAGGAGATTCGGGCGAGAAAATATTATTACGTTGTTGATGTTACTTTTACGTTTTTGTAATATTTTAGCCTTTTTATAATCATTGTTGAGTGTGTGCGTTTTTCATTAGCAGCTACTTTAATCTACCCATGTCAATTGTTATGTTTTCTTCTCATCGCAATTATTTTATCAGACCATCTCAATAATATAGATTACAACCACTATATAGGTATATGCTGTTCAGAACAAAGCAATCAGGTTTTTCATTTTCAAGTTCAGTAATATTCATTATATTAAGGTGCTGGTGCAAGGTGCTTTAGAATACAATAAGGTTGCATAACATGCATACTTACTTATAAAAACAATCTAGATTTAGAATTATACTATTCTGTCATATTTAAATAATGATTCCGTTCTTTATAAAATAATCTCAACAATTTCAAAATCCATCGTCTCTCATGACTCATCCCAAAGGACAATGTCAGCCCTATTGGCGTACATCATAACAGCGACCTGTCCCAGATCGTAGCGGTCTTTATTTGCACCCTTTGAATACGTCGTGTCCGTCGCTGCGGCCCACGCATTGTGTTTTTTAACTGGACCGCAAATCTCAAGGTTAGGATCCCTATTCAAGTGCTATCCGGGCGAATAGAATCAATATGTTAGGATTTTGTTATGTCAATATTGTCTTTTGAGGTGTTTTCAAGGACATATGGAAGGTTGAAAACAAATTTAAAAGCGTATTTATGTAAACAAATATGTAAGTCAACTTGGCTAGATAATACATTTCTGTAGGTACTGAAAAGAGTCGCGTAAATTGGACAAGTAAGTTATGTTTTTTTTTTATATATCCGGGAAAAACACTGAACAGCTACAACCTTCATTTCGGAGATGATTAAGACGCTGCATAGAAAACAAAAAGCTACTAAAGTGCTTGCGGGTGTTGCAAAAGCATACTGTCTCTCGTAGTTTCTGAGAACCATAGCACAAGACTTGGCTCACGGTATGTAATAACGGATATTCAAAAATAACGAATCAGTGACATAACAAAAACTGATATAATCGAAACCAAACATTCTAACAACAAATATCTAAAGGACAACACAACAAAAAACATACATACACAAAAGAAAATTGAAATGGGAAAAACTCAGACAGCAGTAAATAGGCTTTGGACAATCAGATGACCCAGTTGTGGACAATTGGACGACGCAAGAAGATTTATCGTCCGCCAGAACGGCCGTATGGAGTTGTTTGAACGAGCTCACAATGAGATTTCAGCTTTATTATTTCTTTATTTTTACTTTCCCGCCACAATGGGAATGTATTGTAATTGTCAAAAAAAGGCTGATGTCTATTGGAAATGTTTATGAGGGTGTAACGGAAATAATTACTCCTAACGGTCACACAGTTCAGACTTACTCACATACTGAAACTTTTTTTTGATTTGACAGCCTCCGTGGCGTAGTTAGTCCCGCACCGAAAAAATTGTTGTATGAACCGCAGGTATTTGTTTCGGGTCTAGATTTTTGTTGGACAGAAGTCCCTCGTAGTTTCCGATACCCACGAACCAAGACTCGATCTTAGTGTGGGATCAGGACTATGTAAATGTCTTTTGGGTGTATTTTAATTATTTACGTGGATATTAAATAACGATAAGAGGTTTTTTTTTTGGTTTTAAAACACCTCGGCTCGAAGTAAATGCTTGTGGGTCTTGCAAATATTTTTCTGAGTGCGATGATCGAATCAGCGACTTCTCGGTTCAGTGTCGACGTCTACTTTACTGAACCACCTAGTCAGTGTACTCTTATAATATTTATAATCCGGTATTTAAAGGTTTTTTAAATTTAAAATTTAAGATTTATGTGCTACTACTTCTTACTAATTTGCGAAAAATTTAGTTAACTTGTAACTGTTTTTTTTTTCCTTGGTTTATAATAAAGAGTTTTATATTGGGGGTTGTAAACTTCCCCTATGTGAATGTTTGTGAAAAAAGTAATTGTCGAATTTTCCAAATCTTTCTGCTATAATTTAATGATTAAAATGATTATAAAGCGTAACCATGTTTGAACAACCGAAATATTATTAAAATCCATTTCACGACAAACTATCCACAATTTCACCAACATTTTAACTCAAAGCCCGTTTTCCAGAAAAATATAAATATAAAAATATTTTTACAAAGAATCGCTAGCAGATGCGTTTCACATTTCGCAATATTTTAAATACTTGAGAAATGCTCAAAGTCGAGGTCGCGACGGGGCGACGGCGACGTAACGCGACCGCGCCGGCCACTCGTCTCCGCCGCGCCTCGCCGCACATAAATCACGGATACTTAAGACTCCGTTTTGTCTGCCGCTTTCATTTACACTGCACGACTTTTTAAAATTTGGATATGGATTTAAAATAATGTAATTTAGTTCTATATTTTTGTGGCGCATGACTTGATTTGGAAATTGAGATTCGCATGATAGAAAAATAATTGGGTATGTTTTTGATTGTTTTTATATTAACTCTATAGTGTCAATACAATTTGTGGTAATTCCAGCGCAATTCAAATAGAGTACCAGTGTATCCAAATTGTACCGGCGTTCACTCAACCAGTTGTACCATAACTGAACCCGACATGCAACCCTATTGTATGTAGGTACTGTATGCTGTATTGTATATTGGTAGATTTTTCACCATCATACAAAGTGGTCGCTATCTAAGCGAATAGTTACATTTTGCTACTAGCTATTAGCCTAAAATTAACCTCGTTAACTATATGCTTTCCACATAAAAAAATACAATTTACTAAACAATACCGAACATACATATATTAACACACGCTTTTTTCCTAGAAGCGGTAGGCAGACATCCAACCCACGTTTCTCCATCTATTTTCAGTCCTATGATGTGACTGACATGAGGGGGCGAGTCTACAGCCATATCGGGCACAAATTCCTTGCACCGGGCTGTTAATGAATAGAAAAATTCAATATCACTTTGTCCGACCCGGGATACGAACCCCAGACCACAACTTTGCAATAATACCGCAGTACAACTGCTCCACCGAGGTAGTCAAGTCAATACCGAACGCCACGACATAAAATCGCATCGGAATCGTATCGGCGTTCCTAAAGGCATCTTCAAGATATCAGAGAACACATGTTTTTGGTAGAAATTTGTGAAAAAATTAGTATAAAAAACACGTCGACTTCACCCGGGGTGGTCTGGCACAACACGTGTGACGCGACACAAATCTTCGATATGTAGTTATCTTATGATTTCTCGCTAAACATATTGCTTTTTGCACTGACTTATATTTTACCAGCTTTTCGGTTTCTTTTGAAGTTGTTTGTTTTGCGTGACAATATTTCATTATATTTAAGCTCTTTTCAATGCTGTGGCATCCCATTAAGCCAAGGTATAAAATGCTTAATATCTAAACAACGTTTCAGACATTATTTTAGAGTTTAGACCGAGAAAAATAATAGAACTGATATGGAATCTCCACTGCTTTGGAATAATCGTCCAATCATCATTCAAAAATGCTTCAGATACATACATAAACTCACGCCTATTCCCGGGAGGGGTAGGCAGAGGTGTCAAGACACCCACGTTTCGCCTTGTATGTTCAGTCCTACGATGTGATAGGTGGCGAGCCCATCGCCATATCGGGCACAAATTCCTTGAATAGAAAAATCCAATATCACTTTGCCCGACCCGGGACTCGAACTCGAGACTCCAGCTTTGTGATTGTACCGTAGCACAACTACGCTACCGAGGCAGTGCTTGAGATACATTTGAATAAAAGACAAGAATCTGTGTGGTTAGCGTAATTTATCTCCCAAATATGTGTGGATTCAACCCGCAAAATAAAAACAACAAATAAATCAAGTACCAAACAGTCTTATACCCAATTTTGGTAAAACAAATCAAATACCATAAACACAATTGTGTGTAATACGGAGCCAAAGTGTCAGGACCGACTTCAAAATAATTGTCGTGTAACGCTTACATAATGGCTTCAACGGTTTGAGTGCTGTGTGTGCTTATATTTAAATCTCGCATGAAATTAATTACCCGTTTCCTATGGGAGTTATTTAATTGCAAATATATTTTGTTATATTTAAACTTGTTCACAATCGTGCCTTATTTTATTGTCTTTAGCTTCATGATCGTCGTAGTTTTCCGGTGGTTTGATAATATCGAAAGATTGAATCTTATTTCTTATTTTTTTGTTTAAAATATTGAGTGTGTTATTTTTTCTTGTACGGTGAGATATTAGTCTCCTATTAATAAATATAATAATGCCGGATTGTTTCAAACCGAATAAAAACCAGCTAATACTGAAACGACATATTTGCGTAGGTTTTCTGACGGAATTTTTTCATCAATCTTAAGATTTTCGTCTCACTTTAATAAGAATAAAAGTAATTGCACAGTTTCTACGCTAAGAAGTTAAACATTAATCTTTTCTGCACCAACTCTTCTATGTCTCTCAATGAAAGATTTAGAAACAAAATCCCTAGGTCACCTCGAGCCAGTACTTTAATTTACTGTAGTAATTCGTATCTTTAGAGAAAGTTTCGCCATCTGTTTACTAACAATCCGTGCAAATTCCAAAGAAATTGCTAACTTTTTAGTACCTAAGGCTATGAATTAAGCTAGGTCTTAAAGTTGAACCTTGAAAGTCAAGTGGTTTCTCGTATGAAATCTCAGCTAAAAATACGAATTACATTTTATATTTCTCGTCCAAATAAAGGACTTTATATATTTTTGATTAAGTGGTAGACTTAGACAAATACAATTTTAACTGCAGCTTGAACGCTATAAAAAGCATCCAGATATTAATTGAAAAATGTATTTGAGGCTGATGTGATATGAAAAATCGAAGATATTTTTTTCTACTATTATTATAAAATATTGACGTACAAATATGTGGTCCAAAGGGCATCTTATAACCTAATTTCGCTGTATATTAAATTCTGATCACACCAATCAGACCATAAAGACTGCTGGAATACCTTAAATGCAAATTACTTCTTTCATAGTTGGGGAAGGCTTATATTCGTTACATGACTATTACCTAAATGACCACCTTCAAAATCTATTCTATCTGAGAAGGTGAATTGAAACATTCCTTTCCAATCGCCGCAACGATCAAAGCAGCAAGTAATCTAAAAATACTACAAAATATACATTAACCACTAAATGGATACATATCGTATTACAAACTTAAAAGACGTATAGAATTTTAAATTACAAGTAAAACTACCATCTGAACTTGACATATTTTTTGAGTACATTTTTTTAAATCCACTGATTAGTTTTTGTCGTGTAAACGGAGTAGGGCTTTTAAAACATTCTCATTGGGCTGACAAGTGACTCCGGCTAATAGGCCTTGCATGTATAATTTTTTACTTTGTGTTTTTTCAATCTCCTTAAGCTCAGATAAGGTCTCTCTTCGCTCTTATTATTATCAATTGAGGCAAAATCAAGAAGTGTTCTTATCGGGGAAATAAGTATTTGACTTTTGGATGTGCTATGTAAGTTCATTGACTATGAATAACATTTTTCAGTCAGCTAATAACGTCGGCTCATGTTATCGTCATTTGAAAACTGCGTTAAGTTCTTATGAATAACGGGGACAGTATTTAAGTGACAAATAACTATAAAACTACAAGGAACATTTGTTTTCGTAAAACTCAGGCCCGGGATTTTCTTGATGAACTATTAGTATCAGTGCGATTGAATCCTTAGTGTCTTAATGTACTACCGGTATCAAGATCTTTGAACTAGAATGCTTGAACAATAGTTTGGTCAATTACCATACAACACAGTGTCAAACATTGTCTATCAGAATGAGTACCACCGGCCACTAACATATTTGATCAAATTATCACAATACATCGTACACCGCCGTATCCAATTAGTTCGAAGATTTTCGACATATAAACAGACACCACCAATTTGGTTGTTATAAATTCTGAATGCATCCGCCCGGAAAATCGCATTGAGCCGAGCCAACCCGGACAAATTGAGAAGGTCGGTGGGCCTGCTATATCGGCGTGGGTGTGAGGATATTATATTTAGTTGCTTTATACTGCTTTTGTCCGGTCGAAGCGGGTGTTGGCCGTTTCGTTGGAGCCCTTATTAAGGGACATGACTTTGAAGTCATGCTCATGTTGCTTCTTATGGGGTAACAATGGCGTCATGTTATGACATTGGTTTGTTGATCATTTCAGTCAAATATTTTATTTTGATTATTGTTTTTATACTCAGGAATTATTTCCGGAATCAGGAACATACAAGGCGAAATGTGTATGTGCTAGCACCTCTGCTTATCCCATCTGGAAAAAAAGGCGTGTGTTTATGTATGAATGTATATAATATGTATGTATTAAATCTCGTATATTGTGCCCTATAAATAAAGCCTCTTTTACAAGGGGAGAGTTTCTCGCCTCGAACACGGAATTATCGTAAGGATATAAAAAGTTGCATGGTCTTAACGTTTATCAGAACACCATTATCTATGGCTGTCATGTAATGCGATAATGGAATACGATTCTCGCCGCGAGAAACTCTCTCTATGTAAAAGTTTAACACATTTTAACTCAGGTATTACATATAATATAGTCCAGACTTGATTAAGATCCAAGTTATCTGTCACTATAATCAAAAACTACGAATTATAAAAGCCTTGTATGTATTTTATTGCTTTTTGTTAATTTTTGGCGTGAATTGAACCCTCTAGCGATCGGTTCACAATCTGCTCCATATAATACTGCGCCGCAAGGGCGATCATATTCTGTTGATTAAAATACAAAATAAAGCTGATTGTTCGAAATTTATAGGTCACCGTTCAATTTAAATCACATATTTTATGCACATACTTAAATTTATGATAATAACGCAACTAATTAGGAATTAATGAAATAGGTTCGATGTAAAAAATATATTAACAGAGTTTACATTTTTTCATTTCTATATTTAGACATCAGCAAGTCTTAATTCGCCAAACGTCTTTTTATAAAATAAATCACGTTTAACAATAAACCTATAGTGCCGTAAAATGAATAATACAGAAAAAAATGTGAAACACTTAAAAATAGAAGGACGCAAATAAACCCTTGTATTTGAAAAAAATAAAAGTTAACAATATTATTGAGAGAATTGAACATAAGAAGGAGAATATGGTATCACTATTTATTTTGGTATAAAATACATCTAAGACATCTTCAAGAACACTTCTATGAAGACGATTATTACTACATTATCAAAATAAACGACAAGCAAACAATCAAATTTACAAAACCTTATCTGACCTTTGGCCAGAGTTTTTCGCCCATACCTTTTTACGGCTCAATAAAAAGCGGGTCGTATTAACCGCAATTACGACATTTAATTCTGTACTACAGACTTTATTTAATAAACCGCACGAATGAGCGCGTATAAAAGTGATGATGATTACAACGCACCGTAAAAACTAAGCGGTAGCAAGGTACACACTCTAAAATCTGAAATTCTAATAACATCCCTCCAACGAAATGAAGATGCGAATATAACGTATACATTAATTTGTACCGGCTTAGATTTGGCTGGATGTGGTTTGGTGTTCATTATCTCTCTCTCTCTCTCTCTCTCTCTCTGTCTTTCTCTCTTCAATCACAAACAGTCCACTCTTGGTTATAGGAACCTCTCCTAAAATTGTCATTGCCAACTATTGGAAGCGACCTTGGTATGTAAATTCCGCCAACCCGCACTAGGCCAGCGTGGTGGAATATAGAAAGAAAGAAAGAAAACTCATTTATTAGTCACAATGAGATGACGCACACACTCGTATAACATAAATTTATATATCTAACTTACAACAAAAAGAAAATAAAAAAATATATATATACGGGGCTTCACCACTCTCAATCGGACTCTTGATTGTAGACAAGATCCGTGCCCTGCAGTAGAACGTATATGGGCTGATACAGTAAAGTAAGAAATGACCTGCATTCAAAGACTTGCAACCTTAATTTAGATCTTCTGTTCACCTTGATGTTACTGCTGCGTTTAATTGTGATATGAAGTTATACATTACTACAGAACCACTTGAAAATCTATTGCATTGCCTATTCTATACTATTCGCAATTTGAAGGTCGTGATCAACGGTGAAGTTCCTGTACTCAAAGATGATGTAGATGATGATATTAGTCTAGTATTTGATTATATAAAAATATGATCAAATACTAGATGGACAAAATAAATATCCAGCAACATCCCTCCTCTTCTTATTCAAGGACATAATATTTTCTTTAGACTGCATTATGTCAGTTTAAAAATAGCTTCAAAAGTCTATGATCTAACTTCGTAACTTCCAGTTACTCTACATCTCGAGTACGGGCGTTAAGATCGTCGCACATGTAACCCGTTAGAGCCCCGAAATGTTTAATTTTGTCCCCCGCGCCCCCTACGCGGGGGTTGATACCCAAATATGGGGGTGGGACCACCCCATCCCGAGTCACCCCACCACTTGCGTTGTAATGTATGACGGGCATAGTGCACCTTAATCACTTATTTAATTGCAACATTTATTTTGTTCATTAAAATACTTGTTTTCCTTGGACGGTCTGCAGAAAAGTTTAAAAAATAACAACTAGACGCACTAAAGTTTGATCATCATCTGAATGCAACCCGTAGTTCCTTAACTGTACTTGTGTAGTAAATTTCTTAATATTTATATTTTAATATAAATCAATCTAGATAAAATATTTTTATATTTCGTAAGAAAACCCTAAACTATTGAATTCATGAAAAAAAAGCAAATAACTGAGAGCTTGCCTACTTTAATAAAAGACTAGGTACGATTGCTGAATATAAAAAGGATTATTTAAAATATATTCCCTTTTTACTGATAGTATTGTCAGATTTACTTGATTTACGTTTATTTACATGTAATGCCAGAAAAATTGGCAGTTCGAATAGTATATATATTTAACATTTTTTAAAAGGAGTTTTTTAAATTTTTGATTATAAAACACATTAACAATTACTAGTCAAACACGTGTTTTGCCAACGGTACCAACACATAAGAAGAATGTACGGTTAGCAGCGAGCGTCGACAATTTAAACGCTCTTACTTCTCGGGACTCGAAGTTTATCGTGGCCCGTAACTACATCCCCCTGTATCATACCACCAGTATAACATTACCCCCTGCCCCCCGCCGGCCGCGCACCAAATTGAACATTAGCGCGGGGCCCTCCCCTCTCGCCAAGTGTCCACGTAAACTGGTCTTCTGTACGAGGAATTCCAAATATTAGACGCCTTCGCCCATTCGTATGCTCCCGTTAGTGCTAACAGTTAGACGGTTTGAAGAAAATTTCGGCGTTCACCTAATGCGAGCGCTTATTTGAAGTGGGCTGCTTTCCGTCTAATTTGGTGAACGGATACTTTTATGGGACCTCTTTGGAGTTATTACGCTTAATATTACTTTGAACAATGCAATTTTCGTGTATTCAGGTACGCAGGTATGGGATGGGAATTCCGTTGCCCTGCGATTAAAATTTGCCCTTCGCTACTAAGATGAGCTGTAGACTTGTAATCTTGTTTCTGGGAGTGTTCGGGATAAATTGAGACATGTTCTTCAGGTGGAATCACGATTAGGTGCTTATTGTTAATATCTACGGTCTAATATTTAAAAATTGTATGTGACTTACCAGTTTTAAGTTTATCTTATATTCAGTAAATAGTTCCTAATTTGTACATAATTTCTATGAAAACAGTGCATTAAATATCGATCTAATTATTAAAATCTTGCAACATACATTTGTACGTGATAATTAATTATGTAATATTTTTGCAATTAAAATCAAATTCTATTCGGCCTAATCTAGTTTTAACAAAATGTACTATATATACTTATTGTTTAATTAAATTAAATCTAAAATTTCATTCATATTGATGTTGACGTTTTCAAAATATCTGTTGTATTCGTATTCCCGAAGTAGCTGGTAGATTGGAGTGCCAGACACCAATCACGCCTTCACGCCAATTAAAATGCAGATACATGGAATAGTTCCTAAAATTTTCTGAATCCACTGCCAATCAATAGTTTGAAAAAGTCTGAGATACTCCTGTAACTAACCTTGATGTTTTTATTTACATTTTGAATTTGCGTGTAGCTGGTTTTGAAAACGCAATAGTTCCTCTTATTTTCCATAGTTTACTATCCACAATCCTTATACGGTACTAATTTTCAATTCAATTATTTGGTCAAGCAATCAAGCTCGAATGAGTTTTTTAGCTTGAAAAACCTGGAGACGATTCGACATCGTAATTTATACGTGTAATTTATATGTCTACGGTCGCTTATCACATCTTGAGATAGAAAAATACTTGGCAAAATATTTACAACACTACTAGCATCTTTAACCTATCAGGGTTAAATGAAGATATTATTTTCACATAGCTTTTATCGAATCATCGCCTAACGACCTGCCATCGATACGGAATAGTCCTCATTCCTTTTTGTAACATAATATTTTCGCAATCGCTGAAAATACACGAAAAAAGATGTTCATAAAAATATATTAGCATGTTAATATTTCAATAGGGCCTAAGTGTGGGAAGGCTTAGAGCCTTTCATATGGCTTTTAAACGGGCCACGTAACAACCCCTTTTGTAGAAACGAGACTTATTGAGGGAGATTCATTAATATTCATGTAGTTGGAAGTCATCAGGAAATGTGAACAGTCGGCCAAAAATAAACTACCGCAATAACATTCAATAGCAGCGATATTAATGGAAAAATAACTTATGTTTTCATATTAAAATTTGATGAAATTGTAAAACTTCTTGTTTGCAGTTCCTACTAATTGTTTTCCTTATGTTATAGGTAAACGAGTTGCTACTTTTCCTAAGAGATTTGCTTAGCTTCAGTTCCTAGTGTCAATTTTCGTTCTTCTGATTTCAGCTGATTTGAGAGTAAATGATTGAAAATGCATGACTATAATGATACAATCAGAATTCATCTGTGATTTTAAAAACTATTTTTGTCAAAAGTCGCCCAAAATGAATAGGCCGACTTGGAAATCAAAATAATTATTGTTCATTCACAGCCCAAATATAGACAAATGTGATATGATTAGTATTGTGTAATTTTATACCAATCAGTAGTTTCCTGGTAAACCATTTAATTGTAATTTTACTCTATAATTATAGGACCTTGGATGTGGCTTACATATGCTTTATCAAAATAAGCGTATGATTCATTGTTTGTTCATATTGAATCGTTGGCTCTTCGTGGAAGCAGCACATGTTGGCCAGTATTAGGTATTTGTTATTATACGAGAAATAGCTTAATAATATAATACAATGCTTTTGAGCATTGTGACCACGGTAAGATATGGTGGACGATGTATCATATTGTCTAAAGCAATAGTATCACATTTAAAGTTAAGTCAGTATACATAAATAAATACACCTAACAGTCACATACATTCATAGTCCTGACCCCACACTAAGATCAAGTGTTGTGTCGTATGCAGGAGCCGTGAGAGACTTATCGGTCACACAAATACCCAGCCCCGGAACAAATACCTATGGATCACACCAAATTTTTTCTTGGCGCGGGGATCGAATCTGCGGCCTCATGTTTCACAGCCGGCGTCCAACCAACTGCGCCATGTAGGCTATCTCTTATGATTAGATATTTTTTGCAATAGTTCAATCACACTGCACTTCTTATCAAGTATATTGCAGTCACTTTATCATGATAGAAAAAATAAACAAAATGGTGCAATAAAAAAATATACGAGCAATATAAATTAGGATTGTTGAATATAAATGGCCATTTATTTCTTATTTATTGCTATATATTATAATGTATGAGCGCTGGTATTATAATAAATAAAAGTTATATAAATAAGTAAGTGAACTGATGATATGATGGCCTTTTTGCTTTTTTTGCAATTTTTTTATTTGCAATGTGTTTGCACTAAAACAATCACCCAGCTTCGTTTTTGGTCGTAGTCTTGATATACCTTGTAGAAACATACACCATTGGTTTATATAACGTACAAAAGTTTTAGGTTCAAACCCCTCCAATATACCAAAGCATCAGTTTTACATCTATCTGGAAATCTGCGTCCGTCGTAAAAATTATGACCGAACATTTGAGTACACGAACACGGGTCCTGTTTTACGACACGTAACAATCCTCAACCGCTGTCCGTTCGCCATAAATCAAAGTCACTCGCGATCCTTTCAATTAATACCCTCCGAGATACATTTACATCTGAATATGAAAACGGCAGGAATGGTGTAGATGTATATGATGCTGTGTTGAGTGTGGTTGTCTTTGGAATGTGGAGCTATATGCCGCTATGTTAACGTAAGGGTACGGATGTAATATTTGACAATATGATTTTTATTGCAAGGAATGGTGAGACGACCATGCCTGATGGTCCCTCACTGATCACTCAAGGACACAGTAGGAAATCAAACATTCCACTGCTCCCGCCATCCTGAGACATAAGATAGACATAAGAATATCCAGAAGTTAGTTACTCTGGCTACAATCTCATTCAAACCGAAACACAACAATTGTATTTGCAACAAGCATAAAGAGGTGTACTAGGAACGATCCTCGGTAGTACGAGCTTCCTGCGTTCAGTAATCTCTGCCTTCATACAATACATAAAGGCGTGAACATAAGTAGTATGTTCCTATACCAGAATTTTCAATAATTTAGTTTCTACAAGGATTATTGACAATACCGATTATTATAAACTGTGATTCAAAGTTAGAATTAACTTTCCCCAAGCACGGCTTTGAATTGAATGTTTCAGTAAAATATAATTATCAAAATTCACTATACCAAAAATGAGAAAATAGTACATTATAGCAGTGAATGAGCAGAAGGATAGTCATTAATAGACTTGCTATTTTTACCACCAATCGTATTATCCAGATTCAAACCTACGTCACCGCCGGATAATTTAATACAAATGGCTTCCCCGAATAAGTTCGAGCTCATTGTTTGGTCTAAAAAGGTCCAAGAAATGTTTTACCCCATTGTATATTTCGTGTTTGTCTTATTCATTACGGCGTGTGTTCATATTTGATTTCGGCTCATTTACTGGTCCGCTGCTCAGTTGAGTGTACTTTGCTAAGTTTGCTGGTCGAAGATTTTCTGTTAATTTTCCATTGTTGGCCGTACGTATTTGTTTTGCGCTGGTTTTTTGTTCGGCTCACGATTATACCGTCAGAGGTGTGGAAATAATTTTCTTTTCTTTTTTCCAGGTAAGCGAGCTTGAACTTCGGAAATTAAAGGTAAATTAGTTGGTTAATAGGTTAAGTTTTTAGGAGCCATTTTAATAATGAAGTTTTTCGCAATAACTTTTTTACAAATTATATTTGCATATTAGAATCGATAGAGTCATGAAGTATTTCCTTAGTTTAATTATAATTTAGCGAAAATATTAATGAAATAAAGAAAAATATTCAAGGAGAATGCCCATTCATAGTATCGTTAAAAATATCGTAGATCCATAGCATTTTTCGGTTTTTCCTTCAAGATTTTCCTGTTTTATCTTCGGCGACAGTTTTTTATAAAATAAAGTAATTATTATTACATTTTGTTCCTATAGCCGAAGGCAAATAAAATATTTTTATTGGACTTCAAGTTATTTCTCCAGGAACTCCCTGTCTATTTTGCCCGTGTGTCTCTGTATATTTATATAGGTATTTATTAAAAACATATATTTTTCCCTGCACAAAAACGTAGGCTTCATCGAGGGACAAAAATTTTCATACCGATACTACGTTACATTTCTAAAGTTTGGCTAATATTTGATTAATAGTTAACTAATGTAAGTGTTACCCATAAGACAGATTACACACATCTGATAATGAATTTCAAGATGTTTTAAAAGACAGTTTGAAAATACAAATATTATTAAATGATAAAGTCTGTTAAGTACAAACCAACAAGTTATCCAATAAAGTCTATCAATATACTAATATCCGCTGAGCACCCTCGCCTATCCACGGCAAATTTCCTCTGTCTGTATCAGACTCAATCAAAAATAAATCACACAACGCACGTCACGAAATGCTATGTGTTACAAGATAAAAAACTGCTTATATTTTGCTAAGAATTCGGCAGCGAAACGATATGATGTGGGTTCAATCCCATATAAGTGTTAAATCCTTATGTATCTGTTCAGGTCTAAATGTTTTCATTCAAATATACTCCCTTGTTTTTCGCATTTTATATATTCAATTTGTTATTTGAGTATAAAGTCTTAATTTTTATGAGATAAAATACAGATCGATCTGATTCCAGAACTTAAAACCAACAGATCAATAATTAAATAAACTATACTATGTTCCCTTCTATCCCATACATAACACCACCACATGACAAATTTCATTAAGATATTAACGTAGGTGTATTGATTTTGGTTATCCTTGAGGTATGAGTCGGCCTTACTAATTGACGCAAGCTGTGGTTGAATGTCATCTACAGTATACAATCCGGATCATACAACTACCGGCCAACCTGTACGCTCCAGGAAATTAGGATTGGATCTGTCTATATTCATGTATATGTTGGGACACTGAGCTTCCGTAAATTAATAATAAATATAGTATATACTTGAAAATTACATACGACATTAATCGAAACTCCACATTGTTTTACAGTTGGTTTTTTAATCAAATGCTTTACAGTATTCTTCACCGAATCTGACACAAATATTTAAATAGAAATGAGCCACGAAAGTTTCTAAAACATCAGTTAACATTTCCACCGGGACTAACCAGCCTTACCCGATAACGCCCGTCACGGTAAAACAAACTCAGTGGGCTTACCAAAATCGAACACCAACTTTGCATCGGAATATTTCCATACATTGCACATCCAGAACTTAATAACATAAATCTGTTATCCCAAGCCCATCCCGGCAGTGTTCAAGGAACAATAGTTCCAGCTATGTATACTGTCCGATGTAATTGAATCGGCCCGTCGCGTCACCGGGGACTTGTCCGGGACGTTTCAAATGTCGTTTATAATAATATTATTACTAGGAAACCGGCGGCGATGTCTCTAATTATATTCCTGATTCGATGGAGCTGCGGTTACAGCTGGAGACTAGGCTAGGTCTGGCCTGGCTGGGCAGTTTGGATCTGAAGCAATTTAATGAATACAGTATTCAATGTAAAAGGGAGATTAATCTATACGTATTCAGCAACACAAAAATATAAGCGTCACACCAAAAAAATAACCTGTAAATAAGATTGAATTAATCGTCAATTAAATACAGTTGAATTTCTAATATAATTCGCTTTCGAATTAAATCTGATTAATATTGATCGGCTTCGAGACCTACTGACGATTGTTGGACATAAAAGCCTTCAACTGTATGTCAACGAACTCGACCTTCAACTCCTCACATATATCCTTGAAATATTTATACAGCTTTAGGATAAGTTCAAGGTCTGTGCGATTGTTCATATGAAATATATACATTCATAATGCTTTTTTCTAAAAAATCCTGTTGTCCAGAACCGTTTCAGTAACCTAGCTTCTTGAGTTTAAAAAGAAACAAATATGTTATTAACATCCGTGGCGCGTTTAGTTAGACTGTAGCTGTGAAACGAAAGGCCGATAGTTCGATCTCCACAACGATACAAAGGTTTGTGTGCACCGCAAGTATTAGTTCCGAGTCTGGGTGTTTGTGAGGCCAAAAAGTCTCGACCCACGACACTTGATCTTAGTGTGGGGTCACGACTATGTATGTTGCTGTTGGGTATATTTATTACTAATTTATTAAAAAACATCCTTGTGAAACAAATGACACAAGTCCGTATACTTTCGTAAATTTCACAATATTTACACAGTAGAATTTTGGCGCGTCACGATTCTCAAAAACAATGCATAATTGAGTGATTAAAGCTTCTTTGCAGATATTGCGCGCGATGACCTTTAAAAATTGGCCAATAATGTCAGAATATGGTCGACGGCGTATCGATTGCGGTAAACGGCTCGGTTGTAAATCGTCGGATCACGCGCCTCCGCGGGGTTGAATATACTTTTTCTGTGGCCTCGGGCTCGTATTTACTGGGTGGCTTTCACCTACTAAAGAATGGAGGTGATGGTATTTTAAGGATTTATTTATGTAATCGCAATACAATATTTTTTTGCACACAAATTACAAAAGTTGTAATATACAAACACAATAAAAATGAATAGGTGTCGGGAGCGTATCGTGCTATGTGTAATAAATTATCATAAGTGCTATTTATTTATTCGTCATGTGGTCATGTAGGCAACATGACAAATTTAATTTCATTTCAATAAACTAGTTTTTTTTTTGTTCCAAGCGATTTTTATAAAACCTTGCCATAATATGAGGATTCTAAATCATGAAGTTGTATGGTAAATTTGAAAATAAGACTGTCCTATTTGACTGTACAAGCTCTTATTTTACATCCTCATACAGATGTATCTAAACCAAAACTAATATCTAGACGATTAAATTTTGGCCATACAGAGATCGAATTCACAATTTTTAAGTTGCAAAGAGACCTTTTGATCTCTCTAAGTATACGTATTGCTTGCAAAAACTAAAAAATAAAAACATAAATAGACATAAAAAGTAAATATACTCTGCATAAAAATAATATCGCTGAATAAAAAATTCTGTTAAAAATCTTAAACAAAATTTTCCTTTACATTAAATAGTATTTATTTTACCACATCCACGATTTCACAGGGCCCTGTGAGTCGTCCAAAGCAGTCGGTTCCCCGTGAGAAATACACGAGCCGTAATAGACGCCCGTGATTTCGGTATGGACTAGCGTAATTGCCAATTCAAATCCAGTTTACGCCGTAAACTGCTACAGGAGTGTAATTTTAAAATATTGACCGCCCGATGCTGTATATTGCCAATTTCACTCGTGCTATATGATAAATATTGTGGGAATTTATAAAATTTCCAGATATATTTCATATTTTGGTACGTATTTTTATGATAGATGTTGAAGAGGAATATCGAATTTTCGGTTTAGTGAATTTTTTACTTCATAGTAAGGCCTGAGGATGTAATATCTTGTCTAATGTTATGAGTATCCAAAGTACCCTTAACTGTGACCCTAAAAAATCTTCAATGAAGTGGACGAAAATCAAACCTCATTTGTCTCCTGTCTTCCTTCACATTGCTGTACAGAGGCAGATAAATATACAGGATATATCAAGACTGCTACCGAAAACGAAGCAGGGTGGTAGTTTTAGTGACTTACGACAAAATACAATTAAAATTTTTGCAAAAGGACGCGATATGTTTTTTTGGTATTTTTTTCCTTTCGTCGTATTTGGGTGGTAAATCCATAGTTTTTTTAAAATAATAAAGTCCAGCCTTTTCTTTTAAACACGCTATGGTACGCAAGGGCTTAAATTATAATTTTAACAAAAATTTGGATTTTATTTGCATTGTGTCTGTAGTCACTAAAACTATCTCCCGGCTCCGTTTTCGGTAGCAGTCTTGACAGACCATGTATTATGCCCCAATCCTACTTTCCGTAGTATGTATACTAGCTTGATTACATTAGTTCCAGCGCACTTGGCTCGTAAAGTGCGATGTGTATGTGGTAGAGACACGCTGTAACCAAATTTCATTAGTACGAATGAGCGAACTCTGCTGGGATTATACCATTTTGTCACCTAAACAGACATAGGTAGGTGATATACTTAAGATCGGTCAGTAGGAATGTCGGATTATTATCGATCCTTAAATTAATATGGGCCTTACCCTGCGAATCCTCTTTTTGATACTGAAAGCTTGATAACTCAATTCCAATGCCAATGCTGTCATAACTTACTTTGAAATAAGCCGCCTAATTGTAAATAAATAAATACGCACAACAGTCACATAGTCCTGACCCCACACTAAGATCAAGTCTTGTGTTGTGAGTAACAGAAACTACGAGAGACGTTTCAGTCTCACAAACACCCAGACCCGAAACAAATACCGTGGCTTCACGTTTCACAGCCTGCGACTAACCAACTGCGCCACAGAGGTTTTCGTATATTATAATTTATCTTTCTCTAAAGACCATCGCTGAAACCAGTCTTTGTCTACTACCAATTTCTCTTCAACTCAGATCGACAATTTACTTTCACCAAGAAAAGGAATGCAGAATTGTGCCTCTTAAACAAAGTACGACCATTACACAGGCTAATTCTTGCCTCTAGCTGGAAATTTGTTGTTCTAGTTAGTCGTTACAAGCCTTTAGGAGTAAAATAAAAATATGCGTGAAAAATAAACTGAATTTTTACAGCGTAGTGTTCCACTTATGTTTTAGTGGAACCAACTAGGGACGCTTACACAATGCTTACACCACACGTTAGTGAATAGTTTTAAGTAGAAGATATGGGTATATTGTAGCTAATTTTAATGATAACTCGATTAAATCGCTTTGAAGCACTTATCCACCTCAGCAACTTTTTTAGAAAGAGTGGACAATGGAAACTCAAGCTAGGAATGTAACCAAATAATAAAACGAATAGACTTGAAGTATTAATAAATAAAAATAAATAAAGCACAGAATGAACCGCAATAGGTACGTTCTCCAAGCAAACGTGTGCCAGAAACAAATAAAAAATTGCGTCATTCAATATCAAATGCGGTCACAATTATCATTAACTTCGTTGAATCACAAATTCACATATAAGGCGGGGAGAACGAGAATTTTTAATATTGAATATGGACCATTATATTTGAAGGTCACAGATTAAGTCCTAGGGCACAGACATTTGACTTTTACAAGTCACTAATTATTGAACCTCCGGTCCATAACAAATTATAAACCAGCACATTACTGTAAAATATTAAGTCAAAAATAAACCTTTAATTAAAATAAAAGTTGGAGTAATTATACAATGTTTACGAGTTCTTGAAAGCGTAAAACTTAAATACATCATTATCCAGATTTTAATAATGGCCAAGTACAGTTAGTTAAAAATTCATACGACGATGAATTGTAAAGTAACATTTTATATTAAACTGACATGAATCGTTGAGTAGCGAATCCTTTATTAAAACTCACGCAGGTATTACTAGAGTAAAATTTCAGTAATTTTTTGTCTTAATATATGGGTGATGTAAATGTTTTTTTAGTAATATCCAGTGCAGAGTACGGGCCTCCTCTACAATCGAGAGAACGTATGAGAGGGATATGGTAGGGGCATATTGTATTTATTTATTAATACCATTAACTGGTAAGTGCCACGTACTTACGTGGTGGCCTGTTGGTAACGGACCAGGTGCGACTGCCAACATGCTCACGGTTGTAGCGGGTTCAAATCCCAGAGCACACCTCTGACTTTAAGGTATCATGTGTGTAGTGACAGTCAATCACCACGCACTATAACAGTGAAGTAAAACGTCGTGAGGAAACCTGCCTACCATAGCGATTTGTATGAATTTCTATAGTATGTAAAAGTTCGCTAATCCGCGCTAGGTCAGCGTGGTGGACTATATGCTCTTACCACTCTCAATAGTATCTTCGATTGTAGAGTAGGCCCGTGACCTGCAGTGGGGCGTATTTGGGCTGATACAATACAATACAATACAATACGATTAACTGGCAGCGTGGTATGCCATATCGAGGGCCAAGTGTGTCCACCACAGCTCGTGAATGGCTCGGGGCGTGGACTCACTCGCACACAAATTGACGTTATTAAACAAGCTTCAAATTGTTTGCAATTACCGCCAGAACGCTTTACACGATCGCCTCCAATTATACACGAGAAATAGATACCTTTTGCTATTTTAATTCGCATTGTTACCTCGGGCATCGTTTATTGTGTCGGAGATCGGTTGCGTCAGTCTTGCATTTTTTTATACTTCATTGGTATTTTTTGAAGTGATATTTTTCACATAAATGTAGCACTTGTAGATTTTGAAAAATACTGTATATTTTAGAACTATTCAGTTTTGAATTTATCATGAAAAGGCTGACTTGACTTAGTAGACAAATCAAGGTAAGTTCTAGGTCAAGTAGATAGTATACCGTATGAGAAAACAACATCTGTTGCTTATCACTCGGGCAACTATAATTATTGGAATTACAACAATCTATGGTGCCAGTTCATCTAATAGGAGTCTAGCTCCATATTTTTTTCTTCTTTATATGCCTCCGTGGCACATTCGGTTAGACGCCGCCTGTGAAACAAAAGGCCGCAAGTTCGATCCCTGCACCAAGAGAAGATTCGATCTTAGTGTGCGGTCAGGACTATGTATGTGCCTATTGGGTGTTACGTATTTATATCAGAATCCCACTTCTGGCCAAAATCCCCTAAACTCCTCCATCTTTATTGATTCAGGGCAATTTCCAACCACTGTTTTAACTGTATAGGTCATCCCGCCATCGTTGTCTTTAGGCATCCATCGACCGATATACCCCAACCACCATAATACTATTAGAATTATCTATACCAGTGCAAATGTCCGCCGTAGCACTAATCTGTCGCAATGTTGCTATAGCTTTATCCAGCGCTGCAGCGATGCACGTCATTAATTAAAAACAAACAAGCCGCAATCAGCCGCTTGATTTATTATTAACGGGTGTCTGTCAGCCGGCCCGTGTTCAGCCTACAATGAAAATTGACATAGATTTTTCAAGTCTTTTGTGGAGGTTCATGCTTTTTTTTTATATAATATATATATGGGCAAAGGGAACATTCTTTATGTCGCTCATAAGTAAATTGTCTGTGTTTAAAATTGGTTAGCATTTACAGTCCCAGAATTATTTTTGAGAAAGAAAGTTGATATTTTTGGAACTAAACTAATGATTTGTTTTTTTACTATGTTTGTTCAGTATAAGTATCTAAAGAGATAAATATTGGCCTTACCTCATAGATTACTATTTTTCTAACGACCTTAATGATATTTAAACAGTTTTATAGTATGTTTGTAATTACCACTGCATACCTCTTTAAATTCATTACCTAATTAAACTAATATCGCGCAGAAAATAAATGAAAGCGAGCTTAATTTCCCGGCGTTGGTCTAAAACATGGGTCATGCAAGGCGCTTGCAATAAACACTGCAGTTTATCACTGCGGAAATACATTGCTTGATCTGCGTTCCAGTTTCATAGCTTCTACTAAGGTAGATAGTTCTTGTAACTCAGAATATTCTATTTGATTACATTTACTTGTATTTATTGATAGGAGGTCTCTAATATGTGAGAGGCCATCTGGGTTGGTACCACCGCAATGTTTATTTCTCCCGTCAAACAGCAGTTCAATACACTGTTGTGTTTCGGATTGAAGGGCATGGTAGCCAGAGTAACTACAAGACATATTGAGACTTAACATCTTATGTCTCGGGATGGCGAGCGCAGTGGAATGGTTGAATTTTTATTGCTATTAATAGCGAGACGAGCATGTCATTCGACTGATGGAAAGCGATACGACTGCTCATGAGCAGTAGCAAAACCATACAGGACCTTGAATTACAAAGCTATGCTTGACATTCCATTGCGCTCGCCATCCTGAGACATGAGATGTTAACTTTCAATGTGTGAACCGGAACACAACAGTGTGAAAACAACAATCTCGATTCTCTTTATATCTTATAATAACAATAGATTAATAATTACGTTATAATAATTGAATTGAATAGTGAAATATCCTCTGTCGCTAATCAAGATTTTGCTCGGAAAAACAGTTGTAGAAAATGATTTAAAATAACTAAGAACAAATTAATTTCACCTATCTGAATCAAACTTGCGACCTCATAGTTCAAAACCCACGCTGTCTTCAATGTGTCATGATCTTAAATCAACGTTATCTAAAAAAACTAGAACATATGTAAGAAAAATGTAGTCCCGTTTAATCTTCAAGGCGACTTGATTTAAAATCAGTGGCATTCTAAGCTCCATCTTGGTGGTTAACCAAATAAAATTTAAACGTTAATCAGTAAAAAACTGTTAACGACGTGGAAGGTGCGCGCTTTGACCGTGACGCAGTGCTATAGCGGTCGGCACGCATTTGGTCAACATCCATCAATTTCGTATGAAAAAAATATTAATTAGATATTTAAGTTTTACATAAAATAATTTTGAAAGGGTTCTCAAATTAGAGTTTCACATGTCTTAAGAACCAGCTAACTTTAATTATTTTAAACTGAAGTAAAATTAGTTTCGCTACAATATAGTTAGACTAGGATGTTAAGGAATTACTTTTAGGTATAGATATCCTCTGAATACCCTACCTAGGTAAAAATCTTCTCAAACGCATTGATATGTCGATAGTCATGTTATACTTTCAGTATCGCCACAGCCGTTATTAACACGTGGTCAGACTGCCCATATGGCCTATGATCAGCACTGGACTTCATTTAGCTGAAGAGAGAGAGAGAGAGAGACAGAGGAGAACACCCATAAATTTCTAACGTGCTTTACCCAATATCTTTGTCAGTGGGCAATAGTGTTCAACTTGGAAATAACTAGAATTATAATAGTATTCGTAAATCTAAATTAAAATAAAAACCAAATAATAGTAAATAAAACCGAAACTCAAAAGTTACGTTATATATTTTTAATCTTTACAACCCGTAACTATCTTTATCAGATTTTAAAATGGCACAATTTTACAAAATACTTAACAAGTAAAACATGGAATTTACACACATTCGATAACAATCTGTAGGGTGAGGCTTATCGAAATGGAAACATGCGTTGAATTAATACTATAATTAATTTAGAATTATAATATTATGCTAACTTTAATTTTAAACGAATTAAACTAATTGCGTGACTAGATTACGAATTATATGTTAAAATACTTGTTAAAACAGCTTGAATTGTTTATATTTGAAAATTTTGGCGTTTATATTATAGCACCCTGGGGACAATTGTTACAAGTGACTATTGCTTAGATTTAATCAAGCCGACGATTATACAACACGTTGAAATAATTTAATGAATACTCTTTTTTAATCGGAACACCGTATTTATTTACAAAAGTAGTTATAATTACTTCTTTTTAAAGCTTTCGCCTCGCAAATAATATTCAAAATATTTTCGTATCATTTGAGCTCAAAATCATATATATCCTTCATCAGGTCCACTGTAAATTACACATAGAAAGAAAGAAGAAAGTAAACACATTTATTTGTCACTTATCACAACGCACACACTCATATAACATAAATTTACATAGACCATACAGAAATTAAAAATAAAAAGTTTGTACGTCGCAAACAAGTGTACAAGTGACACATCAATAGATTACTTTAAAATCCATAAAAATACTTGATAAATATTTTTGCTATCCATCCTTCTCGTCTGTATTCACCTGTTTCACAGCTCCCGGTGTTAGCCGAACTAAGAACTCGTGCTTACAAATCAACGAGCGCATTATACAAACGTATTACCTCGCCGCGGTACTGTTCTTAACCATACATATTATTTATAATGTCTAGTTTAATATTAGATTTATTGTTTACTATGAGTTGAATTTGTCAGTAGTGTGGATAATCTTGATTGAAATAATAAAAACGACCTGCATGGCTACTGGCTTTAAACTGTGAATAGAGCCTAGAAATAATTTAGAGATTCTACATGTTCCAAGTGACAGTAATGCTTAGTCACAATATAAAACATATATATTTTTTTTTTATTGCCATGTAGGCAGACGAGCTAGCGGCCCGCCTGATGGTAAGCGGCTACCGATGCTCATGGACCTCCTTAGTGCCAGGGGACCAGCACAACAAAACACAAAACTTATATATACACATACATATACAGCCGTTATTCCATATGAGCCAAGTATTAGACCTTTCTAACCTCCTTCAATTATAGCCTCATTGTCTTCCTTCCTCCTTCCTAAACTTAAAGAGATAGAAATTCATTTAGATCTACAAAGCGAGAATACTAAGAATTTCATCGAGACCATCTCCAGAAATATACATTAAAATCCTGCTCTGGATTCAAAAGCGCATTCAACAAAAAAACTCAACCACTAAATACTTAATAAACCCAAACACTATGAAATATGGAAAGGAATCTCGATATACATCAACGGTAGCTTCAGAGCGTCCGCCATCTAGCCGATTACGTAGAATTACGGGAGCATCTCTCAAAAGACTTTCAATAAAAGTAAAGATTACAGATACTGGGCACAAAAAGTCCGACCGAGACATTTCACAGGTAATCTGACTTGATTTACTTCGGCTCCGGTAATGTCGCATTACGCTGCGGGCACACTTTCAGTACCACGCGTTAGGCCACACGCTGTTATTGCTTCTATACGAGTAAATACGACTGTCCTTTTTGCTCGGGTGTAGTTTTTACTAAGGGTGAAAGAGATGGAAGAACTTTTTTGTAGATAGGCACAAAATTGTAATTGTATTCCTTGGCGATATTTTTAGTCACTAACAATTACTTATTCTACAAATATACATTAGGGATATTGCTAGTACTCTGTAGATAAATCAGTCATCTAGCTTTTATCAAAGATAACGTAGATAAAGCTGCTTTATATAGTCTGAAAAAAACGATTGTAATAACTAAGCATGTTTGATTTGCTCTATGTTACATTCATTAATTTTAATTTAATATAAAGCAAACTCACTCACAATTTCGCAAAATCAGTTAATGAAACAGATTTTCGGAAATTTAATCAGGTCATATCTATATACTGATCGAATTTCCAATAAATGTACGCATCAATTAGTTAGGTCGCAAAATACGCAACGTAAAGGGAAACCAGTTATACATTAAACCTATAAAGTAAACCACACACTTGCTAGAATGTTCAAATAAAACACTACAAATTACAAACTGCGTAATTAACACAGACAAAATATATTTTGCCTTAATAAAGGCTAAGCGTGTAAGCCGCCGTATAAAGTGTCACGAAGTAGCGTCCCGTGGCGTGCGTATAATCTACCCGTATCTTTATCCTAATTTATTTCCATTTGAGAAACAAGTATTAACGGATTTAGAGTGTTTAGTGTTAAAATGGCTGAATATGGTCTTATTTTAAATCTATCTAATGGCGCTTCTCGATTTCACGTCTTAATAAAACGATGAGAAATGATGACACTAATAAATTACGGACAAACAATACAAATGCGTCTGAAGGAGTGAAAAGTCTGTGTGGATTATATTTTGAAGCGATGAGATTCGTATTGTGATTTGTATGTAGAAAACAAAACTGTTTCTATTTTTTTGTCATTACTATAATGAATAATTAGAAATATTCTTAAATCCGCTTACCTATAGAATTGTAAAAATTAAAAAGATTACAATAATTTATCTCCTGTGATCCGCAAAAACCCTTGAAGTGATTATCAGATAAGTTAGTTTCAATTTCGTGAAATAATTTCTAACATTGAATTAACTTGACACATGACCCAAATTCCTTAATATAAATGTGTGGACGCTAAAATACGACACAAAGTAATTTCGACCCTATTTTAAATATAGGTTAGTAGTATAACAAAGAAGGACTGCCATTTTGTTTATTACAACGCAACGTAAAATGGCGCCGCTACAATTCACGTCGACAGCTAGTAAATTATTACCTGCTTTTGTTTCACTATCGGCTTTTAATTTACTGCTATTCTGCGACTTATTATTGTTTTAAACATAATTTGAATATCGTTAACGTATAGAACAAAAATTGGACTTTCGAACAAATTATCATAATGGTATAAACGAAATATCTTATACAAAAAATACATTGACAAAATGTTCTACGGTTAAATATACACGCTCAGACAAAATATTAAAACACAGTTCTTAAATTAGGTAGGTGTTATGCTTTAAAGAAATTTTATTAATGCAGAACATTATAATTTTAAGAAATATTTTCCAAATTTCATAATATCTGCCATGACTCTCTCGAACTCGAATGACTCATACTCGGCTATGCAAACTCAAATAATGTTGACACAGTGTATAGATTCCGCTCCACGTATGATAGATATTGTAATTTGTTTGTTCACGAGGAGATTCCTTTCATTATGCATCCATGCTCCATAAAATATGCATCTAAAATGAGAAAAATGTGTCGCAGTGTAGCGGGCAACATTTCACCGTCACAATGGAATTATGTCTCACGTTCGCATTTCCAAAACTCGACTGTATATCTTTAAAAATAAAGTTAAATTTCCCCTGTTGCGTCGCAAATTGTATAACGTTTTGTAATAAACAAAAAACAGCATCATAATCTCGGCTTCCACTATGAAATACACACGTCGTCAGTTCACGTTAGTTTTCCAAATAAACTGTAGACATACCTTAGTTTTTGAAAGGAATCGCTTCTACAATTCCGGGGCTGGTTGGAACGCAAATGTCGCGTCTCTAAATAAAGTTTACGATGCGAATGTGACTCGGTATATCAGACTCGTTGTATTCAGATGTGGGTAATTTTTAACGGTTAAAATTTCGAGTTTGTGGTTTACCTGCTTTGAAAATTGTGGCTCTAAAATCGAAGACTTGCGTTGTTGTCTAGTTTATATATAAGGTAGCCTCAAATATTAATGAAACCTTTATAATAGAGTTGCTTGCCCTGTCGTAAAACGATTGTTACGAGAATACTACTGAATTGAGACAAATATTGTCTACGTGGTTGAAATGTCCAGCCCCACCGTTTTTTCAAGACTGATGCGATCTATTGATTTTACGAATTAGTAAAAGGTATAAACTAATGAAACATACATCCTACTCACGTATCTTCATTCACTTCAGTCAATACCAATGTTCCCCGAACACCAATCGAAAAATCGAGAGCAAATACCAACACATTCAATAGTAAACCTTTAAACCCAGTTTTATCCCAGCACAATTCTCCCAATTCAGCGGCAGCACCCGGCATCAGTTATGGAAACGAAGGCGCGACGACGTGCGATCATGAAATTCAAATCGCACTACAATATTGTTTTGGATGTTCTTACTGTAACTGGAGTGGAGTACTCGTATTCTATTGTATCCACAATACCGTACGGTCTAGCTTTCATTTGTTAGTGGATTTTTGCGTGGAACGTGAGAAAAAGTCGGGATGGTTTGCCTTTTTGGACATATACCTTACACTGATGTTGTGACTTTAAGGATGTTTATGTAGACGTTTTGGTATTTTGAAATTGAGACTGAATTATATGTTTATTTTACCGAATACAAAACCGCCTGCAAATAGTATTTTAACGAAACGTATCATGTCCTTACAAGCCAGGAATTAGGTGGAGCCGATACCGAGACAAAAGACGGGCATGTACAGCCTGGCATAGCAGAGATAGGCACAACAATGTTCGTACAAGAGGCGGGCGATAACGCGTAGGCCGTCCCACACGGCTCCGCAGCGTTATCTCAGCAATAATCACTTTGAACAACCGAGTGGCCCACGATTACGATCTTAAATCCCCGGTAAATCTATTCCGAAGATTATAATGCGGAGGGGGAAAAATATATACGAATAATTTCATCATACCACTCCCCCTGTTGATTGCGAAATTTCAATCAAGCTCGTAAATGGTGAACATTTTCGGATCGACACTCGAGATTTTTTTGGAATTGCAACAAGGGGAAACATTATGGAAATTGAACTTTATTTCACATATCAATAAATACCAGATTTGAATGTAGGGAAGCACGCGATGCATACTATAAGTCAGGCGACGATTGCATATACGACACAGATTTATTTGTAACATTCAGATGGCAATTGTAGCGGTGACTTATTTATTACATGGCCAACGCTAATTATGTAGGGATGAAGGGATTAGTGCCGAAATGTTGGATGCATCTGCCGCTGAGTTCGCAAATCCTCGTAAACGTCCAGAGAATTTTAAGGGATTCTTTAGGAAAAATCAAGGGTGAGTAAATTATATATTTTAGTAAAACCTATGTATTAGTACTATGCTTGAAGAAATCATGCATATAACTATTATAGTTAATATTAAATTATGGATCTACAAAAAAAAATACTTCAATGAATGGTGAGCCGAGCATGCCATTCGCCTGATAGTAAGCGGTACGACAGCTCATGAACAGTAGCAAAACCAAACAACACTATGATTTACAACACAATTTACAAAGCAATGGTTGTAATGCTTTATGTTATTATCTTCAGCCATAGAGAAGAATAAGCAAAATTTTCGTTGATATCCAATTTAAAACAACACAAAAGATTCCAATGTGTACTTTATCCAATTTTAAATTATTTTAGAACACAGTGTATGTATATACATATGACTTTGTGACTAATTTACTTATAACAACAAATCCCACGCCAACCCAGCATTGTAATTCGCGTGTGTACAATAAAATAAAAACCCCATAGTCCCCCGTCGCGTTCGTTAGAGCTTACTAAAATAATAATGAAACTTTAATTTGGCTCCAAACAAGCACCCTTTCAGTTTCCATATTAAAATCGTGATCTCACCAAGGGGTCAAATAACGCATAGCTGCATTTCAGCATTAACTTTTCGGCACGTTACTTTGCGATGTTACTAATAGTGATCATACTTGAGCTTCAATTTCGTCTGAATACTCCGTGTCAGTTAATTTTGCGTCATTACCCTTTGATTTAACGTCTATTTTAGTTAAATTTGCACCAAAAATATCTTCAAATTGTGTTTGAGCCACATGTGCATTGGTATTTGAGCCTTGTGCTACAGCGTTTAGAGTTACTTTCTCATTAATGCTGTCGCTTGATTTATGATGTTCTACGTCTGAGGAATGAGAAGCACGCGTAAGCACGTGCCGAGCGCTCCCCGCTGCTACGCACTCGTTGCTTCGAGAACTGTACCAGTCTGTAATTACACACAAATTAGACAAGATTTATAGAGGGGTGGGGAACACCTTGGCAACTATAGAAGGTACTAATAACGGGTGGCCAAGTTCGATATTGCGATTAATCGAGGTAGCTGCTCCCTCGCGGTAAGCGGAATAAATTACCGAGACGTTGACGGGAACAAAACGTCTCGTGTCTTTGTACGTACTTAACGGCATATTTCCAAGCTTGTTTGGGGCTGTGGAACTGATTTCGGTTTGGCTTTTAGTGTAGCAAGCATCTAGAAGCGATTAGAACAGTTCTGATTTATATAAATCCCTGAGAAGATTTTGATTTTGTGAAGCACAGTCTACTTGTCATTAGTTTAAGGGGTGTTGTTTTTTGCTATTTCCATTACCATTCTTATATATTCAATTCGACGATTGATCATACCACAGATCTGCAAAATTTAATTTTAGATAGAGAAATGTTGTGGCATTCCATGTAATTTATATGCATTAGGCAGTCATTGATGTTGAATTTCATAAATATATATATTTATAACCATTTTGTTTCTAACAGTTCATTCACCTCAAACACGATCAAAATATAAATAAAAAACAAAACCTGCTCAAAACAAAATACACCTAAATCATTCACAAATTACACCATCACGTGTTGTAACTGCAGCTTTAAACGTGCATTAACGTTTAAATCCGATTTTACGATATCGTAAAAAAGTTACAGCACGGAGCAAACCCTTTGACACGGCGACCGCGCAGAAATGTTTGACAGCTCTATTTAACAAAATGTGGACATTTGGCAAACAATAATGGCAGTTTTAGTGCGGCCTTTTCATATTTTTATGTGGTGTTTATTGGCAGTTCTGAGGCGTTGGCATGCCGGGGCATTGAGTCACACTGTCAGGTACGGTGACATTCCTGGACATTTTTGGGGTAATGAGGATCGTCGTCAACTAGTCATTCCAGGCGATAAGAATTGTAGTGTTCGCGATAAACAAAACTATTCGCTGGTTTTTACGGAAATATTTTAAACTTTCTTTGAAGTTATTGAATTGAATTTACAGGAGGGTAATATTTTTGATGATGATGTTTGAGATAACCTACTTTATTAGTGATAATGAATTTCTTCCCCACGCTTGTAATCTATGCTCAGGCAATGTTTGCGCAACTTAATTTAACTCACACAAAGTGGGTCACCCGACATGGGAATCAAATCTAAGATTATGTCACACGTGTTAGTCCCATTATTATCTAATAAGCTATTATACGTCATCGTCGAGTCATTAATATAAATATCCAAAAAACGATACTTTTTTTATATTTCATTTCTTCCTCTTTTTTCCTATTCCTGGTGATGAAATCATCGCTATTTACTGAAAGATAATCATTATTTACACTGTCATCAATCGCATTTCTGTCAACAACATTATCTCACATTATTTGTCGCCGCACATCATTAAAGCAAACTAAACATCCGACCGATTTTAAAAGTGCACAGCACACGCAAAACATCTTGAGAGTCATAAATTTTAAACTAACAAGTATAATACGAGGATCCACTACCTGAAGCAACCCCTAGAAAGGAAATAAAAACTTATCAAGGGAACTTTGTTCCCGGTTATCTTAGGGGCAAGTAAACACTTTTTATTTTATGGCCACCCGCGGTTTTATTACCATTCAAGTCGAAGTACTGCAATAGTTTCGTGGAAACTATTGTGGTGTAACTTGCGTCGAGGTTTGCAGTTCTTGCCGGTGCTTGCTTTCCGAATGCAGTTGTACTTAGTAAGGAAGCATTTAGGAAAATGCTTGAAAAAGATAATGTTAGAAACGGTTACTTCACTTCACCCCGGTACAGTTCATTACTTCCTTTTCCCACCCAAAATTTTTCACCGTTGTATTCTCAACGTACATATTTTATGTGACAGAAGATGTTTAATCACATACAAGTAATCCTGGCCATATTAACCTTCATGAATGTATCGTAAAACTTAAATATAATTAATTGCTTGGTTTTAGAGCAAAAAACAGGACCCCTCAGTTTAGTGCCTTAAACTGCAAAAGAAACAAGTTGTTAAAATACAGTAATTAATAATTTGTAAATAGTTTCATTTTAGATTTCTTTTCTTTTTAGAACATAACTCATGTCTAGATTAAAATATACACTTTGAAAGTAGACAATACTAAAGTTAAAGTAGTAATGTGCCATCATTACACCGTCTATGTTACCATTAACCCTAACATTCACTGGAGGCTATATCTCCCCCTTGATATTCACGTTGATACCAACATTACCATCACGGAATCCCTATTCTGCCTTTACACCATTTTTACCTTCATCTAATGCCTTCTAAGGAGTGGTCACTGATACCCAAGCATTAAATACACTCAATTACTCAACCAATTTGATCATATCGATTAGGCATCAGCCCCATCGCATGCTTCCTTCACATTTAACAGCCCTCATGCCCAAGCGGAACAGTGAAATAGCCCTGCATATCCCATCTATAAAGCCTTATCATTTTTATACTTTAACCCTGTCTTTCAGAGCGTTGTAAATGTCTCTATTCCCTAAAATATATATAAATCCTCTAAATGATATCGTTAGCGATAACGCTGGATTTATAACGATGGTGTTCTTCTCCCTATACGTAATTTGTTCTAGAGCGTTTAGGGATCAATAAACTTGTTGTTGCTTATCGTTCCTATAGGTATCTTGTTTTAAGACTGTCTGATGTCCTCGTATATTTAAGAAACCATTCAACGAAATTATATTTTGAGTGAGAAATACGCAGTATATTTTCTGGCTAAGAAATTTAACTCTACATTTTACGGCTGCCAATCACTATGAAATGCCTCGAGACCACAGATAAAAAGCCTTAAAACGTCTCTTTCAAATAAAATAATCCAGCCAAAAATGTCCACATTTCATAGCCACAGATTAATTGTACAGCCATCTCATTATAAATTGATGAATAGAGCGTGGTGAATCAATTAATTAGGGAGCCGATGGGTAAGCACTGTAACAATCGATACGGGGGTCACTGTCTAGGTGTTCATTTAAGTTAAGATTGGACTCGAGATTAAACAGCCCAAGGTTTTGCCCTAACTTCTGTGGGACAATGTTTGAGGATGAAGCGGGATTTGTGAGATGAGTTTTATAAGTAAACTTTGAAAACATTGTTGTTTTCAAAATTGTTTCATTTTTTGTTGCTTCAAATATGAATTATCACTTGATGGTAGACTCCGTGACGCAATTTGAAAAACTCGTTCTGTGTATCGTGACTTCGATTCCCGCAACGAGAAAAAAATCTGTGTAATGCAAAAATATGTGTTTCGAGTCTGGGTGTTTGTGGGAAAAGTCTTGTGGTTATTGATACTTACGGGATAAGACGAGTATCTCACTTAAGGTCATGATAATGTATGTGATTCTTGGGTGTCTTTTTTTATTTTTATGTTTTTTTTTTTTAGATTCTGGCTCGGGACAGTGACTGCATTGCATCTGGTGTTAAGTGTAAGTAACGTACAGACGGTAGAACACGCTTATGGAGGCAATGTCCCTCCGTGGCTGTAGCGAATCTAAGTTGCCCGTAACGCCTGCATCATTTACAATGCGGATGGCGCGCCGCTGCAGTCCATACCAGGCATCGAGCAAGTACTGGGCGGATCCATCCCAGAGGTGCGAACAATATTACATAACAGGTCCGACCTGCGCTTTGTACAAGCGGTAAAGTTGAAAAACCGACGCACCTCGTTCAGGACTCCCACCCAGTGTGAGGTGGCAGATATTAGGCACTTGATGAGATTTTTTTTATTTGGATTAAGATCACAGCATGCCAATTCTATCCATTGGGTGTATTATTATTTTAATTAGTATGTAGGCATTAATAAAGTAAGTGGAAAAACATAGCAGCAAATGTTTTAGTACAATGAAACCCTGACTGACAATGTATGCAAAAGTGTTTTTGTTAGTCATTCTTTCACACAGCAACGGATCGACATGCATAGTTTATGGCTCGGAGAGTGACATCGGCTGGTTTTTATCCTGGAAAAATACACGGATCCTATACGATGGATTGGCTAGAATGTGGTTTTTTATAGAACTATGGCAACGAAGCATTTAAAAAGGATTCTACTTAATATAGTTTTTTCGTTTTACCAAACTAGAGATACAAAATCATTCAAACCAACGCGGTAGATTTAAATATAACTATAATATTAGAAGGGCACTCAAAAACCGCTACATCTTCTACGCTGAGACCCGAGTAGTGTCGAGGGGCATTATACCTTCTTATCGGCACTCGTTAGTCGCCCCTAATAAAACCATCCCCTGTAATCTTAAGGGTTGTTGCAAGTCTCTCGAATTTAATAAGTGTAACTTTAAAAACAATAACAATTTAGCATGCCGTCTGTCAAGAGATCCTTTAGCTCTTATTTACTTGGAAGGGGTTTTGAGAGGGTTGAAAGCGAATATTTGCACCCCTTTCGAATAATCAAAACATTTATTTTGATGCTATTTTAGTTCTGTGCGATTAAGAATCTAATCCCATAATGTAAATTTTACTATACTTACGCTCTTAAATGGAGGCACATGGGGACATTTTGAATTCATAAAGATTATTCGTAATGTCGATCTGATGTTTTAGTTTCTCTTTTATATAAAATCTATTAAAGTCCTCTCTTAGATTACTATGAAAATGGAAATTGAAATTCAGTTTATATTACAGAACCAATATCCGACAATGACAAAGAAAAAATTGAGACTATTTATTTGCTTCCATGGGTCATCAAAACTAAAACTCAAGGTCATAGTAAAGTGATAAATCAAAAACCAATATCCGAAGTTTAATAGGGATGATGACGCAGCATATACACTCTGTCACTGTCAACAATGAAAGCGAGATGATGGCAATGATTCACGTCATAAATACAATTACTATTAACACCACGTTTCGACAAAGCATTATTTTAGATTCACTTCCATTGGAACCGTTCTATTCATAACTTTCCTGACATACGGACAGGCAGAATTAACAACAAATTATAATGGATCAATATTTCACGACTTCAACCATGAAATTGAGAACACTGGAACACAAATTTTCTTATCGCGTTTTCTTCATTGTCATCTTCATAATTCAGGACTGCCTCGGTGGCGTAGTTGTACTACGGTACGGTCACAAAGCTGAGGTCTCGGGTTCGAATCCCGGGTCGGGCAAAGTGATATTGAGTTTTTCTATTCAGTATCAGCCCAGAGTCAGGAATTTGTGCCCGATATGGCGATAGGCTCGCCACCTATCACATTATGGGACGGAACATACAAGGCGAAATGTGGGTGTCCTGGCACCTCTGCCTACCCCTTCTGGGAAAAAGGCGTGAGTTTATGTATGTATGTATGTATGCATCTTCATAATTATCTTCAATCATATGAAGTTCACTACTGAATGTAGAGCCTACTTGAAAGCAGCTTATTTTATAGCTATAGCGAAATCTTATATCCATCATTCGTCCACCCTAGTCAAAAAATGTATCCAACAGGCACATAGTACTGATTTCACTATAAGTTACCGAGTCTTTTGTCATGGGTACAATAAACTGTGAAAGATTTTTGGGTCAATCAGACCCAAACCAAATATTTGTTTACAGTACCGTACTAGCCTATATACGTCCCACTTCAGGACACAGGACTACTCTACAATCTACGAGTTAGATTGAGAGTGATAAGGTTATATAGACATCCACGCTGGCTTAGTGCGGGTTGGCGGAATTTGCATCCCATAGAAATTCTTACAAATCACTATGATATGCAGGTTTCCTCACGATGTTTTCCTTCACCGATAGTACGTGGTGATTGATTATTATCAAAAAACATATGACTCAGAAAAGTTAAAGGTGTGCCCTGGGATTCGCACCCGTGACCACCATAAACATGTTGGCAGTCGCTACGGTCAGTTTACCAACAGCCCACAACGCAGTCTCAAATAAAATGTTGCTCACACAACCTCCCCGTATGTATAAATTACTTACGACGCTGACTAAGCAGAAATCGGTGCAGTGTTTGCGGCGGTGGCTCTGGTGCCAATAGTAGAGCGAAATTTTACATCGCACCGATCCACGGCAAATCTATTGATTATTCATTAAGTTTCCTTAACTTGGTCCGTCGACTCTCGCCTCAAGACGCGTTATTGGATTGCTTTGTATTGTTATTTATAGAAAATGGTCTGAGACATTTGTATGATGTGATGTGGTATCTTCTTTAGCCCCAGGATGTATACTGTTGACTATAGGCATCTCATGCTTCCATAACGACTTGTTGGTAGACTGAATTTTGCTTTCCTGCAAATTGGCTGTGGTCTATTTATTATCACCTTATCATTATTTTATATCTTTTTGAACCAGAAGTCCCAGTTTTGTAATAAAAGCACTCTTGTCTTCGTTTGAAATCACGCATGTCTTTTGTTGTCTGTTTTCATTTCATACTTAAATGGAATCTAACAGGACTCTATCCACGTTGCTGTTTTGGCTTATAATTTTAAAGCAGCACAATAGGATCGCTTAAGTCTTTTATCGTGGGTATCAGAAATTATGAGAGAAGTCTCTCAAATATCAAGACTAAAGACAATTAATACTCGTGGGTCTCACATACATTTATTTCGGTGCAGGGATCGAATCCTTGGCTTCCTTTTCACAGTCGGCGTCTAACCAACTACGCCACGAATACTGTAAGCCAAGCATACTGACCTACGATGGTTGGAATTGATTTCTTAAAGATTCAAAGGAAACAATATAACAAAAAGAGCAACATACAACGACAATTCCCTGACGCACAGGACACATATCTCACTAGTGAAGTCTACCGAAGGGAAAACTTACTTGTCGCAGTGCCGGCAAACTAAATCAAAAGAAACACCAGGTGGGTGTTAGAAAGCAGTGTTACGAGATTTATTTATATTGTTATTTTATCAGAAGAACCGAGGGAGTTACAATTCAGATGTTACATTTGATTTAAATGTTTTGAGGGTAGTTGGAAATGTTGAAAATATATTCACAAATGATATGTTGCTATGCATAAAATAAAAACGTATTGTTTACCATTAGACGCAATCCAATCTCTACAAAAATCTACTTGGTTCGATTCTAATATGAGCTAGTCCAGTTTGCTAGATTCCTGGTTTAAAAGTTCTTTTATGGGTTGCTCGAGACTATACCTTGTCCCTGGTATGGCGTTAGGCGAGTGTCCTATAATTTTGAATGGAAATTACCTCAGTGAACTGTCGTCACACAGACACAGTGACGGTTTACGTCTGTCTACCCTTTTCATTTCATTAATGTTCATGGATTGGATGGAGCTTTTTGGAAATTAATCCTGAAGTTTAGTTTACATCATAAGAAAAACATTTTTTCCTACGTAAAATTTGCTTTTTCTGTTCATTATCTGCCCGTAGACAGAAATTTGTGTCTGATATGGCGATAGGCTCGCCCCCCTCTCACGTCGTGGGACGGAACATACAAAACGAAATATACGTGTACTGGCGGCACCTCTGCCTAACCCTTCTGGGAAAAAGGCGTGAGTTAATGTTATGTATATTTGCTTTAGAAAAAATGGTTGCCTGTAAAGTCGGTTTTACGGGCGAAGATTTTACGTGACAACGTCTTTTTCTCGGTAGAATATTTATTGATATGAATATAATTAAATTAATCACTCAACTATAATTAGATCATAGTTGAGTGGGAGAGAGACGCAAGGCATTCGGCGGGCCTCTCTCTCGTTCGGTGACTCATCGTAACGTTACCGGGCGTTACACTTTTTCATAAGTGACTCCCAGCCGCAACCTAATTTAAGACGTTGTCACGTCAAAAATATTTTTTTGACCTACATATTGGCCAATAAACAAACATTCATAGTTCGTTGCCAAAACTAACGTAACATCGAAACCGTCAACCAATATTTAGTTTAGAGGCACGCCATTCAAATTCAGCGAATACTTCAATTTAACTAAAACTGATGAAAAAAGTCGTCCACATTCAAAGGCGGATTTTATAAAAAATTGCAACTCTTCGTCGCTTTTTCGGTAGTAGTATTAAAGTCTGGTTTTGATGACTACGCAGCACGCGGTTCTTTTTCGATGCTCTATGCTTTGTGGCCATTGATTACTAAGCTCCGCGTACGAGCTTCCACCACTGAAATATCTATCCGGGTAACCTACAAAGGGATTGTATTAATGGTTTCTTTTTCCACAAAAACTATGTCAACACGTTGGCTGACTCGGTATGTTTAGGTATAGTTTCGGTTATCGGATTTGTGTGTTAGTATTTCGATGTTATGATTTCGATCCCACACAAGTAACGTCAGTTAAGCAAAATAATAAATAAATATACCCAACAGTCACCTACATATTCCCGATCCCATATTAAGATAAATTAAGTCTTTTGTCGTGGGTACCAGAAACTACGAGAGTATTTTCTGACTCACAAACACCCGGGACAAACACTTGTAGGCCTCAAAAACATTTGTATTGGTGCGGGGATCGAACCTGCGGCCTATCGTTTCACAGCCGGCGTCTAACCAACTACGCCACGGAGGCTGCGACTGTTGGATGTATTTTTAACCAGGGTGGAAGGAAAATTGATTATAATTGGTTAAAGACTATGTCCATAATATCTTTGCTATCCCTCTCTTTTTCTATTTCTCTCTTTTCAGCCACAAGAAGTCCATTACTGAACATAGGCCTCGCCATGAATCGCCACATCGACCTGTTGGAAGCGGCCTGCATTCAGCAACTTCTTGAGACACTTACTAGGTCATCCGTCCACCTTGAAAATTGACAAAGTGGACGGACAAAACAAAAGCTTCATAAGCTAAGCTGCTCCTAAGCTTTTACACAAACAAAGCTGAAAGACTAACAAAATAATTTCTGAACAATTGTAACTTATCCAGCGTGTCGTGCTGAGTGAAACATATAACAGAAACAAAGGACAATAGTTGTTGAGAATCGCTCCCATTGTTCCGTCATGATTAACGTCGTAAGGTAAGTCGTAACGTAAGGGGGTTAACGTCACTCGCGTCCGTAGGGGGGGTTAACGTCACTCGCGTCCGTAGGCTTTGACTCTAGATTCCCTACACGTGACCCCTGGGTAGTGCCAAATGAGTGACACAGTTAGTGGTGGTAGGACTTATGTGTCCGCCCGGGTAGCGACCACCGTCCACGAGGCGTAAAGACCGCCATAGTGATCTCCGTACGGGGATCGCGTTCCGGGATCAGCCTATGGTTTTCCGGTTTCTTCGAGGATCTTGAGTCCGGGCATGAGGTTGTACCGTGTGGGTATTTTCGGTCGTTTGTCGAAGGGAAGAATGTTGATCCGCCGGCCAGGGAGACCCGTAGAAACGGTTGTCCGCTGGCCGCCCGCGGTATAGTACAGGGGCCCAATCGGGGCTAACCACCTCGAGAGGCTGCCTCACCATGCCGCGCATAATCTTGGGTGGGTCCGTCGTGCCGGTTGGTGACCGGAAGTGGGGTCCCGGCGGCCCATCCCGGGAGGGTACGGGGGCCCTTCCGTCCGGCGGATCAGCTCTCTTCTTGCCGACCCTTTCGTGCCGGTGCCCATTCGGCCTTCTTAGTGCCCGAACTGAAGCTCCTCGTTGCCTCTTCACCAATCCCATCCTTTCTACCATGACAGTGCAACCAAACAGAGCAGGTCCTTCAGCGGTGCTTAACCCCACCACCGCCTTCACTATGGAGTTCACTAACATCCGTGGACTCCATACGAACCTCAATGCCGTCCACCACCATCTCGAGACGGCCCGGCCTGCTTTGCTCTTCCTAACGGAGACGCAGATACGTTGTCCGGCCGATAATTCTTACCTGTTGTATCCCGGTTATTCGCTTGAAGCAAACTTCAAGCCTAAAGCCGGGGTATGCTTGTATGTTCGGTCGGACATCTGCTGTCGCCGTTTGCACTGCATGGAGGACCCCTCCTTCTCCGCTCTGTGGGTGCACGTGGATCTAGGTTCCCTGAGCCGCATCTACGTGTGCCTTTACAGGTCTCACAACGGGGATGATGAGACGACTCGGCTGTTCAGGTATCTTAGCCAGGCGGCTGATGACGCGCAGGCGCAGTTCCCGTCGGCCGAAATGGTGGTCTTGGGGGATTTCAATGCTCATCACGAACTGTGGCTGGGCTCCTCCAAGACTGATCATGCTGGCAGAGCTGCCCATGCATTCGCTCTGACTCATGACTTGACACAACTGGTGAACCAGCCCACCAGGATCCCAGATGTGGTGAGTCATGCGCCTTCTCTGCTGGACCTTCTGCTGGCGAGTCACCCAGCCGGGTATCATGTGACCGTTAGTGCGCCTCTGGGCACTTCCGATCACTGCCTGGTTGGGTCGTCAGTACCGTTCGCATCTCCTCCACGTCCCGTGCAGGTTAGGCGGAAGGTCTGGCATTACTCGTCGGCAGATTGGGATGGTATGCGGGAATATTTCGCATCCATCTCTTGGAGGCAGCGCTGCTTTGAGGGTAAAGATCCCTCAGCGAGTGCCAACGCTATTGCTGACGAGATCAGACTTGGAATGGAATATTACATTCCATCCTCTGAGATCGCCAGTAAGGGCCGTGGACGCTCCTGGTTCAATCGTGCTTGCGCCGATGCTGTCGGTGACAAACAGGCGGCGTATCGCGCTTGGATCAGGGGTCGCGCCATGAAGGATCCGAATGTCAGTTCCCTCAAAAAAGCCTACAACCGTGCCACCAAGGTCTGCAAGAAGGCGTACGTTAGGGCGGATGCCCAGCGCGTTAGCAGGATTGGGCGTGCGTTGGCCGATCACCCAACTAGCAGCCGTGCTTATTGGAGGTTGGCCAGGGCCGTCCAATCTAACTTCTGCCGCCCAGCGTTGCCACCGCTGAGGTACCCAGAAGGGTCGCTGGCCCACAAGCCGCAGGAGAAGGCTGCCTTACTGGCAAATCTCTTTGCGGCTAATTCCCGCCTCGAAGACCGTGGTTCCCAGACGCTGCCCACACTGCCTGATTGCGGTTTCTCAATGGCGGATATTCGCATCAGGCAGTGTGATGTGCGGCGTGAGTTACGGTCTCTCGATGTGCGGAAAGCCAGTGGCCCGGATGGGATACCAGCGGTGGTTTTAAGGGCTTGTGCAGCCGAGTTGTCTCCTGTACTGACTCGCCTCTACCGAGCGTCCTACCGCACAGGTGCTGTGCCGGAATCTTGGAGGGAGGCCAATGTGCAACCAATCCCTAAAAAGGGTGATCGGTCGGACCCTACCAATTACCGCCCTATCGCTATCACCTCAGTGATGTGTAAGGTCATGGAGCGGATCATAAACGCTCAATTGGTCCGCTACCTGGAGGATCACTCGTTGATCAGTGACCGACAATACGGATTCCGTCAAAATCGATCAACGGGTGATCTTCTAGTGTTTGTCCTGCATCGCTGGGGTGAGGCGATTGACCGGCGTGGCGAGGCTCTTGCTGTGAGCCTCGACATTGCCAAGGCGTTTGATAGGGTCTGGCACCGAGGTCTTCTGTCCAAGCTTCCGGCATACGGTCTGCCCGGCAACCTGTGTTCGTGGATTTCCGGCTTTCTGCATGGGCGTAGAATGCGTGTAGTCGTTGACGGACACGCTTCGGCGCTCATGTCGGTAAATGCCGGAGTTCCTCAGGGCTCGGTGCTGTCGCCCACCTTGTTTATTCTGCATATCAATGACATGTTGTCGCTTGGCAACATTCATTGCTATGCAGATGACAGCACGGTTCATGGGCGATACCACTGCGGGCCTCCAGGTTGCCGAGTCGAAACTGTGAAGGGACGCGAAGATCTTGTCATTGAGCTCAACCGGACCTTGGATCTCATTTCTACATGGGGTTCTAGGAATATGGTTGAGTTCAATACCAAGAAAACCCAGGTGTGTGCGTTCACGTGCAAAAAATCCCCGTTCTCTCCCCTCCCCATTCTTCAGGGTGCTCCCCTCTCAATGCGGAATGACCTAAGTATCCTTGGTGTGGATATCCGCTGTGATCTCAATCCAAGGGACCACATCGAGGGCGTAATAACTGCCACATCACGCAGGGTTGGAGTCCTGAACAGGGTGCGTCGGTTTTTCACGCCCGGTCAGCTTTGTCGCTTATATAAAGCGCAGGTCCGGCCGGGTATGGAGTACTGCTCGCACCTCTGGGATGGATCCGCCCAGTACCTGCTCGATGCCTTGGATGGATTGCAGCGGCGGGCCATCCGCATTGTCAATGATGCAGACGTTACGAGCAACTTAGAGTCGCTACAACTCCGGAGGGATGTCGCCTCTCTAAGCGTGTTCTACCGCCTGTATCACGGGGAATGCTCTGAGGAATTGTATAACTTGATCCCCTCCTCTCCATTCCTTACCAGAACCACGCGGGCTGGCTTGCGAAGCCATAGCTTGTCGGTCCAAACCATCCCGGCGCGAACCAAACGGTTCTATAATTCTTTTTTGTGCCGCACCGTCAGGCTGTGGAATTGTTTGCCGGCGCACGTGTTCCCTCCTTCCTACAATCCTGGGTCCTTCCGCCGTGGTGTGAAGAGGCACCTTAGCAGGCCGGCATAATTGTTTCCATTGGCATGGGACTGCCGTCCGATGCCAATGGTTACTCTGCCTGGGCGGCATTTGCGCTTACCATCAGGTGCAATGCCGCCACTATGCCGGGCCATTATAAAAAAAAAAAAAAAAAAAAAAAAAAAAAAAAAAAAATTCAAAGCTGGAAATAGCCGTTACATTCGAAGTACGCTCGCCGTGTGATAACATTTGAACTTTCGCTACAGATACACACGTTTACGATAATGTATTGTCTTATACTTCTCGGAATACAATGTGGCTTTATGATATATCAGTGGGTATAAGTTATTGTATTTTTAATTTGGGTGGGCAGTTACGACGATGTTAATATTGTTAGATTAAGGCCGCTTCGAATAGGTCACTGTGGAAGTATAAAACGAGAACTTCTGGTATTGGAGCCCTTGTGAAATAGATAACGATGATTAGAAAAAAGGTTGATTGACAATGATACGATATAGATACGCCAGCTTCGCCACTACAATTGAACAATGACGTCAAAAGTTTTGTCTCCTCGGTGTTTAACGACAATTCTTTAATCAGATTCATTTTAAACAATATTTTTTGTGTATTCAACGATGATGGTAAAAAGATTCCTCTAGGTCATCTGCTAATTCTTTTATATGCTCTATTAAATCACAAAATCCTCGAAAATTTTGCGCTCTATTTTCACCCATATTTTAGAAACAAACTTAAGCCAGGGCAGAACTATCACGTAACTACATTCGCGCAAACCTCCTAACCTCCGTCTAAGATATATGCAAAGCATATGCATAAACAATACACAAGTTTGAACCCACAGTGTGTGTGTTGCAGAGCGAATCACGTACCAAACCGCCGAGTCAAAAATCACGTAACCATGTCTTCAAGTTTGTCAAGTAATAACATACGTGGAACTTAATTTAACTTTATGCCGTCATTGTCACTGACAAATTTCACCCTTCCCTTTGATCCTCCTCAAGTTTATTTTAATCAAAAAAACTTTGCCAGATGTGGAACTGATATGTTTAAGATCGTTGTTTGAGAATGGTGTGACATCATTAAAGGATGAATCAGTGGCCTTGACTGCCAAAATGATTCAAAAAACACCAGCTGTAAAAGGCCAATGTGGCTGCCGAAACGTTTCTCTTCACAGAAATATAAGTGCGTGGTGGCCTGTTAGCAACGCACCAGAGAAAATTGCTTACATGTTTACGGTGGTGGCGGGTTCAAATAATTCATTGATTCGTCATTCACCGCGCATTATTAGGGTGAAAGGAAACATCGTGAGGAAATCTGTACACAATAACGATTTGTAAAAAATATCTATGGTATGTACAGTCCGCCAACCGCACTAGGTCAGAGTGATAAACCTAAACCCTCTCAATCGTACTCTTGACTGTAGAGGAGGCCCGTGCCCTGCCGTGGGACGTATAAGGCCAAGGGCTATATGAGTGTGTTAGGATATACGAGTACTACCGCCAATCAATTTGGTCTTTTGCAATCTACCTTATAATACAATACCAAACAAAATGCAATACCACTGTTTCACGTAGAAATTCTATGATACGTGTATTCATTCATGCCTAGCTGCATCATGTTCCTACTCTAAATTTCAAGAATGAAGCCATTTTATTGTGTTTATACGTACAAGAGGTCATAATTTGTGTCGGCTACAAACCAACGCCCCCGCGCAACGGACTACAAAACTGGGGTCCTTTTAAACACTTCATATTGAGGACCGATCCATTTATATGAATCGATTTGTGGTCGAAGTTATAAGATGATTGCGTTTAAAATGCGAAAACCTACAGCCATTCTCCATAATCTATCTTTGACAAGAGATTTTATTAGATATTTCAACGCTTTTTATGATTCAGTTAAAAATGTAGAGAGGTATAGATATGGTACAAATACGTATAGATAGCTAGATAAGATAAATAGATATATATTGATTTAATGAAACGTAGAATTAACAGCTGAATAGTATTTTAGGTACGTTTGCTTTAAAATATTTAATCAACATAATTATATAATACTACATTACGCTGAGTGGTCACCTAAATGTCACAGCAATGCGACGCATAAACTCCCTCCTATTTTTTTATTGTCTTCTATTATTTTATATTTTACCTCATGTTATGTGAGTGGTGCAATGTATTTTTGCGACAAATATAATATATTTTTCTTTCTTTCTTACTACAGCCAACAGTTACTAACTTAGCCCGCAATGAAGAAGACATTTAGCCTACGTAATACACAGACAGACGGACAAAAGTGCTTTACCGTCACCGGACTCTCGACCACCGCGATGTCCGATAACCCATGTTGTGGACAAACATATAAGGAATTTTATTAAACGCCCATAAAAACGTTAATCTATGTTTTGGCCTTTCGCTGAGCTCGTAAAAGGGTTTGATTTTTGTTTATCGAATTACTTAGTGGCGCTGTTTTAATGTATTTGTGTCGTTTGGGGTTTTGGTGTTACAGAATACGAGTATATTCGTAGTATACAGTAAATGTCTTTCATGGCGTTTAAACTGTACAATGTTTTGTATTAATTCATTTCGTGTGGACCTATTTTACATTCATAAAAAAACTTTTATCAGATGAGTTGCCATTTGCTCTATTTTTACACATGAATTTTGAAATAAAAGTAATTTTTTTAGTTTAGTTGCCTACATAAAACACGTATCATATATTATTTTTATTAATCATTTTATTTTATTAATCATTTGATTTCACTAAAAGAATAGCTGTGATTTGTAAATTATTTTCCGTTAAATATATACTCATAAAACACATTAAATCCGATAGAAAAAGACCGATACACATCGACAAACTACTCTAAGTCGTTTAACAAAAACTCTATCTTTTTCAATCAAAAGCGACTCGACAAAAAGTCTATTATTCATTCGGCTAGTACTGCCCACGTGATCCATGTCGTGTGTTATCTTGGTACAACGACAGGCATCTCCAATCGGGATGCATTCTGTTGCATGGCTTCATTTGTACAGGACAACGGTGGATAGCTCATTCTTATTTTATATAAAACTATATAATGTGTGGTTCGGCCCGGCTCCGTCCGGGTGCAGATACACTTTACAAAATGGCGGCCAAAATGTGCATATTTTTATTTTAAATAATGGCGAGACGAGCAAGTCATTCGCCTGATTGTAAGCGACACGACCGGTCATGAACAGTAGCAAAACCATACAATACCTTGAATTAAAAAGCAATGCTTGGCATTCCACTCCGCTCGCCATCCATAGACATTCAGTCATAGACATTGCGGTGGTAGCTACCCAAGACGCCTCCCACATGTGAGAGACCTACCACCAGTACGTTTTACTGGTAATAATTTAGAATATCGACCAATCGGACCACGAAAACCGAACAAAATGTCCTCGTATTTGCAAAATTTTTCACTACTGCTTCGCTCCTATATGTTATGACATAGCGTGGTGATATATATCCTATAGCATTCCTCGATAAATGATCTTTCCAATACAAAAAGACTTTTTCGATTCGAACCAGTATTTCCTGAGATTAGAGGTCACAAACAAACAAACAAATAAACTCTTCAGCTTTATATATTAGTATAGATAAGTAGCACATAATATGTGGTGATTTCTGAAGTTTTTGTTATGGTTTCTTAGATTTAACCCGAAAGCTATTGTAATTCATGGTGTTGTTTGGTTTCGCTACTGTTCATGAGCCATTCATTGCAATAAAAAAATTAAGTAATACGTGTCTTTCTGGTATTAAACTTTTAAAACTGTAATTAAGGAGTGTGAGAGAGTAGTTTAAAATAGAAAGAAAAGTAATTACTCAGACTAAGATAAAAACATTGGATTTTTCTATTCATTATCAGCCCGGAGTCAGGAATTTGTGTCCTATATGGCAATTTCCCCTATCATCGTTGGACGGAACATACAAAGCGTAATGTGGGTGTCCTGGTACTAACTCTGCCTACCCCTTCTAGAAAAAGGCGTGAGTTTATTTATGTAAGTTAAGGACAAAAAATATGTTCCTCAACTGATGAATCATAAAACAAATAACATGTTAATCCCATACACCACTGGTATAAAACAGACATCCAGTAAGTTGAAAATACATAATCCAACGCATTCATAGAATTTGAACAAAAGAATATTATTAAAGTATATTGGCCGGAAAGTATATTTTTATAAAATAATAGTATGAAGGAAGTCGTGATCTCTGTTTGAATAAAATTTATAAATATTTGTCATTTGGATTGATTCGTTTCTCGGTATTGCTTGTATGCACAGATCGTTGAACATTGTATGCTAATATTTAAGTATCATGACGAATCGCAATGATATTATACTTTAGATAATGCATTGTTCAATTTGTGTTTTTTCTATTAGTCAGTGGTTTTTTGAATTTATATCACGTTTCTTTTGCTGGATTTGTACGTCATACATGCATATAAGCACGCCTTTTTTCCCAGGATAGGCAGAGGTCCTACCAGAACACGTTTTTCCTTGTGGATTCCGTCCCATGATGTGATACAAATCCCGTCTCCTTATGTGATACGAGTTAATCGTCATATTAGACACATATTCCTGACTCCAAGCTGATAATGAATTGAAAAATCCAACATCACTTTGCTCGACCTGGGATTCGAACCTGAGACTTCAGCGTTGTAATCGTACCGTAATACAACCGCGCCACCAAGGTAGTCACCGGATTTGTATTATGAATAATTTATTATGATATCTCAATACATTCTTGAAGATTATCATATGTAATCGCTTGTGAGCTATGAGCTATGCCAATGTATTGTAGTTAATATTGATGGAATTATAAATGTTATCGGCGATTTGCCAAGCTTTGTACTGTACAAATCACAGAACATTATTGTGTCCATGGGCTAATAATTTAATAGGGTATTCCACTTAATTTTTTTATTATGTCTATCAAAACTTATTCATATAAAAAATCTAACAAACAATGAATATTGTAAATCCATTCAGAATTTAACAAGTAAGATAGGTTTTAATTCTTGTAGTGGGAATAAAAGTGGTTAGTGACGTCACTAAGCTTGACATGTGCGTATGCTGTACATACGCGTGCGAAAGAAACGATAAGATATCCCCACTAAAATTCCACGAATTTATTCATAGACAGTCTCAAATAGTTATATTTGCCTCGTGTTACAAGCTGCTTTAAAACTGTTTTGACAATGTTTAATTTCAATTGTATTTGTGTTTGTCAATAAAAAATACAAAAAATCAATCATACCTTATTGTTATAAAACATTGTGATGTGTCTACTACACAGAAATGAGTGTAATTTAAATAAATGAGGCGCAAAAATATCTAATTAATTTGTGTCAATGATCACTCTATATGGCCTAACCACTCTCAATCGTACTTTCGATTGTAGAGTAGGCCCGTGCCCTGCAGTGGGACGTATATGGGCTGATACAGAATGATCACTCGGCATCTTTAGACATTCCTTGTGTCAATAAGTTCATTCTCATTTCAGCAACAGGGAAGTCCACTGCTGAACATAGGCCTCTCCCAAGGATCTCCATATCGACCTGTTGGAAGCGGCCTATATCCAGCGACATCCTGCAATGTCAATAAGTTAGCTTTAGTTTATTGCTCTTCTGTGACATTATTTATAATATCTGAAGTAAATTAAATAAACATTCCTTGTAGGCTACCTAAAGTGCAACTAATATGCAAATTAACATGAAAATCAATGTCTGTCAGTAAAGAAATTTTTAGGTTTAAGAAAACGAAACTGAAGTCATAATATTTTTGCTTTCTATCTTTCGCACGCACTTAAACGGTGAAGGAAAACATCGTGAGGAAACCTGCATACCATAACGGTTTATAAGAATTTCTACGGTATGTAAGTCCGCCAACCCACACTAGGCCAGCGTGGTGGACTATATTGCCTAACCACTCTCAATCGTACTGTCGATTGTTGAGTAGGCCCGTGCCCTGCAGTGGGACGTGTATGGACTGATACAGATAGAGATCTATCTTTCAGTTTTACTTTTCCGTGTCGTTTACCGACTACAATTTAAACCATAACAAACGGAATATTCCGTAAGATATTTGTGTGACCTCGGGAAACTTCATTATCCTTCATATTTACATTTTAATCTTGAAGGTGGATGATCAACGTATCCCTTCAGGTCGGTATTAATTGCTTCGGATGGGATCGGGGTAGTAATATGCTTTCGAATGGCGCAAGTTATGAGCAATTTGTTGTATAATGTCTTAAAAATTAGATGTGAAATTTTGTAACGAACAGTTGTCTTACGCAATACGACAGCTCATGGACAGTAGTAATAGCAAAAAATGCTAAGAATGACAAAGCAATGCTTGCAATTCATTTAATTTCATCTTTTCATCATTATTTTTTTGCACTCATTTTCGTGTCATAAAGTCATATTATAATAATAACCATATAAAAATATAAGGACAAAAAAGAAAAAAAGAACACAAACAAAAAAATTCACCCAGAGCATAAAGATTATATTCACTGTAGAAGATTGATTACGTTAATAATTTCAGTTATAATATTGATCAGAAATTTTCCATCCCTATTGCGTAACTAGTGTTATTTAGACTAAAATCAATTCACTTTTTTCGATATGTTCATTTTTTTTTCCTTTTTTCCTTTTTTACTTTTTTATTTACATCAAGCGCCCAAAAACCTCTGCCTCCCATACCTCACGCCGTAAACCCCTGTTCACTCCTATTATTCAAATGCTTGTTTGCGTGCGTGTATGTGTGTGTTTGTAAGTTTCCACCCGAGTGACCGTACTGCCTATCCTTACCACTTTCGAGACTTAATCTTAAGTTTCTTCAACTATTTAAGTACGGAACTTATTGATTTGTTCATAGGGGCTCATATATGTAAAACAAGACTTGTTGATTCGACCTGCGGTAAATACTGATCCTTTAGTCCAAAAGTTTGAGATTATTATAGTGGAAATTATAGGAAAGTTGAGACCGTAAATGAGAATAGTAGATATGGTAACCGCTGGTAAGATCCCCGCACCGAAGTACTTATTTCTTATCGTTAATATTCGATCAAATTGTATACAGAATGCGACCGAAAACAAAACCAAGTGGCAGTTTTAGTGTCGTCAGACACAAGGCACCAAATTTTTTTTGGAAAAAAACGTGATGATTTCTTTCGTATTTTTCATCGTTGTATTTGTGTGGTAAATGCATACTTTTTCCTAAAATAATAATGTTCATCCTTTTATTTCAAAAGCCGCTATAGAACGCAATGCCTTCAATTATTATTTTACCAAAACCTATGGATTTACTACCTAAATACGATGATACTTAAAATAACACAAAAATAAATATTCGCATTTTTTTGGGAAACAATTTAGCTGTATTCTGTTTGTAGTCACTAAAACTATCACCCGACTTATTTTGATATACCCTGTATTGAATAATAAAATCCAAATAAATTGAAGCTAAGCAAAATATTTCCGCCTACACCAAGACGTTGCAACATTTCAAATAATTGTGAAAGATCGTTTCAATATAGAGTACCCATATTGCTTTGTAATTGCATTCGAATTATGACGAAACTAAGGCGTTTGTACAATTAATATCAAAAGCTTAAAGTAACCCGCGATACCGGTCCGTGCTTGACACCCACAAGGCAATTTCACATCGATTTAAAAATATGAAACACGTCGGACGCCCACTGAGGTTTATCGATAAATCGATTATCGAAGAACAATGATCCGACGCGTACATAGATTATATTATCGATGTTACAGAAATGGGAATGATTTTTTTTTTCTTGGAAGCGTTATAGTTCTTTTTATTGAAAATACTGGAATCCGATGAATTTCGTGTTAAATCTTTGTTTTTGAAAGTAGTTCTCCTTTGTCTTTTACTTGAAGTTTGATGCATTATGTTTGCGAAATGTTTATTGAAAACATATAATTAGTTACTAATTTGTGCCAAATAATATGAATGCGAAAGTATAATATATGCCCAAACGAGCATGTCGTTTGTCTGGTGGTAAGCAATACGACCGCTCATGATCAGTGGCAAAACCAAACAACACCTTGAATTATAATGCAATGCTTGGCATTCCACTGCGCTCGCTATCCTGAGACATAAGATGTTAAGTCTCAGTATGTCCAATAGTTATTTTGGCTTCCATGTACTTCAAACCGAAACACAACAGTGCATTTACATTGCTGTTTGGCGGGAGAAATAGACAACCTACCCAGGCGGCCTCTCACATATAAGAGACCTACCACCAGTAACTAAAATCAACTAGCCAACTAAATTCTAGTTATGAAACAACACGACATCCCTACCTCTTCCACTAATCTGTACATCCATTCTAACTCCGTGTATTAGTATTCGCCAAACATCGCACGCACGAATCACGACTCGACGTTACACCGCGGTGTGAGTGGCGGCCGGTTGCACCTGCAAGTAAGAATAGGATATATTGTAGAAAGTATTGAAATGTACAGATATTTTAATTTACTGGAATTTTAATGGAAAATAATTTTATCATGCTGAATAATATTTTTACGTCTGTATCTATATCAACCTATATACGGGTCCACTGCAGGGCACGGGCCTACTGTACAATCGATTATTTTTACGTCATTATTTGAAATGACAAAAAAGATTACAATAAATAAAATAAATAAATAAATAAATAACACCCAACAGTCACATACATAGTCCTGACCCCACACTAAGATCGAGTCTTGTATCGTGGGTATCAGGAACTACGAGAGACTTTTCGGTCTCACAAACACCCAGACCCGGAAGAAATATTTGTGGGCCGCACAAACATTTCTCTCGGTGCGGGGATCGAACCCGCGGCCTCTCGTTTCACAGGCGGCATCTAACCAACTGCGCCACAGAGGCTGTCAAGATTACAAGATTACAAGATTACAATTAAAATTTTTAATTTGTATATTCGTAAGCAGAAATCAATACGTATGTTTTTTTTTTTCAGATTTACTCCCTAATACCTAACCTAATTTTCACGGACATGACCATGATTGTGAATATTTTAATATGCATAAGAATTAATAGTAAAGCGTATCTAAATATAAATAAGTCTACGTCGGCGCGCTTGTGTTTACTTGTCGAACGATGATATTCATAATTCATAATCCAATGTTTAGTACTGCCCGCAGCTATACCACAGCACCATGTAGAGAAATCAGTAGTGCAACTTGGTAATTACAAAATTCTAAAAAGCTTTATTTTTTTTTTTTTTTTTTTTTTTTTTATTGCTGTGAATGGCGAGACGAGCATGCCGTTCGCCTGATGGTAAGCGATACGACCGCTCATGAACAGTAGCAAAACCAAACAACACCTTGAATTACAAAGCAATGCTTGGCATTCCACTGCGCTCGCCATCCTGAGACATAAGATGTTAAGTCTCAATATGTCCAGTAGTTACTCTGGCTGCAATGCCCTTCAACCCGAAACACAACAGTGCGTTTACATTGCTGTTTGACGGGAGAAATAGACACTGCGGTGGTACCCACCCAGATGGCCTCTCACATATGAGAGACCTACCACCAGTAAGTTTATTATTTATAAACCTAACTACTAATATTTGAGCACAGGCTTATACTATTTTAAGATCAGCAGTGTTTAGTGTGTAGTGTCAATCAGCCTTTTTAGTCAAAATATGTAATAGGAGCAGTCATGCTATCACTACGGCAAGTACTAAGTGTAGTCCCGTTAGTACTTAATAGTTATAAATTAAACCATATCTGCGATAAAATCCGTAAATAATAGTTTTATTTCGAAATAATACTTTATCCAGAAGCCATTCCCAAGATCTCTTGATTTACAGCCAATACAGAATGCATTTTACGAGACCATTGAGACAATAAAATAAAACTTTTTTATAACTATTAAATACATAATGTTTTCCTAAGCTTTATTTACACACCGCTATAAGCGGATTTGTAGTGTACGCGTCTCAATTTAATTGGCAAAGTAATTAAATAATGTTTTTCTTTATTATCTCGTCATAGTTATGAATACTTTGACTTCAATATAATTATTGTGTTTTAGGTATCACAAAGTACGCGACACTTTTACACTTCGCAACACCCAGATCCGAAACAAATGCATACAAATTGTCTATGCCTGAGGTCAAGAAATCGCATTTTGAGCTAGCTTCTCAACCAATGCACCACAAGTTTTATTATTAATAAAAAATTTAGGAAGCATAGGCCACAAGCTTGATTCCGTACTAGTCCATCTATAAGATCAAAGCTACCTTACCGTTCTCCGCATGCGAGTGAAGTGAAGGCAAGTGAGAACGTTTGTAACGCAGGCCTCGTTGCGTCCAACGTGAAACGTACACTTTTGTCGAGCATTTGTCTTTGTTTTACTTTATAACTATTGTACTATTAATATTTATTTGTCCACAAACTCTCGCCTGTGGTTTTGGAGTTCTTTATGAAGCTTACTTGAGTTATTGTTAATGAGCCGTTTTGGTTTATGGGTTAATATGTTATTTTAAGTGGTTCATTGATCTAAATATATCAATATATTCTGATTTCTGAATCATTGCTGGGGTTGTCGGTAGGTTAATAAATATGAAATACTCTGAATTAATCCATGTTGGCATGGATCGACTTAAATACCAGATTGTAACACTTGGCTAAATATTTTAGCTAGTCACAAGTACTAGTATTGAATACAATCCATGAAGTTCAAGCTGGATCTAAATTACGAGTATTTTGACTATTTATGATATAAATTATAATTAAGGCAATATCATAATTCATAGGACATGGGGATAGTCTAAATTTATCAAACATCATTGCAGCATACTTTTATTAGGAAAATACTCTCTTCATAAAACTTTATCCTACGATAATAATTAGAAGCGGTACCTGCTTTATTTTTATTTAACAAAGAACCAAAGTGTATTTCCCTACACATTTTAAATAGAAACTATCACTAGAACTCGTTCTAAGAAGACAAAATAGTGTCAATCATTTGCTTCCGGAGGGCAAAGTAATCTTATCCCCCATTGTGAAGAGCGATTAAAAGGGGTCATCGGGATTGTGGAGTGCGCTAAAAGGTTGTGCGCGTTCACCCAAACAACCCTAGGATAGATGCAGTATCATATAAATAGAGCTTAGTTGAAGTGCTTAAACGCTTGTATTATCCTATTAAATCTATGAAGAAGAAAGTAGAGTGATTGGATGATGTAGGAGGTGACACAGATTATGGCTAATATAAAAACTCTGTAATATATTATCTGTATCAGTACATATACGTTCCCCTGCAGGGTACGCTGCTCTACAATCGAGAGTACGATTAAGAGTGGTCAGGCCATATAGAGCACCACGGTGGCCCAGTTCAGGTTGGCGGACTTTACATACCATTGAAATTCATACAAATTGGTATGGTATGCAGGTTTCCTCACAATGTTTTCCTTCGCTGTTATAGAACGTGGTGATTGACTATCAATACACTCACGACTCTAAAAAGTCAGAGGTGTACCCCGGGATTCTAACCCGCGGCCATGATGAACATGTTGGTAGCCGCGTCTGGTCCGTGTACTACCAGGCCACCATGCGATTTATATTTCAAATATATTACATTCTGCAGAACATAGGTCTCTGCCATGGATCGCTCTATAGACTTGTTGGAAGCGGCTTGTATCCAGCGCTTTCTTACGTTATGACCTTTGTTCAGCAGTGGATTTCCTGTTGCTAAAGAGAGAGAGTATGCGAGCTATTAATTTCTGTATATTATTTTAAAAAAATATATAAACCAAACTAAGAATTTTAATTTGAAACGGAATTATATAATAAAATAATATTATTTTAAGTAAATATTGACTGTTTATACTGACAAAAAATTTGCAATTTATAAAGTAAATTTAATCCGAATAAAACTATGAATACGCTACAATTTAATTTTCAGTTAATCAAATTACTTTAAAAACTCTAACTCTAAGTATCGCTGAGTAAACAACAGATGTGTCCTAACCGTTGGTTCTTAAACTTACTAACTTATTACTGTCCAGTATATTGGCCTAGAATGTTCAATTTCTTCCTTCTTTTTATACTTTGACAAAGATAGTAAAAATCATGCTTTGAAGAATATAAGGACGTAACTCGCTTGGAAAAATTCTAGCTTTATTAAAACGATAGGGACTTTAATTCATAGCTGCTTATTAACTGGATAATTTCGAAATGTCTAGACTAAACGCCCAAAGAAAACGCTTGTATTAAAAAAGTCCTCGAATAAAAAAAAACTTATTTCTGGTCGTGTAGAATCATTTCATATTAATGACGATATTGAGATAGCGAAATAAAGTAAGGATGATTTATAAAACTATCTCAGACAACTGATGAATGAAGACAATGATAAATTAATTCAAGTAACCATTACTTCAAATCGCAACATCATTTATATATAACCTTAATAACAGTTTAATATTATGATTTATTTAGCAGCAAGTGATTCTCGTACAATTTCACAAAACATTTTAAACAAGCAAACTCGCACACTGATCTCCATTAGAGTTTATCTAAAAACAATAAATTTAACTCTAACGGCTTACAGCGTTCAACCCTCAAATACCGTAGCTATTTCCCGCTCGCAGCGAACCCCACATAGGTCTCCCGGACCCGCCTACCGCAAGCCACGTAAGATACAGAAAACAAAGCCAACTTTATAGTGTTCCATTGTTTCAGTATATTCCTTAATTGTTTTTCCATGTTCACTCGTAATCAGGGGTCCGTTTTAATCTGGGAGTTGATTTAATCGAATCTTCATAAGTCTAAGGGCGGCCATCTAGATAATAGGCAGGGGTTTAACAGTAGCAGTCTGTTGTTCGTTTGCCAGATGCATGGACGCAATTACCCCTGTGAATGTCGACTGGATTATTTTATGTTAATTTTATTATCCTGCGTGGTTTTTGAACGCCTTTAATAAGTTCGGTCTGCGTTGTGTCTGCCAAACTCGCGTGTTCATTAATTCACAAAGGAGTAAATAACGACGCCATCTTAATTCGAGTTTACGAGTCGACACTCGATATTGTCTGCTTATTGTTACGAATGCTGTTTGCCGTTAAGTAATTCAAAAACTTCGTTAAAAAGAAATAGAAAAGTTTCGACACTTGGAAATATTGGTAACAAAACGTCCAACACAGAAACATAACTCAAGACTGGCGTCATTTCTACTGCTTGACAGCGAAGCTCGGGCAAAGTCGTCTGTATCGCTTGATTTATTTCTCCGCCGACTCCACTAATGCAATTATTGCAATTTATTATGAAATTAAATAAGGTCGACGCGACACCCCACCCCGCGCGAAATTTATACCCCTTTGTAGGAACTATGGGCGAGAGAGACCGCGGTGGTGCTCTGAGGGTTGATTTTTGAATTTGGACCGTTGACTCAAGGTTGGGTTTGTATCGAGCGGGAACCGGGGCGGCGTTACGTCTTTTTAAGTGGGTAGTTTGCTTATTTTTCTCGCGGCTTATGTTGTCTGTGGACGTGGAAGGTGATAAATTATTTGTGCCCCCAACACCTTGTCGAGGGCCCGCGCACTGATAGCGTCATTTTTATAAAAGTGTAATGCGGTTTCCTTGTTGTGATTGCATCGCCGCCCGTGCTTCTGACGTCGTATTTGTTATTTGACTTTCTCTCGAGTTTTTTTATTTATACTGGTTGCATTCTAATGTGCTTTGGTTTCAAGAAGGAATGAGTGGGTACTTTTTAAAATATATTTGCTGTTTTCTTTTGAAAAATGACAAATAGTTTAAGGGTTAATTATTTATACCTTTTTTATTTTCGCCTTTGTGTTTTATATCTGTCCCAAACTAATCTACAAAGGGAAGTGGTAAAGAAACAGATTTTTTTGCCCAACGGTTGAACCAGAATTATAAGAAATGATAAATAGATTAGATAGATCAAACACTATGAAAAGTTTGGAAAATATATTTATGTCTTTATGTGACCTCACCTTTCTAAACCCGGCATCGATTATTCAATTAAACAAAAAATATTTTCCCCTTTTACGGAAACTAAAATGAAATGTGCCATTTTATGAAGCAAAGCGATAAAAAACTACCATTTGAAAAAAAAAAACACAGTGAATCCCCACTGCGCTATCTGAAAACAATTCCTACACAAATTAACTTTTCTCAATTAGTAGCCATTGTGGAGCGAACGATTTCAAAAAAATGTTATCAGTATTCCTTTTATTTGTCACAGACTTTTTATACCATCGTTCGCAAATTGTATAAATTTGTTCTCTTGAACTGTATAGTGAGAACAATTAGATGCCCACTTTGGTTGCGATTTATTCATTATTAAGTAGTATTTATCACACAAAAAACCACATGAAAAGATACTTTTTGGCTTACAAATCTTTTAATTTTTTGCCTGTATGTTTGCATGTAATGATAGCCTCTGTGGCCAAGTTGGTTAGAGGCCGGTTGCGTGTCTTCAGAAATAAATAAAGAAAATAAAACCCCCAACATGCATAGTCCCGAACCCACACCGAGTTTAAGTCTTGTATCGTGGATATTAAGACACTACGAGCGACTTTTCGATCTCACAAACACCTAGACCTAAACAAAAACCATTGGTTCACAAAAATATGTGTCTCATGCGCGGATCAAACCCGCGGCGTCTCGTTTCACAGCTTGCGTCTAACCTATAACGCCACGAATGCTGTCACGACGCATAGGGTCAAAATAAACATTTACATATCAGAAAAATAACTCCAAATGCGTCACGCAGTAATTCGGACACAAATTTATTTTTAGAACCGTAATAATAATGAGATGGTTCTTTAATTCGACCACAGAAGGCGGCCCTTTCATGTGATACGAGTGCCTAGGGTCCGAATTAAGGGATTAGTGACTGCGGCCTTAAGCTCAGCTCCTCTTAGACTTGACCTTTGTTTATACGCAAGGTAGACATTTCAGGGATTACATGTATGGACCAATTAGATAAATTAATTATTGATTAGTCAATCTGGTTGCTACCTCGAATATGTTTTTATATTTAGAATTAGTCATTATAGAGCTAGTATTTTAGTATTTTTAAGGATGATCTGCTTTGGTGGCGCTGTTGTATTATACGGTGTCATTGCTTAGTTGATGTCTCGGGTTCAAATCCCGGGTTGGTAAAATTGATTTATTTTATTAATTTATGAGCCCGGTGCCCAATATGGCAATAGGTTCGCCCCCTATCACATCATATGATTAAACACACAACTCACAGCCAACTCGGTCACGGAGGCCGCCAAATATATGTAAAATAAAATCGTAAAATTTACTCACAACAATGCAGTGCACCAAAGAATATAGAACTGCAAATAATATAACAGCCCCATGCAACGCAGTGTATAGAGTAGTATATGGACTATCATAGTCCCATATACCATATGGAACTTGTTGCTGGCAACAATAATTTTCGAAGACACATCTTTCTCTCTTTCTATCAAGCAAAATTGCTTTTAAAACTTCTCCTGATTACAAAATCTAGAGATTCCATGCTTTATCCGTTCAAAATATGCCATGTTTAATACCAATTCAGAGCTAGAGTTAATACACTAAACCCATTATATGGCGGCCCATACAAAGGTCAATTACCGTCGTCTTTTGTTTAACGAGATTAAAAAATCTACTAAATACATGAATCACGTATTACATTATAGTAGGTAAATAAAATTGGCCTGTGGTATTATTTTGGATCTCTAATTAATTATTTATCAATGGTGCAAATTGGAATCTCCAATAGGGAATATGCATGTCATTTTTTTATATTTTTAATCATATCTGTACGTTATTACATTACCGGAAAAAATATAAGGCTTTAAAAATATCAGTCAAAAAAGTATAAAAAAATAATCAAAACAGTTTCGAAGCATTTTAACGCTATTTTGGCGCGAACTCGCTGTGACGTCAGAGTACACTATGTCAGCAACGTAGTGTTTGGATTAAGTTTCTTTCATTAATTGCTACACAACTGTATTTCGTCACAAAATAATCCATTTTTTTTAAACATATGAAGAAAACATAAAATAACTCTTATACAAACGTAAAATAATACACACAACAAGCTAAAACTTCATAAGATACTCTGTCGTCACTTTCCTTTTCAAGCAATAGCTCGGCAAATTTGAAATGTCATTTTTTAAGTTTTTATTGTACCGATTTAGAGTTGATGAATTAAAAAAAATATTTATTTATTTATTTATTTAAATCTTTATTGCACACAAACTTAACAATACAAACAAACAGAAATAATTATAACAAAGAGTACAAATGGCGGTCTTATCGCTCAACAGCAATATCTTACAGACAACCATGGGATGGATTTAAATGAAGGAGAGGGAGAGAGGGCAGTATAACAAATAAAGAATTACTTAAAGCTAAATAATATAAATTAAACATAACTACTAAAATACATATACATATCCATAAATATATATATATATATATATATATATATACATACATAAAAATAAATAATACAAAATCATATATAAATTATAATATACTACAGTTTCCAAATGATTGAATGAAAATAAGTAATAGTGAAGACTGCTTTAAAGGGAAAGGTAGTGCTCTTTAATCTGTTTTTTAAATGACGACAGCGTTTGCGCCTGCCTCACCACAACAGGAAGCGCGTTCCACAACCGAACTGCTTTGACAGTAAAAGAATTATCCATTGCTGTCGTGGTATGCACAGGCATTCTCAGCTTAAGATTCTCAGACGACCTCAAGGATCTCGAATGGGAGTCATGAAGAAAAATGAATCGTTCTTTAAGATAAGATGGGGTGAGAGGATTAAACAAAATATTATAAAGAAGAGAGAGAATGTGAGTATTCCGACGAAGCCGAATAGGTAACCACTTGAGCTTAGCACGAAACTCAGAAACATGGTCATATTTGCGAAGACCAAATATGAACCTTATGCAGAAATTTTGAAGACGCTCAAGTTTATTTAGTTGGTCCTATAATATCTTTAAGGCACATTTCTATATCAATAAAGACTACAAAAAAATGACTTATTTTGGAGTCTCGTGCATATTCCCTATTACAGATTAATGAGCACGTGCCTTTGTTTCCATCATATCATCTTGGTCAGCTTTTTTGTGAATAACGCCGCTCGCTAAGTCCATATTTACTATTTCTTAATTAAGACTACGGTATGACTGCAAAGCTGAGGTCTCGAGTTTGAATCCCAGGTCCGGCAATGTGTGGATGAGATGTAGATGCGGTGTAGTGGGCGTATCGCGATGTGGCGGATACGCGGGTAGTGTGTATCGACACCGCTACGTGTCGATGCTGGCGTGTGTGGTAGGCAGAGCCTATGCAGGAACGCGGCGAAATAAAACGTCCCACACAATGCGTACACAAGGTTTAATGTGGTACACAAAAGTCACACGAAATGAACAGTACAAAGTCACTATCTTAAAGTCTTACACACTACACTTATACTAAAAGGAGTCTTAACACTACACACTAAATCAGTCCACTAAAAACTAAGAAGGAGAGGAAAGCGACAGTCTATTAACAGCTAATTAAAACTAAAATATGCAAAGGCGCACAGTATGCAAGGCGGAAGCAAAAGCGATAAGGACAGTGTGAAGCGCGCATCGAGCAAAAGCCGACTGGAGCTGCGATGCGGCAAATGGCTGCGCCGGCGCGGGTCCGGTGACGTCACAGCCACCTGAGCGCCGGCGGTCAGCTGGTGTGCTTTGTGTGATGTGTAGGTGTGTAACTGTGAAGTGAGTGAACGTGGTGTGTGTATCTGATGTGTGTGTTTGCGTGTAATGTGGAGGATCGCCACATCACTCCCCCCCAGAGACCGTCAAGGGCGATAAAAAAAAACTTGTAAAAACGGTAAAGTCATTCCAAACGACTTATGTGGTCATTGAGACATATGGTGAGGGAAAATTACATCTATCGACAGTATACATTCAGCTATTAAACAAAACTATAGTTACAGTACACATACACACAAAAAAAAAACTAAACCATTTGGACAGTGGCGAAAGCACAGAACCTAACTGTCTTTGGTTTGGTATCAGTTTGTATGACGGAACGAATTGTCCCGTCTTGCTCTGATTTCAGGATAGGCTTTAAGATTAAGTTGGTGTTCGACTGCGGAGATCTGGATGTTTGCTTGATGGCATATTCAGTTCGGAACGGAGTGGGCTTTGATTTGAAGTTATTCGGTTTTTCGTGGTAAGCCGCAATTTGTTCCGTTTCTTGAGATGCTACTGGCCTTTGTGGTTTTATCCTTTTCGTTGTTTGCGCCTGGTTGTCCAAAGTATGTGGCGTCTTCGTGCTGTGGTGAGAAACGAAGAGAAGACCTGGTGAGGGAAGGCAATCGTCCACTCCCACTAGTGATTTTCCACGGAGCTTTGCCACTGCTTTAAAATCGCAGGGTTTGTGGCATCTGCGGGCGTTAGCTCCGAATTTAATGTGATACCAGCATGTAGGGTATCGACGGTAGCTAGATTGAGACCGTGTCCTGATCCGGAACGAACAGGGTGACGATAAACGCTGGCACTGTGGTCTAGGTTGATCCATCGTACGGTGAAGCCTGTGCACGCGTGTTTGCTCGGCGAGCTTGGCTTGGAGTCGCTGCACCATTTTTCGGAGCGCAGTGATGTCGTCCGAAGAGTTGCTGCAGGAACACACGTGGGTAGTTGTAGCGGCTGCGACGTGAACAGGTGCTGCTATTTCTTGCACGCGGTCGGCGAGATCTGCCAGTTGATCCAGTGAGTGGGTTGGTTGTGAGGCCAACAAAGTCTGGATGTCACGTGGCAGTTGGCTACTCCAGATGGTGCGCAGAAAGTTCTCTGGAACGCTGGTTCCAGCTAGGTCCTTGAGATGGCGCAGAAATTGTGACGGCTTTCTGTTCCCAAGCTGTTCCTGGGAAAGGAGCTGCCGTAGCTTCGTGTCGTTCGAAGCAGTAAGTCGCCTGATGAGTTCGCTTTTAGTTTTGTCGTATTTGTACATGGTCGGGGGCGAAATGATGACGTCCTTGATGATTTTAGCATCCGCTATGCTCAAGTTTGTGAGGACGGTTGAATATTTCATCCGGTCGTCAGTAATGCCGTACAGGATAAATTGGCTTTCTAGCAGGGCAAACCATAGTTCCGGTTCATCGGATGAAAAAGCCGGTATCTTTAAATGCAGCCGTTGGACCTCTGACGTCATCGTCGGTTGTTCCGAGCACACCCGAAATCTTCGTATTCGCCGTGTCATGCTGGTGCGAGTGTCACCATAACGTGACTCGGCGGATTGTGCAGAATCGCTGCTGCTGTCGCTCATTATCGTGTTTTCCTCGGGGTCACCAATGTGGAAGAGATGTAGATGCGGTGTAGTGGGCGTATCGCGATGTGGCGGATACGCGGGTAGTGTGTATCGACACCGCTACGTGTCGATGCTGGCGTGTGTGGTAGGCAGAGCCTATGCAGGAACGCGGCGAAATAAAACGTCCCACACAATGCGTACACAAGGTTTAATGTGGTACACAAAAGTCACACGAAATGAACAGTACAAAGTCACTATCTTAAAGTCTTACACACTACACTTATACTAAAAGGAGTCTTAACACTACACACTAAATCAGTCCACTAAAAACTAAGAAGGAGAGGAAAGCGACAGTCTATTAACAGCTAATTAAAACTAATATATGCAAAGGCGCACAGTATGCAAGGCGGAAGCAAAAGCGATAAGGACAGTGTGAAGCGCGCATCGAGCAAAAGCCGACTGGAGCTGCGATGCGGCAAATGGCTGCGCCGGCGCGGGTCCGGTGACGTCACAGCCACCTGAGCGCCGGCGGTCAGCTGGTGTGCTTTGTGTGATGTGTAGGTGTGTAACTGTGAAGTGAGTGAACGTGGTGTGTGTATCTGATGTGTGTGTTTGCGTGTAATGTGGAGGATCGCCACAAATGTGATATAAGATTTTACTATTTATTATTATCAACCTGGAGTCAGGATTTGAGCCGGATATGGCGATAGGCTCGCCCCCTATTACATCCTGGGACGAATACAAGGGAAAAGGAGGGTGTCTTAGTTGCACCTCTGCTGACCCCTTCTGAGAAAATAGTGTGAGTATATGCACGTATGTATTTTGAAAGCTCCAAGAAAATGATAAAAAAAATGGTATTACTTTTTAATTGTAGCCTTTAAGTTATATAAGGCTCGATCAGATAGGACCACCCGGTATGGTTTACTTAAAAAATGGCGTAACACTAGATGAGAAGATGCCAGGGACCAGGGCAGTGATTGGAGCTCGGCAACAGAGCATCAGCCGTCCACGAGGACATTTCAATCGGGCTGTAATTAACTCAGTTAAGCCGATAGTGCCCACGCCACTCAATAATGTTATGTTGCGTTACACCGACGCAGGAGATTTTGATACGGCATCCATATTTCATTGTTTATTGTTCCTTCTAAATAGGATTGAATAAGGTAATCATTCAGAAGGATTTTTATTATTAATGGACTATAAAATAAAAATTCTGGGTTCGAATTTAACTGAGCAATTCATTTTGTTTGAGTTTTTGGTTTGAAGATTTCGGATAGCTCTCAATAAATACTTATATTGCCTTTGTTTATCACTGGGAAGCGGTCGTGACCAGTTTTTTAATATACCCATTTTAAGAATATTTCCTTGTACCTGGTAATTAAGAGTTATTATCACTATACGATAAGGTTTATTTCAACTGACCCTAGAAACATCGAATGGATATGTCACAGGGTAGAATCCCATATCCAAAAGAGCACATACGTATTCAAAGTTCCAGGTATTCCCATATAACCATTGCGTTATGCACCGTTCGCAGGCCTCCAGTAATTAGGAGTAAATTAAATGATGTTGCGTTTCATGCCAAAATGGCCGCGCCCGCACATTTTGAGCTACGCTTCTTTACAAATGGATGCCAGATTGGCCTGGTTTTGTCAGTGAAACAATACAGGGAATATTGCGTAACCAGAAGGAAATATCGTAGTATAATATTGTTATGTATTTATATATTTTTGCCTATGCACCTAACACTTTTTCTCTCGTTTCCCTTATCTTCATTTAAGGTTGCCTGGAAGAGATTGCCTTATGCGATAAAGCCGCCATTAGACGCTGTAGTAAAAGGAGAGTAAAAGTATAAACGGAAAGTATTTCGGGTCTGGATGTTTGTGAGACCGTAAAGTCCCGCGAAGTTTGAGATACAAGACTCGATCTTAATGTCGGTTCAGGACTTATGTCAGGACTGAATGATTGGTAGGTGTAAAAAAAACTATCAATTATTAAATTCATTATGTATTTATTTATTTGCCTCAAATTAAAATAAACCATGTTACAATAGTTTCCACACCTACAGAGCATACAGTGATACAAGTCTTGTTAAATTCACGTTAACAACATAATCGCCATATGTGCAGCGCCGGACGTTCAAAGCGCTGTTATCAAGCGATCCGAAGCGCCCGATGCCATATAATGTTCCACATCATTATTGCAATCATACATTTCGTGCACAGGTATGTGATAAACAGTAACATATCAACATATTCACGATCACATCAAGACTCGATCTTAGTGTGGGGTCAGGACTATGTATGTGACTGTTGGGTGTCATTTTTATTTTATTATATCAAATGAATTATATTTTAGAGCTGTGTAATTAAATATCTATGGATTTTGAAGCCTTTGATTCGTACTAAGTCAGCATGATGAAGTATGGCCTAACTCCTCTCAATTAAAATCTTAGTTGTAGAGAAGTGCTCATATACAGTAGTATTATAATGTTTTGTGAAATTTTAATATCTGGGTTTTACTTCGTATCATCCTCGTCTTCTCTCGCGATCTCTTAAAACGGGTCTAGATTTAGCATTTTCCCGTAAGCCTTATTATATCTTCTGTCCACATTATGAATGGACGTTCGGTCGTCGGTAAGTGACCACTCTATGGCTTTTCGGCCCCATCAGTTTCCATACTATGCTAATTGTTTAGGAAACGAATTTATTTAATGCTACGTTATGACTCATAGGCGCCGAACAAAAAGACAATCTATATAGCTATTATTTAAACTGGGGTTAAGTAACATAAAGAACGAAGTATTTCATAGAATTTGAGGCGCATCATCACAAATAAATCACATCTTCCTATATTCAGAAAACGGCATATGCATTTTTACTATAAAAAATATTTACCCTGCACTCCATTACATGGTATGCGATCAACCTCGATACGCGGTCGGTACTAAGTAATTATTCATTATTAATTAACGATCATTAAACTTGCCTCACTGATCTCGCAACGCGACGTAATCAGCCCGTCAATATTAAAGCGTGCTTTAATTCCATTTATTGACTATGCCATAATCACATATGCAGTTAAAATAATCCCTATGGGCCACAACATAAAGCCTAAATAACTATGTCAGCAAATAAATTTGACCAGTGGCCACATAAATGGCGATTTGACGGACAAACATGCAGACAAAATTATGTTCGGCTCTTAGTTTTTGTTTATCAAATTGTTGTTTGACGGGTTTAATGGAATCTGTTGTCATTGATAGATATTGAATTATTTCGGTTATACGTGTTTGTTATTGGGGGATTGTATTTGTTTTATGTCTTATACAAACCACTGTGGGTCTCGGTTCAATATGATTATCGGTGGGAATTTCAAATTTGCTCGACGTTTATTGATTTATTTTAAGTCACTGCGGCTGATTTGATGTCCAAAGGATTTATCTGTTGCGCTTATAAACTAACTTAAAATACTGTAATTCGACAACAGTGGTAGTGACAGAGGAATTCATTTGAAGAACATAAAAGATCCAATCTTTAACAACAAAGATATTCTCTCTCGTTCAGAATTTAAAATAAATGTTGAATACTTTACCGACAAATTACTAGGTTATAAAAGCAGTGAACGAAATCATCCCGACCCGATCCTATGGGTATTAAAAATTCTGTCGACACCGGCCACAAATTATACAATTAAAAAAATAGATAATCAGATTAGATATTTGTAACCCGTAATTGTAACAGTAAATGGCTTACAATTTGAACAACTAGCGATACTAACGATTCATGTTATGGGTGAATTATTTAATGAATCAGCCGTCACGAAAGGGTTGACGGAGTCACCTTGTTTTAATAACTTAGGGCTGGTAATCAAAAACCGGGTTTACTGATGGTATATTAGAACTTATTCGACAGAGAACCAAAATTGTAGACATAGCACAAAGGATTAGCAAGCAGAAGTGGCAGTGGGCTGGCTATCGTAGAACCGACAACCGCTGTGGTAAACGTTTTCTTGAGTGGAGATCGCATTTTGGCAAGATTACTGTAGGACGCCCTTCAGCTAGGTGGAATTACGATTTGCGAAAGGTCACTAGCAGTTGCTGGATGGGACAAGCCGAAGACAGGGTAAAATAGCGCAATGTGGAGGAGGTCTATGTCCAGCTGCAGTGGACAACGGTATAGAATAATGTTATAAAGCTATTACCTTCTATGAACCTTTACAATCATGGTGTCTAATGGCGTAATGCAATTCTTTGTAAAAAAAGAAGATGACAAGGCAATCAAGGCTTAATAACTTTCTTGCAATCACACTAGTCTAATAAAACTGCAGCAAGACTCCCAGTTGACATTTGTTTTCTGTAACACAATTACGTCAGCCTAATTTAAGTAGCCCGTTTTTTCTTTAATCAAGACGACGATGCCACAAACATCTTTCAAATAATTTAAACTAAAAGCACAAATCTGATTGCTGCACAAGTTAAAGGTGCTACAACTGATATAAAATAAAATGAAATTTTGACAGCAAATTCCACGCCGCTCATTCAAGTGGCTCGGCGTGATTTTTAACACTAACACGTTGATCAAGCCCAGTGTCAAAGTTGAACACGTAGATTATTGAGTTTTTTAAACGCGCTTACGTTTGGACATGTTAATTGCAGGGTCGGCACACTCGGACGAACTGAACGGGTCAGATGTACACTGTCAGGGTTACTATGAATACTCGAAATAAAAAAATGTGAGTGTTACAACCGTGTAATATTTTAGAGATTTAGCGATAGAGATGGCAGATATAATATTTTAGTTCACTGTCATAGATTACCATGGATAGTCGATTGAGATATAGATTTTTTTACAGCTGTAACTATTCAGGGATTGAGGGATCGATTATTTAGTAGACACATCTAGACTCATATAAATAAAGCGGTTTTTCTATTATTTGTATACATTGGATGAGCTCTGAAAGTAATGGACCGAATTGAAAAGTCTTAAGACATTAGAATCCTACATTCCCTAATTAACCCAACCCGCACTAGGCCAACGTGGTGGACTATATGGCCTAACCACTCTCAATCGTACTGTCGATTGTAGAGTAGGCCCGTGCCCTGCAGTGGGACGTATATGGGCTGATTACAGATTATAGATTCCCTAATTAATATAGGCGATAGAATATTTCCAAAAAAGTTTACCTTCTCGTACAGTAAAATAAAGGACGAATTATTGGAAGTAACCATTATTAATATGAAGGAAATCTTAAGGATTATGGAGTATTATGGAGTATATTTTTGTACATAAGACATGAACCACCATAACTTAAAAAAATGGATTAAAAATGTGGAAAAAAGAAGACAGTTCGTGTTGCTTAGAAAGTTCCTTGCGCCCTTTCTTCTTCACAGCTACAACACGTTCCACAGCGGTGGTCATTAAAGATTCAAAATACCTTGTAATAGATTATTTGAATGTAGAATATTTTGATATGATTTATGAATCTGTGGAAAAATTCATTAGAGTATTTACTATCGATGTTACATTTCGAGTTCAAGTAGTAAGGAGCATAGGGCGCAATTACAACGCAATTTACACGTGGAGCCCACTGACAGTTTCGACTAATTTGATTTGATTGTCGCCCCCTATTGGACGATTATTTAAATTTACAATTGCCAGTTTCCCTTGACGACTTCCGATAACGATCTGTAAGTGAATTTAGTGGCCATATGGTTATTTAATGACTGGAATTTGTAGTAGGTATCTGTGAGCATCTCAAACGGTAGTAGGAGTTAGTAATACCTACTGAAATGGTACCATTGTCTCCAAGTACTTGCAAGGGCCGGTGGTTGTTGCCTTTTTTATCCAGTAAATGCTGGAGACACAATAATCTCACATCAAACTTATTTCTCTAGAAATATCGATATTACTTCGACCATATTTTTTTGTACTGAATGACAAAACGCGCATGCCGTTCACCTAATGGAAAGCGATACCAATGCTCATGAACAGTAGAAAACCAAACAACACCTTGAATTACCAAGCAATGCTTGGCATTCTACTGCACTCGCCATCCTGAGACATAAGATGTTAAGTCTCAATATGTCCAGTAGTTACTTTGGCTACAATGTTCTCCAATCCGAAACACAACAGTTAGGCGGGAAAAATAGACATTGCGGTGGTACCTACCCAGGCAGTCTCTCACATATGCGAAACTTACCACAGTAAACCACTACCACCACTTCTACAGTACCACTACACCATAACCAAATGCAAAATCACCTTCAATTCCTCATTAGGTGAGTCAATGACTGCTCGTACAGTAAAATAAACCACGGATTGTAAGTAATCAATTCCCATACATTTAACACAAATAAATAAATTGGTCATATTAATATAAATAAGTAAATCATAGTTATTGATGTTCAGTTTTACGATATTCTGGCAATAGCGAAGGTTGTCTGTAAGGCGTAGGTAACACGAGTATGAACTAGTCATTATTAATATAACTCATTTTATTTCAATAATTACCTACCCAATAATTACACATAATAAAATAATAATTTAAAAAGATGAGCTTTTCATTCGGTAAAGCGAATTTTACGAAAACCGATATTGAAATAAGCTACTCATTATACGGGATAAATGCACAATTCCTGTTGGGACCGAATGTGCGAGATTGCGTAAATATTTTTTCAATGCAAGCTTTTTATATTTTAATAATGACCTAGGTCCTAAAGGCTAGAAGGTTATGTTATTATTATAGGACGCACTTTAGTTTTTTCTTTTTTCGGAAGCATTTCTAAAACTCACTATACTTATCTAATACGGGGTAGCAGACTTAAAATGCCATTGTTTTACAGTAGTTCTCTAAAATTTATCTATCTTTAACTAGAGATTTCATTAGATATTTCGATGCAATTACTTTTTCAGTTAACAAAGATAGAGAGGAATAGATATGATGCATATATTAATAGATAGGCACTAGGCCAGCGTGGTGGACTATATAGCCTAACCCCTCTCAATCGTACTGGCGATTGTAGAGTAGGCCCGTGTCCTGCAGTAGGACGTATATGGGCTGATGCAGATATATTTATAGATAGCTAGATTAGATAAATATATGTATATTTTTGTTGAATGAAGCGTAAAATTGTACCGACATAATCATGGTAGATATTTTAACCCGTTGTGAAACAAAAATAGGATAAAGAGAACGGCTGTTTGAGGTATTCATGTTTGCCTCTTCCTCTATGATAAAATTAATTACTAATTAGTGTATTTTAAACACACATTTATGTTGATAAGTAATTTTATTTAATACAAAATAGTCTATTATAATAATTGTTGGCGAGAACTTGCGGTACAATTATCCGCACACACGGCGGTTTTTAATACTTTATGAACGTAAGCCGGAATCGTTTCGGTATGAAATATTCAGAAATAATTTTGTCGCCCGCCATAATCTCCGCCATTGTTTGCTCGATTTAAATGTATTTACAAATTGGTGTTCGCTACCAGTTACAATGAATTTTGTATGCTTTTAAAATACGAGGTATATTTGGTTGCACGGGAGTTCTACTTTGATGAAATAATGTCGTAGGAGCAGGAATGAAATGGTTTCTACCACTGATCACACATATTTCTATCATCATCATATCATGTTTTTTTATTGCGATATATGGCGAGACGATCATGCTATTTGCCTGATGGTAAGCGATACGACCGCTCATGGACATTAGTAAAACCAAACAACTCCATGAATCATAAAGCAATGCTTGGTATTCCACTGCCCTCACCATCCTGAAACATAATATGTTAAGTCTTATTATGTCCATTAGTTACCCTGGCTGGCTGGATGTCCATCAAACGGGAACACAATGGTGCATTTACACTGCTGTTTGGCAGGACACATAGATAAAGTCAAGTCATAAAGTTTGATTCACAGAAATAGAAGACAAAAAGGTTTATAATTAATTCGTATACTTTACGCCTCTTCTCTCCCCTTGTTGTCAAACCGCCAAAGTATCTACAATTCCCATAGAGCTACATATACCATCTCTATAAAACATATTTTAAACCCAGTGTATCTCATTCACAATCTGACCTCGCCCGTCCATTCCCGTCCTAAAAAACCCAAGTTCATCTCATCAAGCCCTGTTAGGCACGGTACCAGTAAAAATTCTCATGATGGTACGGTACTAGTAAAATTCTAACGATACGATCTGAGCGATGCGTCCCGGCCTCAATTACACCGGTAATGTGTGCGATCACTCATAGCCGAGTGATCGCTCGCAATCAGTCCGCGTTCGGGTAATTGTTTTGCTTAATATTGGTCTAATGCGCTGTTATTAGTTAGTTGTTGATAATTTGAAGAAACAGTAAGTATAACGTTTGTTTGTTTGACAAAATAATTTTTAATATAGCAAAATATAAATTATGAAAAAATACATAAGGTGATAATTTAAACATCATTTCAATTAAAAATATTATATTAATTACGTAAAAAAGCACGTCAAGAACCAATATTCAAAACAAATAAGGGTAAATTTACAATAAGTCTAATAAAGATTTTGTTTGAGTTTAATGTTTAATTTTAAACAAGCATATAATTATTGTACTTAAAAACAACTTTTTTTTTAATTTTATCGGTGAAAACAAATGCAAAGTAAAAGCAAAATCCTAGGTAGTAGGAGCTCCTACATATTTCAAAATTAATTACCACAACCCAGTTTCTCACAATCAAGTTAGCATCGGTGTGATACACACCCGTATCCCGTCGAAACGGCTCCAAATCGATCTTCTAATGGCTTCTAATTGTTTACCCCGGTATCGAACCCGGTATCGACGAGGCCAGATCATATCTCCGATTACACGCGAGCTTAGTTACCATACCTTATCTTGATTTCTTATGTTTACCATCGTCGTGTTTTCGGTAATTGACTTGAGTCAAAACATTCTGCGAGCCAGCTTAGTGATTGCCATTGACGGGCATTTACTGAGAGTCATGTATATATAGGGATGTGCAAATGGATTATCTAATGATTGGTCGTTACCTTTTTTCATCCATGAAGAAACTATTGGTAGTCATTTTTTGCAAATACAGAAAATATACTTATAAGGGAAAGGTACAATCTTTGGGCCCCTAAAAATCTAAATAGATGAAAAAATTGCAACTTTAGGTTAGCTACAACTAAAACGGCAAAGAAAAACATCGTGAGGAAACCTGCATACCATAACCATTTATGACAATGTTTATGGTAAGTCCAACAAATCGCATTAGCCAGCGTGGTTGACTATATGGCCGAACCACTCTCAATGTGCATGTGCCCTGCAGTTGAGCGTATATGGGCTACTTTTAATTGGTAGTATAAAATTAAAACTAATACCTACAGATTGTGTTTTAAGATAACTTCAAGCCGATATATTTCAAAAGACGCACTTAATTAAAAATAATAACTCTTAAGATCCGGACAAGGCTACAACAGGAAAATACATTTCGTGTCAATTAATAGCGTTAATTACTGAAGCCTTGTTTAAGGAGAATATAATTACAGATTATTGCTTAAATTAATCTGGCAGTATCGATATTAAAATCAAATTTGGGTACGTAATTCTTATAAAATTTTATTGATACAAACGTAAATTATAAATTTTATTAGACTGAATTCTGTGAATAAATAATCCATTCTGCAGTTCCGGCTTTATCATAAGATGGGTTTCTTTGCTGTGTATGTCAATAGGATTTTTAAATCTTCCAAGAAACTAACCTGTAACACATATTTGTGCACCATTCTCTCCAATTGCCGATTACACACAACATTTGCAATTAAAAAATGCAACAGAAAAAAGGCAGAAAAACACGAAAATAAATGAAAATTAAAAAAATATATTTCATGTTGTCAAAGAAGTTTCTGACTTGGTTGTATGTTCTTCATAGCTGAAACACGTGCCCAAATAATGGTATTATTTAAGGATTTCAAATATTTTGGAAATTACTACTTGTTGCTAGTTTTTTTTTTTTTTTTTTCATTATACGATACCAATGTAATTCCAATATATGTGACCTAGATTCTCGACACTAATTTAGCAACATTCGATAGTATCAACTCAAGATTATTCCCACATTAACTCATGAGATTTAAAACAAAAAGTACTAAGCACTCCGCACCCATCAAGAGCGGTTTTTACTCAATGAACTTCCGCTGAGATAATCAATCATTTCGTCCGGCGGAGTGCTACCGTTACGCCAAAACAATATAATTTATCAATATGAGGCATTTGATTTTGTCTTTGGTTTGGTTCTTTTTTGTTGTGTTGGGCAACCGACTGACTTGTGAATAAGTGAATATCTATCGTCATCATAAGATTCGAGAAATTTCTTCTTCTGTTATTATTTTGCAGGGATGGGGGAAAACGTCTAGTATAAGAGGTTGTTACGTAATTGAGGTAAAAATCACCTCACCAGTTCAAAAACAAAAAATAAGCTCAATTAAAATGACTCATAGTTTGGACCCCACATTAAGACATGTATCTTGTGTCATCAATACCAAAAACTAGAGAGCCTTTATTGGTCCCAGTTATCGTACAAATAAATGCATCCGCTTGGTATCGAACCTCCAAGCTATCGTACTACAGCAATCTGCTCTCCCATCTCAAAACATGTCAAAGATTTCGAAAGACCTGGTAATCACATCATAAAAACAATCCGCAGATGGCCCGATTCAATCAAACGTGTATAATAAAATAGTCTGAATACAAAACCATTCTTGGCCTTAAGAACAATGCATCCCCTGTGGCCTGTATCCACCCACGCGCCTCTCGATACAAGCCTCCTAATTAAGGCATCTTTATCTTCAACTACAGCCTATCACAATTTATTGTAATTTCCAACAATACGTTCACCAAATAAATTGGTGCTTTTCATCGCGTGTTTTCGATTTTGTTATTTCAAGTATGAAAGAGTTATGTAATATATATATAAGTCTATTATTCAATGAACTTAAATATATCAAATGATATAACTCCTGTGGGTCTTGATTCTTGATTGAGAAGGTTTAAGGCATAATCTACTACAATTACAAATTTCACATACCATAGAGAATTTTGTACAGATATCCAGATATTTATATATAGCCATGAATGGCGAGACGAGCACGCAGTTCGTCTGATTGTATGTAATACGTTCGCTCAGGAATACTAGCAAAATTAAAGCATCCTGAGATATAACATATTAAGTCACATTATATCCAGTAGTTTCTCTGGCTACAAAATTATGCACAACATTGCATTTATACTGCTGTTTGGCGAAATATACCTTAATAGATTTTTGGAAGCAGCAATACTAATTTTACTTCCCAAATAGTTACCAATAAATAAACATACCATCAAGGATTACTTCATCCGTTCCCATTTCCAGTACAACAAACTGGCACTGAACTAAAGGAGTACTTTTCATTCACCTCACATTACGAGCCGTGTGAGCGACTCAAAGCAGCCGATGAGTTCACCGCACCGACTCCTTTGTTCTAACCAATCGTGAAATGCCCATTTAATGTTAAACGGGCCGCTAGTGGGTCACTGCGTTGTATTGTTTGTTGCTGCAAGGAGGCAAGTGAGATGTTTTGAGTAAATGCTGGGTTTTAACACGAGGCTAATTGGGTAGCTTGGTATCATGAGAACAATTAGGTACATACATAAACTCACACCGTTTTCCCAGAAGGCGTAGGCAGAGGCGCCAGGACACCTACATTTCGTCTTGTATGTTCCGTCCCACGATGTGATAGGGGGCGAGTATCGCCTATCGAGTACAAATTTCTGACACCGAGCTGGTAAAATATTACAATTTAAAATTCATATTCGTGCTTGATTTCGTTGCTTCTAATGGCCGAGCCGAATGATGATGATAGGTTATTGTAACATATTCCACTCGACCTTGACAAATACAATTAATAGAAGATTCGATGTGACAAATTATATTTCGGTTAATTATAGAAAAAGAGAAGAAAAATGAAAAAGAGTAGAAGTTAATGGTCTCAGGAAATTTCACTGATCTGATACAGCGGCTTACATCATCTACCGAAAATCTAATGTGCAAAAAAATATATTAATGAAATCTTTATAACTAGTAAGCGGCTGTTTCATAATGATATAATATTCCCATAACTTTGGTATTTTAATAATAAACCCATATTTCATAGACTGCCTGCAACAAGTACATAGTTACTTTTGTTTTATACGCTCTTGGCATAGTAATAAAGCTATATTCACACCATTAGTGGTGGGCAGAAGTTAAAGAGCAATGAGAATGATTTCAACAGGCATCTTAAATGTTTCGATTTTCTAAAATTACGTCTATTAATGATAGCTCACGAGCGAACATTAATAAAACGTTTACTTGTACTGGATTTGTGGCAGCTACAGTCGGATTATTCTTGAAGCATACTACTTTTTCTATGGTCTGTAAAAGTTCGCCAAACCGCACTAGGCCAGCGTGTTGGACTATATGGCTGGCCCGTGCCCTGCAGTGGGACGTATATGGGTTAATACAAAAATACTACTTAGAAAAAAATGGTAGAAATCTTTAGATCCTCATCAAATCGATGCTACCTGTAGTGTTTGTACTTGTCAAATAGATATAGTAAATTTTTTCATGTACATCACTATTAATGCGGGTAGTTGACAGTAACGACACTCCGGTATAAAAAATGGAGCAAGTCGGACCTGCGCCCATACATGAGGTCGGTAGTGGTGAGCCAGAGCATACTGATATCAGTATTAGCTCCTCTACCGCGATATTGATCACTTCACTATCTATTTCGTCTGTATTTTATCAGGATATTCAATGCAAAGCATAAGCTGGATTTCCAAAGATTTCCATGAAGCGTTCTATATTCAGCTATCCCTGCGAATTTTACTCTTACGTCTGTCTGTATTGTGAATGGTAGTCCAACTTTAAACTTCCAAGAATTTGGTCATACCTCGGAAATTGAATAATTTTAACAGCTCGTCTATTCCAAAAATCTATTGGTAGCTGAACCAGAATCAACAATACAGCCTAGGCTTAGAAAGCTTTTGTGCCTTTATACGATTTAAAAATTTATAAAGAATTATTGTATTACGAAAAGAAAATCTGCAAAATAAATTTCAATATTTGAGTTGCAAGACTTCGGTTATTTTTAATATTAAAGAATTCTATGGAAGTCATTAAAAATATTTATAAAAAACATAGTCACAAGCCAAGATCACACATGCCATATCTCAAAAAATTTGGCACATAGTCTATTTAATAAAAGAACAATGAGAGCATTAATGCGTTGCGAGACACGACTTCCATTCAAAATGAATTGAAACGGCTCGGACATTTCGTAAACGTGCTTTGAGCTTGGCTAACAGTTATATGGATCCTAACTGAATGGAAAATTGGTTGGTAATGATAGTGTTTGGATGCAGATAGCATGAACCACGTGTTAGATACGTGTCTTCGCTTTCGGTCTGGGATTTGCTTTGTGATTTTACCTTTTGCGTTGGTACTGTTATTATGTGTGAATACTTTGATTGTTTTATGAGAAAATATTAAAATATGTCTAGAAATATCCTGTTAGTAAAAATCTTCACCATAATTATCGAATTTCCAATCAGTATGTTGATTGCTGAATAAAAGCATTTAAGGATTTTGTGACATAATTGTAGCAGCCTTCTTGCATCTTCCGATTTTTTCAGGTCTTAATTATTCAAATCTACGTTCTATTCTTATTATATTAACTAACTAATTAAATATCTTTCTTCTAAAATTATTTGTCGTTGTTCACAATTAAATCAGGCTATTTTGCAGAATTATCTAATCCATGGACATCCTTCACACACCCAAAACTTTTACTTCTGAGTAATGTTACAAGGGTTTCTTTCTTCCTAGAGGTGCGGGACCCTATAACATCCAGCTAGCATAGCACGCCGAACCCATTAAGCGTTGAACAAATGTACCAGTGTCTACAGCACGCTCCATTGTTGAACACATCAGATAACGCTGATGCACTGGCCACGACACCACCATTTAATAGCTATGCTCTGTCACATGGAATGTTATTGATATGGGCGCTTAGCATTTTCGATTTGGCTTTGAAATACTGACAATATATGGGCTTTGATGCCACTGTTTTAATTCCAAATGATTTCTGTTATTGATGGTTGATGATTTTTTATTCAATTCTGTCATCATTCATCAATATGTAGTTTCAATTTAGCCAGTGTGATTGAAGCTGGGTGATTATTGGGTGAAATTTTAAATTTTGCTATTGTAATGATAACTGACAGTTGCTTAACGAACAGACCCGAAAATCTTTTTATATTTTGCATTCTACACGCAACATTCAAGGGATTTTTATAGCATGGTACCGGGAAGCTTGTTAACAGGTCACCTAATGGTAAGGATAGTGGTATTGGCATCTAAAAATACTGAATATGATACATTCTTAGCGGCAATTTGCTAGCTTGGTATAGTATGATCTAATTCGTTAATTGTAGAAAAGTGTTCACAGTGCGACGTAGTCTAATATTGCCTCAACAATATTTCTAACGTTTCATCGCCACAAGCGAAACCTCCAGCACGTCACGTCGGCAGTATAAACACCATTTACGTCTCATAAATTCACAAGAGGCAAAATGTAAACAAATTTGACGTCAGGTTGTTTTATTTTAAATTTCCTCAAACGAAATTCCATTAGACACCGCTGCCGACTAATTGCATTGGAAACTCGTTAGCGCACGAAGTGCTGATTCCAGCTAAATATTTTGTTTCTTTCAAGTTTGTGAATGAGGTCGGGGCGCTAAACGAACGTTTTGTAAACTACAACAATGCATGTTTAGCAACAGCCTCTGTTGCCTTAATAGGCATAAATCATCTAACAGCATTCTCAGCTAACTGCCCAGTAAAAACTATTTAGTTTTCAATAGTGTTATGACCAGTGTGTAATGGTTCGTAGCGATACTATTTATAGTATCGCTTATAAAAACATTAATTTGAAAACAGTATGAAAATTGATGTAAAATGACTTGTGAAATGATTGGATGTGTAATGGTGGTAGGTCTCTGATATGTGAGACGCCGCCTGAGTAGGTACCATCGAAATGTGTATTTCTCCTGCCAAACAGGAATGTGAATGCACTGTTGTGTTTCGGTTTGAAGGACATTGCAGCCAGAGTCCTAGGATTAACAAATATATATACATATATATTGACATTTAGAAATTTAATCCCCGTGCATTCGAACTTATAAGCACCAGTACAAAAAGCTAACTTGTAGGACAATTGATTGCTAGTTTGAATAAGACAATATAAAACGGCTATGGGTTGCCTCTTATCAACCACATTCATCTTGTTGTTCCTACTTAGATGTTAATATTAGTCAGGTCGCTGACTATAGTTTCTGTCTACATTTTTATGGTGGTTTGACGTCTGAACAACGGTCTTTAGCCTAGATATCCGAGTTGAAAGGGAAATTACTCAATAACTCGCCCTAATTCTTTGCGATATTGGTGCAAATGCTTCGCAGAGCCTCTTTCACAACACTTTCTCGATGATTTGCAATATCAGCTTTTTAAGTATGTAGATATTTTATTTTACCTACTTTAGTTCAACTTCAATGTTTGAAAGAAAGGAAGAAATAATTTAGTTCTTAAATCTTGCTTATTCAATTGTGAAAATTAAGTAAATTGACGAACTAGGCACCAAAGCGTAAAAACACGATACAAAACCAAAACACATTGTCAATAACATTCGTAGGTCGATTAAACTCTTCAAATGGTTCTTACAAAAGAATGAAAAAATGTAACAGTAATACATTGTGTTGTGTATGTTCCGGGAAATAAATGACTTAATTCCGTGACAGGACATGTCGATGGCACAATCAACATGCTGTGTACAAGCTGGTTGGACTCAATAAATTGGAACAAAACAAGGATGAACTGGAATTTATTATAAAAAAATACTTTGAGAACTTTAAGAATTTATTATTGTTGAATAATTTACCGTTATTTATAGAGTATTTCTGTAATATTATTAGATTCTTTGGTTTATTAACTACCAATTTAATCTTACGCCTATTATGAATATCATTTTGGATCTAGTGACTATATTTGAATCCACGTTGCACATCTAAATCTTATTCATCCGACTCCACCCATCCATCCGTCGAACATAGGCCTCCCCTAATTATTTTCACAGTGAACTGTTGGAGGCAGTCTGCATCCAGCGATGTCCCGCGACCTTTACCAGGTCATCTGACCATTTTGTAAGTTCATCCCACTCACGCCAGCATATTTATTTCATCATTTTATCTATCTATGAACCCATATTATGTCACTTTTCTACATTAAGAAATATCTTCAGTGTATTCCTGTGTTGACATTAAATACTTCCAAAACTACGCATTATAACAGTTCAAAGAAATATCTTACTGATACATTTTTCTGCTATCACCCTCAGATGTACATATATTCCAGACGTCCTAGGCAGATACATTAAAAAATAACAACTTGCAGGTTTGTCTAACATGTGAATCGGCCGCGACTAGCAACGCACAGGTGAACATTGTTAATCAAAATGAAAGATCGTCTTCAACGGTAAATAGGTGCATCCATTTATTCTCTATCGGACGGGAACGTGTGGGCTTGTTCGACACAGTGTCTTGGGTTTCAGTAGTGCAAGTCGGATACGTGAGTTTTTTAAAATTTTACTAAGAGTCTAGCGTAACTTGTTCTCAGTGTATTTTGAGGAATAATGTAGAAGAATATGTAATCTAGGATATATGCCATATTTTTCCGTAATTTCACTAGAATTTGTAGGATCGTTATATCCTCAATACAGAACAAAAATAATAAATAAATACAACAAACGGTCACATACATAGCCCTAAGCCCGCATGATCTAGTCTTGTGTCGTGAGTATCAGACACTACGATAGACTTTTTAGTCTTACAAAACACCTGGGCCCGAAATGAATATCCGTGGATCACACACGGATTTTTCTTGATGCGGGGATCAAACCCACGGCCTCTCGTTTCACAGCTGGCATCCAACCAATAGTGCCACGGAGGCTGTACAAACACAAATAAAATAATAATAAAAGAAAGAATCAGCAATAAAATAGATTAAAGATTCAATAAAAAAGTCTACAAACCAGGAAGCAAGATCATTGTTGTTCATTCGCCAAAAAAATAGGTAAAACACAGAGCACTTACTTTCTCTGAGAATACTAGTGAGACCGACTTCACTTACTGCTGTTGAATGCACTGTGTACATTAAACAGAAGTAATGGTCCCAGGAATCTTTTCGTTATTAACTCCAACCTTAGATACCTTTTTCTCGACGCCTATACGTTTCAATTTGGACTTTGTATCTGTTACTTAAGGCTTATTTTGTTATAGCAGCTACGTGGGCAGCATAACAAACTTTGCCAGTATGGTCTCATATGTTATTAATATATTTCTGTGCTTAATATATGTTTTTATTAAGATTTTTATCTTTTGTTATTGGGAAAATGTGATTATGGTAAAATGTACTATTTCTTGGGCTTATTTTTCTTTTCATGCAATTTCTAAAGGAATAGAATATTACAATATAATATTATATAATATTGATGTATGATAAAGAATGATGTGATAGTATTGAATAACATTTTTTTAACAAATATAAAACTGACAGGTGCCGAAGTTGGTAGTCTTAAACAATGACGTTTTACAAATAGACGCGTCATACACTAACATAATGGCACAAAAAAATGGCGCGATGCGATGAAACGCGATGAATAGACATCGCCAGTTACGTAACAATAAGTGCCGCACTGTTATTGGCTAAAGCGCGTGTGACGTAGCACCAAGCATAAAAAAATAAATTTGTGTGTACTTGCGCACTAAATAAAATATTTATTTTGTTTCACAGTTTCAGAATAATTTGTACGTTATTTTAAATCAGTCTAATCTATTTTTCCGTAATTGGTTTTGAGAATACTATTAGTCAGAGAAACGTGTATCCGCGCGTGGTTGAAGCGTGACTGATTGCACGTGAGGCAATTACCTCCAAACGTCTTGCCATTATAAAGCTCGGACAACGCATCTATGCTTTATAAACATCTTAGGTCTTAAAAGAGACATAAATAAATTAAAACATAGAATTGGTGACGAAGAAAATAAAGCCAGCAATAAATAAATAATAAATAGATACACCCAAGCTACATTTAAAGTCTTAACTCTACTTTAAGATCAACTATGTTTTGTGTTGTGGGTATCAGAAACTACGAAATATTTTTCGGTCTCACAAAAAATTGTGTTGGTGCGGGGATCAAACCCGTAGCCTCTCGTTTCACAGCTGGCGTCTTACCAATGTAATGGGCCATCTAATGACAATTAACAAGATAAATGCAAAATCGAGATACACAGATAACCTAGCGAAGCATCCGAACTATCACCACTCGATCTTAATTTGATCTGAAATGCCGATTCTCATTATTATCTCTTCATAATAAGTATCTTAATAAGCGCAATTGTTCCATTGAACACTCGGTGCAAAAAGTACTCAAAGCCAAACGGATGTGTCTGTTAATTTGAAACAAAAGTGCTCGGGACCTATGCACCTAGAGAGCCGCTCCGAGTGTCAGAATAAAAATAGACAGGCGGATCTTACACCGAAGTGTATTGTGGATTTGGATTGGTTGTGTGAAGTATTTTAAAGTAGGATTTAACATTTTTGCAAGAGCTATGAGATAAAAGGAAGCTAAGGTTTTTTGTTTTTCAAAATAGCTGCATTCAAAAAAATAATCGTGTCAATGATAATAATAACTGAACGCTACATAATTTTTGTATTTTGAAAGTTTTGTGATTTGTAATTTTGTTTAACGAGTTTTCAACATAATTGCTTACGACCTACGAATTAGCTATCCTTAAATGTATTGAATTATTAATAAAAATTAAATAAAGCAAAATAACCAACTCAATTTTAGTAGGGTAAGGGTGTTAAATAGTTTTAGTAATAATTGGGCATATTATTACTAAAACTATTTAACTACTACTGCGAATACAAATATGTGGAAACAATAATATATTATGAGACTGACTGAAGCACTTAGCTTTTTGATAGAAATCCATTGCAAATATGAAATAATGGCCTTTTGAATAAATATACTTTGTCTAACATTTTGTTACGCGTCGGTGTAAATACAGTTGTTTGCAAGCGCGCTTCCTCTCTCCGCCCCGAGAGAGATCAAACGCGCCGCGCCGCGGGTTCAGATCACATCCCACTCCGATATGCCATTGTGCCTTTATAAGCGGTTAATTAGTGTCCAATATAAACATTTATTATTTATAATTATCTGTAACTGTGGCCGATATATTGGAATACCAATACCAAAGATGGCTCTGCTTATGAGGTATGTAAAAGATCGAATTGATATCATAAATACACGACCTTATTCTCCTAATTTTTTATCCCTTTCTAATGGGTTTTGAATTCAGTATGAGTGAAGAAGACAAAACATTCGATAGTTAAAATAGGTTTGGAAACTGTATATGAATAAGACCGTAGGTATTTTGCAGTTTCTGATACCTATGCCAGAAAACCCGCATTATTTAAGTATAATTAGTAAGTACAAGAACGGTGAAGGAAAACATCGTGAGGAAACCTGCATACCATAGCGATTCATAAGAATTTCTACGGCATGTAAGTCCGCCAACCCGCACTAGGCCAGCGTGGTGGACTATATGACCTAACCACTCTCAATCGTACTCTCGATTGTAGAGTAGGCCCGTGCCCTACAGTGGGACGTATATGGGCTGATACAGATACAGATACAGTAAGTACAATATTCATGGCTGTTAAGTGCATATACATATATTACTTGTGCATTTACTGCACAAAAGTATTAAAAATATCATCATAATCATCTCAGCCACAGGAAGTCCACTGCTGAACATAGGCCTCCACCAAGGATCTCCACACCAACCTGTTAGAAGCGGCCTGCATCCAGCGACTTCTAATGCCATGGGCTAGGTCGGTAACCTTTGTTCTCCTACAGATCTCATTATTTCTGATTCGATCTCGTAGGAAAATACGGGGCATAACCCGCTCCATAGCTCGTGGAGTAACCTTGAGTCGTCTTATGAGGCCCATAGTGAAATCTGGTAATTGATAACAGTTAAAGACTTTCACATTTAGGCACTGACAAAAATAAGAATGGAATATTAAAGTCCAATCACTGAATATTTAAAGCGACTCATATTTGATAACAACTTTCCATTCTTTAAAGTTAAGTTCAGCAAACTGGCAACTTAATGTCTAACATTTTTGAAAGGCTTGAAAACTAAGTAATTCACCTATCGCAAATTTAGTTCCATTTGGCGTTTTACTTTTGCTTTTATCTTTAACTTTTTACGATAATGGAGCTACGTAGAGACACTTAACTCGAAATTTTGAGGGTAAAATTTTAATACTTTTCTTTTGATAAGAACTGGCCTCATGATTTACGAATCCAATATGTATGCAGATTTATAAAGTGGTTCTACTGAACTTTTTTTTTATTGCAATGAATGGCGAGACGAGTTTGTCGTTCGCCTGATGGTAAGCGATACGACCGCTCATAAACAGTAGCAGAACCAAACAACACTTTGAATTACAAAGCAATGCTTGGCATTCCACTGCGCTCGCCATCCTGAGACATAAGATTTTTATTTTTATTTAAGTCTCAATATATCCAGTAGTTACTCTGGCTACAATATCCTTCATATATATTTTTTTTATCACTGTTATTTTCGTTTCTTTTTTTATTTTGTATATAAATTTGAGTAATTGGTTTGACGTCCGTACGTCACTTAAGGTGGCCACTGAAAATCAGCGTTGTGATTTGGTTTGCACCACTTCATAACATAAAGCTGAGTTGCCACCTACCGGTCACAGACGCGATGAGCCATTTTTTATTATTAAGTTTTATAATACTGTGTGTTTTATGTACGTTGCGTCTGTGTATCAATAAATAGTTTTTCTTTCTTTCTTTCTTTCTTCAATCCGAAACACAACAGTACATTTACACTGTTGTTTGACGGGAGAAATAGACAGTGCGGTGGTACCTACCTAGGCACCTCACATATGAGAGACCTACCACCAATAAAACTTTTTAGAAATTTCGTATAGTGTAATGTTGACTTTTAAACTGCCTCTGTAGTGCAGTTGGAAACATTATTTCTGTGAAACGCAGGCATTTGTTTCTGATCTGGGTGTTTTTGAAACCGAAAAGTTACTCGTAGCTTCGGATACCCACGATATAAGAATCTGAGTGAGGGTCAGAACTATGTATGTGATTGTTGGGTTTATTTATTATTTTATTATTATCTATTCCAGAAGAATTTCTGTGCAGATATTATTCTAATCTAATTTTAAGTTCTTCGAATTAATTGGTAATTATAACAATGCAATACAGCTAATTCTAAGACTTTACATAACGAAATTACTATGTTTTATTTGTTATTAAAAATAAAAAACCTTTATTACACTTAGAAATTATAAAATTATGAGTATTAAAATAGAATGAAACTTATAAATACACACAATTTAAGCAGATTGAAAAACACAACATAATGATATTACTCCTGTTTATATAACATAAAACATTTGATATCTTCTTAAAACAATTACTTCGATAAACTAACACACGTAGAGTACTTTTATATATAGAAATGCATTTTGTTCATCAAAAATAGACAACACACATTATTACAAAGTGGAGTCGCGCGTTTATCTTAAAAAGGGCATGTTATTTAATGGATATTTTTGTTTTATGATCGCCTATTAATAATACTTGAAGGGGAGCCATTAATTTTTGTAATAATCTATACGTGATAGGCAAGATGAGGTCAAAGTTTCTAATCTAATTATGGAATCATACTTTTTTGTACAGGATTTTAAGTGGTGCCTTGATTTCCTGTTTTTAGATTAGTTTACTTTGTATGGAAGCAGATGTTGTAAAATGCGGTTTATTTTCTATTCATTCATCGTAGATGTGACGGAGTATTCAAGCTCACATTAATGGGTATTCGGCACCTCACATCCGGCTTTAATTTAGCAATCTAGAGTCTAGATTCTAGAACCTAGACGATCCGAGTGAAAACAACGTTGGGTGAGATAGACTATAACCCGAGTTCACAGCTAAGTAACCTTTATGTAAAGTACGAGTTACTCAGACGATGCTTAAGGCCTCATAAAAGAATCAACAAAAGCCACCGTCAGTTTATTGCCGGTGTAAAAACGTTAGCGGAGCAGTCAAGTTTGCACTTTGAATTTATTCATCAATTTGAATGTTTTATGAGGTAATGTAACCACATTAAAACACTTCTGGGAGTAATGGATCACTCATCCACTTGTCTTTTGATAATGTAGGGTAGGTATTCCAGTATGGGATTATTGTTTGATTCTATGAGGGGAGGGGCCAAAATATAGCCACTTTCGAATGCAATATGAGGTGGCATGTGTCATAAAGTAACAGCTTTCCCATCGAGATTCACTTTTTTTGTGTTTAAGGTTATGTATCTCTATTTGTTCCTTCCTTCGTGCATGTACTCGTAATCGTTCATCTTCAACGATTTCCACTAGAATTGACTATCCAACTTTTGTTAATAGGGCTAATTTATCTCTCAAACAATTTTCAGCTATTTATATTGCTTCTCTCCATGTTTTAGTCTTTTCTATATTATTGGTATACTATCTTCACTAGGCTAGCGTGGTGGACTATATGGCCTAACCACTCTAAATCGTACTCTCGATTGTAGAGGAGGCCCGTGCCCTGCAGTGGGACGAATATGGGCTGATACAGATACAGATATCTTGTATCCTTTGCATTAACTATTTATTTGACTAAAATAACATACACCTACAACAGTAACTGTTTCATATTTACATTTTTAATACATTCATCGCTTTTATTTTCATTGAAATATTTTTTCAAAATAATAAAAAGAAACATCTATCTCAAGTGTTGATATCGAACAATCGGAGCGTTACAAAGCGAATATCAAAAACTGCGTGTCACGTTGAATTTGGCATAATACGCAAACTTTTGTTTTGCCAATAGTAGCCGGGCTTAAGAAGGGTATGTTTTGAACGGAGCGCGTTCCAGTTTCGCAAAGAAAAGAGACTATAAGATATTGCGTACACTGTTTAGGAAAGCGATTATTTTAATATGATTAATTGACAACTCCGAAAGTTATAGTAAATGACCATCATCATGAGCCCGTTGAAGTCCACTGCTAGACATAGACCTCTCTCCAGGGAAGGCCACAAAGAACCGTCTGCTGCTTTATGCATCTAGTCACTGTTGACCCTCTTGTGCAAGTCGTCCCGCCATCTGACCAGAGGGCGTCCCACGCTACGTTTGCCAAGGCGCGGTTACCACTTCAGAATACGCTTACTCCAACGGTTATCCGTTTATGTTAAATTAATTATAGACAACTTTGTTCTGCTCTTTAACATACACGTACAGACTTGCACGAAACTAAAAGTACACTAGTTGATACAGTAACGCGACACACATATCTTGCAGGTTATGAGGGTACAGAAGGATGTTGGCTGTAACAAAATGTTTCTACATATCTATCACATTATATTAACACAAATGATATTATGAAATCAATTAATAACGTTAACTATTTTATTGGCATGGTTTGACATTCTATTTTCTGTTAAAAAATTTGTATTTATTTATTGTGTATTTATACACAACAATTATTTATTTAACAGTAGATACTTTATCCTCTTCTTGTAGATTTATCATTCTCTTTTATCAACGAGAAAGATTGCATAACATTATTTTCATGTGCCTAAAATATACTGTTTTGTGAAATAAACCAATCCAATTCAAGTTACACACGTGTTTTGTGGACGGCTTTAAATTTCATAAGAGTCACCTGTGATAGATATATTATGCTCATCCATCTAGAGTCGCTATCAGTTAAGACGTACCATATACGCATATTTTTCATCGAATTCAATTATCTACTAGCTAACTTCTCACAACAGACAGGGAACATTTTGGTGGATTTCATAAGACCACTAAATAAAGAACGATAGAATACCTTACTTTAGGTTGCAAAGCAAATCTTCATGGACGATTTACATCCATAACACCATTTAGAAATTAAGTTTCTTTGAATATATTTTTTTTCCGTTTGTTTCTTATCCAAGTCCTCAAAATCCCTTCTTTATACTCTCATTTAACAAATATATAATTTATTATAATCGCTACCTCCCATGAAGTAAGTCCCTACCCACCGTTGCTCGTCCATTGCAACTCACAACTTAGACAAACTTGTTCCAGTACAAGAAATGTACATTTTGTTACGTTGAACGCAACTTCGCGGACGCGCTTCGATTTTACTTTTGTAAATAAATATACGCCGTGTAAGGAACATTACCTTTATTGTTTTATCAGAAATGGATTCTGTGATGGGATCGCGTGGATTTTGTTGGGTTATCGGCTTGTGTTCCCTGTTTGTGGGATTCAAATGTGATGTGTTAGGGTTGTTGGTATAATGTTTTACGATTACCTTCTGTTTATTGTTGCTAACGTGTCAATGTGGCTGCTGCAACTGAGAAAAAGCGGTGCTGTGAGAAAAAGTATTGACTCGTATGCTATTTACTATATTACAATATAACTTGAACTATACAATATACTTTACAATATAACTTGCTATTTACAATATTACTTAAACAGTTTTTAACAAGTGTAAAATTAAATTCATACATATAAAAGTAAATCATATAAGATAGATAAAAGTATAATATATAGTATAATTGTAATTTGAATAGTTATAATTTTTAGCTATTTTATATTTTTAATGTAAAAAATCCTTGCTTGTTATTGTATTACATTTTATTTTGTCTGAGATGTGATTAATGCATCACATACAAACCACTATAGGTTTAAGTGATGTTTTATTGTTTATTTATGTGTAAATTCTTATACAAAAATTTAAAAAAGAAAGAAAAATTTAGCGAATCGTTAAAATTATGTCATCCTATTTGAAAACGTGTATACATTTGCTGATGCTGATAGTTTCATAGGCTGCTCTGGAGGTTATACATATTGTGTCCGATGTTTGGTATCTAGGCGTGTAAGATTATTGTACAGCCAACAAGGCAACACTGACGTTCATCAGGATTAATTTAATTTAATTAGTTATCAGGCATGTATATTCTTTAAGTATCTGTTATACCCTATATACATCCCATTGTAGGTCACGGGCCGCCTCTTCAATCGAGAATACGATTGAGAGGGGTTAGGCCCAACCACACTGATTATACGCTGGCCGTATAGTGCCAATCTTTACGTATGACACACTAAAATATTCAATCAATATATTCTGTCAAAAACCTACCAATAAAGCTAATCTAACAGCTTCCCTTGAACACAAAGTTAAAAAAACATTACCAGGAGGTAATATTACTAAGAATTCGATCTCAATTCGCGCTGAGATGTAGAGATAAGCTAAGTGGGTCAAACAATCTCCACCGTTTGGAACAAGAGCTCGCAGCCAAGAGTTCGGACGTAGGTACGAAAACAAGTTAAGCGATAATTTTAATGACTTTTAGTTTGTTAAACTTGGCAACACTAGGGAAGTTTATCTGGACTTACGTACTAATAGTAGTCCCGTTGAAGTGCTATTAATTTGATAGTGATTAATTGGCTGTGGGGTTCGGGTGGGTTTTGATCTAGACCGCACTGCGATTCTGTATATAATATACAAGGTATATCAAGACTGCTACCTAAAATGAAGCCTGGTGGTAGTTTTAATTATTAACGCAATGTGACCAAAAATTTCACAACACAACGCGACAATTTTTTTGTGATTTTTTTAAATATTTGGGTAGTAAATTCATAGTTTATCATAGACAAATTAGACATCTTAGCTGATCATAAAGCCGTCACTACCTCTACTTATTTCAATATCTATCTACTTGCAATATCAAAAACCATATTGTGAGTAACTCAATATCATTGCTCATAAAAATATTATAGAAGGAATGTTACAAACAAAAAACCAATGAAATGCTACATCAGATTTAAAATTTAACTTCAATATTCGATTAAAGAATGACGTACATTTTCGTATACCCATACAAAAGCACAAAGGAAACTAAAACAATACTCCGAAATACATTTACCGAATAATATTCGTGCAAACACACCAGATAAAATGACAAATGAAGTGAATGTAGCAGAGTCGATCAATCACGGTTACCTGGCCCGCTTCATAATTCATTACAATAGTTCCGTGCAACAATAAATATCTGTACTGTTGATGCAAAAAGTTTCAAACTATAGCATTGTTTAATTATTTCTCAACTGTAATCAATATTAAGTATAATTTGCATGAGTTTAAGTGGCTTGCAGGAGTTTAAATAGGTTTTACAATAGTCCATCTGTATCAGCCCATATACGTCCCACTGCAGGGCTCTGGTCTTCTCTACAATCGAAAGTAAGAATGGTTAAGCCAAATAGACCACCACGCTGGCCTAGTGCGGGTTGGCGGACTTTACATGCCATAAAAATTTATCCAAATCGCCATGGTATGAAGGTTTCCCCTTGATGTTTTCCTTTACCGTTATAGAGCCTGTTAGACCAATTATACACACGTGACTCCAAAAAGTCAAAGATCCGAATAGTCCATGGTAGGTCTGATTTTGGGCTCAGCCAAATCAGTTCTTGGCAAATCAGAAAAAAAATATTCAAGGTAATATTCCATTTGGATATGACCGCAAGAACTAATAAATAATTTGTAGATTTAATGGTGGTAGGTCTCTCATATGTGAGAGGTCGCCTGGGTAGGCCCACCGCAATGTATATTTCTCCCGCCAAACAACAGTGTAAATATATCTACTGTTTGAAGAATGGTGTAGACAACTATGTCTACACTATCGTTACTTGCTAGTCCAGTAGTTACTAAACTACTGGACTTAATGAGACTTTACATTTTATGTCTCAGGATGGCGACCGCAATGCCAATGATTGCTTTGTAATTTATTGTGTTGTTTGGTTTTGCTACCGTCCATGAGCGATCTTATCGCTTGCCATCAGGCGAATGACATGTTTATCTCGCCATTAATGACAATAAAAAATTAGGCTCTATTTCGAGACAATATAGAAAATGTATTACAGTTACTACATATTCTAGTTAGTAGTTAGTTAGGTAATAAATTAGTTAAGTAGTAGTAGAAAATGGATTCTCGAAACGGTGGAGTCAGATTCGATGCCAACAAATGTTAACATGTTTATTTCTTACCACTTACGCTGCAATAAACCGCCATAATTGACGTGGGTTTAAATCGAATGGGTTTGGTCCAAAATTGCAAGTTGAACTATCAATTATAGCCATTGAGCATACAGGCGTTTTTACTGTCATATACTATAGTAATATAATTTATAAATCAATATTTATTGCTACTTTACAAAACATGACTGCCTCGGTGGCGTAATTGTAATAACTGAGGTTTTGGGTTCGAATCCTGGGTCGGCCAAAGTGATATTGTATTTTTCTATTCATTATCAGCCCGGAGCTTGTAATTCGTGCCCGATATGGCGATAGGCTTGCCTGTCACATCATGGGACAGATCAAACAAGAAAAAACGTGGGTGTATTGGCACCTCTGCCTACCCTTCTGGGAAAAAGGCGTGAGTTTATGTATGTATGTATTACAAACTATAATTAAATCTATAAATACTCCATATGGAAGATGATAATGATGGAAGGGAGCAGCCATCCATATAAGAACCACATTTAATGCGTTCTAACCGCGATGCCATGCGATACTTTACAAAACTGCAATCAAGTTGTAAACTGTATGTTATTATAATATTCTGTATGGATTTTTATTATGTCCTGTGTGTATTTCTCATTGGTCTATTGGCGGAGTTTAAACTGTGAACAGTAATGTCTTGGGTTCGAAATTCGAATCCCCAAACGGATATTCCATTCTATGTGAGTTTTTGATTGAAAAATCTGATCATATGATCAGATGCATAGAACTGAAATTTGTATTCGGCTTGACAACGAACTCATATAGTACAGTTTGGGATAGAAGTAAACCCGGCGATCCAAGATTGCCGCTAGTGGCTCTGCCTACCGCTTCGGTAAAACAAGCATGAACTTCCGTCTATTATATTATTTTACGAAATATTGTTACAATTAGAGAAAAATTACTAATTATTCTTTCTTTGCTTTCAGGTAATCAATGGAGATATTTTCTTTCGGTTAAGGATGATCTAAAATCGTGAGTAGTAGATTTAAGTGTTTTCGGCCTCATTCATAGATAGTCTTAAATGTATTTTAACTATCGAATGTTTTGCTCGTTTCGAACGACTTTTGAAACTGAATTGAGCTTGCGCGAAGAAGACTAAACAATCGATACCACTTAGGCAATTCATTTCCCTGCACTCGTTCATCGATAACATTTCATAGTTTCTACACAAATATTTGTTATCCGATCTGCCGATTCAATAACTCTGACGTTTAAAGCGTAAAGTCGCCGAAATAAACGAGTAAATGTAAAATATCCAAAAATACACGTTTCCTGATAAAAATATGAAAATTTCAAATACAACGTGCAATACAATCAGCCACGTGTCAGCAGCACATCGAGAACGCATAATAAAAATCTCGCAAGTGAATAAAATTTGATGTTGCATTTCTTATAAATATTTTCCACGACATTTGCATATGACGTCCGCACGACGCGACGCCTCGCGCTAAAATGAGAGAACGGGCGAAGGCGCTCGGTGTTGCCACTGCAAAAAAATGAGCTCAGAATAAAAACATATAATTCTCTTTGCTAATTCAGAGAGTAAAGCTTAACTTTCTTTGTGTGTCCTTTTTAATTTTAGTGTGTTACAAGAATTGCAGAATTTTAAAAGTAACTTTTTCGAAATGACGTCCCGTGAGTTTTATAATCTGTATGCTTACACTAAAGTTTTTAATATTATTATTATTATAGAGTTACGGTTTTAATTAAATTGCATTGCTAATGATGTTTTTCTTTTCGAATTTGCATGCGTAATTCAAAGGATTAAGGCCTAACAATCGAGTTGTCAGTGAAAGGTCAGGCTTACAATTCAAGTAAATCATTATAATTTACATTGCAATGTTCTATCAAATTCACTTTAGGATTTTGAAATTTATTTAGGTGGTTTTATATGAACAGGAATATAGGTAAACAGGATTAATATATGACTTTACATAAGTAGTATATTTATGAATCAATTTTCACACATTAATTTCTCCACGACTTCTTCCATCTTTTCGACCTTTGGAACAGCAAATAAACAAGGTAATCATTTGTTTGAACGTTATCACTGTTGCTTATAATAACATCATACCAAAAAGGTTCTAATATATCGGCTCAAAAATGACGAAATCCAACATAATCATACACCACACTTTATCAATTCGAATGAACCACATAACATGGGAACTGAAGAAACGCTGAACAGCCATCGGACAAGAGTTGTTCCCATTCATTCGTCCGTTGGCGACCGTCCAAATGAGCTAATGAATGAATTTAAACGTACCATTACTCGTGAGACGTGATGTTTTCTTGTTACCAATGAGCATGTAGGACGTGTAAATAGAGAACTTACGATTGGTAACACGCGATCATTGCTAAGTGATTCGCATTTCAATGGAAAAGAAACAACCAATCTTGGTGACTTTAGTAATACTGAAGTAGAAGATTTGCTTGGTGGGATGAACGACGATGAACATCTACAAAACCTTAGAAATAGTGTGGCATAGGTAACACGTAAAGTTGCCAACTTCAGCAACATAGAAGTAATTGAATAAGTAATTTGCTTAGTGGAAAATTATGAAGATGTAGATTCATTTGATCTATGCTGCACTTGATATAGTTAGGTGAATATTTAAAATGTTTAAGAAAGCGAGAATAGACTTAGAACAAAGTTACAGACAAGCTACTCATCTGACTGATTAGAGTAAGCTAGTAATAACTGGACAAGTCGACGCATGTTAGCCTATAGTAAAAAGGTACTGATGTTGCATAATAAATGTAGTAATTATTAAATCGCAACAACTAAAAAACGAAAACGCAGCCAGGTGGTACTTTTAGTGACTTCAGACACAACGCTACTATACATTTTACAAAAAAATCATTATTATTTTACGAAATACATAGTTTAAAATAACAACGTATACCCTGTTAGTTTTTAAGAGGCTGTATACAAGGGCTTCTAAATTATTATTTTAGCAAAAACAATTTTCTTCGTAAAATCTAGACTAAGTAATGATTTAATTGACATTAAATATCTCGGAGTACAGCGTTTAACATAAATACCAGAAATGAAGAATCTAGAAATTTTGACACTATATTTTGTTACTACGCACCGCTGATTCAAATTTACTTGAAAATTAGGAGCTTAGAAAATATGAAGTTATCACTTAGCGTTGAGGATAATAAAGGTTGATTATATCAAATATAAAAGCATTTTCAAGGCCAAATCTCATCTCTCTGACTGAAAACAAAGTCAATTGTACAATCATTTTATATCATGAAAACGAACATTGGCTATTGTTCTAAATGTTTAATTACGTTTTGCTCCTTTTAAACCAAATTGAGGGTAAAGTACTCAAAGTTAATGAGTTTCTGTTAGGCATGTGTAATGTTTTCTTCAATTGTGAATACAATTGAATCGCATCATTAGCATTATTGTACTTTCCCGGTTCGATTTGCTTGTTATGAAATAAATAAACCTGAGTGAATTAAATGAAATGGAAAACATGCTAAAAGTTGTAATGAGTATTAGTAAAACAAAGAAAAAAGCATGTATTATAACGATTAATTAGAGAAGAAAAATATATTTTTTTTCGACTACACTGCGCTTACCATGTATATTAACATTCCAGTACAAAATGAAACAATTAAGCTAAATTCTGATACTTTTGACCATTCTACTAACCATTTAAATTCCCAACCAAAAAATATTCATGAATACAAATACCAATGTTTCAACGACTCAATAGTCGCAGCTGCATAGATTTTGGTTTCCACCAGTCACTACGGTTCTGTTGTAGATCGATGCTCGGTGCGGGCCCTTTCCGATACACTGCACGGTAAATTGGCTCGCAAATTGTGATAAATACCTTTGGCTCTGTACATTGTATTGCAGTTCTGTCATTTAAGAGCACCCTTCAGTGACGTGGAAAAAAGGGAATCGATAGGACATAGTTTGAGAATTTTAATCAAAGTTTGAATTGGAATTTGGAAGAGTGGAAAAAGTGAGCGATGGTTCAGTCAGGGTTGGAATGGACTTTCGAGATGAAAAATTGAGTTTGACCACAGAACACGTGTTTGGGAATTTGAAGTTAGATGTGTCGTAATATTTTATTTTATAGCTCTCATCTCAATACCTACTGTATATTACAAATAATTTGAGTAGACATCATTATTAAACTAAAATAGATCTAATATGACGTTTATGCAAATGACAATATTTTTAAGGGTTAAACTATTAACCGCCAGATGAGAGCCTATAAGCAACATTTAACCAACTGCCAACTAAAACTACATTCGAATAGTCCCAAACGCGTGCGTCACACCCGATCGCAGTTACCCCACACATTAGTGCAATAAACTCGACAATAACTTAATTCTAAGCAATGAAGGGCGACTCCCCGCTTCGGGGGATGACAATGCTCCACCGAATATAATTAGAACAGTCGATCAGGGGGTGAAATAACCTTGAGATGCTGTATCACTTATCGGAGATCTTTTGGGCTGGGCTTTGGTAATGAGTAGAGACTAGAGTGTAGGAAAGACAGAACACGGTAAAGGGATCTTTTCCAGATGTCTTTTGATCGATCAATATGCGATTATTGTCCAATGCTGATTGTTCAAATATATGCAATACTAATCAGTGTTTTAACTATTGTATAGCGACTGTGACCCGAAGGGGTGGAAACATTTGGTACTAGTGCCATCCATAGTTCACCATGCTTATTTCTATTCCACGTTGTAATGCGTCCCACTCACTATTACTACAACAATCTGGCCCACCTAACAGCAATTTATGATTTGGAAATACATAGATTTTTTGGCACAGTAAAGTGGCAATACTACCCAAGTTAACTCAACTGACTGTAAAAATCAGGAGGATCATAGCACCACCGTGCCAGTATTCACATTTGAGTCCGCTCGAAACAGGATCCTAATTGAAATTCAGTGTAGAAAATATTAGTTCCAAAGTTTCCTAATATAAATAACAGTCTGATAAATAATGTATAAAATTCAATTAATCCAAAAGAGCACCAACAGGTGAGCCGGTACATAACTAAATTCAAACTTCGTACGCGAGGCCTGCGCAAACATCAAATTTAATATTCAATTAGTTAACGTTAAACAAAATATAATTTATTAACACTTTACAAAAGTTAAACGGTCGAATGTAAAAGCGTAACAAGTTTGTTTCAAAAATATCATCAGATGTTGGCATAATCCGTAAGTTAGTGTAAATTCACTTGGCTGTAAGTGCTTTCGTCCTAGGATAAAGTTATTTTGCTATGGCGCTGGCGTAGGGATGGGCGTCGCCGGCTATTCCGTTGGTTACGAAAAGCATGACTTACTTTTTACAATGGGCCAACTGCTTGTACATTTTCTATCTGGATGGATATCAATATGCTACGCCAGTTCAAAATACATATTTTCATTGTATTTCAACTAAAGTAATGAAAAAACTACTGCTATATCCTATTCATCTGATTTGAAAGTTCTGTCCGTTTGAAAATTGATGTAAGAAAGCTTCAATCTCGTGTTCCAGGCTGTTGGAAACAATGTCTTTGCAATAACTCTGACCTGCCCCTTGTCTTCATCCCTTTTCCGATCCATTTGTAAAGGCTGATAAGGCACCTACAGTAATGAAACAAAAACGTTATTTACAGACGTAAAAAATTACTAATCAGATATTAAACAGCTCATTAACTTACAAATACTCGTAGCCGATACACTTGCTTAAGTAAATTTTAAGCAGAAATATAGCGGATAACTGTTAGCTGGACGTTTGATATTACTGTCAAGTGAATGAAATATTTTTTTGTGAAGTTGCAATATTAGTTAATATTTTAAAAAGTAATTAATGTTTTTACGATAGAAAAGCAAAGTAAAAAAGAAAAACTGACGACCGGTGACCCATGCCTTAGTCACATCACTAGCTTAAAGTTTATTGTTAATGCCTTGTTGCGAAAGTGTGGTGCTATTTTTTTATATCTAAGTAGTAAGAAAAAAATACGAGACATCTTGTTTTTTATTAAAATATTTAGGCGTAACTTTTTAATATGCGCCATCATTGAAATACTTTGTGGGGACAATATGATACGGTTTTTTTTTAATAAATCCTTTGTTGGATATTATAGACAAATACATATCGAATTTTATATCTAGTCTTTAATATTTGGTACAAATAAATTAAATTTATTGAGATTTTATTTTGAACTCGGCAAAAATTCATTTCGTAGTTTCATATTGATAATAAAAAATGTAGATCTAAGATATTAAAATACAACAATAAAGCAATGCATATATTAGCGACTCAACAGTAATAATTTTTTCGTAGACAACAAAATTATTTTGGACTTTTTAATCCATTTGGTCAAACCAGAGAAAAATGCCATGTGTGGCAGTATACAAATTACTTTTTATTAAGTATTATGAAATGGGTGTTGAAAATTAAGTACTGATACTGGTGGTAGGTCTTTCATATGTGAAAGGCCGCCTGGGTAGATACCACCGTAATGTCTTTTTTTTTATTCTTGGGTACCGGTTTGAAGGACATTATAGGCAGAGTAATTACTGGACATTGTTTGGTTTTGCTACCGTCCATGATCGGTATCGCCTACCATCAGGTGAATGGGATGCTTGTCTCGCCATACATACATCGCAATACAAAAGTGAGATACTCAAATTATGTCTTTGTAATATTTACTGTCAAAACAGAAGGTAAGGGTAAATTGAAATATCCATTTATGTTAGGTTGAAATTCAAATAATCACCATCTTTCATTCAGCAAAATGGTACTAGCTAGCTTCTTGACGCGTTACGTAAAGTTGCATAAAATACCCTATGATTTCCAAAATGGTTTTGTATCCTTCCACAGTTTTATTAAATTGGCAGTTCCTTGCTTGGTTAGATTGGCGCGTTGATACAGCATCGTTTCAACCGTTGAATAGAGGGGGTCAAAGTGTAGCTCTCTCTATTCGTTTGCCTTGAAGTTTGATAGAATCGACGATGCATGGTTGGGCTTTATAAGGCTCGACTAGGCAGAATTGTAGGCATTTAGGTCATTCATTTATATAGTATTCAATAAAGGATGTAGACAGCGTTTCAAACATAAGAATATCTGGCTAGTCTCGTCAAGTCAAATTTTAAGAATGCCTGCCTTTTAGTTCCACGTAATATGAATGAGGATAAAAAAATCCATAATGAATTGAATTAGTTACATACCTCGTTATACGAAGTTGATGAACCTATCGTTTTCAAGATGATTCCAGTATGAGATCAGTCTCTTTATGTGGTGTTCTGGTTCAGTCTTCAGTTATTCTTCATGCTACGGCGAAAAGACACAGTACTATAGAAAAGAGGGAACACGTGTGACGGCAGACTATTCTATAGCCTGACGATGCAGCACAAAAAAGAATTGGCGAAGCTTTTGCTTTGCGACGAGATGGCTTTCACCATCAAGCTAATGGCTTTGCAAGTCACCACACGTGGTTCTATTTGGAAAAGGAGAGGAGGGGATCGAATTAAACAATTCCTCAGAATACTAATTCATACCTTCTTCCCAAAAGATATGTATGTATTGAAGAAAGATACATCTTGTCAATGGATACCCTTCACTTCATTGCATTTAATTCGTCTTCAGTCACAGAAAGTGGAAACTTTCCAACTAAACTAATAGGTTCCGTTTGACGTTTCATACTTTTCAATTGTGTACAGGCGTAACTCACACAATTTCAATAATATTTTCCGTAAACCACAATTCCATGGTTTGACAGTTACATAGTTTAGTTGGACATTACACATATGACGAGGCTTCCTCATGAATTTCTTTAGCGAACTGTTCGAATGCGCTTGCCATCAGGTGCATTTCAATGCCAGCATAAATAAATATCTCTCGCATATCACGAATACTCAATACGACATCTATCATCCAAGCATCTAAATAAAACTTTTCGACTAAGCGGATTGGGACCAGTCACCCCTTTAACGGAACGTCGTACTATGTCCCTTGGCTGTTTATTTATTAGATTATTCTTGGCGATAATGTGTTTTACACTCCGCTCTGGTATTCTAATGGATGTGAGGTACTTACCGGAGTGTGTGTCGGTTTTAATTGAGTGCCATGTTGAGGGAATTTGAGTGTGAAAGTGGGCGATGATGTCACGTCATGTCGTTACCGGAAAAAGTATTTTTAAAGCTGATATGTCCATGGAATTGGAATGAAGAAATAGATTTCAATGTGGGTAAAGAGACTGTATTAGATATTTTTAAATTCCTTTAATAGAGTAAATAGGATATAAGATATAATAATATCAATGTGATTCCAGAAATAAATGATCAGTGAAGCGTTTGTTTCCTTGAAAAATACATCAGTATTGAATTCGCTGAGGGAATGTTGTGAATAGCTAGAAAATAGCGTGCATTAAATCAGAGTTCTACATGTCTTAAATTAGTATTATTAAAGATAGAAACCTTTATAATAAAGATAAACTCACGCCTTTTCCCCAGAAGTGGTAGGTTGAGTTGAAGAGATGTTACGAGGACATTCACGTTTTGCGTTATGTGTTCCGTCCCACGATGCGATAGGCGAGTCTACCACCATATCGGGCACTTTATAAACCTTTGAATATGGATCTATCTAAGTGCCATTTCATATTAAATCACAAGTCAAAAGGGTTTTTTTAAATTTCAATGAAATGGCGAGACGAGCATGCCGTTCGCCTGATGGTAAACGATACGACCGCTTATGGACATATCAAAATCAAACGCCGTGAATGATAAAACAATGCTTGGCAATCCACTGCGCTCGTCATCCTGAGACATAACATAGTAATAATAATAACTTACTCTGCCTACTATGTCCTTCAAACCGAAACACAATAGTGCATGTACATTGCTGTTTTGCGGGAGATATAGACGTTATGGGGGTACCTACCCAGGTGACCTCTCATATGTGAGAGATCTACCACCAGTGATAATTATCAGACATTTGTGTCCATTCAGTACTCGTCAAAATTATTCTTTTTCCAACAGTTAACCCACAGAGATCGTTAGACTGTGTATAAATCAAAACTTTATATTTAAAAATTGATATAAATTCCAATACTGTGCATTTCAATACTAATTGGAGTAGTTCAGAACTTTACAGCGGAGTGATTTATAAAAATCTAGCTGTTTTTTTTATTATTTGGAGTAGTTCGATAACTAGAATATATGGCTAAACTTGAGATAAATAATTTTACAATGGTATTGATTGGGATGGGTGAGTGATGGTGAAGATAAGTTAATTTCTTATACCTTACATATCTATATAAATAATAGTAGGTATAAGAATCTATATTTTGGTCTCACAAATACCCAGACTCGAGACAATTGTCGTTCACGCAAGCATTTGTCTCTATGCGGGGATCGATCTCGCGACCTCTCGATTCACAGCCAACGATAACCAACTACGCCACGGAGGTTGTCAAATATGCAAATACATATTGGCTCACAGTTATTTATGTAGGGTAGGCACAGTTGATACTAATATCACAAAAAGCACTCTGAGCTTATTTACGTCTCCGATAGAGTCCGCACTTGATTATATTTTTTCTGATAAAATGATTTTATATTCGCCTCGATAGCCCGTATGCCATACTTGAAACACACCGGAACCCACGGGTGGGTCGACTATCAGGTTCACCTGCATACACAGGACAACCTGATTATGTTTGCATACAGGCCGCCTTAATTGTACTGTATCTTTTTTGGCAATAAATGGCTAGACGTGCATACCGTTCGCCTGATGGTACCGTTTTTGGCAATAAATGGCTAGACGTGCATGGCGTTCGCCTGATAGTAAGCGATACGACTGCTCATTAACAGTGGCAAAATCCCACAACAGCTTGAATTACAAAACAAGGCATGCCACAAAATATCCATCTAGTCTGCATTTCACCTACAATAGCATTGTTTATTTCTCCCGCCAAGCAGCAATGTTAATGCACTGTTGTATTCCAGTTAAGGACATTATAGCTAGAGTAACTACTGGATGTATTGAAACTTATATCGTAGGATGGCGAGCGCATTGCTTTGTAATTCATGGTTTTGCTACTGTCCATGAGCGGTCGTATCGCTTACCACCAGGCAAATGTCCTGCTCATTCATTGCAATAAAAAACAACGAGGTGCATTACCATGAATTCCAGTAAATAAAATAGAAAAAATGTAGAGACAATAAAAGGAAATAACAGCAAGCGCGTGTGGCATCGTGTCGTCGCCTCGCCAATGGAATCCATCATCGGAGAACGAGCATCCCGTCCACAAAAACCTCACCGCCGACTGACGAGCCGATAAGCGTAATGGCGGACCACCGAAATGTTCGATTTACATTCTATTTTAGTTTATCTTTTTATTTCGAGGTTTTTAGGCGCTTTGGGTTAGATGCATGTGAATCGTGATGTCCGGGGTTTGAATGCCAGTTAGATTTTAAATTTACCTTTTTCTGGTAATTGAGGCGAAAAATATGTTTGTTCTGGTTCTACAGCTTTTTTTTAGATTTGTCACTCGCTCTAGTGGTTCTATCTATAACTTTTTAACGCAAGATGATGACTTTGATCCATAGATCAAACCATATTTTTTCATAGAAAGATGTCCGTAGTTTCTATCGAATTATACGATTCCCGATGACTCCTCTCAAAATAGCGACCAGTAGCAAAACTATCATGGTAATCCAAAAAAATGTATTACTCCCATTTTACGTATAACGAGGGTAAAATTTAGTAGAGCTCTAAATTCCAAGAAACTGCTTGCTAAAGCTCATCTTGGATTAAAATAAAAATTTCAGTAGACAATATTATTAACGAAATGTGATAATTAAGACGAAGTATGAGTCTATCTCTGATTAAAATGCTATACCTTTTGATTTCATAGCAAGCAAAATTATTCGGTTCTATATTATAATTATTTGAAGTACGTTACCACATCTAAGTTAATAGGACTAGTGCTCATAGATAGAAAAAAATGTTAACTTTCTAGTGTTAAATTTACTAGTACACAACAAAACAATACAACAAACCTTTTCAAATAGTAGTAGTGTAGTTTATGGTACATTTTGTGCCCATTTTACTCAAACAAACTATATACACTGTGTTCATGAATTGTGTTACATAAAAAAGGTAGCGCTACCTCACTCGACGCCGAAATTCCCTAAACCATCTGTCACACGCAAAAATATTCTCAACAAGCGTTACATAAAACAGTGACGTAGCCAAAAGGCCCTTATCTTAATGAAATATGTAAAAATAAGTGACCAAGTTCTTTTACGCTCCAAAGGCCAGACGGTCTCTCTGTGCCTCGTGTAACGTGCATTTTTTTATTTATGAAGCTATTAGTCGCCGACTTGTGCCGGCAAAGTTTTTTATTTCGTGTCCTGCAGGTCGCGAACGGGGTATAAAGTAGCTTTTATTTCAGGATAAATTATAAGCTCTCCAGCGAAAGTTGTGTGAAAAAACAAATTTAATGCAAGAAATGTAGAGCATTTCGTGCGTAATGCCCTAAAGTGTATATTATTGAGATTAATTTAATTTTTATTCTTCTGTATTAACTAATGTTTGGTAAATAATAATATTGAACGTAAAAAAATCAAGTTCTTAATCTCATTTCTCTTTGGAGCGATGAAAATATCGAAAGCTCTACCTACATTTAGTATTTCATTTGTTAACACACGATTCAGAAAATCTAACATAAAAGTGTGTAACGATCAACATTTCATCATGAATATTGTACAGAACACTTAAACTAACATTATTAAAGGCATTAAAATAAAACAGATGTGTAGCAAAATGCGTAGGCAGAACGACCCTGGCATTGACCGGCCGTTGCTTACAAATAAAAAACAAACACCTCGAAAACAGTAACCGAAGGAAACGTACTCATCCTGACAATCGACTGACGGGATAATTCGACTCCACAATTAAGCGAAACAGGAAGCGCGAAACGGAACGCGCGTATCGGAAACTCGAAAACAAACAGACCTGCCACTTAGTGCTTAGCGAAAAAATAAAACAAACGCACACTCGGGCGTCATTCGCGTATTATTATTAGCTGCAGTGCATATAAACAAGGTTACAGCTAAACGTCGCCCCCGGCGTATCGATGCGTCCGCGGGATACTTTGGCGCTTTTAAAAGCCAACCCGTCCGGCAAGAAAGGGACGGCGTGCGAGCACGTGGGAAGTGAATTCCGAACGCACGCACCCCCTCCCCGCCGGCCCCGCTCCGCCCCGCACCGCCCCGCGCCCTACAGCTCCTTGCGCCGCGCAAGCCAGTCGCGCGCCGACCGCCGCACCGGCAACACGTCCAACCGACCCTGTCGCTAGTGTCAAGCACCCGCCCTGACGTTGTGTGAACGCATACATAGTGTTTTGTTTAGTGTGTGACTGTGAGCGGTTACTTAACGTGTACGTTGTGATTTAAGTTGTCTTGTGTGCACTATGAGGTTGTACGCTACGTTATGAATGGTCTTGATCGCTGCTTCTTCGATCAACGTAAGTTTGTGTTGTTTTATCGTCGGATTTTGTGTGAAGCGCGAATGTACCCTCGATTCCGCTGTAATGGGACGCGTTTTGCGGTCGCGCTGATATTTTCACCCGCTGCGGTGATTGTTTCAGTTATGAAAATGTTAATTTTGTTTATGTTTTACAACATCGCGGGTTATTATTCTGCGGTTCGAGTGTAGTGAGCTTGGTTATCGAGTTGTAAACTTTGCCTTGAGTTTAAACTGTTTTAGTTGGCTCGCGGAAGTTAGTGCTCGGAAAATTGATGAAAAATTACATAAAGTGCCAATGTTTACGTTACGTAATAACATTTCGAAAGTCGTTTATAATTTTCTATTTGTATAATTGGTGCAAATTTCACCAATTTTAATTTGCTTTCATAGTTAATTGGGAATTTATAAGTGATAATTTACAATAAAATTCATAGCTTTGCTTTTAGGAGGTTAAATCTCCTGTTCTAAAGACATCATTTTAGAACTTTATAAAAAATATAGCCTACAAGACCTGGATTATACTCAAAAATTGAATAACCCTCAACATTCGAGAAGAATCATACAACTCTACATTTCCAAACACATTAAAAATAAAATAAAATAAAGTATTATTTAAGTTCTTGTGAACGAAACTACTAATTATATCAGAGTTTAATGAGAAAATCAAGAAATAGGCTAGTATGTAAATAATATTGAAGTAACTTGGTAGAGATTTACAATTTTGCGTAGAGCTACGAATAGTGCAAGTGTAGTAAGAATAACATATGATTGGCTTTACTTAATAGTGTTATAGTGAATTTGTCACCATTTTCTTAGTCGAAATCAAAATCTTCGTTGTAGGTAGTAATCGGAATGTATCTTATTGGAATATTAAAATAGGCTATTTCGTAAAAAAAAACCCTAATAGGAATTTGAAAACGATGGTCTGTGGATTCTGAATAAGTGATTGTTTATGGAAATGTAATTATAACTCAGAGAATTGTATTTAATAGTGACAATTTATAAAAAACGGAATGCTTTAATATAATTCTCAGAGTGCAGAGTGAAGTTAATAGTATTATATCGAGAGTAAATTAAACCTTATTACAAAATTATAATTATTTAATGCTGATTTTATCAGTGTTGTGATTTTGAGTTTTACATTGGAAAAAATTAAACCGATAAATACAAAAACAGGGAGGTACGAGTGGTAGTGGATATTCGAAAAATATATTCGGTGGAATGTAAAATATATGTGGGTGTAAAATATATTGTGATTTTTTTAAATTCAATATTATTATTAGGTGTACTTCGTCCGTGTCCATTTGAAAAACATATCATAATATAGAGGGATTTAGTGATAAGGACTGGATATGTAAATCTATAACAGTATCATATTTACATTAAGAATTTTAGCTAAAACAATGTCACAATGTCCGTTTGACAAATTACTCTATATTTTGACTTTCATGTATTAAATTCTTCGTACACCAAATCTCAAATTTTAACGCTATCAAATGAATAAGTTACTCTTTTCATTTCCTAGAAATAAATACAAATATTGCTCCAGGCTCTTGAATAATATCTTTCATCTTAAGCTGTGACAAACTAAAATACATTTTCCCCAACCAACGAAGTAAGAGATAAGTGAGACACCAACAAATTCCTCACATAAATGTATTTAAACTAGAATTTCTTTTATCTGCAAGAGCAGTAGTAGAACAATACACTACAATGCATCTTGACTACAATACAAATGTGCCACAGAACTACAATGCTATGGGCACTAACGAGTGAACAAGTTTATTTTATTTCCAAATATAACTACAATCGAACAACGGTCGGGATAAATTGACGATGATTCGTTCAATTACCGCTAAACGGTCGGTCGGAGCGGCTCAGTGAATGATTTGTTTCGAAATCATTCCTTTTAATGAATTTCGAAAACAGGTACTGACAGGCCTGTCATAACATTTCTCGATTTCTCGGATTGTCTTCATTAGATTGGACAGGGTGGAAAGAGGTGGGCATGGATCGGAATAAGTGGTTCGTAATGAGATTTTTTTTGTATGGTCAAAATCGATTTTATATTTATGTCTGTATCGTTAAAAGGGTAGGCAGAGCAGTTATTACCTCCATCAGTTTCTGCAACTATTTTTTGGTGTGATATATGATATGTGGTTGACCTACTTAAGAAATTATTACATTTTAAGTATATTCTATATACATTTTGTTTTTTAGACTTAAATATGATCAGCATAATATGTTATGATAATTGCTTATTGTTGATCAAAACCTGTGTAATTTTCTTTGAGATGTAGAACATGAAAAATTGTATATAAAAACAAATTACAAGAGGTTCAAAGTCTTAAGACACATGTGTATTTGGTTTGCATTGTGTATGATCATTGTATATATTTATTCTTCTTATTATGTCCTACGCGTGAAAACCTTTATTCCTAAAATTTCTTATTAAAATTAATTAATGAATGAACAAGATAACCGTGGAGATATTTGTTACTAATTAGTCTGACTCATCCACGTCTCAATACGCTCTTTGTGACAGATTTAGAGACGTTCATTAAAATATTTTCGATTCTGACAATCGTGTACAAATACTTGGTTGATTTTGATATTTTAATTTTAAATATAGCTTAGGTAGCTTTGCTTAGAGTTTTGGTAAAGCGCAGTTTTATGTTATGAATTCGAATCTAATAGAAAATGTGAAGTTCGATAGCAAAATCATCCTATCATTACATGTCTATAATAGTGAATTAAATTTGAATTGAAATGAAGTTGGAAGCATAACTAGCTTTTTTAAAACTCTACCAAATCTCTGCATTTTTTTAATACTTACAGAATATTTAGTTTAACTACTTTTTACACATCCTATGCAACACAAAATAGTATTTATATTCTTTCTTTATAAGAATATAAATCATTTTTTCCACCTCATCACGCCTCGTATCGTATTTGTACATTCATTCACAAATAGTTCCACAGATGACCCGAAAATATGACAAAAAATGGAATTTCTATGGAAAACAATTTAACCTATAAAGAGCCAACAAATCACAAGACCAACACGTTGGCGTTAAACAAACATAAATCATCAAATATTGGTGGCAAATAATAAAAAAGTCGTGGCTATGGACCACCCGCGAGAGTGCCCGAACCATATTATACTACCAAAGACGCATAGTCCCGCCCTTTTGTATTCACTTTTTAGAAATTTACATGCATTGGTATGCATTTTGTCGAACTCGTGTTACTGGTTCCTGCTTCCGATGTCAGGAGTCAATAGAACAAGTTGTTAAATATCTTTAAAAATAAAATACACAAATACAGATATCACAGTGTTTTTGACTATATTATCATTTCTATATACAATTGAAGAAATCTATGACATTTAATTAATCTTTGAACTGCCGCCTTTTATGCTCCATGTTCATAGGTGATATATATACAAATAGTAAGTTGCGAAAATAAAAATTACAAAAATATAAATTTGAATTTAAAAGGCGAAAATAACAACTCCTGATAATAATTGCGATTATTTTCGTGTTCAATTATAACAAACTAAATTGTGTTTGAATTTGAACAGCTAAAAATTAGTGCAAAAATTGAGAATATTAACATTAAATTTCAAAAATGGTTCTACATATTTAGAATTACAATAAGGCTTTGTTAAAAATACTTAGCGTCAGTGAATAAAATATAGCCACTAAAAACACTAATAGCATTGAGTTGTTATAAGTACTAAAATTAGAAGAAGCTCTACACATTTAATGGAATGTTTTATCTTAAATTATTTGATATTTACTATGCTAGAAACTGTAGTATCTAAAACACTACAAGAAGCTTTTAAAACTAATGAAACACAAATAATCAACTCTCCATTTTGAAAACTGTAATTTATTTTTAAATAGTAATCAATAAAATGTATATTTTATGTTAATTACTCTCTATATATCTAAGAGAATGGAATTACTGGACATGCTATTATTGTGATTTGACATCTTATGTCTCAGGATGGCAAATGCTGTGTAATACCAAACATTGCTTGGTAATTCATAGTTTTGTATGGTTTTGCTACTGTCTATGAGCGGTTGTCTCCCTTGCCATCAGGCGAATGGCATTCTAGTCTCGCCATTGTAATAAAAATATGAAATTGCAAAAAATAATCATCTGAATATTTTCTTAAACTATATTTTACATGATCTCATATAAACAAATTTCAACAGTAAAATACGACAATCTCTCAGTCTCGCCATTAATTGCAAAAAAATGAAAAATTATCACCAGAATATTTTCTGAAGCCATATTTTTTCATGACGTTAATTCCACAAATTTCAACAAAAAGTACAACAATACCCAAAATATATTCAAAAGCATTTATTACAAGTAAGTGCGCCGCGCCCGTACTTTACAAGAAGTTGCACCATCATCGAGGCATTGTGATACGCATGGGTATGTTTGAACTTGTTTATTGATTGCATTGTTCGACTACTGTTGGTAAATAATGGCCTTTATGTACCCCACTCAGGCATAATGCGTATCTAAGTGTTTACCTAGCGGTGTTCGGTGTAGAATCTTTTTACATGATGTAATTTATGAATACGTTATCTTGTACTTTTTTTATAATATGACGTAAAAATATAAGGTATTTTTATAGAAATTCAAATATAGGAATAGATACTTAAATTTGTTTAAATAGAAATACAAGCAAAATTGACGCCAATCGATGCTTTTAAACAGAGCATATTATAGTGTATTTGCAGTGTGTGTGCATAAGGAATTGTACGACTTCTCAAGAAAAAATATCTCTAGATTATGTTTTTTGGTGTTAGGTCTTTTTCGCCTAACTTTCAGGATACAGACATTAATGAATCATATATGTTTCATACTTAAAACTGAATTGATAATAAACTTTTTAAATTCTAGACATTGGAAATTATTAATTCTAAAACAACAAAAGTCAAAAAAATGATTCTGATCATTTTACGTACTGCTCCAAGTATATTGTCTAATACGAAGGGGTTTGTTACAAATTGCATCCTCACTGTCTATCTATTATAAATAGTGCGTGAAATTAAGTTCTACCTTCACGGTACGCTTGGTGCAATGGGTGGGCAGATGTTGATCTATTCACCTTCAACTGTGACATTTATGCTTCCTCTCATAATGATGTTTTGAATATTAGTTAATGAGTTTAGGAAGCTTAGGACAAATTGAATTTTGAAAGGATTTGTGGGTGGGAAAATAAACATTTGTTTGTTTGTTAAATTACTACCATAATTATTTACTGAGCTTATTACTTAGTAATATACCGAAAACGATATGTTTTGAAGATTACAAAGATTTGTATAACAGTTCAACAATATTCATTATTATAAGTTATGTTATGAAATTGGAATCAAAATATATATTTATTCATGACAATTTATACAATAGTAGTTTTTTTCTATTTCAACACTCCATATCATTTGAACCGATGGCGCAACACAGTCCCTAGCTTAAAAGACGTGTCCAGTCCAATTTTTCAATTCCATTCATTAATTCGTCAGTCAGTCACGTTTGGGCCATCGTATCGAATCTTAACCATTCCCCTTAAGTTTCCGGTTAATTTAACCTGAGGCCGTTGTCGCTCCCACGTGCACAAACAAACTTCTCAGAAAAACAATGTCATAGGGGGAAGAATGGTCAAGCGTTGATATAATTAATGGCGGTGACAGTTCCGTATAGTTGAAGTATTAAGATACAACAAACTTGGATATTTTGTGAGAGAGAGCACTTATACATTACATAAATAGTTCTAAATATATGTAGATACATTGTGGGTGTATTAGAACCTTACATAACTTCATTGCATGATTCATATTTATTAAAAAACTGAGAGAGTTTTAGCTGTTGTTTTTTTCAAACTAAAGAATTGTGGACCAGGGAAATAACGACTCAGTGTCTTAAAAATGGGACATTATAATAGAATCCCACTATATAAACCTTACATGTACGGAACCCCAAAACACTAGTCGTAATTGCCAACATTAGTTTCTATTCTTCACGATGATAATTGCACAGCGGGCCTTCTCAAACGTATAATGAAGGGCTCAGGTATTTGAAGAAAGACCAATTGGGAATTTTATAGGACAATAAAAGTACATTTATAGTACCGATCGGCTTCAAAAGTGTTCAATTTGATGTCTGTCATTGTTTGATGCTGTCGTTAAAGTCCAAATGGCTTTTATAGGTTCGGATTGTCTCCTCAACGGCCGCGAGTGGGGCGTTTCGGGTTCTATTCCGGTTTCGGTTATATTTAGATCGTGGATGAAATTCTGCCGCCGAATCGACTATTTTCAGAGTGTTTCGTAACTTAATTTGTAGAATCTTTATTAGTGTTTGTGTATAGATGTTGTACAATTCAAGATAGATTTATTAGTGAAAATAAATTAATATAATAATATATATTTGTTATACCACTTTAGAATTGTTGCCTCCCTACTCTATATAGGCAAGTTCTGCATCTATAGAGTAGGGATAGTAGTATTTATTGAATGCGAACTGTTTTGAAAAATTCCATATAATATTCGCGGGTCTGAATTTTTGTAACTCCTATGTTTTTATGGATTTGCCACGTACCTCAGCTTAGATAATATTTAGGCACATTATATATATTGTATATAGACTTAAAATACACCAACACGTACTAGAACAGCGCGGTGGACTATATTATGGCTTAGCTTCTCTGATCTCTCAATCGAATTCTCAAATGTAACAGAGGCCCTTGACCTGCACTAAGACATGTATGGGCTGAAACAGATACAGATAGGCTCATAAAACATGTTCCTTAGAACTCAGGATAATGATTTATTAAGTAGTCACTGGATGCAGGGCGATTCCAGCAGGACGATGTGGAAATTCCTGTGGCTTAGAGGAGAAGAAGATAAAAAGCGTTATATTATGTACTACAAGTATTGAGATATTTCTATCCAATATTCAGTTATAAAACCACCCCATTTATTTCATCCAACTCTTCCGTTGTTCGTAGTTGGATGGCACTATGCATAATTAAATCATGCTCTAATTAAACGTCGCCGATGTGCCGCTAATAAGCGATAATTACACTAAATTTACGTTTGGTTTTAATCAAATTGATAGTTCCCCTTGTAATGTCGTGAAAAAGCGTATATATATTGGTGTCACCTGCGTGCTTTAACCAACTGTAGTTTGTTAAAACGCTGGCTGTGAAACGAAAAGTCCCGGATTCAATTCTTGCTTATAAACAAATTATTGTGTGATCGAGACGTAATAGTTTCAGTTTTGGGTGTTTAATAACAAAGTGACTTGTCATAGTGTAGGTTCAGGATTATGAATTTCACTTATACATGGTATACTTAATTGAAACAAGAGTAATCTTTAGATATTTTACATCGGATTTGGTTTAAGTTTTATATTTTAACTTCGCGAGGTGACGTTTCGATAACTTTATTGCTTTCGTAGTCACGGGGCGGACCTAAAAGTAGTTTTACTTCAATGTGTAACATTTGCATAAATCTAAGAAACCATAATCGAATACTTAGTATGTTTATCGGACACATTAAACGCAGATAAAAGTCAATCAACTTTCAAAAATTTCACCGTCCAATCTGAACTCCTCATATCCAACAGAATTCTCACCAATTTTCGCCTACTTAACACGTAATAATCTACTAAATAAACACAAATAGTTCGAAGAATAGACACAGGGGGGCGTCATAAGACCGTTGAAATTAGGCTACACATCAATCATACGGTCAGCTTTGATATTGGGAGCAGACACATGTGCTCCCAGCACACACGTGCTAAACTGGGTGAAGATGTTGCGAACATCATGGGTTTGTTGTTCCCAAGCTAGGAGATTTTGTTTTTAGGACTATTTTTTGTACCTAACTTTATTGCCTGCGATAGAACATTGTTGTTACGTTGTAAAATTACTTGAGTTACTTTGAGAGACGTAAAATACCATTAATCTGATGATAAACGATACAACCGCTCATGGAAATTTGCAAAACCAAACACTACCGACAAAGCTTGGCATTCCACTGCGCTCGCCATCCTGAGACATAAGATGTTAGGTCTCAATATGTTCAGTAGTTACTCTGGCTACAATGTCCTTCAAACCGGAACACAACTGTGCATTTACACTGCAGTTTGGCGATAGAAATACGCTTTACAAATATCACTTTCACCGGTCCAAAATACTAACAAAAAACTCATCACATATCAATCAATACAAAATATGATAATAAGCGTCATCCATTCAACGAGTGTACTGTGGCGGAAAATTGAAAAATTGTACGTCACACACATTACGTGTCCCGGGTTCATATCCATGTTTATATTATGTCAACGATCTTGTAGGGGAGGTATTGTTTGGGCTTTGTTGTGAGGTTCCACTGTTTAGGATCCGACTATCGATATATAAAATCTCAATCATTTCCTATGATTCACGCACCTCTCACTGAATTAATTAGTAAAAATTCAGGCAGTAAAATAGTCCTGATTCTCTCATGGTTGTCTGTAAGCAATAAGCGATATTTTAAATTATTGTTTCGGTATAGTAGTTTAGTTTAAGTTTGTGTACAATAAAGATTTTACAAGTCTTGTGTCGTGGGTATCAGAAGATTTCGGTCTGTTTCTCCTCTCATTTATTTTTAACAACAAAGTTGACTAATGTACAACTTCATTAGAACAGTGCAATGCAAACAGAATACCTAGCGAAGGTTACTTATCGCCTTCCAACTGAACACTATAAAGCAGAGTCATTGTGATATTGTGAAATTTTGGGGCCAAAAATGTTCGTATTACTTATATTCAACTACTAAAAACCATTCAGTAGGTTATGTATATGCAAATGGACAATATTTTCATACAATACACTCTTGTAACAATATATTATTTAACGATTTTATAAAACAACAGCTGTGTTATAAGTGAAAGTTTGTCCGTACAATTCTCACGAGTATCATAGTAATTATTGTGAGTTTTACGTAAAAAGGTCGAGTTTTTATATCATGTTATTATTTTATAACGTATAAAAAGTAAATAAGTTTTTTAACTGATCGTGTAATAATATCTTTGTTGGTAACGGGACGGTTTCTTTGTTGATTTGTCACGGGTGCACCAATGGGTTTGGGGGCCTGGGATGGACTGAGACATTAGCTATGGGGTCCATTAATGCATATTGTGATCGTTAACCTCTGACTTTCAAATTACGAGGTTACGAAAAAAAAAAACATTTTATAAAAATCAGATTTTATTATTATTTCCTATTAAAACATAACATTGATCAATTATTATTAAAAATAAACGTTGATAAGTTAACAAGATACATCTTGAAAAAATATTGTTAGATTGAATTATTATACCATTGTGTGTTTCTCAAATAATCAAACAAAAAGACAGAAAACAATTAATCTCCTTTAAATTCCTGGCCATTAAGAACTTTTTACTTTAACCTTACCACGGTCGCCCAGATCCCCATTCAAAAATACCTTACTACATCCCCGAGCGACAGACCCAAAAAAACTGGCTTTCAAATGAATGGGACGAGCATGTTTGGTCACGCCATATCGTCGATACAAAAGCGCTCGGTAATACCACTAACGCCATCTCTTGACGTGTGACGGAACTAACGGTGAATACTCCCTACTGCAGTCTTTTAGCTTACATAAAATGGTTCGGGTTTTATACGGAAGTAAAATGTATTGAGGATTCTGTGCTTCAGAATCTGGTTTTGATGGGGGTAAGTGATAATTTCTAACTAAATCTGATTGTAAATTATCATCGGTTCAATTATACTTGGCGGGGTTTATGATTCGTAAAGACTAAAGCTATTTTATTAAGTCATATCATTAATATGTTTGTGGCTGACGTCAACCAAAATATTTCAAGGCAGAAAATAAAAAATATATACTTAAAATATTTTGTATTATTTTCTATCTATCTGGCTATCAATTTCTTTCGTGCTTCAGTTCAATCCAGTCCATCTTAAGGTGGTCTGGTAGAATTTATCGCCGACAGCGTTAAATACCGCCGATTGTTACACTATATATTTATGCCCTTTGCGTTTTTGTTAGTGATAATTTGTTTGGTGTTCACTATACAACACGAACAGACCAACAATCCTCGGATTTCACAATCTCTAAAATTTAAAAACTGGTATATTCTAAAACGTAAAAGTATTTTTGTAAATTGGTATATACCCAAGTTAAAATATTAAATCAACTATTTTGGTGTAATTAAACATTCATACCATCGCATATTTCACACTTGGCTGAATCGTTGCATTGCGCGCTTGGCCGTGGAGTGAGGAATGTCTTAATATATTTGCCATTGTACCATTAATTAACTTTATGAATCTGAATATTATGTGCATATTTAACAATAAAATATTTGCTTCATGACCTAATTAAAAATCCCTTGTGCAGTCATTCGATTTGAAATGTTTTTGTGATCTCTATGTAGATATATATGTTCCGTGATTTTTTATTTTGATTAATGGTTAGACGAGCATGCCATTCGCCTGATGGTGAGTGATACGACGAAAGAACGGAGCAACTAACAGCAGCATAAATGCAAAGTTGTGTTCTGGCTTGTAAAAAATTAGTCAGAGTAAATACTGGACATATTGAGACTTTACATGGTGTGTCTCAGGATAGCGAAAGCAGTGGAATGCCAAGCATTGCTTTGTAATTGATAATGATGTTTGGTTTTGCCACTGTCCGTGAGCTGTCGTATCACTTACCATCAAGCGAATAGCATGCTCGTCTCGCCATTCATTGCAATAAAATAAAACCTCTCAACTAGGTGAACTAGGTACGCTATTCCTTAGCTTATAATAATTATTATATTCAAAGTTCTCGAAAGACCATTAATAAACCAATATGTTTACTCAATGCTTCAAACGTTTGTTTATTGAGAATCGTTCTGGGAAACAATTAAAGATAACTTGTTTCCTTGTTAATGGTTGTGATAAGAGCTATGTTTTGATCCCTTATTCCTTCATTTAATGTTGTTGTTAACTAAGTTTATTTTACTTCTAACCCGACCTGACGAATGTTTGATAAAGGACCGATTTTTATATACCTGGTATATGCAGAATATAACCGAAAAAGAAATCAGGTAGTTTTAGTGACTACATCCAAAATGCAAATAAAATATATTTTGCTTAAAAAAGCGACGATGTTTATAATTTTTTTTTAGATATCATCGTGTTTGGGAGGTAAATATGTAAATACGCTTATGTTTTTAACACATAACAAATTAATTCGTGTTAATGCACAAGAACTAATTACATATAATTAAGCGTATAGTAATGAGTTTGTTTTTAAAGCATATCATTAAACAATTTATTATTTTATATTCGAATACATGCTACTATATATTAATGAGGGGCAGTATGTCATGATTTGTAGAGACTAAAAATAAAATATCAAGTATTGAGTAGCTTAAAAACCTAAAATCTCCAATATTTTTATAACATTGACTCTGTTGAGCAGTCACTCAAGAGCGGAAAATTGACAGACGATGGTCTATACAGGTGGTTAAGTGTAGTGACATTTTAATTTTCAATTACTATTTACTAGTGGTCCGGCCCGGCTTCACTCGGTTGCAGATAGATTCTTTTTGATTCTACTTTAGGAACTATTTCGCGTGATAATTAATTAACATATTTAAACTCAATGATACTTCCTTACTTTAAACCATCCCATTCCTTTATGTTTGAAAGAGTATCGAATAAATTTGAATTCTTTGCGCATCCCACGGGAACACATTATTTTGTCAGGATAAAAAGTACCCTATGTGTTAATCCAGGGTGTAAGCTAGCTCCATCCCAATTTTTGCCTAAAATTGGTCCAGCTGTTTGAGCGTGAAGAGGTAACATACACACAAACTTTCTCGTACATAATATTAGTAGGATAGTAGATAGGATAACTTCATAGTTATACGTTTTAGATATAAAACACATACATTTATGGAGTTTTTATTTCAAAATTAAGCGCACATTTTTTCTAAATATTTTTCACAGCAAATTCCAAACTTATTCAGCATTCTAATCACCTCTTAACCAAAACAAGCAACAAATTAATAACACCACTTCCATTCAAGGCTATTCGATAAATAGCGCGTTTAACATAAAGGATTGATCAGTGGACGCGTCTCAACGCCTATAAAGGGGTCCCGTGACTGATGGCTGTGTCGTCACACCTCCAACTCTCAATAGATTTTGACGACGCAAACCTTCGGCTCTAAAGTATTTCTAGTCTTTGTGTGTGTTTTTGTTAGGGCTGGCGAGTTTTGAAAAATAAAATAGAAATTAATATTTTTTACTCTAAGAATTATTTTTGGCATCGCTTAATTTAGCGCAGTTGGTTACAATGCAGCTTTGAAATGAGGCCAAAGGATAAATTCCGATAGTAAATGTGATGATTTCGACAGCCTCCGTGGCGCAGTTAGACGCCGCCTGTGAAACAGGAGACCGTAGGATCAATTCCCGCAATGAGACAAATATTTGTGTGATCTTGAGGTATTTGTTTCGTATCTGGGTGTTACGACCGAATTAGATAAAGATATTAGATATCCACGGCACTATATTTAGTGTCTTAGCCTTATAAATATTACCAAAATAAGAAGCCCGAATTCAAAGTTGTTATAAATTAATTATGATTATAATGACACAACGATCAGTTCCGCATTATATTTCTACTGCAAGACGAATTGGAACGAAATTTAAATGTCAACAGCCCACGATATTGTCCAAAAAACATGAAAATTAAAAACGTAACATGAAAAAGGAATATTTAAAATATTATGATTGAACGCTATCCGTTCTATTTGAGGAATTATTATTACTCAATATTTATATATGGAAATAAAGATAAGTAAGCACCACACACTCCATAGAAAGTTAATTAAAAACAGTAAGAATTCAATCGTAGTTATCAAAATAATTTATGAACTAAGGTAGTATAATTTTAAGTAATTGTTTTTGCATGTCCACCAACCTAGATTTGATCAGCATGGTGGACCAAAGGGCCACTCTCTTCATTTTGTTATCTATGTTTTAGGACAACCTTATTATTCGAAGCAATACGAATGACAAAATTTATTACAACTGTTGTCATGTATGGACGTATAATTGCGTGTAGTAAGATGTTTTCTTTACTCCAAAATATTAACATTCCTTACAAGAATTTCGGTGTCTCCATTACGTAAACCAAATTCATCGAAATCTTGCACCCATCAATTATCCTCAGCCAAGCCTTATAAGTGTAGAAAGTTCATTCTCATAACTCAGTGTTTAAAATGGTCATCTTCAGAGTTATTTGGCATTTTATGACTTCTTTATTACTTAAGGCTGTTAATGTTGTATGTTTTATTTAATCAATTTATTATATCATGCATAAACTTACGCCCCTTTCCCAGAAGGAGTAGACAGAAATGGGTTTCGTCTCGTGCGTTCCGTCTCATGAAGTGATGTGGAACGAACCTATTGCAATATCGGGCATACGTTTTTGGCTATGGGCTGATAATGAATAGAAACATCAAATTGAAACTGGGATTCGAACCGAGGCAATCAATTTATTATATATTATTTATTTTAAAAAAGTAATTTGTTTTCTCCCTTACTCCTTTTGATCACAGAAGAATTTCGTGTTTTCCTACAGATATATATAAACTTTAATACAAAATTTATCTATGATCCTTATACTAAAATATTTTGTAATTTCTGTCATTACCACGCTTCGAGCGTTTATCAAATGCGATCAATTGCTAAATCTTTAGTTGCATTGTGTTTGTCACTAAAACTACTACCAGGCTTCATTTTTGTAGTAGTGTTGACATACCTTGTATAAGAGACCACCAAGAAATAACAAAAATATTAATAACACTGAAGTCAGCCCGAGTTGCCATATAGAGTAGGGCCGTAAGACCATGTCCAATACAGACGACAGATACAAATGTTCGGCCAGCATTGACGTAACTGGCATATGGTCACGTGATAAATGATTGTAATTATTCAGCGGCTATTGAGAAATGCGTTTTCTTAAACGGATTATCGTGGAATGGATGAAGTGATTGTTTGGTAAGCTGGTAATGATGTTTGTCTATTAGCATTCTTAGTGTTTTGAAGGATTAAAAATAAACTAAATAGAATTTAAGAAAATCTGCGGATATCGGTTGTTTAGTCAGTTGTATTATAAAAGTAGTAACTTTTAGCTACAGTAAACAATATAATCTCTAATTTATGAAGTTATCTATGGATTTATATCATATTTCATAAATGTTATATCTTACATTATAGTCCTAAAATTAATAGGTAGTTATTGTTCATAAATTGTATTTTATGTTAGTCAGAGTATTTTTTGTATCAGCCCATATACGTCTCACTGCAGGTCACGGGCCTACTCCACAATTGGTGAGTATATTTTAGTCTGCATTAATTTACAAGTTTTAAGTCATTTTCCTCAACTGACCTCAGCCATACAATGCCCACCAAGTAGGTTAGTTAAACGACCGTGCCCTGCAGGATAAGACGTTCAAATCCGCGCCATTGTCGGTCAGCTATCAAGATTAATGGGTTCGATGCCGAGTGACACGTTCTTTATGCTAGCTTTTCAAATTACTTGTTCAATTGTGTGACATTCACTGCATTAGAATTGGTGTTCTTGTCTGACAAGTTTAGAATTCGTCATGAATAAGCTTGAGTGATGCGGTTTCTTATAAGACTTTAGTATATAGATGAGCCTTATATCTGTAGCGTTAACGTAATCTGAAGCCATTCTTTTCTGATTCTGCCATCATAGTGACGTCACTGCAGCTGATATAAGAGTAACGAGAACTTAATGTCACTGTTCATCACGTATGGCCACTGATCTTTGAATGCGTAAAACGTTTTGGTCACGTACAAATAATATTTGAATTGAAATAAGACTCAAATAAAAGATTTAGTTTCTCTTATATACTCAGGCTTTCAATTAAATAAAAGTAAGTACTCGTCAGAACAAAATAAAAATTATCCCATCATGTTATTAATTACATATTATAGAGCAGAAAAAGCGAAGCCAAATATGTCAAATTATTAACGTGTTTTTTTCATATAATACAAAAATATCCATAGAAGACGTATAAACAGTTAACAAACACATCAAATATGCCTATAAAAATCCTTCAAACTTTTTTGAGAGATATCTCATTCAGACTGGGTCTCTCAAGATGTTATCAAACCTTTTAAAGAGTAATCTCAAGTCTGGGTGTCCGTTGCCACACAGTTTAGTAGGCCACGCGTGGGCAGCGATAATTGAACATCTCCGACAAAGCGTACTGCATTCGAAATTCATTCAATTTATTTTATTATTACTGTGAATTATTTGGGTGGGTTTTGTTTTGTCGTGAGGTATGAAGTACGTGAAATATAAGGCTGTATATAATCCGTGGTATTAAACTTAGTGCATTCGAAATAGGGTCTTAGATGTTTTAGGCATAATCAAATTCTATTCTAACTGTAACGTTATAGAATAGTGGTCTTTTTATATTATTTATTTCACTTATTATAAAGACATTTTATATAGGCGGGTTTAATGCCATTGGCATTTAGTCCAGTCTACCTTGAGATTGTGCTGGGATAACAAAAGTAGGATATTGAGAATTAGTTATTTTTATCTTGCAAAAAAATAAAACAATGGAGTCATTCCTGTTATATTTTTATACACAAAAACAACCAAATTCCATATTGTAAAAAGTTTTTTGTGTGTAGCCAACAAAACTATTTTATAAATTCGGTCTCTCGTATTAAACGTGCAATATACTGAAATAAACAGTTAACAATAACGTGTGAAAAACACCATAATGAGGTGATTTTTTTTTGTAGAACACCTATAAACTTTCACTTAGATAAGTCTAGATTTTGTTTCATTCTGCTATGTTATAGATACTTGTGTGTGCAGATTATGGCAGTCCCATAATTTTGCCATTAATTCAAACACCTTTGCATCACCGCTGTTTGATTTTGTTAGAATATAATAAAACATACCTACATCAGTTTTATTCAAATTCCGGCACATTAACGTGTAATTTCTCATAGACTTCAATCAAACACTATTTTGCACTACTAATGGTAAATGTTTTCAAAAACTCCACGTCACAGTTTGCTGAACTTATTCTAAGTTCATATTCTCAACCCAACTTTTCATGCTACAATTGATATTTTCAGTACACCTGTACCCCTAAAACCTTTAATTAAGAACACATACATATTAACAAGCGAAATGAGCACCAATTTGCAAGCCGCGATAACAGCATGACCTAAATAAATTATATGGCACGGTCCAATGTAATTTAGCTTAAAATCACCGTACATTTTTCAACCACACTCGCCCGGGGCGATTTAATACGAACGTCTGTCGCGCTATCGCAAACCGCGTCTGAACTACACAATTTCCCTGTAAATTTGGTAAAAACAAGAATGTAAAAGTTTCGGCCGATATGTCCGGCGTTTTGATATATGTCCCGCTTTTTATTGGTACTGAGTTAATTTTGTTCGGTGTTTGCTGGGGTTTTTTATGTCACTCGTGTAGGATTGTTGGTTCTGGTTGTTTCGGATTATCAGGCACGTATGTGTGTTTAAAGTACTGGTTGTAAAAGCAATTTAGCTGGTGTTTGGTGGCAATTTTTGGCTTTTAATAATGCGTTAAAGGAAAATTGTAGGACACTGGTTTGTGGATGTATCTGCAGAAATATTACTGCTTAAAAGGAACACTGCAGCTAGCTTTGTTTATGTTATTTTTTCAATGTAATGATACCGATCATCCAAATATAAAGTCAAAAACACCATGCGTTTATTGTACTATTATATTATGTCATACCTATCATGGTCACTGCAAATCATCGCACCATTATACAACTGACAGTTTGGTTAAGAACGCTGACCTATGAAGGTTGTTGGATTTCACATAACATAGAAGTGAGTTTATCTTGAATTAAATGTTTTTTTTTCAATAATATGTGCAATACAATAACAATATCTTAATTGAAATAAAACGATTATTTACGGATTTTATCGCGGATTTGGTTTACTGATTTTATGGCGGAAATTAAACCAAAACCGCGATAAAATCCGTAAATAACCGTTTTATTTCAATGTGTAACATTCGCGTAAATCTAAGAAACCAATGTATTAATTCTTAACATAAGATTGTTTAGTACTGTAAAATTAATATTAAAAACTACAAAATATACGCGTTCGTCCTACCACAAATAGACAATGACCTACATACGTCACTAGCAGAAACTACGTCAGAGGTTACAACACAATTACCACACGCCAAAGACAACGATTCATAGAAATACACAGTAATGAGAGAACAGTACTCTCGGCGTTGAGAACAAATTGTTTGGAGGCGCGAATTGGTGTCATTAAAGACAGTGTTATTACGCGGTGAGGTGACTACTGACTTTGAGAAGCGTTTTTTAGTATATTTTTTCTGACTGCAGCCTACACCTGTAAAGAAAAATAAAAGCGAAATTAGTTATTAAGTACATACCCCATCATATACATACTTAGTTCTGACCCCACATCATGATCAATTAAATCTTGTGTCGTGGGTATCAGAAACTACGCGAAACTTTTCGGTGTATCACGAGATTCGCGATATCACCAAACTGAACACAAATTCCATTCCACATACATAAAAAAAATTATAACTTACAAAATGAAGAGCAGAGTGTCCATAAAAATAGCCACCAATTACGCAAAACATTTATAATATTGAAATCAATCGAATCATCTTATCCCTATCTGAAGAGTTATTTACGCTCATCGAATGTCGCGGAAGAAAACCTTCGGCCCTTCAGTCATTATTTCAAGCGGATTAAGCGGTTTCCTGACAAGCACAGCTGTTGCCGACAAGAATTTCTAATACGGAATTTACAATAGATGTTCGAGACGTTTCTGTTATTTTTGTATCGATTTTGGATGTGGGATTGTCGGGTTTAGCGGGCGTGTAGGAATGCTTATCCAAAAATGTTATTTGCTTATTCCTAACTTGAGTAATATTTGTTTGTGTATCAAATTAAGCTTTGAACATAAAAGCAGTTGAAATTAATAACATCATTAAATAATAATGTGTATAAGTAATATTTTGTTGCGAAAATAGTGAATATAATCGAATAGACGTCCTATAATTAACTCATCGATTTGCACAGCTCTTGATTATTTAGGTTTCTATATTGAAATAAATCTTTTATTCACAGGCTTTATCGTGGATTTGGTTTAATTTTAAATTTTTTAACTTCTCGACATTTTGATTACATTACGGTTTTCGTCATCACGGGGCGGGTATTAAGATTTCTATACCTAGTGGAAAAATTTAAGGTACTTTTGCATCACCTTCTCTAATTTATAGTTTTAGCAGGTATTCACTTCAAATTAAACTAGAAAGCTTTTCTATAACAAAAAAGAAGTGCAATGTCAACACATAATTGAAAAAAACAACACTCGCAAACTAAATATTCGTAAAATGAACGCCATGGAGTTAGTTTTCCACAGCACATAGCCACCACAAATAGCACGAGTCACAGTTTTCTGTGATTGAGTGGAAAACTATTTCACATAACTAGTCGCGTGCGTTTCACAGGCCGACTGAATTGATTTTCTCTGACAGCCTTAGTAACTTGTTAAGTGGGACTTGTTTGAATTTAATTTGCTATTTGAAACATAGAAAGAAAGAAATACTACTATTTCTGGGTGTTTGTGAGACCGAAAAGTCTCGTAGTTCCTGATACCCACGACACAAGATTCGATCCTAGTGTGTGGTCAGGGCTATGTATGTGACTGTTGGGTGAATTTATTTATTTGTCACAGTCGTGAAATCGAAAGAATCTCTGCTGCCACTAGACAGGGAATCAACTTGTGTAATGCAATTCAATAATTTAAAAAATAAAAATTTAAAAGCCTGTCAATGAAATATCCAATCGTAAAATACCCGACCACAATACTCAATTTGTCCTACATAAAAATATTTCCCATCAGCGCAGCAGTTAAGTGTTAACCGAAATAATCTAAACGACCATTAAAATTAACTGTTACTGTATGCACGTTTAACTGATCACTTGAACCGCTCTTATACGATTTAACTAAGGCGCACTTACAGTCGGAATCGATTTTTACGCATGCTCTAAAGTGCAGGACATATTAATGGGTACAGCGTCTAATTTAACACATTAAAAAACTGGTTATTAATGTTTTAAAGATTTAAACTTCTCTTGCGTTTAATATGGGTTTGGATAATGATAATGGCAGTTGGTTATGGGACAATAAATAAAATCGACATTTTGAATGTTGAATTTAGTAGCTTGTCACTTTAGATTTTGTACTACATGCAGGTTTAAAATGTGTTTTTTAGTCTCCTTCTTCAGTCGTAAACGAATAAAAACTTAGTTAAAACATGTAGGTTTTATAAATTTCATTGTTATTTTTTTCTATACTAATTCGACAGACAATAATGCGCCTAATTGTAAAAGCAATACAATTCAAATTAAGTAACCACCGGTGATGCAAGACTGTCTAGCGCTGGCCTTCATATTTATATCGGCTTGCTGTAATTTATTAATTCAGTTGGTCAATTAATCAGACCACCGTTTACTTTATAATCTCTAAAAAACAAGAGAAAAACATTCAGATTACATTGAAATGGATTTGAAATCGAATTTGAAATAAAAAACAAAAAGCTGTTCTGAATATTTGCATTGGAATCCAATAGGTATTTTACGAGTATTACAAATTGCTTCTATAATTTGTTTCTACGTGCGAACTTTACTAAGTTAAATCCAAGATATAAACGTAAGCACAGCGATACTATTCACATCATAGAGATTAAACGCGTTCCATTCGAACAACATTCATTTAAAACACTTTTATTTTTCACTGAACGTTCGTTTTGTTATTTAACTTCAAATTGACGCTGAAAGCTGTGTTAGTGTTTACAAACCGTTTTATCAACAGAATTCATTCATACTGGGTTAATGATACTTGATTTTGCATAGTTAAGTGTCATTCGGTATTAAATTGAACTGATACTTTTATTGATTCAAGCAATGGCGTACAATGAAAGACTGGCATTTTTTTACATCCATTTTATAAATGTAATTAATATTCAATAGCAATAGAATTTTAAACTAAGAGTTATCTTATCTGATCAAAACATCAATTGCACCTAAAAATAGTCACAATACATAAGAAATTGTACAGTCTTGCTTTTAATAACAAAAGAGAATGTGAGAGATGATATTTTTACTGGTGGTAGGTCTCTCATATGTAAGAGGTAATCTGGGTGGGTACCACCGCAGTGTCTATTTCTCCCGTCAAACAGCAGTGTAAACGCACTGTTGTGCTTCGGATTGAAGGGTGCTGTAGCCAGAGTAACTACTGGACATATTGAGACTCAACATCTTATGTGTCTGATTGGTGAGCGCAGTGGAATGCCAAGCATTGCTTTGTAATTCAAGGTGTCGTTTGGTTTTGCTACTGTTCATGAGGGGTCGTATCGCTTACCATCAGGCGAACGTAGCAATAAATTCATAGCAATAAAAAAAATTGATTGCAAAGATATTTAGATTTTGGTATTTAACAATTCCAATGACTAAAAGAGCTTTGATACCAAATATTCACGATAATTTTCCTCGACACGATAGTAATAATACTTTTATTTCGACTTGTTGTCAGAGAACATTTCTATTACTTAAAACTCCCATAATAAGTACCGAGAACAAACAATAATCCAAATGGACATAAAGGTCGCATTTAATCCACTTGAGCGCACCTATAATTTTATTAACATCGGATTCCAGTGAAACGAGCGATCCAAAGAAATATATCGGGGCGTGCCGTCGTTTTATTAAACAAGATATGAATATTCCGAATTTTAATAGGTGTTCTCTCCGTATTCGGTGTTCGTCTTAATGAAACGTTTAAAATTTAATTAAAAAATTCGCGCGACACATTTCACTGTCCTCAATTGTAATGGTTTCTTTTGAATTGTTTTAAGTTTGTTTTTTTGTTTTTGAGTGTTAATTGTTGTACCAATTTACCAGTGTTCTCTCTACTGTTTTTAAGTAGTAAAATTTAAATCTTAGTTAATTGGCTTTGTTTTATTTCGTAGTATTTAATGTCCTGAAGAAATGTGATTACTGTAGAGACCTCTGCAAAAAATCTTTTTTTCTGTTTTTGGTTTTGCAATAGGCCTGCGTGGTGGACTGTAGCCTTAGCTTTATAAGACGTAGGGGTGGCCCAACCCCGGGTGGTGTTTATTCATTAGAGTTGTGGGTTATATTATCTGCAACCACCGCTTGTATTTTCAACGTGAGAGATTCTTTTACCTAAAATTTCCGCCATCAAAATATATACAACAAGTAGGTTATACATTTGTCCCGCAGTGTAACTACTGGTTAAAGACGCGAACACACTAGCGGTCCGGTTAAGTGCGAGTTAAACGAGTCGTGCGCCACTCTAGTTACTTCAATTGATTTGTTCAGAGAGCAGACTGCATGAGATGACATTACTTCGCAATATCAGTTTAATTTGAAAAGGATTTAATAAAACTATGGAGAATAAGTGTAGGTTTATTATTGTATTGAGTTTTATGCTACTTCGTGTAGTATATAATATAACTAATGTATGTGCTGTATTTAAGGTGTTTGGCACCTTGACACGAGCCTTGACTGACTGAGCTGACTAAGGCTCGGAAGTAACAACAAGATACAGAGGGCATTGGTAGTCTAGAAATATCTTCAAAATTAGTTTGAGGAATTGTAATTTATATAATCGAATTTACGGTCCCACGTCATTTAGATATGTAACATGTATTCTTTAATCACACATATGATAAACTGCGTAATGTATAACTGTTTACATCTAACTTCTCATACATTCAGCCAAGAATACTCATAAAATAAAATACAAATAAAATAAAGCGATGAAGCTCCTGCACATAGGTTACTTTACTACGCACAATAAAAGCGTTTTGGTATAATTGTTAGCCATAACACAGCGGTATAAAGTACAATACTTCAGGCAAAAAAATCACAAGCGTTTTATACGTAGAGTAAAAAATATCGCTGTAATGAGCCCATTTAATTTGTATATTCATCGGCGTTTGCCATCTCCGCTGGTCTAATTTATAAGCAACAAGCGTGCTAATTTATATTTTTATTTATGTACATGTGATTAATTATTTTAAGCGTTCCATTTGGGTAAATAGTCAGTAAACGTAGAAAGAGCAGGTACGAAAATATTTAAGGCGTGGCCATGTAGTTTTTCGTGTTTTTTTCTTTATCAAAATTTTCGCTATAACAATCTCAGTTTTCGCAGTGAAAATAAATATTTTATAACTGTTTTATTGGGTTTCCTTTATATTTCTGTTTGTACTACCAAATATCATTTATGTCTGATAAATTGCCTGTAGCATTGTAAACCTTACTGCCATGTCGTAAAGACGGAAATTTCGGTACGTTTACGGCCGCAGAAATCTATCGTCGAATGTCAAATGCATTTCGACAATGATAAAATTCAATGTAGGTATATAGCTGTTAGAATGGCAACTTTCCGATTTATACATCACAGACGGGTGGTACAATGGTATGGAATTTTATATCTCCCAGTTAAGTGCGCGGATTTAGAGATACCATTATTTTTATAGCATTGTAGTTTCAACTTCCGTAAGGTATTGTCAGGTTTCAATTTTATGTGCGCGGAATGTATAAGATCGGGTATAGCTTACATAACATAGATTATATCGTTTCATAGCGTGTTTGTTTGTTTAGTCTAGGATTTTCTTTTAATGGATTACTTATTTATGTTGGCGGAGTAACTCCATCTTCCTAAATAACGGCATTATACCAAATGTTAACCTTAGTTCATAAATCCACATTTTTGCATTCGGAATCTACGTCCCAGCCGACATAATTATTTCAATCGATATAAGACTCATCTCGCGTTATTTTTACTTTATATAAACACTTCATAATGCAGCGCAATGCAGTAGAAAAATAACAAAATCTTACATTTACATTAATCTTTCGCCCGTGAAATATTTCAAATGAGTTTCTGAATAAACGTTACAGCAACTAAGAAGTAATACTAAGTTATAAAATAGTAGTAAAGTAATAAAAACGCAATAAAAGTGGGTAGCTTGGCGGAACAGCTCCCAGAACTGTGATACTTCCTGACTGCCAAAACCGGGCGACGTGACCTATAAACTCCTTTAAAACTAAATATCCTCCGTTTGTATGAATTATTTGTCCCCGAGATGTGCTTAAGGATTCTTCTTGGCTAACGTTGGGTTTGACTCAAGTTTCATAAGAATGGAGACGTTGAGTATTGGAATTTGATTGCCAATTTATTAACTGGCATTGATTCTATTGGTATATCTGCATCCAAAGGCACTTAAAAATTTTTGTAAAAAAAGTTTTGTACAAAATTTGGTAATAGTCAGTGCTTCTTTCTTCACTCTAGGCGAGGCACAGAACATCATAAAAAAATAAAAAAAAAAACATATTATTGTCATTTCCAGCTTGGAAACATATATCCTTATTTTAAATCGCATATTCCCTACATTTAAATCCTGCAATATAAAGTCATATCCGTATTTTATCCTATTAAAAATCTTATTTGCTCCAAACCATTTATCCAAGGATTTACAAGAGCACGGTGCTGAGCGTCTTAAATATAAACTTTATACGTTAAAGCTTATTACTTGGGACGTATCATAAACGGCGGCGATAAAGTACGCAAGTCGCCTAGTGCTGTATTTACGATGCAGCCGAGTGGGCCATGCCGTAATCGAATGAGGATTTGCTACAACATTTCGCAGTAGTTAGCGTTAAGAAGTATTTTGTTGCACTTTTGAGGTCATTTTCTGATTTGAACATCCTCCACGATAGAATGAGCAGTAAGTTAGAAGGAGAGACACATACAAGTAACAAGAGGAATAAGCAGTAGGTTGAAAGGCCAAGGAACGAGAGGGTGGAGGTTTGATAAACTTATACAAATGATTGTAAGGCGATCTTATACAAATGTTGTTATGATTTATAATCCAAGTAGCTTCAAGTAGAAAATGCGAAGTCATGTATGCGACTTCGCATTTTGCATAAGGTTCAATACTTTTGAGAAATATAACAAGTACTGTACTATACCTTACATACTATAGAAATTCATACAACTCGCTATGGCATGCAGGTTTCCTTGCGATGTTTTCCTTCACCGTTATAGTGCGTGGTAATTAATTTTATCAATACACTCATGACTCCGAAAAGTCAGAAGTGTAATCTGGGATTCGAACATGCGACCACCGTGACCATGTAATATGACAAGTATGTTCAGACAATCTCTAAATTTCTTGTGATATTGCATTCAAAGTCAGGCCTCCACGTCTCACAGATCACAGTCACTAAACCAATGAATGAACACACTCATGTTTATTACCCAAGTAATAATACTTCTAGCGGTATGCACATATCACAAAGTGTTAAATTTAATAGTTAAAGTTTTAGTTTATAATCGCAGTGCTAAGTATAATGGGGAATTATGCGGGATACAGCGGTGTTAACCGAACTTGGCGTTAGTTGCGATATTCCCTGAAATATGCGATAACATTTTGACTTTATTACGCATTATTTATTATAATTAATCTATAGGGATTGTTCCAATCCCAGGGTGCACCTCTTTTCGAGGTCATGTGTGTATTGATAGTCAATCGACCTAAGACGGTGAAGGAAAACATCGTGATTAAACTATAGCGGTTTGTATGTATTTCTATGGTATGTGAAGTCCGCCAACCCGCAGTAGACTAGCATGGTGGACTGTATGGCCTAACCACTCTCAATCGCGATTTGTGCTTGTAGAATTTATTCGCGATTGTAGAGTAGGCCCGTGCCCTGCAGTGGGACATATATGGGCTGATAATACAATACAATACAATAGGGGCAGTGAAGACATAGATTGAGATAAAATATGGATCTGAAAATTATTTCTCTTTTTCCCTCTCTCGCTCTCACAAGACGACCACTACTGAACACAGACCTTCCCGAAGGACCCACATCGATCTGTTGGAAACAGAATCTGGAAATCGTTTACTTACACCTAATACTATTTGTGAATATACATTTAAGCCTGCGGCGTCTGGCAGTTGTATGTAAATTTATACCGTGCTGACCGTTTCGGAATAGTCATAAATCTCAAATCGGTAACTCGTAAATTGTTCGAATTTAGAATCAAACCCAAGACCGCACAGTTCACATTTCACACTCAATATCAGATTTAAAATAGATGAAAACAAGTGCTCTGAAAACTCCAAAAATCCTTGATAAAATACAATGCACAATACATTTCCGCGAAAAACGTCGAATGATTCCACAGAAATGCGAATTCGGTTCCCTTTAGCCCGATAATGATATCCTTAACCGCGAAAGCCGTAGTTTTGCCTACAGCGACGTTTTAATTTGCCTGTTCCCGTTGCGGACCATTTTTCGGCAGAGGTCGCCCTTGACCCGATTTCTGGTATTGTGTTTCTTGCGGCCATTGCACCGTATTGGGTAACTGTACACGTTTTTTGTGTAACTTAATGATGTACGTTGAAGAATAAAGTTTTCGTTGAAATAATATTTATAAACAATCCTTCCAAAATGTGTGGTTTTTCTATGACACATTTATTGCTAAAAAATAGCTTAGTCAAATCATTCTGTGTGTTTTTCCTAAGATAATCTGATGTGCTTAGAGCGAGCTGTGCAGCATCTGTTAAGAAGCTGGAATAACTCATCAAAATGCGAGAAATAATCGCTTCTAAAGTCGATTCGAAAAGAATTGTAGATACTTACCACAGTTAGACCAGGGCCTTTAAAAATAATAAAAAGTGAAAAAAATAATAGTAGTATGAAACCCATTAGAAAAGGAGGGGAATATTATAAAAATGAAAGGAAAAATAATTTACGGGCGATCTGAGGTCGGGAAGGGGATGGGGGTGGGTTTTTAAGGGTAAAAAACTAAGTACGCGATAGCGATGTTTTTTTCTCAGTCATCATTCACTCATCATCAGCCTTTTATTGTCCACTGATATACATAGGCCTCCTCCAAACTGCGTCATTTCACCCTGCCTTCGGCTTGTTGCATCCAGCATCTGCCAGCGACCTTTTGCAAACTACTGTCTATTATCATTCTCGTAATCTAATATCCCACAAAACTACTGGACATATTGAGACTTAACATCTTATGTCTCAGGATGGCGAGCGCAGTGGAATGCCAAGCATTGCTTTGTAATTCAAGGTGTTGTTTGGTTTTGCTACTGTTCATGAGCGGTCGTATCGCTTACCATCAGGCGAACGGCATGCTCGTCTCGCCATTCACAGCAATAAAAAAAAAAATAAGCAAAATTCCTTTCATTTTCCGTCTTTTTGGTTCATTAAAATCCATCCAATTTTGCGTTCCGTCTATAGTCAAAGTTAAGTCTATAGTCAAGTTAAAAAATTACACAGCGCTGTAACTCAATCTATAGAATATTTTAAAAGCATAAATAAATGTTCGAAGCGAGAGTACACTCATCGCGACCTACTTAACTAAGATACTATCGTTCAGTGCATATATTTACGCTTCATTGTATACGTATCTACTTATTACGCGATAGTAAAGTTAATATTATCTTTAGTAAGAGTTAGGGCTTAATAATTGAAAGTTTGTGTTGAAAGAATTAATAATAATTAAAATTACAGTTTGTTATGGGTGGGTTTTTGTCTACCAGTGGCAGACTCTATTGTATCAGCCCATATACATCCCACTGCGGGGCGGAAACCATGCTCTGCAATGGAAAGTTCGATTGAGTAAAGATAAAAATTGATTTTGCCCATTCATAGTATACTCTACGCTCCACCGAAGCTCTATTACTTTAAGGTACAGTATATGTGCAAAGCGGAAAGTAGCCTAGTTTACAAGTATCGGGTTCGTACACCTCTGACTTTTCGAAGTTAGGTATTTAAAGGTAGTTATCGGTTGATGTAGTAGTGAAGGAAAACATGATGGGAAAATTACGACAAAGTTCACAACAATTTATTTGTGTGCACCACAGGTATTTGTTTCAGGTCTGAGTGTTTGTGAGACCGAAAGTCTTTTGTAGTTCCTGATACCCACGACACAAGACTCGATCTTAGTGTGGGGTTAGGACTATGTACGTGACTCTTGGGTGTATTTATTTAGTTATTTAATTTGGAATATGTGTGAAGTTTTTACAAGGCCAGGGTGGTTGATTAAAATCCTAAACCGTTTAAATGTTATAGGAATCATGAGTGCAACAGTAGAAGAATGTAATTACATGAATTAAACAGTAAGAAAGATGTAGAGAAATGCCCCAAAAGTAGAGATAGCGACGTGATTTTTTTATTTCAGATCCGAAGCATAGAATAGCATATGTAATACAAATCGCGTATGTACCCTGACTCTCACCTCTCGGTAACATAAAGGCGCGAACATAAGTTGATAACGTTCCAAATGTGTTCCCGGGGCGAATTTTAAAAATTCCAATTCGAACTGAGAACGTGCCGAGGAAAGTTGGTTCGAAATTCAAAATTCCGCATTAGCAGCGCGCCGCTCGTTACCCCGTTCCGTGTACGGGCGAGCACACGTACTCAATCGGGGCACCGTCCGAAATCGACGGCTATCCCGTAAGCGTGACTTTTGCCCCCAGAATTGACGCGCGGCGCGGGTGCCAGGGGTATTGATCGCGAACACTCGGGCCCACTTCGGCCGCCGTCGGCAAAGTTCGAGCGACTTCGGGTTACTTGAGGGCCGTCACAGAGGCAGCCACAGGCGGCCGTCTATTTGGTCAGTTGGCGTGTCAACTTACTGGAAGCAGTTGATTGGAAGTTTAATTGGGACAAGGTTACTGGCATGCTTTGATACACTTCCTGTCTACCTTCGTGCTCACTTTAATAACTTTGTTTCTTGCCTGCTGTAACTTTGGCGTCTTATCATACAACGCATTTCGAACTGGCTTCAAAGATTTCTAAAACTTAATTTTTCTTTTTTAAACCTCCAAGTAGTCAGTAATGAACAACCAAACAGTACAATACTCATGACATCCTGAATAGGTACGTCTAATATTGTTAAATAGAGCCTTCAATATATGGACGATTGAAGGCACCGTTCCTGCCTATTTGTCGTTTATCGGATGTCTCCGAAACACAATTTGGGACTGAAAGACGTAGAATTGTGCGTTGATAAGCTTCAATATAAGATTGTGTTGTCGACTCATGCAAATATATCGCACGTTGGGACTCACAATTCCATTCAGGCTGGCACCGAACGAAATTGACGTTTGACTCAGACCTTTTTTATTGGCCGATAAGAAAATTTGTTGGCACTATATAAAAAAGTTTGTTTTGCTGTCATTTACAGTGTATCGGCGTGGTACAGTCTGATAAATAGTTCGCGCGACAGCTAAAAAAGTATCGGTATTTTTTTCGGCATATACATTTTCGAATGTGGTTCCGATGTTTACTATTTGTTGGGCTAAATGTTACGTTACGTCGGTCTTTTAGTATCAAATTTATAAAGTCGTTCTGAAACAGTGGTTAAATGAAATATATTTTCATACTTTTGTGAACTTACGCAACGTGCATTCCTTAAGAGCTAAAGCGTATAAGGTCTTTAGCTCTGTCTGTAGTGGCGTAATTAGCTCTCAATTTTAGCCTTCAGACCTGTCATTGTGGTACTAAACCGCAACATTAATCTATTATAACATACCAATTAGGCATATTATGGATTCTTGAATAGAAGGCCTCCTACCTCAATTTATGAAACAAGACATAATAATACTGTTTTGGTGCTATGACTAGTATATTTGCCGTTAAAGCGAACTGATTATGTACAATGTACTGTAAGATATATAAGACATTTTCCAAATAGTTAAGATGCTTACTAGTCCAATAAACTGCTTTGGAGCAGCGTAGTGAACCAAAATTGAGGCCTAATTACATAGCTTTTTAGGTCTGTATATTTATTACGTCATATTAGATCTTCAAAGAAGAATTCTATTGAATGATATAGCTTTAAAAGCCTGTATACTTATTACATCTTCTACATATAAGAATTCGATCCCATAGTTTAGACAATAATCCACTGCGCCTATAAAGGATTGATTCAAATGCTGTAGAAATTACTATAAAGATTCACTATTAATGTACGTGGTAATTGACTAACTATACACAAGACTGCGAATAGACAGAGATGAGCTGTGGGATTCGAACCCCCGACCACCGTCTTACCAACAACATCCGTTTCATTAACACCAGGCAACTGAAAGGTCATATTTAATGCATACTCAGTCTAGACTTCTCAATTTCTAGTGCTTATACACTTAAAACACTATTTTAGCACACCACTTTACTTCTTTTACTCCCAAGCTAAATATGTAGATGTTGAACCTTTGGCCTTTTTCAGTTTTCCTTTTAAGGCTGCATTAGCGTGCGGTCCCTGTTTAAAAATATGCGATGGAATCACTCCGTTTTACATAATTCTGTTTCTACTGGTGTATTTGCATTTTAATTTATGTTTTAAGCACGGTTTATTTTTAATATTACAACATATTTAAGTGTATTTATGCGATGTACGTTTTTATTGCAGTTGCTTTTAGCCTTGACTTTATTTATACTGTTATATTTTTGTTATTTTTATGAAGTCGAGTTCGGGTCGTGCTTTAAAAATAACGTAAGCAGTCTATATCAGCTTATGTGAACCCTTTGCTGGGTATAGGTCTCCTCATCTCCAAGCCACATTTTTTATGTCCTTTGCCAAGCGAATCCACTGTTTTCCTCCAACGATGTCATCCGACCAGTAAACAGTACTACTATAAATATTTCAAAAAACAAAAATAAACACAAACAGTTAAATTCTGTAACGTGTCCAAATCGAATTATCGTAAAACGTATCTGTGTAGTTAAAATACTACACGTCCGCGGAAGACCCGGTGCAATCAGAACCTTTTCACTCGGCTGCCTGGTGCGGCACGCGCCTTTCCCGGTTATCCCGTCTCCCGGCTGTCCCGTCTCTCCCGGTCCTCAATCCCGGTATTCCCGGTCGCAGATCTGGGTCAGAATACACCCGCGCCTCGTATTCGCTTAATTGAAAAAGTTAAATCGGCCATTTTCGCAAAAACGTTTCGATACGTTTTTTTTTTTTTTTGCTCGTGTCGAATAGGACCGTTTCCATTTTTTCGCGTTTGGCACTGTTGCGTTTTGATAGTTGTGAGCTTTTTCTATTAGCGTCTCGTTTCGAATGTTATATGTTTGTTTGCGGGGTGTTGCCAGCGGGTTTTTGTTTGGTGGACATAGTTTTGAGTGTTTTACGACGTTGTTGAGTTGAGTTTTAAGGTTTGATATATGAAAAGTGTAGACCGAACGTTCTAGAGATACAGTGTGATCAACTTTAAATGATTGATGACATAAACTCCATGTTTTTCTTATAATATTTATGCTAATATTGAGTATAATTTATGCAATGCAATGCACTTATAAAATTTAGTTGATTTATGGTACTAAACTTTACTTTTACTGATCGATATAATATGATCCATTAAATAAACATAAGAAACGCAGAATAAAGTATCGATGGTGCCTATCCTATTTCCAAATTCTATATCCTTACGTAATGTAACCGAACCAATACATTGAATTATAAAGGCGCTCGACAAAATCCTCCGTTGGTTGATACCATTTAATTGCACCGTATCCCCGACAATGACAGGGCTATGAAATCTTTATGACACCCTTGTTAACAAGGCTTAACAATCGTCATGGCGTGCGTTAAACTTAAATATATTGCCGTCGTTTCATTGAGTTATGTTTTTGAATATAGCGCTATGTGGTATATAAAGGTTTGCTGAAATTGGTTGCAAGCTACTTAAGACAACCAAAAAAACACTCCTAAAGGATTTAGGGAGAGTCTTCGCTATTGCTTGCTGAATATTAATGAGAGACGCTGAACATGATCGATCACCATCTAATGAGTATAATAGTCATGATACTTAAAAAAAGAGGTATAACAGTCCACGTAATTCTATACCCGTCTCGCCATTCATTGAAATAAAAAAACACAGCAAATATATCATAAACTAATTTGATTAAATTTCATAGCTCCATCGATGATTCTTTTGCGTGATAATGGTAAGAGTATCCAAAGTATTGTTACCAATAATGTTTACTCCATTTTTTTATAATTATAAATACACCCAACAATCACATACATTAGTTCTGACCCCACACTAACTTCAAGTCTTGTGACGTGAGTATCAGGAACTGCGAGAGACTGTTCGGTCTCACAAACACCCAGGCGCGAAACAAATACCTGTGGTTCACACAAAAAAATATTTCAGTGCGGGGATCAAACCCGCAGCCTCTCGTTTCATGCCGGCGTCTAACCAACTACGCCACGGAGGCTGTCAAAATATTTAAAGAAGACAATGTTGAAATATCCGGCAAGTTCAAACAGCATTAGAATGGCAGTTCTCGTGTTTCTAAACGGCTCGGTTCCGTACAAATGGATCAGTACAGTTATGGAATTGTGAGTGGGGCTTACCGTATAATTAGTTGGCCCTACGCTGTAGGGATGGACATTGACGTTCGACTGATATCGATACATTTATCATATTAATTGTAGAAGAGGTTTTATAGCCGACTCAGGCAGTTGATAAAACGATAGCAACTTTTAGAAAGCAGGAGCAAAATTAAACTGTCGACTACCTAATGAAACCTTGGCACCATATAATTGGGCATTAATTAGTTTTACATTAATGAGAATGAAAAAGAAGATGTTAACTTAGAAAATTCCATCACAACTCTTACACCAACTACCAATAAAACAATATCCTTTTAGTGAGATTAACTGGCTGGTATCTTAGATTCTGTTCGCAACTATATGTAAATCGTATTTTGATGTGTCAGAAATCAGCCTAAAACCCCTCCTCCCATCCTTTCTATTCCGCGCTCTCCTTCCGATTTGAAGGGCCGGCAACTCATCCATGATCCAAGTTGTGGATGTACATAAGCGGTAGTGACCATTTACTATCAGGTCAACAAAACCAAAGACCAAAGTGGTCAGGCAACCCGCTGACCTTCTCCTTCTTTTACCTGGCGTTATCCCAGCCGGTGCCAAGGTCCGCCTTTTGGCAAATTCTTCTCCATTTAGCCCGATCTTCGGCATCCTCAATAGTGTTTGCATAACCTGTGCAATATAGAAAATAACAGTTCCAACACTTATATCGATTCGACAATTATTAAAGTTTAATGGCGTGACGTGTCCCGTCACTAGCGCCATAATTTTCGCTCCACGTCCGCGTCAGCTCGATCGCGGAACTTTGTTAATTCTTTTTTATGATCTTTTTATTAGAGTTCGAAAAGCGTTTCATTGTGAGTCGTTAAAACTCAACGGACCCCTAAAAGGGCTTCATGAATGGAATCCACGGGTCTGGTACATTTATTTGTCCCGTTCATTATTTTATATTTAATATTTATGGGTCAGCAGTTACGTAATGAAAACTTGAGGTAAGTTTTTTACTTCTTTTAATAACCGACTCAGTAGTTAATTAATTAGAAATTACAATTTAAAATACGTTTAAAAGTCTTCATGATAGAGGATGTATCAGCCTCCTTCGATCTCAATGACTAAATGAAACTCGAAGACGAAACTGGTAAAATATGAAATTTGCTGTGGAATATACCTAAAACCTAAAAGACTTTTACTATCACACTTAATATTGTAAATTTTATTTGTAATTAAACATTCAATATTTGTTTAATAGTTTCAAAACACCTTAACATTATTCTCATTATTATTGCGAGTACCTAAATAAACATAACATACGCTATATATTTTGTGTTTAAACACACGCATAAAAAATCATTATAGAACGATTTTCCCGCGACCTCCAGCGGCACTTGACCGTATTTTTTATCATAAAACATCGGACATTCTGAAGGATGTCGGCGCCGTCCAAAGAATTTTTCAATAATCCACGCATTATTGAACGGCCAACTCGAATTGGGAAGGGAATGCGATTAATAAAAAGTTATATCGCTATTACGATAATGTGCCTTTAATGATGTCAGGGAATTTAGCAGTTTATTACAGGGCTATTATTGTTATGTGTGGGCAAAGAGCTTAATAAATACAGCAAATTGTGTGATACGAGTAAGCGTAAAAGTAAAAAATAATAATATAGAAAGTATGTATTTCGACAACAAGTATCGATTAAGTAATGATTTCCTGAAACATAGAATCCCGTCAAAAACATCCTGTAAAAAAATTCCAAGTCTCGCAGCTCAGATTTTCTACTGCAAAAAGTTGTGAGATCCATATATGTAATACCAAGTCGATTGATTTATTTAGTCCTTGCTTAAGGGTACTTCTGTATAAAGTTATTACCATATCAATATTAAAAATTCTTTACGTTTTAAATAAATAGATCGACTTGGCCAGCAGCATTATGTATAAGTTGTACGATACATTATGTTTTCATGCGCATACTGTGCATAGCCCAGTTTTTAGGAACGATATAGGATATTTCACATCACACTTCGATCTTTACAAACCATATTAGTTAATATAATTAGTTAAGTACAGACTGTGTTAATATTTTGGCTTCTATGTATACATACAGAAACACGCCATTTTCCCACCACCCACATATCGTCTTGTACGTTCCGTCCCACGTGTGATAAGGGGCGAGCCTATCGACTTATCCGACCCAGGATTCGAATCCGAGACCTCACGTTTATAATCGTACAGTAGTACAACTACGCCGCCAAAGCAGTGTAATTAACATTGTTATTAATTAACAAAGCCACATCAATGTATCAACGCAAACCAGAAAGTCTACCACTAATTCTGGGAAAACAGCCCGCAACCAAACGGCATAAGCAGAACAAGCTAACAATGCAAGCGTTGTTTGTGCGGTGGAGCCTAAGCTAATAATTGTTTAGGATCCAACTTGATCCGGTGCAACTAAACAGCTTAGCAATCGTACGTTTTGTTACTCGATATGTATGGAAAATTAATTATAGAGCAAATTAACAATGGACTGAGCAAGTTTGAGGTTTGCTGTGTCAGTTCTGTGGCTGTATTGTCTGAGTGTTTAAGGAAATTTTAGAGTCAGAAATAACTTATATAGATGTGGTATTAGAGTTAATTAAAAAATATATTGATTCAACCCTAAATTAATTCTATTAAAATATAAATTGGTCGATTATACCCTATCTTAGACTATATTGAGATGGCCGGAGATTCAATACCTAGAGGTATTGTATACGCCCTGATACCGATAACAATATCCAGGAATATAGTAATAGAGGCGCGTGTCAAATTGAACCTTAGATTACCTGGTTTCAAGTAAGCACAGTCGTATCAATCGGCTGAAAATTGTTAATTCTTGGAAGTAGCCTTTGTTTAGTAGTGATCCTGTAGAAGATTCATTATATATAAAGCCAATGCTTGTACGTCTTAACCCAACATACAACAAATTCTGATCTCTACAGATAGACAGACATGATACAAAATACCCAAAATCCGTAAATAAATTCCAAGCAAACATCAAACCGCGTGAGCTATGAAATAATCTCGGAAAAATACTGCAACACATAAATAGGAACGGTACATCAGTGGGATAAATTTCCAGCGGAGCCGGCCGCGACTGGACGATCCGAATGAAATATCAATTTCCTACCCAGTGGCCTTACAGACCCAGTTCATTTATCAGAGAGCACAGCGAGGGTTAAATAAAATATCTCCACACATGTCGTGTTGGTTTTCTTTGCATCTGTGTTCGTGATTTTCGTGGGAAATTTCTGGGTGTGCATAAATATTGTGAACATTATTTAGATTCATTAGTATAGTGGCAGTTTAATAACCAATCTTTGATTAGAATCGAGTGAAGAAAATTAGTCTGAATTTCCGTTCGAATAATTTCTTGTGTGTATTAGCGTTTTGCAAGGTGATTGAATAGCTCCCTAACAAAATAAACTAGATAATAATAAGCACGGTCACTTGCGTGTAGCAAAAATAACACATGGGAACTAACTTGAAGGTATGGGCGGGAATTAATATAAAAGTTTTGAGTTTTGGCCGAATAATTTTTATTCAAAATTTCATGTTTCACAGATACCGATATATTCGTAAAAATTCAAGCTATCAACCGTAAAAATCCCTAAAAAATCGTTGAAAGAACTTCACGCGGGCGACTGGCGTCGAGTTATTGTTGCCTCCGGCTCCGCCCGCGATACATCCCGGGAACTTTTCACTTTCCCGGGATAAAAACTATCCCGTTCTGCCCCATCACGAACTACACGTAAGCCGGGAACGATTGCTCTGTTGGCCAGTTGAACAAAACAACTTTGGAATTTATCTTGTTGAGATTCGGTGAACAAACTAATGCACTTTGTAAAGTATATTGAGTTTTATACCTAGGTTATACCTCCAATTATTTGAGAACGAGCGAGCATATAAATAAATAACATCCAACAGTCACATATATAGTACTGACCCTAAGATCGACTCTTGTGTCGTGGGTATCTGTAACTATAATTTTCGGTCTCACATACACCCAGACCCGAAAGAAATACCTGTGGTTCACACAAATATTTGTCTCGGTGCAGGGATCGAACCCGTGGCGTCACGTTTCACAGCCTGCGTCTTACTAACGCAGGCTTTCATCTTAATATAAGTAACTTGTCTCTATCTTTCATTATGAGAAACAATCATGTTTATAGTCTATTATTTTGAGACAAGAGCTTGTGTGTAACCCATCATAGTTACACACATAAGTTGGATTCAGTATAAAGAAATACTAATATTTCTGTTAGTTAAGAATGGCTACCCCATACCTCATAGGCTAAATCAGTACAATATACTAAGAACATGAAATCAAAATAAAACCAATATCATCTCATAAAGAAAGGATACTGAATTGGGCCAAGTATTTCCAGGTAAAACAAAGAACGGCGCTCACAAATCGTATTTCAAGCTGCAGTTACCCAATCAAAACGACATCTATAGAAAACGTTTCAACTATTTAATTGTCGTTCAAGTACTTCAACGTAGTAATTCCGCCTTCAATACAAGGAAAACATCTGCACAAAGGTGAAAATCTGAAAAAAAATCTCGACGGGACAATGTCGCGAACACTCTGGAAACAATTTATACCGTTGCTACCTATCTATTAGCTTTCTCGTTTGCAGCAAAAACAATTTGTTATTGCGTCCCCCCCCCCCCTCTGCCCCGTTCACTCCCCTCGAGACTCCAGCCCGTTCCCTTTAGTGGGGAATTAAAAGGATCTTTTAGTGAGCTAGTGAATTTTCCTCCTTGTTGTTGCTTCGTGGTTTCGGCCCTTTTTTGCTTTTCTTGGACTATTATGTTTAGTGATGTCTATGTAGATACCAGCAGTTTTTGTTAATTAATTATGTATTTTCAATTTATTAAATAACAGGTTTGGCTATAAAAATATTGTTATCATCGTATTTGTTTACTATATTGACAATAAAGCTTCCTTGTTGGATTTTTGCAGTATCTGTGAGCCTCAAGGCCCTCAATTTGATACCCAAGTTAGCTAATAAACGTATATGTTTTTCTTCAGTTTGAAAAATGTAATCGAATATGATTGGTAGTGGAATTTGTGAATTCGACAGTTTTTCCGTGAACAGTAGATAATGCAGGCGGCACCTCTGCCCATGCTTTCATGGATAAAGGCGTGAACTTATTGTAATATATATTATAAAACGACCAAAATTGACACATCAAAAATTGCTTTAAATTATAAACTGTTACACCCTTTTAAAATGATTTTAAATATCATAATCCCCATTCAGTAATATCATATTCATGGACGTTCGAAAATGTATACCGATACCAAAAACCCCTTTCTTTCATTTCTGTGAAATCGTGCAAATATGACAGCGGTCGGGCTTTTACATAATATCCTTTTGCAGAAAAACTGTGTGTAAAATATATATTTCTATTGGACCTCGCTTTAATTAATACTTTATGTAACCTAAGGGACGGACGCTAGTGAATTAAAAATTATATTTTTAATGTAATGTATGTTATATTAATTTATCAGCAGTGTAGTTAATTAAGTACCCTTTTCTACTGATATATTGAAGTTGCTTCAACTGAACTTTTATGAAGCGAAACGTAGTTTTAAAAAAATTGTCTGGCCGGAGATATATGCAAGCCTACTTAAAACCGAAACTCGTAACATTTGGGCGAGTTGCTGTCACGCGGTTTCTTCGACTGAGTATGACAGTTGCGCTATAACTACAAGAGGCTCTTTTAGACCCATAAAAACCATACACTAATAATTTTGGATCATAAAAAAAGCGGGCATCGAACTCGCTGCAATTCAATTCACAGCCGGCTCAACTCTCGACACACAGTACAATATTAATCACATGAAAAACTCATAAATAAAGTAGAGCATATTTTAGTCCGTAACAACTGAACACTTATATTAGGCAATGATAACGCGCTCGGAGGTGTTACGTCAAAAGCTCACTTAAAGCTCGCACATAACACGCCAGTGCAAGTTGAGCTTAATAATTTTAGCTTAAAAGCTCGTCCCACTATCGCTTTCGCGTGAAAGGCTCAGTAAGTTCGCCTTACTCGGCATTTTAAGCTAATTTTTGGTAACAGTTTGAATTTTGAGTTGATTTTATAAGATCAAGAAAGTTTTCGTTTTTTTATTGGATGCTGTTTTAAATTAAATTTAGCTGTTGCTTGGTTGCATGTTTCTTATAATCAAACGGTTCTAACTGCAATGCACTTTATTATGTGCAGTAGAGTCTTAGTAGTGTATTCATCGAGAGAATCATGTCTTGATCGTCCAAATTATGTTATAATAACCCGCACTAGGCCAATCGTACTTTCGATTGTAGAAGAGGCCCGTGTCCTACAGTATATTTCATTATTTGAAATCAAATGCACATAGGTGGATCCCAAAACTTCTGAGGTTCATTATGGCTCCACTAGCCTTATCAACTAATAAGAAAAATAATGAAATAACTCATTAATAAAAATGATTGCCTGGAATAGATCGTAGCAGATTAGGCCGTCTATTGTAACCACACCTTTAGTTTTTAAGTGTTTTATTTGTTTCATAAGCTTCGTTTATTTTGGTGTACAATAAAGCAATATGTAAATACATAAACAATAACATAGATTCCTTCCAATAACCAACAACTATAGGGAAAAACGTATTCACAATATGACAGATGTATCCATTTCACTCGAAATTAAGCCGTCATTCGCCTCCACACATATTTGTACAATAAGTTTTAAAAGTAAATAAAGGTACATTTTTCCTACCTCCATCGTTGCATCGGACAGGAAACGGGCAAAAAAATACGGATTTATGTTTGTCGCGTCTGGATTTTTGTCACTTTTTTACCTGAGTTCGGAGATAATGTGTCTGTTGACGCCGACATGATTTTACTTTTTGATACTTTTTTTAGTTTCGGATACGTTTAATGACTCTATTTTATGTGGGAAATGTATGTTTGGGATAATTGATTGGGACCACAGTCGATGAGTCGTTCGGTATAGAGACGTATTTTAAATGTATTGTCTTACTATCTGTGTCTGTATCAGCCCATATACGACCCACTGCAGGGCACGGGCCTCCTTTACAATCAACAGTACGATTGAGAGTTGATAGGCTATATAGTCCACCACGCTGGCCGAATACGGGTTGGAATGTCTTACTAACTTTATTTATTTGTATTCGATTTTGAAAACTGAAAATAAGAGAGCTATTAAAAATATTACTAACTTCATATACTCGTATGTATGTATGAAAATGTCTACTAATTGGACCGTATTAATATGATGACAACAAACTAAATAGCAGTGCATGAACCTCTCTAATTACACGCCACTGAGCACGGTCCAGCACTCCCTGAGCCATCCTATAAAAAAAACTAAAAAATAGTAAAAAATATCACATACCGGTGAGCGTTCGATGTCCACCCACGAGGTAAATTGATTGATAAAGATCGTTGAATGCAAGCCGCGTTCAACACTTCTAATGTTTCCAATTTCAAAACAAAATAATTTGAAGGAATTACATAAGTGTTAACTATTAAGAGATAGTGAGGAAACCTGAATATCTGAGTGTTTTGTGAGAATTTTAAAGATTTGTGACGCCTGCTAATCGCAAAATCTTAGTGATAAAGTAAAAGGTCTTCTTACGAAAAGATAACAAGCTTCATACTGTACCACTCTCGTCTATACTACAGAGGTTGCATCATATTTTTTTCCTTCGCAATCATGCAACATCACTATGTATAGCTTGGCAAAAAAAGTCTGTTTTTAATGAGGGTGCTAAAATCGATTTTAGTACGAATATACACAGTTTTAAAATCTATTTTAGTCCTCAAATGTTTTGTCCCTTTCAAACGACTTTTGAATTCAGCTTGAGCGAAGGAGACAAGACATTCTATAACTACTGACTATGAATAAACTGCTAGTACTACTAATACTAACTTTCTTTGAATAAAGCCGTTTGTCTATAATTTATCCTGTCTACAAACCCATTGCAAAACACATCTTTCCTTTCACTACACCCTACTGAACATAATTTATCACCAACATTACTGGTCGTCTATTCTGCGGGATCCATTCCCTATCATTAAGACTGCGTTTAGATGCGTAAATGCAGCTTCCGTCCTCCTATAGTGGGACAAAAGGACCCTATCAGGACGGAGTTCCTATTGAGGGTTGAATTGAGACTGTTCCTTCAATGTTTAGTTGATCAGGCGTTTTCTCCTATTGTGTCCGTCAGTGCACTGTCAGCAACTATTTTTTATTTTCCTGCTTATTTGTCCAGACAACGGTTTGTATAAATTTAATTGCAGTTGAATTATTGCATTATTAATGTTGGTCAATGAAAAAATACCTTTGTACAGCTTTTATTATTAATTTAAATTAGTAACCAATTTATTATTATTGCTGTTATTTATGTAAATCTTCTTCTGATATTAATTGAGATGTAAACATTCTATCCACATACAATGTATGGACTAAAAGCCTAACCTCTTAATCGTACTTTCGATTGCGGAGGAGGCTCGTGCCCTGCAGTGGGAGATATATGGCTAATACAGTAACAGTGCAATGTATATTAATCAATGGGTATTTACCTAAACTAAACCCACCAACCAAAACATAAAAATCATAGAAGTAAAAAAGTAATTAGTAATTCCACCGTAACGCGGACTTGTAGCGTTGACAAGACATAAACAATGTCCAAAATGTACGGCAAAGCGGAAACATCGTTTAAGCACCAGTCCAAAACGGAAGGCATCCCAGTAAATCACTGGCCGGCCGGGCCTATGTATAATTCAGGAGTCTATGCGACACTCGACACATACTGAGTGAGTCGCCGACCTATCGAGAGCTATCTGCGAACGTGCGATGCTGTGGCATTTAGGGATTATTTTGGGAAATTTGTTAAGAAGTTATAATGTTATCGTCATCATCTCAGCCACAAGAAGTGAACTGCTGAATATAGGCCTCCCCCAAGGATCCCCACATCGACCTCTTGGAACCCTGCATCCAACGACTTTTTGCAACCGTAGCCAGTTAGTTATACTGTTAATTAAAGGATTTTTATTTTAGTTTCGTTCATTAATTTCAATTTTAGTTCTATAGTTAATTAACTATTCTTAAAAACTGTCCTGTCGCTAAACTTTAAGTATTTGCAATTGTTAAGATCTCTAAAGAAACTCTATCTAGCAAAAGTAAATGTTATGTTCTATTATACCGTTGATTTTTATTGCGAGTACTATTTTTATTATTGTGTATCTCGTAACCTACGAAATGAAATATTATAAAATATTGATAAATATGTTATGATAAATTTTATACTATAATTAAAACACCACTCAAAAACAGTTTTGCAATTCACTTGGTATACTAACCTCTATTCTTTTGACACAAAACTTGCATCAAAACGATCCCAACGAAAACCAGATTAGCAATCACAATCACCCGATTATAAATCACTGGGACTTCGCCCTAATTCGATCAAACGCCGTAGGAGATACCCTATAACCCGTAGTGGGCAAACCTACCAATTTTACGGTCTACTGGCACGGCTAGCCGATTCAATTTCGGTAAAATTTTATTCCGACGAATTCAACCGGTCGATCTGCGGATGACCGTATTCTTTGACGTTTGCAAAGGAGCTAAGCGACCGTCATGCTGTTGGAAATATAAAATTATTTTTGATATAAATTGTTGCGATTTGGTTTTTGGTTCGGTGAATATGAACTTGGTGGATATTTGCGGTCAACCTTTTTATTTTGTTTGTTAAAATATTGAAGTTGTTTTTTAAGAAAGTGTAATAACTTAGTTTAAAGAAGGTGGAATAGCCTTATATTTAATTCCAAATGAATCGGTATCGAGTTTTCAAAGTCACATGTCATGCGTAGTTAATTAATGACTTGTTTTGAACTTGAGAAAAAAAGTTTATAATCTTAGTACCTAAAAGTTTTTCACAAGAATTTCAAAGTTACGTAAAGTCGTTAGACCTAGAGCTAGGCAGACTTTTCTAAACTTATCAACACAAAAAAGATTCATTCGCTGTAATGGTACAGATTAATAGTAATACCTACGACTTATTACAAAAATTGTTTAACAAATAATGATTTTAACAGTGACAACTAACCTGTTGGTAAGACGCCGGCTGTAAAACGAGAGGCCGCGGGTTCTAACCCCGCACCAAAACAAATATTTGTGTGAACCACAGGTATTTGTTTCGGGTCTGGGTGTTTGTGAGACCGAAAAATCTCTCGTAGTTCCTGATACCCACGACACAAGACTCGATCTTAGTGTGAGGTCAGGACTATGTATGCGACTGTTGGGTGTATTTAATTTAATTTAATTTAGGCTGCGGTCCCCTGGACTCAACTGTCAAATTACACAAAATAATTGAATTTCAGAGCAAATATTATTCTGACAGGACGCGCCGCGATCTATCATCCGTATTAATAGAAAGTCAGTGATTGTCCTGTCCGTGTGACAATCATTTTTCACCGAACATTAAACACGCATTACGCGAAAAAATTTAGGGGGAATATTATTAAATTAACAAAAGTAGGGAAATGAGGGTCGTATTCATGTCGAAGGTCGATGTGCACAAAAAATATCGCACCCTTATGTTTCATTCGTTTGTAATTACAGATAAATTTATAAACAGCTTGTATCATAAATATGTTGCAAACCATTGTGTTAAAAAAAAAACAAAAATACTCACATAATATCTTAATAGATATACTCAAAAAATACGACAATTACCTCTATTTTTATGCATTGAATATTTTTTATTATGATCATCATCAGCCCGTTGCAGTCCACTGCTGGACCTCGGCCTCTCCTAAGGTCACAGACAGAGAGAAACAACAGAGCCCGCTCTGCTGCTTTTTACATCCAGTCGCTGCCGGCCCTCTTGTGCAAGTCGTCCCGCCATCTGGCCAGAGGGCGTCCCACGCTACGTTTGCCAATACACGTTCTCCACTCCAGAACACGCTTACTATTAATTGATGATTTAAACATTTTTACTATAAAAATATCAATGAATAAAATACTTAATTCTATACTCTGACAGTTGGCGAAACATAACCTAAACGTAAGCTACACAAAACTCAAAAATGTTTACGTAAACAAACCAAACATCAAATATTTGACCACCCCAAAAGAACCCATTCAGATGAGACGTAGGGGATGCACAGATGTATCTCCCTGCCGAAATCATTAATCAAACGCGACCCATTAAAATGGGGTGGCGAAAGACGGCAATACGCTGTCTTTATTGTATTGTGATATGTAACAAAAAATATTGCAAGGGGCACACATAAACTTAATAATTTTTAATGTTGTCTCCCGCATCTGTCTCCACATTTCATTTTAATATAAATGGTAATGTACCATTGTAAGGAACGAGTCTGTAACTAGTGTACAATAAGCAGCTGTCTCGTATATTTGTAAAAGTTAAGATATTTGCTTTGGTGCTCTTGAATCTTGCAATATAGTGAATTCAAGTTTTAGATTAGGTTCTTTAAAAGAATCATCAACCTTTTCTAGATACTTTGAAATCTCAAGTAATACATGTTTTCTAACTTAATTACTAATCTAATTTGGTGATCAAAGCGTTATGTTATTGGGCCGCAGTGATCACTTCCCATCAGGTAACTTATTTGCTCATTTAGCAGAACTATGCAATAGAAACAAAATATAATAGTAATTGGATAGGCAATGTAGGAAAACAAACCAAGGTATAATATGTTAAACATTCTCTTTTATTTTTATTCCTGCATTAAAATTCTAGACGTAGGAACAGACTACAATGTTTAACCTTCCTTTGATTTAACCCTAAACCTTTATCGTAGAATGCTAACATTTCGGAGGATCAGTAATATTAACATTCCTCTTTTAGTTTCTTGTGAGATACCGAAGGGAAGAAGTTCGAAAGCTATAAAAAAGATGCGGCACTAATCAGCAACCAAATTAAAAATGCACGTCTAATGACATTCTATTTTAAACCATCTATGGAACAAATTTAATTCCCAACCACATAACCCTTCTTACGGCGTCGATTTATACCCTAATTTTAACATTAGTAATTTATAATGCACGGTTCATATAACCGAACGCGCCAAACTTCCTCCATTAGGAAGTGTGTCAGACAATTTAGTGTCATTAACGTTGTCCTACGCAAATCTCAGCTCACGCTGTAATAAGGATGGAATTGAATTTATTGTTGATGACGCTATCTCGAGTTGCAGCTATGTAAAATGTTTTGAGTTCACGTTATGAAGTAATTGTGAATATTATATATTTTATTGTTAGAAGAAATGATTGGTATTTAAAAAAACTAGTTCATTTTAAGATTTGGAAGTAGTTTTAAAATGTAGCCAAACAATATACAAATGTATGATTTTAACAAATTAGTCACTGGTACGACTAAACTTATTGGTAAAGGACCCAACCGCAACATTCGCGGTCGTGCCAAGCCGGAAGACCGATAACTTTGGCATGCCACTTTCGGCCTCCCCCAGGCAACCAGAAGTGGAGCTTAACACCTAAAAAAGCGACCCAATTTGACCCCTTAATTTCATGTCACCTCTTCACAAAAAGAAAAATTCCAATTCCATTTGTCTGACATAATACGTATACATAATCAATATTTCATCTGACATTTGAATCTAACCGAGAAAATCTCTCAAAAAACATGATTTCAATTACTCGTCGTCGTGTACCCGAGATCGCCGCATTGTCATTTTCCTTATTTCCACAATATTCGTAATAGAGGTAAAAATAAACACACAATATCGTGAGGAATTAAATTATATGAATTTCGGGGTTATGAGATTTTTTCTTTGTAAACGAGTGACCTTGACGTCGCACAAAACGTCTTTGTGGATGTCTTCAATTTTCGGATTTTATTAGTGAAATATTTTGTAGATTTTCATATAGAAGATATTATTTAATATACTTATGACATTCGGGGAAGTACTTTCCTTGATGTAGAGTCTAAGATAGAGCCACAATTGATGTAATAAACCTTGTTTGTATCCTATAGGATTACTAAATAATATTAACTTTATTTTGTTCCTTTCAAGTCAACATTTTGCGCACAAAATATACAAAAATCCAAAACCGTCTACACCTGTCTTTTAAAGAACCATTTAGTTAAACCCCGCTACGTGTATGTCATCAAAAATATCGCTGTACTCATTTTGTATTTTGATGACGTAATAATTCTGATATAAACTACGAAACTTTATGAAAAAAATAAAATGTAAATTTCGATAAAAAATACTAACTAAAATCACTGCAAAACCGCATAAATAAATACAGTTGTTTCGCAAGTACGTTTACAAATCGGTCGGTTAATCAAGCGAGCAGTATGAGTGATACGCGCCATCAGTCGCGTGTTTTTTGTCCGGGCCCCATCATTTGTTCTAATCGCTGATATTACGAATTTTGACATTTTGCGACCCCGTCCCAGGGACCGTATTAGTCAGGTTTGGTGCGCAAAAAAGGTCATTTGTTTGACTAACTATGAGTATTGTTTTGCTTTGGGATTTGCCTGTGTTTACTACTTATATTAAGTTTAAATACTGATAGATAAAATATGCCAAATATATGAGTTTTGCTATTTATTCGGCTCGTCAATATGATTTTACAGTTTAATATATTTTTGCACTGTGCAGAGAAACAGTAAAATTAATAATAATAAAAGTGGCGGTGTATGTGACTGTTGGGTGTTATATGTTAAAATAGGAGAAAGAAAGGGCGGAAACTTAAGGTATAAGATTACGAACATACAATACATACAACAACATACATCAACATTATAATATACTTAATTATACAGACTATGTAAAAACAAGTTAAGTACAGTTGAACATGCAAAAATTATAGCATAATATTTTTCATTAAATAATAGGCAATAAATCATGTAGACTACGGCTCAAATTAAAATAAGATATATCTTACAAATATAAGATTTGACATTATATTTTCAATTAAAGAAATTGAAGCAACAATAAGCAACCTTTTTAGTCTATCACACAACAACAGTAAAAAAGTTTACATAACCCTCATTTTAATCAACCCAAACATCCTAATAAAGTTTTTGCCAATTGTATCCAAAAAGCCAAATTCACTCCATCAATAGTCGATCAGGGGCCATTATCGAGCCCCCGAAGGTCTAACAAAGGGCAGGCAATGCGAATGTCCGCGTGTTATCTGGCCAGGCCAGTGGATGTTTTAATTGCTTTATAAATAACTGAGCCAACCCTTCGGGGTGGTCACACGAGAAATTATGACCTTTAAGGGATTAAAGAGTACCTTTGTGAGGGTGTAGATTTAATTTCTGTTGGATATGTATCTTCATGATTTTTATCCCGGTCGATAGGGGTTTTTAATTATTGCAAGTTGTGGCCGGTTTGTGTACGTGTAATGTCTGCTAATTTGCATTCACAAATTGTGTTTATGCAAATAAATATGAACCTAATCGACCTTTGGACGTGCATCCCCTGGTCCCGGAAGGGTAGGGTTTGAATGATTTCCAACAACCATGCCAAAATCGGTTAGACGGATGAATGCATTTAAGCCTTTCGTGGAAAACTTTTTGGGATTATTTTATTTTATTACCATAACAATTTTTTGCATCGTAAAAATAATACAACTAAAGATTATAACCCTTTTTTACTCACTTATTGTTCAAAGAATGAGTATTTAGGTACCAACTTAAACCGTAACTCCGTAGCAAACGCCTACGGCGTAGCATCGTAGCACTCACGCACTAAGCTACGACATCCGCCGGAAGCTATTGCGTTGGCAAGTTTACATGGAAGTTTACTGCCATGAATATCATGGCCTCGGGCGATGGGGTCTCGATTCTTTGGAAATAGCATTAACTTATACAAATTTATTGTAGGTGCAACTAGGGGATGTTTTGTAATCATAGTTATAAACGTCTAATAAATGTACTTTTAGATTGCCAAGTAAGAGGAATCGATATTTATTACAAGATGGAACAAGATGTACATTTTAATTTGATACTCTCATTTGTCAGTAATACCATTGCAGTCGATGACTGATAACTTCTCTTTGGCAATCGTCATATAGAACCTAAGAAACGAAACAATTTTACTGATTTACAATTTAAACTTCTAACAGGTATAGAGATCCTTGAAAGAGGCCTATGCTCAGCAGTAGATTTCCTATGGCTGAAAAGAGAAAAAGAAGTATCTCTCTATCTTAGTAGTCACTAATATCTCCCGAACATAATGTACAACAACCCCAAATATACTCAAAAGTTCCAAGCCCAATTACGTGTTAGTCAACAAGTCATAAAATCAAAAAGTCAGCCGCAAAGACACGCAATACCGACAGTCATTAAGCACCGAACAAACATGGATATCTGTCACACAAACAGACAAACAGTTTTAATCCTCCGCACACTACGCATAATGACGCTGATGCGCCGTTATTGGAGCTTTCGCAAGATGTTTAGAAGCTTTGCACGGGAGCTTTCGTGTTTAGCTTTCGTAAGTAATGTGCTGTCAATTTAAGTTCCTTTTTCATAAAAGGATATAGGTACTATCCTCATGGATAGTATATCAAAATAAATGAAAAAATATTATACAAACCTATTTTGTGATTTCGTGTGGTCTTTAATGTTAATTAATTTTAAGCCACTCCTAACTTTTAATTAAAAACCGGATAACGGATAAGTTACATAAGTATTTGTAGGGTTAGTAAACTGGAAATGGACAATAAATTCATCTGAAAAATATAGTTACGTGTCATCATAAAATTATTATGTATTAGATATATTACAATTTGAAATCAAATTATTTGACCACGACAGCTGTAACGTAATCGAAACTTCGGGAAGTCAAAAAATATTAATATTAAACCAAATCTGAAAAAAAAATGTGTGACATTCGCGAAAATCTAAAAAAACATTACAATACAAGTTTTCATCTTTTCTTAAAATTAATATTTCTTAAAATTATTTCTAATAACAATACTTGGATAGTTGCGTCAATAAAAGTCTAAAAGTATTGCATAATTCAAAGACTGTAAAAAAAATCTCAACAAAACAATTATTTTAACCCTCTAATTGCCTTAAGCGTATCGGATCGAAGCAATTTCTCATAAAGCTCCATCTATCGGACTTTTATTTACAATCATAAAATTTTATTGCACTTATTCGAAAGAAATAAGTTACTAATAGTACAAACTACAGGTAGTTTGTCAGACAAATTATATTTTTGTTGGCAGCCTTGTAGTCAGGTATATACATAATGGACAATAAAGTAAGGAGAGATTTTCAACTACTTTCTTCTTTTTCCACCGCAAACATATTGCCAAATACTGGATTTTCCCTGCAATAAAAATGCAATTACACCTTAAATAGTATTCTCGAATACTAGATCATAAAATAGAGTCGCAAATACTTTCTAGTCTAAGGGGGTCATGCACCCTACTCACCCCCCACCAAGTCCTTGCAATTCAAGTAAAACAGAAATGTAATGCAGGATTTATTATCGTCATAAAAGTTAGTCTACTAGTTTATAAGTAATAATCCACAGGCCCGAAGTGAGACTACCTGAGAGCTATTTTTCTTGTGATAGCATCGAATTGGCGTCAGTGGATTTGGAATCGTTCCTACCATTTTGACGACGTCGTAAAACGTATTTGGATTTTAAAATGCAGCGGTGTGGGGGTCGTTGACTGGGGGCGGTGGGCCCCTTGGGTGGTGATTGATTTATAAGATCAGGTTTATTTCGGAAGGAGCGCCGTATTAGTAAATATTAAAGTAGAAAGCGTGGTATGAATTTCAGAATTTTCAGTTTATTGAATTGATGTTTTTCTTTTAATTTTATCTGCTCACGTAGGATATTTATATTGCAGTAAAATAAAATCTGATTATTTATTGATAAATAAACGTGAAGCTCTATCTTTGGAAGTTCTTGCCATAGCCACCATTGCCTAACTATTTATGTCCAGTTTTCCAATTGCATTAACTTTAATTTCGTTACAACAGATTTCTATTTGTTGAAACTTTTTTAATTACTAATCATTTAAAATCCTTATAATTCATTAAAATTAATGGAACTAATAATTAATTCTCCGTAAATTTTGATCATATGCATCTACGACTAATTTCACCTATATTTTTATCTATATACATACCTGTACATGACCCAATTTGCACGGCTCAGCGTTAATTAGAACAATGAGCGGCCGTTCGAGGCAGGTGTGCACCATCAATCGAACGGCATCCATCTGAACGCTCTCGATGTCAGTTTAAACGACGAGCAGCCACTAAACCAGCGGGCTTGGTCAACTTGAACTTAATATTGTGGGAATGAGAGGGCTTAATAAAGAGTAAGAGAGCACGATAAAATCTAAAGGAGGATGATTTCGATGTGAAATAAATAAATAACACACAACAGTCACATACATAGTGATCGCACACTAATATCGAGTCTTGTGTCGTGTGTATCAGGAACTACGAGAGACTTTTCGGTCTCACAAACACCCGACAGAAATATTGGTGGACCGCACAAATATTTCTCTCAGTGCGGGGATCGAACCCGCGGCCTCTTATTTAACAAGCGGAGTCTAACCGACTGCACCACTACTTAAAAAATATTCATCAGAATTTAAAATAATATTTTAATTAAGTTTATCTTCAATTAAAAAACGTAAGTGAAATCAGCAACAATATAGTATAATAAAAATAAATATGAACTTCTATTGGATTGACTTGTAAATATGAAATTAAATTACAAAGTAGTAACTACAGTTGATGTTTATCTAGACCAGAAACAATTATTGTGTATTATCCATTTAAAAATACACGACATTAAAAACAGTAATTTATACAATTTCCCAATTATCCTCTATTTGCAATAATTCTATTTGCAAGCATAAACTTATTTCATTTAACAAATAAATAAACACAAACACCCCACAGTCACATACATTGTTCTGACCCCACAATAATATCACCCAGACCCGAAATAAATACTCGTAGACCTCACAAATATTTGTCTCGGTGCGGGGATCGAATCCGCAGCCTCTAGTTTCACAGCCGGCGTCTAACCAACTTCGCCATTAAATATTTTAAATAAATATAATATCACATATTTACCACACAACAACTGATTTCCACGTTATTTGAACTTAATTCTGTTTTAAGATTAGTCATGTCATTATCAAAAATTCCAAAACGGCTTTTCACTAAAAAAAAAACAATTTTAGATAGTCTTCCTAATGTAGTATGTTAATAAGCGAGCTCTGAATTAGAGACTATTGCTCCCAAATTTGATAAGTCAAATGTGGATATAAAAAGCGCATCTAAAGGAACTATTTGTTTCAGTTAGGAGTGTTGATTGTGAGATCAAAAATACATCGTAATTTCTCTTACCCATTATATATTTTTGTATCCCACTGCAAAGTAAACACATATTTTTATTCATTTATATAATATACTTTATTGTACACCAAAATCTGTGAAACAATAAACAGATAAAATCCCTAAAACTAAAGACATTGGTAGCCTTATCGCTAGCTGCGATCTAACACTTATATTATTTACATAACTTAATACTAATAAACAATCACGAAGAGATGAAGTTTGATGCAGTTTTCATGGCCGCTCCGGCACACTGACGTTCTAATGTATCAGAATGTCTCTTTGTCGCAACCCGACACTGCAATGCGGTGGGGCTATGACAAATAGTAGCCAAGCCACCTAGCCCACGTGTCCCATACCAGATTTCGCGAATCACTGGAATAAAACTTCAAGCCAACTTGCAGTGATCTTGGTGAAATTTCGTTTGAATAATGCTTTTGATTGTCATTGTTTGCAGTTGGTCTGAGTTTGATGGAGGAATATAATTTTATGTTTTTTAAACTATAGACAAATTATAGAAATCAATGAGATTTAATGCATCATATCCAGGGTTGAATCTTAGGCAGATCTTGAAATATCGCATTCATATCTTTTACTTTCTAAGCTCTTCGCGTATTCTCCTTAATACCCTGACTCAAACTCTGTCTAGATTAAATAGGATACCTAAATTGCGTTGAGTCAAAGTCAACCCCTTCCATTCTCTTTAAAACTCCATGCAGTGTTATCCATCAACAGCAATTGAAATTACAAGCAAATAATACCCCATATATTTTGAAAATGTTTAACACATTCAAGAGACCACTTCCAACATCAATAACACAAAACTCCAAGCATGTAACTACTCATCCCGGCTCACAACACTTCGACTGGCGTCGTCGACCGCAGACGCGAAGAAAACGCGAATGCAAAGAGCCGTGAAACCGCTTTAAAGCAGCGAATTTCAGCCGAAGACAAACTCCGCGGCCTCAGCGTATAATTAACCGCCCAGAGAAACGCCGCTCAATCCCTTTGAGCATCTGAAAAGATCCTTTACATAATATAGTCTACGCGTCCATTCATGCAATGATTACTGCGGCCCGACTCTTTGGCGGATTCGTTATTTTTGTGTAGGCAAGCGTGTGTAACTCACACCGACCTTAATTCACGGGATGATCATTCGAAAATGAACTTTATTGGGACGGGATACTGCTAGTAACTAAAGCGCTATTTATCCGACAGATATCGCACGACTGTGAGCTTTATTGCGGTGTGAAAAAATGTGGGTAGTCTTCGTGAATGGACGTCTTTATACACCACGCACTGTTTTGATTACTGAAAGGTGATATACGCGGCGTGATGATTTTATACTGTATTGATAATGTTACTGATTAATCGACGATCTTGGTTTAGGTTTTCTGAAATGTGATCCTGTTGAAATAAAACTATTATTTACGGATTTTATTGCGGATTTGGTTTAATTTTTGCATTTTTTCCGCCTAGTGACTTCGAAAGCTGTAAAGTGATCGAAACGTCGGGAAGTTAAAAAATGTATAAATTAAACCAAATCCGCGATAAAATCCGTAAATAATACTTTTATTTCAATGCGTAACATTTGCGTAAATCTAAAACACCATTAAGTAACAAAATAAATAAATAAAATAATCTAATTCCAAGTGATACATGAAGGTTAATCCGGTTCGTAGAACTAATACATAGAAAGCTGCCGACTTGTCAAGCAAAAATTCAATCATTTCGACATCAACTGATCAAAGAGAAGCAACAATTCCTAAACAAACAAATTCAAATTACCGTTCCACCGCAGAGTAAACAAAGCATTAATAATAAAATAAACTTTCACAGCAGAATAATCTGCTCAAAAGACGTAGATAAAAAAAACAAGGTGAAATAGTTGTCAAAAACACGAGCGGCCGTGTCAGCGGGTTTAGATTCAAAATGGATTTGTTTTCTTTGGACGTCCGCAGATCTGAATCCTAGATGTTAGTTTAGGATCGTTTGTGTTTTTAGTAAAGTTCGCTTACTTGCTTTTGGGTAAAATAAATTGCCAGATTAACGTGATTTTGGAGCGTTGTAAATTATGTTTATGTTATATTTTTATACTAATAACACAAAATGGAAAGGAATGCCTCGGTGGAGTAGTTCTGCTGAAGGTGTCGCAACCGGGTTCGAATCCCGATTCGGGCAAAGTGATACAAGATTTTTCTATCCTCGAGTCTATCCTAATCTCTATCCGTGATTGTATATATTACCAACACATGCAAGTGGAAACTTGTAATAGACCTCTTTGTATACACTGTAAGTTTCCCCAATAAATAAAATATATACCAGGTATATCCAGACTGCGACCGACAACCAAGCCAGGTGGTAAAACCAAGCATTGTGTGAAACTAAAACTGAATTCATAATGCAACTAATAATTTCGTAAAAAAACGACGATGGATTTATATTTTTATATCATCGTATTTTGGTTGTATAAACATAGTTTTTTCGATAAAATATATATTGAACACCCTCTTATTTTTAAATACGAAATTTTACGTAACGGTTAAAATTTTTAGCAAGAGTATTTACCAACCAAACACGATGATATTTTGAAACCCTTTTTTTTTGCGAAATGTTTATATGCTTTGTATCTGTAGTCACTAAAACTACCACCTGCCCTCATTTTCATTTTTGGTCATAGTCTGGAATATACCCTGTATAAATATCGACCTAATAACTAGAAATTACAAAATTCCACACAAACCGTTTCAAAATTACCTCACACGTTTAAAATCCCGTTAACTTTTAACAAACGTAAATTTGTTGCATTTGTATTGTTAGTGTAACTGTGCTTCGGTTATAATTGTCGGTTAATGGAGCAATTTTAACAATTTGTGTACACAATTTAACTGATTGCGTTCATGGTTAAATTGTACCGAACAGGTCCCACGCGAATGGGAATTTTTGAGGCTGTATGTTTTGTTATATTTCTGTTTATATGAAAGACGTTTAAAAAAATGTTTCTGAAAGAAATTCTGGTACGAAAATAAATATATTTTAGCTATTGATAAATGTCTAAGTGTTAACTGAACCAAAAATAACACAATTTAAATATCATTTCTTTATTACATGTAAACTATTCGATATTTCATTGGTTGTTTTATTTCTATACTATTAATGTCAATTTTCAACATTGATTTGACAATTCCTAAGGTCGTTCAATATCTTGACCTTTCTTTACCTTCAACGTTCGTATATTAAAAAAAAGTATCACCATTTACAACAAAATAAACAAACAAAACACGTACGCAATCTGTCGGCGACCGCAGAATGAGCTCCCGACCGCGCCACGGTCTCACCTCGACGACTCTCTGATCGTGCGTGACCCACCGCTACCAACATACATTTATATCGAATAGTATCAATAGGTAGGTCTTTATAAGGGTGAAGGAAAACATCGTGAGAAACAACCTACACGCCATAGTGATTTGTAAGCCTTTCTATAGTATGTTAAGTCTGTCAACCCACATAAGGTCAATGCGGTCCACCAAGCTGGCCTAGTGTGGGTTAAATATGGCCTAAACTCTCATAGTCATACTTTTCACAGTAGAGGAGGAATATATCCTGCTATGGGACGTATAAAGGCTGATACTAATATACGAGTAGATTGTTAATAGAGCATGCTTTTAGAGACATTCCGAGTCACCTATCACTGCAATGCATGCCTGCCAAGAAAAAAACAAATAAGAATTGATAGACCATGCTCAGTGTAATTCTGCGTCACTGCTACTTTCAATCGATCGCTGTGAAAATACTTCAAAAATTCTGCATTGAACATTCTAACAGAAAAAACGTACACAATATATGTATACTCGACCGCAGAATCACATCGGTCTCACCTCGCCGACTCACAGATCGTGCGTGACCCACCGCAACCAACCTTCATTAGTTATTTGTTTATGAGAGCGTGTGACACTATAGATCATGACTAATAGATTTTTTTTTGGTTCTTCGTACGGTACATGTAATGGAGTATAAATTATCCGGATCATAGAAGAAACAGTATTATAAATTTTTCATGTTTGGTTCGGTCAGAGATTCCTAGACCCTTCAAATCTCTATCCTCATCTTCGCCCGAATATCTTTTACCAGCAAACGCCAACACACATTATTTCTTTGATACTGTGAGTGTTCTTTTCGACGAATTCCTGCTGTAAATATTACGAAAACGTTCATACATTTTACATCAGTTTCTGACAGAACATTACACCGAAATAAATGTTAAAATATATCAAGCAATTTTCACCACCAATGCCAAAGTTTTTGCAAATATTTTTAAAAAATCACAAAAATAAAAGTGGAATTTTTACACGGCCCTCGATCGGCGCCGTCGGAGGCCATTCAAAACTACCCTCTTTTGATAGTTAATTAAACGTCAGGCGGGAATATTCGCGTCATTAGGAGCCGGGTGGCGCTGCAGTCGCGGCCGGAAGTGCCGTCGCCGCCTCCCCTTCGCGCCATTTCCGCCCCACCACGGTACCAATGGTTTTCGATTCTTGAAAGATTTTCAAAATCAAAATATTCTTTATTCAAATAGTCTTTCACAAGATCTTTTGAATCGTCCTTTTCTGCTACCACCGCTTCGGAACGTGTTGTAGCTGTAAAGAAGAAGCGGCGCAAGAAACTCCCTCAGCAACACAAACTGTCTTCTTTTTTATTTAATCACTGAGTATAACTTATGCGGTAGTTGGCAACTCATAATGCACTACATTAAGATGTTTATTTAAGTGATTTTCATATCAAGTGTAATATTTATGAAAACATCTCATATTAAAAGACAATCAGTATTCCGAAGTGTTAAAGGCTTTTACAATTATTCTTCAGTGGATAATACGATGGGAATACTGAACGCGCAAGCAATTTATCAGACAGAATGTAAATCCTCATTTTACATGCCCAAAGTAATACTAGAATTTGCATAGGCTTTGTAAACTACAAGAATTGATGAAAAAGGAGGTCAGTGGATATCCAACAACAGCATAACTTAGTCAGTTTAATTGAAACACAATACAAACTTACCCAGCTACAGTGCACGCAAAACTCGATCCGAGAACAAATAGTAAGAACCCAAGGCTTTCCGTCGCGTGCGAAATAATATTTCATTAGAATTTGAAATTCAGCGCTTGCTGAAATTTAGTCTTTCAGCAAATTCAACAATTGATGAAATATAAACTACTTGTAGAGACTTACAGTGTACACAGGGCGGTTACTTGCGATAGTGGGTTTAATGTACTTGTAGGTCAGCAATATATCCAGTTATATTTAATATATTTGCCTCGGTGGCGCAGTTGTACTACGGTGTGATTGCAAATTTGTCTCGGGTTCGAATACCAGGTCGGGCTAAGTGATATTGGATTTCTCTATTCAATATCAGCCCGGAGTGAGGAATTTGTACCCGATATGGCGATAGACTCGTATATTATATCGTGGGACGGAAAAAACGACGAAACATGGGTGTTATGGTCGCACCTCTGCGTATCCCTCCTGGGAAAAAGGCATCAGGTTATGAATGTATGTACATTCAGATAAAATGTGTGATGATAAATCTGACCAGCGCTTGTGGTGTGGTGTCTGAAGATGGACGTATATGCCTATTTGTCACCTTTTCACACAAGACTCATAAATTATTTTTACTCAATTTTACAGTATTTTAGACTGTACATTATAATAACACATGAGCTGTAATTGACCCGACAAAAACCGAACAGAGGCGGGTCGAGCCACTGTATAATATAACCAAAGTTATTCACAGTTCCAACCAAAATATACCAACTAAAATCGATACCACCAAGCGTGTACCAAAATTACATATTCTCTTAATTGGGGTAAGCGTGTTTTAACAAAGGGTAATGAATAAAAAATGAAATACGTCGGAAGGCGGTGTGATACGGGCGTATTGTGTGGCCGAGTGGCTGAGCATCCTCGAACCTCGTCCATGAGTTTAAACGCATATTATAAATATTCAGATCGTTATAGGTACTAATAATCGCGCTTGGAAGGTGATTTAACTGGTGGGAAAATTATAAGTGAACAATCTGTTAATATAAAATAATGTGAAAGGTTGGCACCTGTTTTATGATTAATTCACGTACTTTTTTTCTGTCAGTTATACCGACCACAACTAGGATAGGGCCTTATTTACGATTGAAAGCGTCTAAACGTGTACAACGTCCACAACGTCAAATTTGTGGGAATCCACTTCTTATGTTTTTCAAATACATGCGAAAAACTCAACTACACTATTTTTCTGGCGATTTAACCGACTATCCATAGTATAATGGACTCTTTATTATGAATACACACACATCCGAAAGATTACATATCTATCGACACATCTTCAAACTACTTTCACTCAAACCAAAACTTTAATCTTACACGAATAAGAAATTTACCCAGCCTTACACACATCTTCCATCAGTCATCGCATTAATAACGAATAAAAAGGGCTGCAGATCATAATCCAAGGCTGGTACTAACAGGACCCTCCGTACGTGCCCCTGACCGAAATAGCCGCGATAAAGAACCGCGGGTCAAAAATATTTTGCCCAAAATTAAATTCTTGCGGAACATAAAATATTGTGTTACGTCATTACGGAGACACCCGACACTCTACTGCTTTAATATAAGTTCCTCCGTTTGATATCCGATATTTTGCTAACAATGTGTGTAATGAATCGTTTTGCGAAGACTATTTGGTAAATTGTTTAACACGGCTTCGTGAAAAATTGAAATTACAGTTAATGAGTCAAGGTTGAAAGTCCAATGTATGTAGATGGATTGATGATGTGAGTGATGTTATTTTATTTTTAATTTTATGATTATTATTTTAAGAACTTTTAGTTATTATGCTGCGTTTAGCAAAACGGTGATGGCAAACTCCAGGAGTGCAGCGCTATTTGGACTACTGTAGCGACTAGCACTGGCAAAGCCATTTTCCATCCATTGATTTTTTGCATCAAGATGTTTCTTTTTAGTTAATATTAAGATTCTTTTTAGTTCGTTAAGATTATAAACGGGGTTTTATTTTATTTACTCAATGCAAATATTAAGATTTCGTCCGCAAAACATAGGAGTGAAATTAAATTTTATCAACAACCAATTTGTTATAGGGATTCTTAATTGCAGTTTGTCAAAATTGAGTCGCATTAGGTCTAATTACTATTAGAAATGTTCAGAATCTGGGGAATCCTGATGAATTTCTAAACTTGAGCTACATAGTTCAGTATTTTAAACAGTTATACATCTAAAACCTCACCCCACGAACATCAGAATAAATTCACCAACCTCGTGTGAGAATTACTAACGAGTATTACCCAAGGGGCCCTAAAACCAACACCTTCAAAACAACGTAACTACAAATGATCTTATTACTACAATTTACATATCAAGTCACGTATGGACGGGCGTTTAAACTGCTACGTGGCCAGTGGATCGCCCATCGCGTCAGGAGTTCCCAGATTCGAATCTAATGTGGCGTGACGATCACACGTCACGTCTTGACAGTGACGTAATTACAGTCAGTACTGGTTTGTTAGTACCTATTTTTTTAAACAAGCCACTATTAACGATCGTAGGAAAACTAAAAACAAGAGGTATTTATTTAACTGTCTTTGGGTACTCAATTATTCGGTATAAAATCTGTAATTAGTGTAATCAATATAACTACGGTATACAAATTTAAAAATATGATGCGTACATAATTGTGGTTAATTTTATCAACTGGTAAATCATATTTTATATTTAAATCACTTAGGTATATATAAAACAGCCTTCATATTTCCCACTGCGGAAAAATATTCTCCAATTTCTTCTAAGGCGATCACTTTAATATCTGTGCTAGTTATATTATGTAAGTCAATACTAATAATATGTTCTTTTGTCCACAGGTGAGTCACAACAAAGCGGAGATGATTGCAGTTATAGCTATATAAGTAAGTAGTGGACAATACATCTTCAACAACCCACATATCTTCATTGCTTTTCATAATTACTTCACACATTCACACCCTGACATTAACATTTCCTTGTACGTCAATATTCGTAGCATTACCAAGATTACATTTGCTATCTTAATGCCTCGAGCGGAAATCAAACCCAAAACCCCTGTGTCTATCTTCAATGTACTAACTTTGAGAGCTTATCTAACGCTTGGGCTCACAATTCCTCTAACGAGCTTCATCTCATATATTACAATTTATATCAATTACTGTTGATTACCGCTTCAATATAATTATAATGCTATGCTTGCATTGTAGAACAGCTGCGATCAAATTGTCTTATGCGTGTTCTAATACCAGATTTATCCGAGATCGAAATTATAATTTCGCTTCAATATCAAAAAGACATCTTATTTAAACCTTGAGTTTACTGGTGGTAGGGCTGTCATACGTGAATGGGCACCTAAGTCATAAGTTAATTGTAATCTGCTAGTAGATAATATGTGAATAAAAATCTATTAGAACGATGGTATATATTCGATAGGATATTTGAAATAAAATGCATTGTTGTGTTGAGGTCTGAAGGATATTGTAGCCGGACTAACTGCTGAACGTAATGAAAGTTAACATCTTCTTTCTCAGTATAGAGAAAGTCTTGGAAAGCCAAGCGTTGCTTTGTAATTCAAGATGTTGTATGGTTTTTCTACTGTCGATGAGCGGTCGTATCACCATCAAACGAATGGCATGCTCATTTTGCCATAGAACACAATAAAAAATTGAATAAGTGTTTAATCCGCCAGAGAAATAAATACACCTAAAAATTGACATCTCATCGCGGTGAACATGTTATTTCTAAAAACATAGCAACGCTACGAGCTGTATTCCAATTGTCTCTCATTGTACATTCATAGGATCTGTGAACATTTCAATTACCCTCCCCACGCGGTGCGTCAGTGTGTTTATAAACGTTTAATAGTTAATAGGATACAGAAGACTGCATGCGCGGACATTAGCCAAATTGAGTAATGACTTCAAATTGAACGATGCTTTATCTTCAGCTGAATGTGATTTTTGTTTAGTATATTTATAAAGTGCGAGGTGGCCTTTTGTTAACGTACCAGACGTGACTGCCAACATGTTCACGTTGGTCGCGGGTTCGAATCCCAAGGCACACCTATGACTTTTCGGAGTCACGTGTGCATTGATAGCCAATCACCACGCGCTAAAACGGCGAAGAGAAAACATCGTGGAGAAACCTGCATACCATAGCTTTATATGAATTTCTATGGTATGTAAAGTTGGCCTACCTGCATTAGGTCAGCATGGTGGACTATATGGCCTAACCCCTCTCAATCGTACTCTCGATTGTAGAAGAGCCAATGCACTACAGTGGGCCGTATATTTTTTGTACACCAGATACATCAAAGTAGTCAGCATTACATGAAAAAATGCACAACTGGCGTTTGAATTAAACGTAATGTAACCTACCATGTCCTTTCTTTAATATCCATCCAAAGGTTGCCTGTAAGTGATTGCCTAATGATATAAAGCCGCCAATTATTATTTTAAATTTAGTTCATATCTTTTTTCTATCTGATGTAAAAAAGAACATAAATAAATATAAGTTTAAATATTATGTATTAAATAAATAAATAAATATAAATAACACCCAACAGTCACATACATAGTCCTGACCCCACACTAAGATCGATTAATTAAGATATTTATCAATGAAACTTGTTCTAAAGATAAATACAAAACACTTAAAATTGTATTAAAATCGCTTCCTTTTGTATAAACTTTTAAACAAAGTTCCACAAAGAATAAAATTTAAAAAGAATTACACATACTATTATCAAATTATATCATGGACTTCATATTGAAATTCATGTTCGTTAGGAATAGAATATAACACTGGAAAACTGACCTTACAATATACGAGCTATTTTCCCAGTTCACAGTACTTGAACATAATATCAAATCTACGTAATATGAGCAAGGAATTCTTGGAAGGTTTTTGATGAATAATCAGACGGAACATTCTGTAGTTACATGGTTTTGATATACAATTATTGTTATGTAACTTCATGTTATGTTTGAGTATGTTTGAAAGTAATCTTTGTGAAAATTAACTGAATTTAATTACGTTGTACTGAACTATTGAATTTGATAATTGAGATACAATATGTAAATATGATAATTTTACATATGTAAATGTATTGTATGGTATTGTATTAGTCCATACATATATGACCCACTGCAGGGCACGAGCCTCCTCCACATTCAAGAGTACTTGATTTGAGATTGAGAGTGGGTAGGCCGTCCACCACGCTGTCTTAGTGCGGGTTGGCAGACTTTACATACTCGTACCATAGAAATATGTTTATTTTTTTCTTTTTTCTTGTAATGTTTTAAACCGAGTGTTGTATTTACATCAAATGTTGATTTTTGTGTTAAAAATATATTGTAGTACCATTAGCTATTCTACAAGAAATAATACATAAACTCATGCCTATATCCCAAGAAAGGGTAGGCAGAGGTGCAGTGGGTGTCCTACCCACGTTTCACCTTGTATGTACCGTCCCACGATGTATTATTTGCTTCTGCAAAAATAAATTAAATCGATATATTGTAAAACCTCTTGAAAACATAGACAATATAGCGAACAATGTGACAGGCGAAAGTTAGCAACACTATAAAATGCTCTTTTACGGCGTCTCAACGAACTAAACTTATCACGTATTGAAAACATAATAAAAACTGTGTGGAGAGTTGAAAAACAAACTACTTTGTCGAGTTTTGAAAGATCCAACGTTACATTCGACACCTCTGGGGCGCTTGTTACTTTGATTACATTGTAAAAACAATCTCTTCTCCGTTTGTATAACTTCCAGCACCCGGAGGTTATATTTTTAATTTTTATTAGTCTTTTAAGGATACAGGGATCTTTATCTTTTTACTTAACACTTTTTACTTAATAAACTTTGATGATTTTGATGCTAATTATACTGATCGAGTTATGCGTTTAAGTTATGAATTAATTGTTTACCTACTCCCATTCACTCTAGTCCATCCAAAGGTCCAAGATATCGCCGACAGATAAGACTGCCAATTGTACTGTAAATATAGGTTAAGTGTTTTGTTATGTATTTTTCTCTTTTCGTAATATTTTCATAAATAAAATGATACGTTAAATTTTGTAAATTTTAATAATGATATTTTTTAAAACAAATAGTTTGAATGCTTGTAGCTGAAGATCCTACTCTTATTTATCTTTTAGATGCCACAAGAAACATGAAAAACTGTATACATAACTAAATATCTGTGTACGGTACTTAACAATACAGTAAAGGACAATAAGGAAATCCAATTAGTCGTAATCATGAATAATCACAAGAATACAAATTAACCCGTAATCAGTGATACGTAGTCATCTACCATAGAGTCCAATACTAATGATGTTTTAGATTTAATTAATGATGACGATTTGAAGTATCAAATAAGAAGCTAGATACATAACTAACTATAAACTATTATGAGAACTTGTTAACCACTTTTATTTTGCGTTAAATTGAAGGCAATAATCATGAACAATTATTTATTTCTTACAAAAATTTACGTCTAATTGGTTGAATATGAACTAAAACGTCTTGCATAAATTTATATTTGCCGTAAACGGTACATAATATGTATATGAAAGTCTTGAATGAAATTTCATTATTACACAACTAGCTCAGTCTAACGACAGCGCTAACCTAGAACATTTTTAACATGAAACTAGGTCCATACGTCGAATTTGCAATTCCGTCCGCGTCTCTTGCTGTCCGCATACCGTCTGTCTTTTTCTCACTAATCAGTTTTCATATCCTCCGTCCCGCTCATTCGATTGCTGCCAGCTGATTCGAGGCGGTGCTCTCACGTTCTGTTTCGTTGAGCACCGCTTTGGCTTCGTCTGTGTGGGATTTGTAAAGTAATTTGGTTAATCCCACACCTTTCAATCTGTGTCTGCTAGGGTCTGTACTGGACTAATGAGCTCGGTCATCTCATTTTCTGTATAAATTAGACAGGAAATTGTAACTACTATTACTATGTCTAGGAATATGTAATACGATAGGATAATTAGTATTTTTATTTTTTTTCTTCACAATTAAAGTTATGGTAGCTGTTTTTTGACTTTAGTATAAAATACTTCATGTGTGTTATATCTTTACGACGCACAGGCGCATCGCAATATAGGTAAAATTAATTATGTATCACCGATAACAATGAATATAAATAAAAATGTATCATCAATAACATCCTGCAAAAATGAAAATTTTCTTCTAAAAAGAGACTGAAAAAGCAGGTCACTTTCGACAAAAGGTGGGTTAATATGCAGCGAAGTAAAGTGACGGTCACGCTCCAGGGATTAATTCCTAGTAAGTGTTTAGATCTAATAGAATATAATATTATCATAGTTGTTATAAATGCATTAAGAAGTAAGTTTAAAGAAGTAGTTATACTAATTACTAGTGGCCCTAAGAGACTCGCCGAGCTTCAATGCTTGGTGCTCGTATTCCTTGCCTCTGCTAATTTTGTCTAATAGTATAAATATTTGTCTGGAATTTTGCAATGTTTTTTTTTTAATTCCGAATTCATGGCTGACAATCACCTGATCCTAACAGAAAATCTAGAGCAGAAGATGATATCACTCGCGATTGCATGTATCTATTACAACAATCTGTTTTATTACTTCTTCACGCCAATGACGCACCTATAAACCAATATCACGAATACTTATTGATTTATTATCGACACCTAAATATCAAACTCCAAAACGTAACCACAAAAATAACAAAACATGCTATTAGGCATCCCAATCACGACCGCTCGGTACTTGTACGGCACGGGAACGTTAAACGTGGTCTCAGACTGTCGAATGCATAATCGAAACTATGACCTCATCTGTGTCCCTGGCGCAGTGTGTGATGAATTAGCAAACTCTTTATAATGAAAGCTAGTGGTATTTTTAGTACTAACTAGACATTTCTAGAAAGTTTTTTATGAGTATCACTCGTATTGAATTTTTGAAGATTTGTGAGATTTGCCTCAATATTTAATCCTGATAGTTTGTGAAGTTGTACTATGTGATAATACATATGATTAGATAAAAAATCTAGTAAAAATATCTTCAAGTATTGCGTTAAATCAGCGTACAGGGCTGGACGGCCAGTAACATCGGCATACTCCTTTCGGCCTCTCAGACAGAGCAGCCTAGCTACCTAGCTAATCATCTTCAAAACAAATACAAACAGTAATAATAACATTAAGGCAAGACTCATCTCACTTGTCAAGTCAGTACTGTATATCTATTGCGAGTACTTATATCCAACAAACATTGCCAGACACAATTCCAAATTCAAAATATCACATAAAAATACTTCTAAATCTGATGTCACGTTTTTCCTTTCAGTTCAATCCGGTGGCCCATCGGAAATGTTCTGACGTCGAAGGTAGTGTTAACAATGCCGTAGCTTTGAAACACAATAGCAACACCGCCACCGTACGTCGCGCTTTTGTGATGTTTTACTGGCTTTTGACCCTGACTCCGTTCCGTATGTTAAAATTATATAAAACCCAGTTGACTGAGACTGCACACTGGAATGCTACTTTTGTAATATTTTTCACTGCGATTTAACAATGATTTGTCATGTCATTTACACCTTTATAGCAACTTTATATAGCGTGTTTTTAGCATGCTATGTTATAAAATAGCAATTGTGAACTTAAGTATGATGTGACTTGTAACCTGAAATATAATCCACCTTGAATTAAGTAATATATTTTGAAAATAATTAGACCCTTGCCTTTGAAAAGTAATTTAGTTATAACTAAGCACATAACCTGCCTGTTAACCCAGCATTAAATTTTACTATTTAAATGTATTTTGGCAACCCTTGGCACACAAGTATTAAAATGGATGCCCGCAGATTTGCACGCCGTATTTACCAAATGTATCTTCTGTCACTAAGATTTTAATAGACTATTTATTTTGTGTCTGAAATAAATGTGTTTTAGTATGAAAAAACGAATGAAGCAATTTTTCAATATTGCTTTTAAATTGAGAGGCTAACTAAAGACTAGTTAGGCTCTACAATTGAACAAAAGATTAGATTAAAGACAAATTAACATGTCTTTAAGTTCTTGTGTAGATCTTCCCAGGTAAGGAGATTTCCTCATAAAATTTTCTTCTACTATTAAATGTAATTATGTGTTGCTTAGTAACACTTGCGTCATCTACAACTTAACCTTAAAATTCACATATTAAATATTTAAAAATATAGTCCGTTTTAGAGTCTGAAATAAACAAGCTTTATATATGTAAGACATTCTGAATCGAAAATCTATGCACAATACCGAAAATAATGTCTGATCGTCGGCCTAATACGGCCTTAATCTCACAGATTTATGGATTCCACTACTTGAGTTCTTTACAAAAACCCTTAGAAAATAACCATTCAATAAAAAAGGGGGTCACATAAAACACATAATTATTCCATTCTCGCCACAAACCAAAAGTACTTCGGAATCCTCGCGCTTCCGCAAAATATGACCGTTCATAAGTTGGCGCAAAAAAAATCTAACGTAATTTAATGCCACCCTCGGAGTATAATATGTAAAAATAGGAGCCGGTGGGGCCACTTTGGGCCAGGCGGGGCCAGGGTCGGACCATTTTGGCCCCGTTTTCGGCCATTACGTGCGTTCTTTCGCCGTTATCTGCCCTTTAAGAATAAAGAGACATTCCCTTCGAGATATATCGCAGGTATCTAATCAACATGAGATGCGAGGCCATTTGTTACATTTATTACTTCTGATTTCCTTTCAAAAGTGTACATTATACGAATGGTTTTATTTTTATATACCACTGTGTTTTCAAAGCTTATAATTTCAAACCGATATTATCATACAATAAATTTTATTAATAATTTAATTTGGTTTTACATCCCAAGGGCGCACCTGTGACTTTTCGGATTCATGTGTGTATTGATAGTCAATCACCACGCACTACAACGGTAAAGAAAAAAAATTTGAGGACACCTGCATACCCTATCGATTTGTATTAATTTCTATGGTGTATAAAGCCCGCACGGACGCACTAGGCCAGCATGGTGGAGAATATGGTCTAACCAACCTCAATCTTACTCTCGATTGTAAATGAGTATATGGTCTACAGCATCATAATTGGGATAAGAAATCGAATTATGACGATTAAATTATTCGAACGCGATTCAAACAAGAAAATGTGTTTGAGTAGTAAACAGTGACGTAAAATAACCGGGAATTTGAATAAAGAACTGCCTTTGCGTGGCATAAGCTCATGAAGTATACTAAAACACATAATTTTTCACGCAATAGGCGAGGCCTATCGATTTCCAATCCACAACATCTATTGTACAATTTTGTTACCTCACTTCAATTAATCATCCGAATTATCTTTGGAATTAGGCGCACAAAATGGTTTGCAAATTGATGAAACGTGTAAAACATTATTGCCAATTTTATGTTTAATAGAAAGCTTACATATTATGCCCTCGATATTCCATCGAGATACACACTTTGCCATTATCAAAATGTCCTATGTACTCACACGGTGTATAGGATAATGATATTTATTCCTTATAAACAGCTAACAATATCGTCTGTTTCGAAACACGTGTCAAAGATTTTATTAGCTTTGTAGGATCCTTGAGGCTAAGTTAGGTGACCCTAAACTTTTATTTTTATGTGTATTCGACGTAATAAATTGTTGTTATCTAGGAGCCTGCTCGATCTAAACGACCGGTGGTACTATTGACTCCTTAGATTGGCTTGTTGAATTATCACATACTATAACTAAACTATAAATCGATGTTGGTAGAATTGTTCATACATATGACAGCCTCCGACAAGACTCGATCTTAGTGTGGGACTGGATGTGGACTATATATGTGACGGTGTATTTATTTATTTATTTTTTATTGCAATGAATGGCGAGACGAACATGCCGTTCGCCTGATGCTAAGCGATACGACCGCTCATAGACAGTAGCAAAACCAAACAACACCTTGAATAACAAAACAATGCTTGGCATTCCACTGCGCTCGCCATTCTGAGACATAAGATGTTAAGTCTCAATATGTCGAGTAGTTACTCTGGGGACAATGCCCTTCAATCCGAAACACAACAGTGCATTTACACTGCTGTTTGACGGGAGAAATAGACATTGCGGTGGTATCCACCCAGATAGCCTCTCACATATGAGAGACCTACCACCAGTAAATTATAATTTATGTCTTGGTTAAAAAAAAATAATACATTCAGTTTCATAGTCTCAAGTTCTTTTTAAAACAACCAAATTCACCACAAGTAATTACTTTTGTAGATGAAATATTAACCTTGAATCGTAACATTTAAATAAACCAAAGTATTGACACATAATAGTCTCTTTTTGTGGAATATTTTGTAAAGGGAAAATCCAAATAGATTCGTTATAATATTGACTAGACCAAAACCGCAAATGAAACATACCATAATCACAATGTGTTATTCGCAAAAACAATTGATGATCTCAAACTGACACATCATATGAATACCAAGAACTGAAGTTTTAATAGTAACATCCTTGAATTGAACAAAACAATGAGCTCTGTATCATTAGCATTACGTCAAAATTGGCAAATTAATCATAGAATCCAATTTAGTGTACAATAATATTATGCTTAATAAAAATAATTAAACTTTTGGTCGGTTTAATCAGAACACTCAGTTTTTTGTCAATTTTATTAGTAGCAGTGTAAGCAGTGTAAATGTACTGTTGTGTTACGGCTTGAAGGATATTGTAGTACCTATACTGGACATATTGAGACTTACCATCTTATGTCTCAGGACGGCGAGCGCTGTAGAATTCCAAGTCTTGGTCTCTATAGAACTTTACATTCATCATTCCCAAATATGTTATCATTAAAATATCCTAATTACCATAATTAAGACATTTTGTTTTAAAAGATTTTACAAATGTATCGATAATATTATATACCAAATCTTTGTTACGCCTCAAATTGGTCAGAAATATTAAATTTCGATTCAAACGCCCATCCACCAAACAATACAAAATCCCTCTACAGCTCGCCAACAGATTTCAACAGCGAAATAATCCCTATATATAGTGTTCGATCACATTACGCTTGTGGTTTAGTGGTTGCGTGAGCCGGCACCGCGGACGCCCTCTGTGACGGCTTAAAATAGCCATTACACGTGCGGTGTATTGATACTCAGTTTGTTTACCTGTGACTATATGCATTTGTTACATAGAGGGTTTTTATTGCCATATCCTAATTAGTAAGAGTATGTTTTGTCGATGAGATGGACTTCTGAGCAGCAACAAAATTTATACGTATATTCAAGGTGTTATTTGGTCTTGCTACTGTTTGTGAGCGGGCGTATCGCTTACCATCAGGCGAGCGGCATGCTCGTCATTAAGTGCATTAAAAATATATGTATAAACTGACACCTTTTCCCCAGAAGGGGTAGGCAGGGGTACAACCAGGAGACCCATATTTCGCCTTGTATGTTTTGTCTCACGATGTCATAGAGGTCTATCGCCTTATCGGGGACAAATTCCTGACTCGGGACTGATACTTAATTGAAAACCATATCACTTTGTCCGACCCGGGATTCGAACCCAAAACCTGCGCCAGAGCTAGAACTGCGCCGCCTAGACAAATTAAATTGGAAAAACTAATTAACGAATAAAAAACTACTGGAAAACAGTGTATCGAATTCCCATATTTCGAAGTCAACCAAGTATCTCCCCAACCCACTTGCCACGCGCATAAAACTCCCAAAATGCTGCTAATTTAATCACATCCAAAGCAAATAAATTGCGAAGCCTCACCCTAGTCGGGGAAAGGGGATATCGATAGTTTCGCTGGCCCGTGACGATTTATAGTTCAAGTTTTAGATGGAAAAACTTAGTAATCCTGCATGCATCCCATTGGGCGCGTATTATTTTTCGAATACAAGCCATCTATCGAACACACCTCTCTAGGCCATTGGTTAAGGATTTATTGTTTCAGATTTACCTTTATTTATTCTAGTGATGGTCTAGAAGAAATATGATTGGGATTTGATGATTAATATTACGTATTAGTTATACAATAAAAACAAATTAGAGACCAAAGTAATACAAAGTGAGGAATTTGTTCCTGATATAGTGATAGGCTCGCCCCCTATCACATCGTGGGACGGAACACACAAGGCGAAACGTGGGTGTCCTGGTAGCACCTCTGCCTACCCCTTCTGGGAAAAAAGCCGTGGGCTTATGTATGTAGGTAATACAAAGTTTACGTAGTTATAAATGGATTTTACCTACGTCATTCATTTCAAAATCCTAAGTAACTGTAATCACTCAAGAGATAATATGTGACGAAAAATCTTTAAGAACGATGATAAACGTTACATACGTTAAATAAAGTAAAATTTATAAAAAGAATGATGTATAAAATCGTAGAAAATAATGTAGAATTAGCTACACGAGACAAAGTCGATGAAATAACTGTAATACATAAGGAGATAAAAGAAGCAAATCTGAATGGGACGGAATAAAATATTCTGCATACATCAGCTACGTTCATAAGAGGCACATTGTTAGAAGAATATTGTATTAGCTTCTAGTCCTTAGAAATTTACAACATCTTAGGTTTTATCGCAGGAATTTATCATATACATAATCAAAGGAGATCTGTTGTGATACCATAATATACATGGTTGTTACATAAAATTGGTAGAAAATTGCAACCTAGTGTCTAATTTATTGGGTAAATCGAACCAATTTGAAATATAGTTACATATGAAAAGCCAATGGATGGAATTAGAATTACCTTTATTTCAAGCGATGTGTAATATGAAAAATTTCTATGTGTTCAAAAACCTACAATAATGGCATCATATAAATTATTTTCCATTCGCGTCCACAAAAGACTTACGTCGGCGCTTCGTCTACAGAAATCGACAAAGGAAAATCAACTTTAAAAGTAACCTACTTAAGTCGCAATTTGGTTAGAGACGACAAAGAAGTCGAGATAATCTTGTTTGCGAGTCATTTTTGACCAATTTCCCTCGGTATTGAAAATATTTTGTGGAAGGACGCTCGAACCCTGAAAGCTTTGTCTTTGACTCGCACAGTTGTAAATTTTAAGACGAGTACATTATTAGTTTTGTTTTATACGTTGCCGTTATCGGAACGTTTTGTTTGAAGCCACAAATTTTTAAGAGTTACAATTTTTATAAAAGCTGAGTTGTATTTTGTAGCGCTTTTGTTATCAGCACGTACGAATTTTTATTGGCTAAATTGGAGTTCACTTTTGATGTGCTTGACTTTTAAAAAAAGTAGAATAGTGTAATTGTCTTAGAATTACATGTGTGATTGTAATTTAAGAATCAGAAACATATTGAAAACCTTTCGGAAAAGTTACATATTTCGATCAACTAAAAATGTCGTGGACGTTATCTCTAACATAAGATTTGTTTGTATTCATAATTTTATTTACAAATTCATAGCAATTTCAACTAGTACTTAAAAATCCATTAAAAATACTATCACACTATCGCAAACACCGTCCAAACGAACCCGTCCATCGAAATTAATGCGGAACCGCGCGGGACGGCAACCATGCAGTAAAGAGCCAGTAAATCAAATAACTAATCTAAATCTGTCATCGCGACGATAAAGATGGCGGCGGCGGCACATAATTTTGAATTTCGAACATGACGCGCGCCGAAGAAGGTAATATAAAGCGAATTGGTCCCAAGTCGGCAGTTACGAACAGGGCATAGAGCGATGCCATCGTACTCGCCGTGGCATTTTGATAAGGAGCGGGCTTTGTGCGTTACTTTTATTACGTTGGTACATTGCACTCGGTGTAAGAGTGTTATTACGTGAGAATGGCGGGAAATTTGTTCTTGCCACGTTTAGTGGATGCGCCTGTCTGAGAATTGTTTAATGTGGATTTTAGCTTTTTGGAATTTTTAACGTTTGTAGTGTTGTTGTAAATATTTAAGAAACATAACATCATATTTACATACATACATAATTACAATTATATTACAATACAGTACAGGACCTGGATCCAATTGAATGGTTAGTTAAGCACTTAAACTGGCGTCTGGACTAGATCCATGTCAATGAGGAAGGAGATGTTTTTTTTACTTTTGAACATGAATCTCCTTTATAATTAAGTGAGAGGTAGGCCATGAGACTTTACCAATACAAACTTTGTCAAAATAGTTCAAAGAAAACATAACAATTGAAACTATTATTACAATCCAAAACATTACTTGACAATAGATTACAAAACGACCTGCACGGTCATAACGCATCAAAGTAATTAGACAATACATAACAGCCTGATCAAACCTACACACATAACTCTTTCTATCATTACCAGAAACGCAACAGCAAATGCAATTAGCATTAAATCATGTGTTTCTCAATACTTCACTGTGTCAAGTATTACAAAAACATAATTACTTGTACCAAAGAACGGATGGGAGATAATTCAAATTAAGAACAAACACATGTGCGCCAGGGCCGCTTTTTGACAAAAGTTCAAGGGCCCTTGGTCCCAAGAGGATCTGTTTTCGGGTCCAATGCACTTGATATCGGGGGACTCAAGCTGTTGCTTGAAGGGTTGTCAGCGAGTAATTGTGGATTTTTTTCTGATTGTTTATATGCATAGCCACGAAGCAATTAATGATTTTAGGTAAACTTATGCCTTGGTTTTGAAAGTAAAATGGTGTAAATGAATCTTTGTGTAATAAAATTTTATATGCCAATGGATGAGATAAATTATTTTTATCTAGGAAAAATGACTATCGCTATTAAAACTCTGATAACTAATAAAGAAAACGCAGGCTAAAGAAGTCATAATTTACTCAAACGAAAATATTTTAAACTGTCTGAAGTCTAGACTCTAGACGGATAGAGAATTATAATTAAACATAAATATTTTGTTCAGACCAGCCTAGGTCTTGTAATTAAAACATTTGGAATTTTTGTTATTATTCATGTATTTAATTAATTGGTTGGCAACGCTTCTGCTATATCTCTAATGTTTTAAATTTTTATGAGCCACTTTAACTTAGGTATTTCTGTTACATAAATGATACAGTCCAACATCAAAATAAGTAAATAAGTGTAGATATACATACACTAATAGTATTTTTAAAGACACACTAGTAATAACTAAGTACTTGCTATCAAATTACACATTTGCTCATTCTAAAAATGACCCCCTGTATAATAGGTCCATAGTTCAGATTCGGTCCTGGCCGTAAACAACTTTATTGTTTCGAAGTTCGTCTATTTTTAAAGTGAAGTAATAGAGACATAAACATAAGTTTAGTGCTTCGAAAATGTCTCATGCTTGGGCGGCATACGAGTTTATTGTTTAGTAACACAGATATTTTTTACAGCTTTGTAAAGGTAAGCGTCCATGACACCAATTTTAATACCATAGTAGACTTTATTTATATTCAAACTGCTGAGTTGTCATAGCGACATAATAAAAGCAAAGAAGATTGTTTTTTGTTATGGAGTTAGTACTGCCACAGAGAAACTCTCCTAGTGGACGCTTAGCATAAGCACTCTCGCTTCATGATATTTACGAGGTATGACTTCTTTTTTAAAATGCTTTTTAACTTCAGTTAAAAGAGATTTACGTTACGATTGTTCTGAAATAGCATTGTTTTCGTTTCTATTCGAAGTGTGTTTTAAAAACATTTGATAGTTTAGATTATTTTCGACGATAAAGGTTAGAGTTTATAAGGATGGACGTATTATATACATTAACTTTTAAACTTAATTTATATTTTAAATTTTATTTTTATTATTACTACTATACATGTTTATTAATTTAGTGTTAGAGGTTTTAATTTAATTGAAGCCGGTGCATTGATTGATGTGATTGTAAGTGATAGCTAATACCAAGTAGACTAGGCTCTTATCTGTTCATTCAATGAAGGCCCTGTCCATCAGTAGGACGTCTATGGGCTCTACATGAGCTATAAATGCCACTTCGATCCGTCACTATTTGTAGCCACTAAAACACAGCCCTACTCAAACTGGGCGCTTTGAGTTACTTATCGTTTTTTATGGACGTTTACAACGCTTGCACACACATGTTTCACTTTATTTTTATTTGTTTAAGTACTGGTAGAATTACAATCAATCTATACCTCATTTAATGATTACGAGATTAAATTACAAATTTTGTATAGTTTTTAAGCTATATTTTGTTCCACTCTTGGGTATAAGTATCGTGTTCGTCGCAAATTGTTGCTTGTTTAGAAGATTATACCGTCATATTTTTTAAGAGTACCATGTTTTCAGCCTAAATTTCTGTCAAATTACTTATAATGTCTTCTGCCTTAAGCAGATCATCACACAGCAACTGTTGCCCCTACATTATTTTCAGCAGAATATTCAAAAAGGGTAATATAAAATATAACATTCAGAAGCTTTATGTGCTAATAACTACCAAAAATCAAAAGTGTTTCCCGAGGCTCGAAACTGTAATTTTCCTCTCAACATTCCCAACTAGCCTATTATTCCCCCTCACACGACTCATCCAAAATATCTCCAAATATTTCATCGCAAATGCTTCACAATCAGACGGATTCTTTGTCGCTTTCGTTAATTAAAAAAAATATTTTCGCCCAATTTTCATGCACAGTTTGTCAGCCTTTAAAACTTCAGCAAACACGTATTTAATCATTTAATCGACACTGTGGACTCAATTAAAACGGTATTTATCGTGTCGCACAGACGTACGCGGATAAACTCTTTGCTACGTCTCGTTTATTTTTAAAACCTTTATGATTTATTGTTTATGGATATTTGCGACTTATGGAGGGTCACGTGATCCTTATTGAAGAATAGTGTATATTTTTAGGTTATCATGATTTGGTAATGATTTATCATGTTTCTTGTATAATTGCGTCTGGCAATCAAATAGGAAGAAACAATTTAACAGCGGACATAAAACAGCTAACTTCTCTTTAACAACATAATTCAACGCAAATATGATGTCTATTTATTAAATTACGAAATCTATATTTGGTCCGAAACTGCTATACATTTAGCATGTAAAGCAAAGGATAATACGATTAACCATTCGAGGAAAACGAATATGAACTGTTACAGCTAAAATTCTATACTACTCGTATAATAATCAACAATTTCAATTACCATTAATGTATATTTCATCAAAAATAAACAATGGAGCCCGTAACAAAATCACAATGTCATTGTACACAACAGTTGTGAAATTAGGGCAGTGACGTTTGAAACGCATTACAATGTTTTGGACGGCGAACAAATTGATAATGTAGCCGCGGACCGCATCCTATGATTAATTGACCCGATCTAACCCAACAATTATATCAATTATGTACCTCCGGTGTACTGTTTCTGTAATTTGATCGACGTTTCTTTAATTCGAGTTATGGACCGCTGATGGACATCATCGAATCTATTTTGACCTTTGGTTTTGATTGGTAAATTTAGCTCCATTAATATGTGGCGCCGTGGTAGAAGCGTCTGTTGCAGAATTTGTACATCTTAGGATGTTTAATTATCAGTTTAGATTGTAAATATAACTATAGACCCAACAAAGCTACTCCATAGACTTTAACTAAAAATTAAATTACATTGCCTCTTATTATTAAAAGAAATATTAGCTTCTAATTTAATTACTCGATAATGCTATGTGACGGTAATATTTTCTAAGGCACGTGTATAAATCTTATACGGTTATCAAAAACAAAAGTTATCTCCCTTGCATTAATTCAATACAATTATTATTAAACCAAGTAAATCTTACAAACACATAACTAAATTATGAAAGATAAGCCACAATTAGCCCCAAATCCGAAGAATCAAATCCACAAATCCAACGTTGTAATTCTGAAAGCTAATGAAGACCAGTAAGACAATGAAGTCTTAGTTGTCGACTATAGTAACACGGTTATGTTAATCCCGAACGCCCTCAGTTCAAAGTCAGTCCTGTATTTCACGTATTTCATATTCATAGAGATCAAATATTAAGCCACTCAATCCTCTCATCTTATTGGATTTGTTTTCAACACTAAAGCTTGAGGTATTCCACATTATATTACGTCACATTAATAAGATAATTGTACGCTAATGGTATTTTAATCTGCGGAGTTCGTCAACCTCCTGGCGCCAGCTGGTGGGAAGCGACAATTGCAGATAAGAATTGCTTAATAATGACACAATAACGGTTACTATATTACACTGCATATGTGCGTTTAACTGGTGCAGTTGTGATTTCTACAGACATATTATTTATTTTCCAACACTTTTCATTACTTCCTATTTGGTGTTAGGGTTTTTAAACAATTCAATCTACTGCAATGACTAGTTAACTAACTGGATATACAAAAAGATTTTAATACCAGCTGTGATTTAAAATCGACTAATGTTCACAAATTATCTCTTTATTATTTCAATTTCACTTTTAAAGTGTCCATGAACTACAAGTTTCGGTAAAAGTCTTCAAAATTATCATCATAAGCTTCAATCAAGTTTACAAATTATGACGTATTGTGAAACAAAAGAACCAAAAATAAACGGGAAACCCCTGAAACATCGAAAACAAGGGAAAACAGTCCTTTTAAAATACCCTACGTCTACAAGTTGTTGAACACCGATTACTATTAATGGGTTTTTATTATGAACACTCATGGAAGAAAACACGCGAAGAATGAGAACCACTTGACCTCGATCCCGGACGAGCGCTCATACTCGATCGATACCAGTCACCGTAAATAAATCACCAAGTTTGAGACGAGTTCGAGATAGCACTCCACTGGTGACGCTTGTCGACAGAACAGACACAACGATAGCCGAAATATTACGGCTAGATTTAGGACATGGTTCAGTAGCTGAAGCTGATGAATTTGATGTTAATAATTATGAATTTATTTTTATACAAATTACAAAATTACTCGACGATACTTCGTGTAATCGAAATAAAATATAAATGTAAATGGAATTTCATTTGTTTGAATTAAATGTGGTTAAAGTCGAAAAAGAATACTCAGTGAAACGAAAGAACTCAATTACTTAATTACAAATTTATCTATTGCTGAGTATTCTGCAAATAATTTATTAAATATTTCATTATCGCCTTGTGATCGCATTTCCATTACATTTTTATATCAATTTTAACTAACAACCATATCGATCTGCCACTATCCAAGACAGCAATACCCGCAGATTACTAACACACTTTGATGTATCACAAAGGTAAACAACACCGACTAATTAGTGGCACATAAGCCTATCAGGATCTTCGCTAATAGCACATAATCAAGTTTTACTGATACAAATAATAACAGGATCAATGATTCGCTGATTTAACCATTAACGTCAGCTAATTTCACTAAAATAGGCTGTACCTTATTAATCAGTTCGCGTTCTACGAATGTGTGTATTTTGTAATCAATTGATTGCTCTTGTCTATGTTGTAAGTTATTTGTATTTCATTCACGTCTGATTATTATTGTGTGGGAATTAGCTAAATATTAAGTTACAAAACTTTTGCAATTAACTACAACAGTTGATAAAATTAAAGATAGATTTCATCGGTTACTGAGTATGAGTAAATATTGTCAACATTAATAACTGATTGTTGACCGACGCTTATAAACCAAAACATTGAAGTAACTTGCACCGTATTTGATAGACCAAATATAAACGATATCGCTAATTATTTACATCATGCCAATCTCAATTACGACACCAATCAAAACTGTTGATATTGCAGAGCACAATTCCTAAACAAAACCAGCAATTTCAATAACACCGTTTGCGAACCAATCCAGTCGGAGTAAATCATTGTCCAACATCGAAATGTTCGACAAATATAGTCGGAAAATATGTCGGACACAGCTAGAAAATAAGCTCAAAAATCTCACTGCCCACTGACATGAATGGTGCCACTGGCCAATCCTACTCCCCTGAGTGGCGTTCCGTCACTCACCGCAGCCTGTTCGAAGCCATATGGGCTGACACCACAAACGAAACATCTTAAATCCAATCCCAGATTAATCAACTCCCAATCCTATCTACAGTATTATAAAGTACAAAATCAATTGAGCGCGCATCGCAGGGGTTCTGGTGTTACTAGGGTGAAATCCCAAAGGCGATGTACAGCGCACTGCTCATCATTTCCCCATTGTCTCGTTAGACAAAAATCAAAAACAAACACTGTGTGTAGAGATTTTTGGATCTAAGTTGGCGATGATTCGCAATCGGGGAGTGTTTGTGGCCGATTGTGCCTCCGGGATTAGATTCGAGTGTGATTATATCGCAACGAGAACAACTGTCAGTATAATATTGGCTATTAATATTTGGACAAGTTACAAATGGCTTGTGTTAAGTTTTACTGCGATCCTTTCGATATAGAACCTAAAGTCTGAGCGTTTGGGGATATTTTATGCTAACATTTTCGGACGGCCTGATTTCGCTTCGTAATGTTAGGATATAGTTATTACATCATGTTTCCATGTTGTAGTAGTTTAGCTTATTGGTTTTACGACCGGCCGCCTGGTTGACGTCTGTTAATCGTAAATACTAGTACGGGAATAGAATGTTCTTCGTCCCTTCCTTATGCGACACAGTATTAAATTGGAAACAATAAAACATTTTTTTCATAATCCTTTTTCATCCTGTCACCGATTCGACGTACAGCCGCCATGAAAGCATTGCTATCTCAATTTGTCTGACAGTTCGCCGGCAACAACTGTTGTCTCACGTTCTACCATTCAATTTGCAAATCATTTCTCAACTGCGTCAAATACATTTACAAAATAATTCCTAGTTTTCAAACGTTCCTCCTACATTGTCAGTGTGAGTTGGCTCAATAAAATATTCGTACGCGAATCCGTCACAGCATTTGTCATGCCAAATAGATTTTTTATGTATTTTTCTTTATTGCTCGCATTGAATTACTCGAGATTTTCCCATGCTTTGAGTAAATGTAATTCTTTCTTCGGAGATTGCGCCTCCGTCGTGTCTGGGTTCTACGTGACCGCAATGCCGAAGCGCGCAGACTCCGGCCTCTCGTGTCTATCATTTATTCTTCCGATACGCAAACGTCAGCGTTTGACAACTACAGTAATTCACGTCGTATAAATTGTGAGTGAAATTGTACGCGCAGTGAGTTAGGGCGGTGGACGTAGCCTTCTGCCCCGGCGCTCCCGCATCCGCTGATTTATCGTCCGCTTTGTTTTTAGAAATTTTCGCTTCCGTAAATGTTTTCCCTTCGTATCGCGAGCGCCTATCGCGATCAGCGTTTATTCCGCGAAGGTCTCTCGCTAGATTGCTCCGTTTTCCGCGGTTGTCATCGTGAAATACATCGAAGATTATTTCTAATGCCGCCGCTCGAGAGGCAATAAACTAGACGATAATAAAAACTCACCCCGAGTTGTAAATTCGCTCTCGCTGCGATTCTAAACCTTAGCTCATATTATTAACGTCACGGTGGTACGTTTTAATTTTAATAAAACCGAATAGCGGCACGCCCGACCTATTTGTCAACCTTCTTTACTTTTGCTGGCATAAAATCATACAGTCTCACGGCAAGTTAGTACGACTCTGTTAGGTGACAGCGCGTCGGTACAATCGAAAGGGCACCCTCGATTGCCGCTCCAAGATATAAATTCGCGCGGTGTGCGCCGTCCACGCCGGTATGAAATATGAAATCCCCGGAGGCGGCCGCGATGGATTTAAGCTTTTCCCTTTAAAGTAATAAAGGTGCGTTTTATTTGTACTGCGAAGGATTATATTTGGGATTTGGACGGCGAAACACGTAGGTGAACCATCGCTCATGTGACAAATTTCTGCGTTTGCCTTAACGCGGGGCACCGTGTTTAGAATATTATATACGAAGTAGGGACTCCTGGGAACTCATATTGATTTACATAAAGAAAAAAATGCCTGCTCTCAATTGTTCCGGAACCTTTTGTCACTTTATATGGACGGCGGATGAAAACTCCTGAAGTGTGATCTTGTGCAAATAAGCAGGTTTTTATACGAACGTTATTTTCTTTCCATGTGAGTTAAACTATTAACTGTGCTGATAGTGATTTTAAATTCAATATACACCAATACAAATTAATTTTCGAAATGTAAATTACCTGGTTTTGAGGTATTCTAAAAGACTATTTGAAGTACTCCATACTTCGCTTGAAGGACACACGCGTTCCATGGACAAAAGCTTGCAAGGAACGCTTCAGTCCTAACGAGACTACATTTGCCTATTTGATTTTTTCTATAGAGCTCTGACAGATGGGCCGTAGGGATTTCGATGGTTCGTTTGTGCGTGTTTGCAACATTCAAATTTTACGTCTAACGAACGCCAATACGTGCGGAAAGTGAATTTTGTTTGTGTGCGTGTGTTTTTTGTAGTTTTCGGCTCCCCGGGACGTGATTCTGTAACGTAAGCAACATGCCAATTGTATATTTATGAGTTCACTATTTTGTCCTATTCAATTTTTGTATTGTCATTCGGTTTTTTCGGTGAGTAGATGTGGGTTTGGGGTGGTTTGTTAAGGATCTTAAATCTTAGAATGTTTAAAGATTGTTTGTTTGAAATTTGAATAATGCTATTGAAAGGAGTTTGTATTGTTGCGTTAAAGTTCAGGGTTTTAGTAAATAGACGCTGTTGGTAATTTCTTTGAAGGGCAAGTTTTTCTTTTGTAATCACGGTATTTTTGATAATTCAATTGAATTCATTGTTCAATAAAATAATCTATAACATATATTTTATGTTTACTGCCGAAACATTCCCTGAATGTCTTACTGATAATTATGTGTATTTTATCAAATCATATTACTGGTACCTATAATTTCAAAGTTTAAAGCAATCCAATGAACAAATACTATAAAATATATATTTCATACAACATTTGTTAAAGACCTTGATTCACTTTTATAAATAATAATATCTATAACGCTAAAATATTAGGTATCAAGCGCCACCACAAACCAACAGCTTATCATATCCAAACGTCCTGTGTAGAAATATCCGATTCGGTTAATACCCTGCAAGCCGCACGAACTTATTATAACAATGTATCTGTATCTGTATCAGCCCATATACGTCCCACTGCAAGGCACGGGCCTACTCTACAATCGAAAGTACGATTGAGAGTGGTTAGGCCATATAGTCCACCACGCTGGCCTAGTGCGGGTTGGCGGACTTACATACCATAGAAATTCTCATGAACCGCTATGGTATGCAGGTTTCCTCACGATGTTTTCCTTCACCGTTTTAGTGCGTGGTGATTAACTATCAATACACACATGACTCCGAAAAGTCAGAGGTGTGCCCTGGGATTTGAACCCGCGACCACCGTGAACATGTTGGCAGCCGCGTCTGGTCCGTTTACCAACAGGCCACCACGCACTTTCAAACAGATTATAACAATACAAAACCTTATTAAATACAGACTGTTCTTCTATGTTTTATAGCGGAATAATCGGATTGGTAATAGAATTGAGCTATGATAAATCTAGCAGGTTGCGAGCCGCAACTCTAACCAATTTCTAACAGATGTGGGCACCAATGGTCTTAAACTTTGTAATATTGCATAGTATTTGATTAATCAAGCCATGTATTATTATTAATCGAAAAATGAACAAGAAAGAAACAAGACTTCCAAAAAATTTAATAAAAATAAAAATACAACTGTATAAGGCGCAAGTCCGGCCCCACGTGGAATATTGCTCCCATCTTTGGGCTGGGGCACCCCAGTACCAGCTTCTTCCTTTCGACCGCATTCAACGTCGGGCTGCTCGAATCATTGACGACCAGGTTCTCTCCGACCGGCTCGATCCTTTGGCTTTGCGTAGAGATGTAGCTTCGCTCTGCATTCTCTATCGCATTTACCACGGGGAGTGTTCTCGTGAATTGTTCGGACTTGTCCCTGCTGCTGAGTTCCGCTACCGTACTACACGTCAAACCTCCAAATACCACCCACATCACCTTGGAGGTTGGAAATCCACCACAGTACGTTTTTCCCGGCACTTTCTCCCACGTACTACAAATCTGTGGAACCAGTTGCCAGCGGGATCATTCCCGGACAGATACGACTTGGCGACCTTCAAAAAACGAGCGTATTCCCACCTCAAAGGCCGGCAACGCATCTCCATGCCCTTTGGTGTTGCAGATGTCCATGGGCAGCGGTATTCACTTACCATCAGGTGAACCGCGTGCTCGTTTGCCCCCTATAACATAAAAAAAAAAAAAAAAAATAATAATATGAAGATATTACGAATTAAGTTTCCTTTTTAGTTATTACCATTAGGAAAATTATAATACTTTGTAATTCATGAAAACATAATTGTCTCCTCCCCAAATTTCATAAGTATAATTCGTCAAAACTGACTCACCAGCCTATTCTGGGAGTTACCCGCTATTTAAAAGTTGCATGAAATAATTAAAGTGACCGGTCACAGTTATCACCAGGATGTCCTGCGGCCATTATCAGCGCGTTATCTGCACGAGAGGAAACAGGCGCCGTTTTTATTTGTGACGCCGTTCGCCCACCACGGCTGTCGACGCTTCGCGAATTAGTGTAAGCACCGCTGATATAGTTGAACGTGATTAGTGCTGTGATATCTGGATTTGCGACTGTTTGTTCTCACGTTTTTTGTGCTTTGTTTTTCGGATTTTTTTCTTCCATTGGTGAGTGCGAATATTTTTAAATTTCCTTTTTTTCTGCATTGGTAATTTTTATTTTGTCACCTTTAATTAATGTTGAATTAATATGCGGGTTATAGTTTATTTTAAAAATACCTTCAGTGTCTGATTGAACTACAACATTTATTTCTTATGTTTCATCGTAATTCGCGGGAATTTTATTTTACATCAAAAATTGTCTGATTTCTTTGAACACGTCTCATCTCCGCTTTTCTTGCGAGAACGTTGGTACTAAAATGATTTCTATCCTTTTCTTGGTGGGCCCGCGGGAAATCTATCGCTACTGCTTTCAGCGTCTTTGGATCGAAGCCACAATTAGCATCGCCGAAACGATGGCCACTGGGCAGGGGGGAAAGTACCTCTAACGAACCCATTGTCCTTTTTGTTTGCGACTCCTCTGTGAGGCCCGCTCTATAATTATTTCATGGAAGTTTGCTCGGCTGATTGGATGTTGGAACGCTACGGGATTTGTAATTTGTTAATACGAGAACGGCTTTTTGTTTTGGGTTTTACGGAAATATATAATTTAGTTACTGTTAAATGAACATAAACAAAAGTAATAGCGTGAAGAAAATACGTGTGGTTTATATATAACTTTATTCATAAATTAAAATATACCGTTTGTTTAATGTAAATCAGACAACAACAATAAATAAATTGTAGGCCTAATTAAACAATTTAATTAAATTAATTATGTACTTAAAACTATTAGCTAATAACGTCGACCAAATTTTTCAGTTACATCTATACAAAATCAGTTTTCATTTATTCAGCCTAAATTATAATTTGAATATTGTATGTATGCAATTTGAATAGAATTAACAAAATACCAGATTTCTTGGAATAAATAATTGTTTATTTAACTTTAATAATAAATGTACAAATATACGTTATATTTGCAGTTTATATTATAATGTTATCTTTGCATGTCGGGTAGGTTAAACAGTTGTTTATTTAATTTCGTCTATTCAATTTGATTAATGTAGGTCTAAAACAAAATTAGCAAGCATAACTGTTTAACTTCAGCACTTAAAGCGAGAAAAAGCAATTAAAAGCCGAACTGACAATGACGTAACGCCAAGAGCGCAATGCTGAAAATCTTGACCCGCTGAATCCTAAGACTGAGATGTCATAATTAAATCCGCCAGAACAAAGACCTTTCACCACAACGAAATCAAAACAAAAACAAACCGACGAAGACAATAGTAAGCCGTAAGGGGATGATAATAAAACCAGAAAACAAAAAGGCGAATCCCCAAAAAGGCATCCGTAACTCGACGGTGCTCCCATACATTAAGTATTTACCTGGAGAGAAAAAAAAATGCCAATCGAAAATAAATAACAAAGGGAATAGGAAGCCACATAAAGAAGTTGAAACGGAAAGGGCAGGCATAATTAGAAATAATAAGGCTTCGGGACATGACAAAGATCGCTGTACGATTGTATGTGCGGCGAGAGGTGTAATTCCCGTGTCTGTTTTGTCGAGCTTCTGTAGAAGAAATGTAGGTACTCACTGTAGTAGACATGTATATATGTATATAGGATGTAAGATCTCCCTTGAGAAAGAACTACCTAAAAGTGCTGGTGATTATTGACATGGTATCGCCGAAAATTTACCAAAAAAATACACTCTTCTTTTGCAATTACGAATCTTGTTTGAATAAATAAAAGACCGATGCTCTTTTAAGATGTGTTTATCAAAATCACGAGATGTAACTATAATGAAAATACAATGCAGGTAGCAGTCAAATATGTTGTATGTTTTAAATTGCTATTTAACAACGTATCAAATTACTAAAATAATTAGTAGTAAAGAAATAATAGGTATACATTTATTTAAATATATCCGCTTCAATTGTCGTTGTATTAGCTGTTTCAATGGGAACCTTCCCCTTACAACATATTAATTGGATATGCTAAGTTAAGTCCGTGCTAAATGTTTTATATTTTGGGACCAAGACAGCTAGGTCCATCATAAAATGTTGGCATTTTACGAACTGTCTAGACAGTTTACTGCCTGTTTCTAATATCTGTTTATGTTGTAAATGCTACGGCTCAACGATGATTGCAGGATTTCATTACACTTCACATTTGTATATTTAAAGCTGTTTCCTGATGAAGCTCACTACTTAGTACAGTTTCTATTGGAATACATATTGAAATCGATGCGGATTACCTATTAATTATTAACCTGATCATAACATTACCTTGGAATTCTGTGGTTAAATTAATCGTAATCGATGCCTCTACAGAGTTCCTTAGCATAAGGAAGGCAACATATCATTACTTTTCAATTTTTTGCTGGGTTAACAAAATATGTCTTCTCTCGTATTTGTATCTTTGTCTCATTAAATATTTTTTTTAATATCGAATTTTATAAATTACTGACAGTTGACTCGTCATTCACAACTTGACGAATGGCACTAAAAGTATTTACCATATAAAAGCGAATATCAATGAAGTTCCTACACATCTACTGGTACATGTCATACATTCCTTTTGACATAGAAAAGCGTTCATTAAGCGAAGCCGAGTGCTCCAACTCGTTTCCAATGTAAAAATCTTTGGTGCGGATCGCGAAACGCGCAAGTTCGATCGCGAAGAAATAAATTACACTGGGTTTTAAAGTTGGCGATTTATTAACTTAATGTACGTGCGACAAATACAGCTATGTAGCGATTTGGAAGTTCGCAGTTGCGGGAATGATTTCGATTAATGCCTTTTCGGAGTTTTATTTTGACAGTGTCTGAGTATTGATTGTATAGTTGAAAGATGTGGGGAACTTGCTCTTTGGCTTGTATGTAGTACTGTTTGTATCACTAACATACTGGCGTGCAACTAATACTTTTTATATGGCGTCAATAGCAAATATAGCTTTAGAATTAATAATACTATTAATCAAATTAAATTAAATAGATGTGCGATCACCATCATCTTAATTTCTGGTTGCCCTGAAGCAAACCAATCCTGATTTAAGTTTTGCTTCTTTCAAAACCTTTATCTTAAACCTGCATATTTTAATCATCTTAAGCAACTGTATTATAGTTCATACCATGCTTTATTACTAAACTTCTTCATCTTCAACTAGAAGATCCATTTCATCAACCTCATCCAATGCTTTTCATATATATTGTCCATTTCTAATGAGAAGACCCTTTTCAAATTGATTGTATGTGTTTCCATCCTTGGTTTTTAGTACTTTGTTCCTACATTTTCAATGACCCCTTTCAAACTGTTCATTTGTATCACCCCTCTTGGTTCTAAGTACTTGGTTCCTATCAAGTCTATTTTCGAGTCTTCGCCCTCACAGTTCCTGTTTGCACAGGCCTGGGCCGGCTGCAGCCGTACGGCTCGGGCAGCGGGTCGAGCAGCGACAGCGGGCGGCGGCGGCGCCAGCGCGGGCTGTCGGAGTCGCCCACAGCGCCCACCACGCCCACGTCGGCGTCAGATAACGCGTCCGACGCCACGCTCACCGACTCTGAGCTGCCGTTGGCGAGGGACTCAACACTTCTCGTACAAAACGGTTAGAATCCAGTGTAAATTTTTTCTCTAAGTCTAATTATGATTGCTCTGGGGAGTCTACTAATTCCAGACTGGTGTAATACTTAACAAAAACACAATTTTCTACATGGTCATAAATAATGGTCATATATGGTTCTTTTAGTTATTAAATCGAAGTTAGTGTTTGCGTACAATTTATGGCAAGTAATAATGTGGATTTATCGAATGTCATTCTTTGTTGCTTTATTTTATCTGGTATTATGTCTACCTGAGCCAGTAATCAAAAGATATTATTATTCGTCCACAATTATTAGATAGACTCTGTAATGTATAGGGACAACTTAAAGCTTAAATTAATTCAACATATCCAACTACTATTCATATGATTAATCTGTGTATTCAAACTAATATCAATCTGATCTCTTTATATAATTCAATGAAACCATCCCAAAATCTAAATCCTACCTTCAAAATTTACCAATCAAAATTAATCATATAACGACTTAATCTGAAACCAGATACTTGAAAATAACTGTCTCATTAAATTCTAAATCACTTACTATATTCAAGTTATTTACGTAATTCAAAACCTATATCTTTTGTATTCGTAGAACAATTTCCCGCGTCACACCCTGTACTTACCCTCTTCGGTTTATCAATCGGGTGCGTAATTTCATTTCCACCCTTAGCCGTGGTAATCCAACACTTCGCTACCGTTGCGTTTCGTTTCAACTGTCAGGAGCAATTTGTTGTTGGGAGAATACGTCTTATCTCAAAGTGAAGTTTTTTTACGGATTCACATATTGGATGTATTTATTACAGTTTTAGGTACGTTTTAAGGAAGGGATTTAAATATTTCCTCTGGAGGATTTTTTAATATATTTTTTTCGATTTTACCACTCTCTGGTAGTTCATGCGAAGCTATGGGTTGCAAATGAATTTTGCAGTTTGATCAGCACTTTAATGCGACTTTTACTGGTGGTAGGTCTTTCATATGTGAGAGGCCATCTGGGTGGGTACCACCGAAGTGTCTATTTCTCCCGTCAAACAGCAGTGTAAACGCACTGTTGTGTTTCGGGTTGAAGGGCATTGTAGCCAGAGTAACTACTAGACATATTGAGACTTAACATCTTATGTCTCAGGATGGCGAGCGCAGTGGAATGCCAAGCATTGCTTTGTAATTCAAGGTGTTGTTTGGTTTTGCTACTGTTTATGAGCGGTCGTATCGCTTACCATCGGGCGAACGGCATGCTCGTCTCGCCATTCATAGAAATAAAAAAAAAAAAAAAAATTGTTGATTTGGGACCAAAAGTTTTAAATTAAGTTATTAAGATCGACACTGCATGTGTGACTATTTGACTTTCTCAATTATAAGTCTAATTATTATGTTTTCCAACAAACAATAAACATACATCCTGTTAATTTGTGAAGCTTAACAAGTATTCGCATTATGTTTATAAGAATAGTTCATAGAATATATCTGACGATTCTAAGACTCCTAGTAGTAATTTTACTATGAATGATTTTAGTATGCTATATAATTTATGTTACTATGTATGATATGTTACGTATAGCCAAGTATTTTTCTAATAAGTTGCATCTCAGCTAAATCCTCGACACTAATGCCTCTTGAGTCTAATGCAACGTTTTGCAAGCACCGCTCTCATCGCTCATCGACTTTTGCGTGGCATCTGGTAAAGCGTTTGAGGGAATGCAAAATGAACCATATGATTGCTATGGGATCGCATTAAAGCCGTTCCCGTGGTCGCCATCGAACGTATGTGTGCTAGATGAGGACATTTTTAATACATCACAGTTGTTTATGAATAATTTGGTGAGGAAAATCATTTTAAGGATCAGCTACATATTTAACCACTTTTTCTGTTAGCAGTAACGTTTCAACGTTCTTAATACAATCTAGCTGAAATTTATGGAAATTTTCTGGCTACGTTTTTTACATGCCATTCTACAATGTAATCTGCTGACATGCATAGCAATATATTAGACAGATAGCCTTCCTTAATAGTTTATCGACATTAATATTTTCTTTAACGGCTCAATTAAAATTCTATCAGTTATAATATTGGATGTTGGAGGATATTCCTCCTGCAACTAATAACATTTTCCTTGTACCTTTTTCTATGTGATGCCACCTTGGCCCATCCAGCATGTCGGGACCAGTGTGAAGCATGGCGCGGTGACAGAGGCCTGCGTCGATGTCCTAATGGATTTTCATCCTGTTTTTCTCCATGAAAATTGAACGGGAAATCCAACGGAGTGCCGGTTTTAATTTGCCCACCACTAGATTCTATAATCGTTCTAGATTTTCACTGAAATGCAATTTAATTGGAATTCTCGGTGGTCGGATTCGAATCGATAACGGTTAGTCGGTCGCTGTTACTTGCCTTCATTCTTATGCGGATATACTTGAGATTTTATACTTTATAGTTAACGTTTTTGCTTTTCACTTTTTTATGTTCAGTCAGCAAAAAGAATTTGCATTTTTCTGTGAATATAATTGATTTCTGATGGGAAATTTTCATTGAAGCTGGAATTTTGCTACATCACATGATGTATAACACTTGAGGTTTTTGAATAAAAATGCCTACGTATGAAGATAGTGTATTTGATGTGAATAAACCATTGAATGCGTAACATGTAAACTAATAAATATAATCAATGTTGTGCTTTAAACATCGATGTTAAAAAAGAGTCCTATTCTTTAAAATTTTACCGTACACTGAGATAGAAAAAACAAAATAATAACTCGAGTCGAAACCACTATAACTTCACAACACCCAACTACGGGTGAGATATTTGTCAACATGCGTACGTGTTGTACAAACAAATAGTTATAACTTGTTTAAAACAAATTACCAAACGTTTGGAATCCCCAATGTTTTCACTTTGGACCGACAACTTTGTCGAAATGTTACCATCCGCCACTGTTTACCGTTTTCGGGCGGCCAATTTAAACTAGCCCCGCTTTTATTTGTCGTTTAGATCGCTGGCCGCTGCGTGGCCATGTTGGACACGTAACCTTTGTTTTGTGGTCGGATATTTATTCGGCCCAGTGGTCCTTCGAGCCGGATTCCGGGATAATTTGTCCCCGTTTAGTTAGTTTCGCATTTAATTCGACGTTTTGGAACGTGATTATATTATAGTGTTTGCAGATGTGAATTGGATTTTGTGTTCGGTTTATAAACATTTGTTGTTTGTTGTGCTCACGAGCGTTTGCAAATTTGATTCATATTATTGTAATTTTGTTTATGTTTCACTTCATAACTGTTGAATAGGCCATTTCCACGTTAAGTTATCTTTCAGCAATCAAATATACGTTATGATTATGTTAGATATTAGACTCTTGTTCTGCAGTTGCATAGTGTTAAGCAGGAGCACATTACCTCGTGTTAATAATGGGTAATATTCCAGTGCAATATTCACAGATTCCAAACTATTAGGGTGTAGCGTATAACCAAGTGTAAAACTGAATATGCGTGTAATTACATAGTGGTTTTATTTGTTTTCAATTACTGAAGTGTGTAAATAAAACTTAATTCTACGAAACAAGTTATTGGGTAAAAGTGTACTGAACCATGACTAATAAAGGTCATCAAAAGCTAGATAGAGTTAAAGTAAATTTCGGCATCATTGTAATAGTATTCAGTTCTCGCAGTATAATTGGACTGAATTGTGTTTTTTCTATAGACGTGACTTCGGTAAATTAAGTTTGAATGTAATTTCCGTAATAAAACCAATTTATTTTTCAAAGTCTATTTGAAGAAGAAGATTTTTGTTTCTGAAATTAAAGTATAATTAACTACCTATTAGAAAAGTAACAATGTAACAAATAAAAATAAAAATGAAAGCAAAGAAAAAATATTTAAGTAATAAAAATGAAATATAACCATTATAAAAAAGAAAAACAAATTAGGAAGTGTAGACAGTAGCATATCGTGACTATGGCAGGTAGATGCCGACCGCCCAGCACACAAATATCATGCGAAGGAGCGAACCACAACACTGTATTTCTGTTATTAATTAAGTTGCATTACAATGTCCACATCGTCTCTCTTGAAGTCATACACACAAATTACACAAGGAATTTTGTCGATCAAAAAAATTGTCTAAAAATTGAACCTGCGGCTTCTCATTTCACAACCCACACCCCCGCTGCGCCAAAACCCCGTCACGCAATAAACATCACCACAGATTAACAGCTACTGTTGAAAAAACTAACAAGCGAACAAAATCAATAACTATAAAGAACGTGTTATCTGACCATCGGATCGCCAAAATAATTGGCTCCCCATGAATCAATGTATTGTAAATGTTTATAGTCATATCAATGGTATCAGATGTCAGCTCGTAAAGCCGCGTCGTAAACGTGACGGACACGACACGGGGACGACAAGGAGACGTCCCAACCGCGATATTTTGGGGAGAGTTTTAATTGCGCCACATTAAATGCCTGAGACGCTTTGTCGAGCGATAGATGGAATGCCACGTTGGGTTCCTTGGGACAGATTAACCGAAAACGCGATGTTAACTGTCTAAATCCCGATATAGACCAATAAAAGCATTCTGTTTTACTCCACAATATGTTGGATTAGTGGTGCATTCTTTTTTATATTGTTTCAAAATGTTTGAGGATTTTAAACATAATTTCGTAAAGCGCCATTCGAAATAATTTAGGTTTAAATTTATTTATACGAGCAAAACGACTTTGTCTAAGGTGACTACGAAAATAAAGGCTCGTAATAGAGCTAAAATAACTTTAATAGCTACTTCACTGAAACTTCTAACTTAATTTTATTGCTTGAAATCCTAGCGTCTCTCTATCTCTTTTTCTCTTCAGCGACAGGCAGTCTACTGCTGAAATCCTAATACATCATTCTACCTACAATATTATTATAATTTCTTAATGTAACTTACAAATAATTTATATTTTATATATTAATTGCAAAATTACTGATTTTGTTTTGATGGCTGCTGATGGGTAAGCTTCGGAGCATGTGCATAGATAAATATAATTTATATTAGCATTATTCATTTCCAAGTAATCTTTTAAACAATAAAAACAACGTTACTACTTCTAATCACATAATCTTTCAAACAATAAAAAGTAAATGCTTTCAAAGCTTGTAGTAACTATAAAACTATGCATAAGCTAATGATACGGAACACTTATCTCCTACACCGGTTCAAACTCCACATTTATACCCCATACAAATCACTCATCCCTTTCCCACTACACATAAACACGCGCGATAGAAAGAGACAAAATACACGGGCGATAACGCATGCCGGAAATTCGTTAACGAATATGGCAGTGCTTCATTAAATTTTATGTATGTTTGTTTAATGAATGAATGCCTTTTTGAATTTCCATATGGTGTCCCGATGTTTTGTTGGTTCCTTTTAAAATAACTACACTTGATGCCCATCTTGGGATTATTTGGTGCTATTGTTATTTCTGTAATAGTATTTTGGGTTTTGATTTAAATGTAAAGAAGGTTAATATTGTTATTATTTGATTTATCTACAATCATACGATTTCTGTTACTATTGTTAGTTACATATATTTGTTCTTTTGAAATTCTCTGTCAGGAAATCTCATTTTATTATAATTATTTTTTATTAATTGTTATTAGTTATTTATTTATTTGTATCTCAATGCCGAGCATATTTAAGTAAATAGGAAAACGAGGAAGATTTGTCAACAGTTTTTGTCAATCAAGCGAGGCCTACAGTTATTTAATTACGTTTTTATAGCTTGGCTAATTATAAATTATCAGTACTCTTTATAGTAATCTTTGGTATTTCTAAAGCTAAATGGTTGATGTATTTTAAAAGCATTAGGTAAGTCACTCGAATCGAACCAGAATAAAAAAGCAATGCAATAAAACCTCCATTCGCGCAACCTACTAGCATTCGTATGAATGCATTATGAAGATAAAACACAAAAAAATCTTCACACCGACGCTCCGGAAACAAAACGAATATACGGTACGAGCGGTAACACTGCACTTTCTCGCTTAACTAATTCCAATACAGTGAATCTATATATCTATATGAGCCCATATACGTCTCGCTGCAGGTCACAGGCCTCCTTTACAATCGAGAGTCCGATTGAGAGTGATTAGGCCATATAGTCCACCACGCTGGCCTAGTGGAGGTTGGCGAACTTTACATAGTATAGAAATACATACAAACGCTATGGTATGCAGGTTTTTTATATAGGTGTAATGAAACAGAAAATATCAATACATTTTAAACTATGAATTGCGGTTCTACTACTCCAGACAATTTCTTACAAAACAACCATGAGATGGCTATAATAAATAAAAAAGGGTAGTGGAAATCATACGCAGTAGGATTACTTGCCGCACGAAGGCCGCCTTGGTAGGTACCACCGCAATGTCTATTTCTCCCGTCAAACAAATGCGTAAATGCACTTTTGTGTTTCGGTTTGAAGGATATTGTAGCCAAAATAACTACTGAGCATATTGAGACTTAACATCTTATGTCTCAGGATGGCGAGCGCAGTGGAATTCCAAGCATTGCTTTATAATTCAAGGTGCTGTGTGGTTTTGGTACTGTTCATGAGCAGTCGTATCGCTTACCATCAGGCGAATGGCATGCTCGTTGCATTCATAGCAATAAAAAAAAAAACAAAAGAAGCTCCAGTATATAAAACTAATAAATAATTTAATTAATTTAGTAGGCATAAAACTCAGCATTATGGCAACAAGAATTAAGTTCTTAAAAGGATTTCTATTCTATTAAGTAAATAAAGTTTCTAAAATTATATATCCTAGCCATTTTGAGATTAAAATAAAGTTGTGTTGAAGTCAGAGCAGTCGTTTCTAATCTCATTATGGATTCTAGAGCTCGCTTGTGTTATTCTGTCAATGCCAAATGCAGAGGAATCTGATCTGTATCAGCCCATATACGTCCCACTGCAGGGCACGAGCCTACTCTACAATCGAAAGTACGATTGAGAGTGGTTAGGCCATATAGTCCACCACGCTGGGCTAGTGCGGGTTGGCGGACTTACATACCATATAAATTCTTATGAACCGCTATGGTATGCAGGTTTCCTCACGATGTTTCCTTCACCGATTTAGTGCGTGGTGATTGACTATCAATACACACATGACTCCGAAAAGTCAGAGGTGTGCCCTGGGATTTGAACCCGCCACCACCGTGAACATGTTGGCAGCCGCGTCTGGTCCGTTTACCAACAGGCCACCACGCACTTCAAAGGAGGAATCTGATGATTGGAGTTAAACTTAACTATTAGATAATAGTAAAAATTGCATTAAAATAAAACAATGACATCTTATTTTTATACATGAAAATTCTTTTGATGATAAGTGCAGTGGAGCCAATAATGATGGCCTGCTCAAAACTGAATAAACAGACGTGAATTTGAAATGCGTTACACTACGAGTAGTAGATCGGTATGATGGGTTTTGCATTATTGGGTACGGTGGTCGATTCAGTCTATCCGAGATAATACTAATATTCGACCGCCTACTCAAAACAAATACGAATACTTTAGGTGCACGTTAGATAGGAAAAGATATCCAATCTTGCAATAATTGTTATATGTTTCAAAAATTCTTCGCGCCCAATATAAACACACTATTTTAAAACCACACAACAAAAGCTCCATTAATTCTTCAACTCTTCCGTCTCTCTTAATACCAACTGAAAAAACATCTCTAAAACCCTCAAAATAACACCATTTTGCATTCCTCCCATTAACCACGAGAAAAATCGTTAAACATAAGACACCATTAGTGTCATAGCGTCTATTTCCCACCAAGATATTCCCGAATTACCACCATTCATCCATCACTGTGGAATTTTCCACGACACCTAATCCAAGGGGATATCTTAAAGCCGAACATAATCGGGGTGAAGTTAAAAAATCGGCCAAGCGTGAGTTGGACTCGTGGCCTTAGGGTTCCGCACCATACACTTTACAACTGAAAATGTAAATAATCACAAAAATAAAACAATGTTAACTACAATTGTTCAAACTTTTGGATTGGTTCCTATACTTTGTTATGCCTTACTTCTCGCCAAAAAATGTGTTTCTGCGTCAATAAAAAGAACCGAAATATCCTCTTGACAAACAAACAGATGGATAATGAAGTGATCTTGTCAAGTTACTCGTTTCCTTTTTTAGTACGGAACCTTAAAAACTGTTACAATTCGTCAGTTAACGTAATCCGGTCGTCTTGTACGGAGCTTGACAAATATGCGAATGTGATGCGAGCTTATGTTTTTGTTATAATAAAGGTGATATTACAGTGTTAGAAAATAATGCTCATATGTTCCTTAAGTCCTTTTCAGCTGCCAAGGAAGTGGTGATAAAACTGACCATAAAGATCTAATGATAGGATTGTAAGCGTGCTAAAAAAATAAAACCAAAGCTAGAATAATTTAGTACTAAAATTACACAAAAATATGAAGAATTTACTTACGATTTAAATATGTATCGTTAATTTCGAATCTTTATCGGCTGTTCAACACAAATTCAAAAGTATTCATTAGGTTTTCACTACTTTTTATTTAATTTTTACGATTATATTCTATGAATAACATATTTCAATGAATACTTACAAACTTTACGTAACTTCTCTCTTATGAAAATAAATAAAATCAGGATTGACTATGGATAAATATATTTTGTACTATAAACGGTGACATACCAAAAACAATCACCGTAGGGGAAACAAAACAAAGTTAATCAGAGCGTTTCAAGCGGTACTAACATCTCTAAGAGGTTTATCCGCGTCCGATAACACTGTCGCGGAAAAATAAACGATTAAAAATATATCACAAAAGGCGATCCCACCAAAGGACCGACAATAGAGATTCTTACAGTACATTGAGCGTAAAAATTTAGCCGAAATCGAGACGCGAGGAAGAAACGCCGTAATACGTAATGAACTGAGGGCTTTTACAACAAACTCGCTGAATTCGGCCCAAGTAGAAAACGCAAGCGACGTAATTTTTAGACTTATATAGTATATAGTAGAGACATAAAAATTTTACTTGAATTGGAAGAACCGTTACCAAACGCCGCTCTCAGAAATTTAAATAAGTAAATAATGAATGACAAACTCCTCATTCTGACTATAACATATGCTGCAGATAGACCGTAATTTGTTTTAAATATGAGAAACTCTCGATGTTACGTGACCAGTCCCTCATCGCATATGTAAATCCCAAAATATTTGTATCAACACGAAAACCGAACGAGCATCTCATTTAACAGCTGGCGAATTATCCAACTGCACAAGAGACAGTCAGACTAATCCAAATGAAGTAAGCTACGGTTTGTAAGATGCCAGGCTACGACCAAATTCGTCTGTAATTTGCGTCGATGCGCGAGCCGCGTTCAAAGCTAAAACCTCCTTATTTTGCTCGAGAGCACAAAGGCGGTATCACTCAACCGACCCGCGGACCCGAAAAAGTACCAGCCCTTTGAAACCAATCCTTTAATACTAATTGAATCATAATTTGGGAGGCAGAAAGTTTCTTTTTATGTAAATCTTTTGCCCTCTGAAGACTTAAGGGTCTGAGAAATGTGATCGTAATAATCTGCGGGTTTGTTGCGTCCGAAACGTCTGTACCATAATCTGGATTATATTTTGCCTCGTTTCTATTTTTCTTTGTAATGATTATACCAATGACCTCTATTATTGATAATTTATTATTCAGCGGATTAGTGTTTTTGAATTTTTATTTCATTTCATATGAATCTACTTTATTTTATTTTAAAGAGAAATATATTTTTGTAGTTCATTCGAAGATGTGGGCCGAAGGCATAGTATAGGTTCGTAAAAGCTTATATAGACTTTAATAATATTGAATGCGCACTATCAGTGAATTGCTGTCTCCCTGTAACACACTCACTTTTTTTATTTCCGATGCAAGATGAGGCTTACTTTTTATTACAAATTTCGTAAAATTAAGCTTAAAATGTCATTACCACGTATTTTATACTCGTCATTGAAAATCCCCGCCTTGTAATTCTGAAGCACTCTATACTTTTATCACGAACAACCATTTTATTAAACACACGTACTTAGCATTCCATTAACGTTTTATTTTTCCAAACAAAATGTATATGTATGTAAGTTTATTCAGAAACAGGCTGTTAGGCCATTGTATGGAGCGGGCGGTTAAGGCGTCGCTTCGTAATGGACTCAAAATTACCATATCAATGCGACAATGTAGGTACACATACAGGACAATTTATACGGCGAATTTTCCTGATCTTTGTATTTATATCAAAATATTTATATTAATCCATTTTTATTATATTTATTGATTAATAGCGTTTATTATTACACCATACATTACGTTATTATATTTAAATAATCTATACTGAATTTACCAGCAATCATAATACATCTACTCGGAATATGAGAATTTTAGCTTAAAAGGGTTTTACAATGTCATCAATATAACATACCTAAGCCGGCGTGGCCAACACATACTGTGCCTCACGCTTGTAACCCAAAACCCCTTTCAACTAAACAGCTTGTTTGCTATATTATACATCACTTTTTGAACTGATCGTATACTCCACATGTCACATTTCCCGCTCCACAAGCCAACCCTTGCAGAATCAAAAAACAATTTAGCATACACGGCGACATAAATCTCGCAAGACAATTTCCGAAATTTTTCCATCACAAAGATTTACACGAAGTCATCTCGAGTGAAGAAAATCTCGCACAATTCCATTATCGATCCCTATTTTGGTTCAATTTGCGAGATGCGCGGGCGAGCGCAAGCAATTTTCAAAGTTAAATGAAAATATCGGGGCGGGAACGGCTGCCTTCAGGTAGCCTTCGCATCTGCGACAAGTAAAACTCCACCTTGTTTTTCGGGTTAAGTTTTTGAAATTGGATAAAGATGTTTATATATAATTTTAGGGTTAAGATTTCTTTGTAGAACAGTTCTCGTCGGTTGTAAATATTTCTTTCGTAATAATCAGTCACTTATTTGCCACTGCTAATCAAGTTATTTCTATTATCAGTATCAGTATTTCATATTGCATCATTACCATCAGTCTAATAATTCATCAGCTTATTGATCCGCACGCATCAAGTTAATAAACTGGAACTATAATTAGACTCGCCTTTGCCTAAAATTACAATGCAATATTTAAAAAAACGGCAGCACAAGTGTAACTCACATACTCGATAAAAACAAAACATCTCAGCCTGCAAAGAAGACGTCACTATAAAAACGCAACGAGTTAAATTATAATAAGTAAACAGCGCAATGGAAACTGTTCGCTGAATGGCTCGTTAAGCTCCGTTTACGCTGTTAGCTCTTCATTTGCACCTTAAAGCCACCGGCCCGCATTGTTAGTGCTGTGCGATATCGATATTTCATCGATGCGTTTTATCGACACAAAAGGGTGCATGAAATTCGCCGCACAGAGACAAATTTTTATATCGACTTTTTGTTAACAAAATTCGCTGTTGTGCCGGTTTTTGTTTTCACTTATCAGTTGGGATATGTGGGGGTTAAATAGTATGGTGTATAAGCATACATTTTTGTTGTTTTTTTAAATTCTTCATAATAAGCTTTTGATCAAGTGCGTGGTGGCCTGTTAGTAAACGGACAAGATGCGGCTGCCAACAAATTCACGGTGGTCGCGGGTTCGAATCCCAGGGCACACCTCTGACTTTACAGAGACATGTGTATATTGATAGTCAATCACAGCGCACTATAACGGTGAAGGAAAACATCGTGAAGAAACCTACATACCATAGCATTTTCTATGGTATGGAAAGTCTGCCAACCCGCACTAGGCCAGCGTGGTGGACTATATGGCCTAACCACTCTCAATCGTATTCTCGATTTGAGAGGAGGCCCGTGACCTGCAGTGGGACGTAAATGGGCTGATACAGAAGCTTTTTATCTGTGGACAGATTTTTACCGTCGATGTCAAACAAAAACGCTGAATTCAGTTTTATTTTTCTTAAATGGCTCTACTTAGTAAGCATACAAATCTTTCAAGAAACCCCGAAAGAGTAGAATAAGTGAAGCAAAAAATTAAAGATAGACGTATAATTATGTTTTTCGCTTTTAAAAATATTTGGTAAAAATGTATGTACATAAATTATGAAATAAACGGTTGATCACTCAATTTGCTGCCGTTTTTGTTCGAATGTACGTCCGGTTAATTTAAAAGGGCCCACAATAAATATCCCGATGTACTGGACTTTTTGCCCAATTTTATTAAATGTTACGACATGAATCAAAAAATTTAAACGCTTTTTGCGATGTTGTTTCTGAAATTATGGACTGCAGTAATATGTTATTTAATGGCTGTGAATATATAACCTTTGTGAAATAGCAGTTCAGCTATAGACATACTTTGTCGCCTCCTAACTATAGCTCTTAACTACAATTGTATTTGTTTGGACAAAGATTGTGATGGTCTAGATTCGAATCCAAGTCTTGTTTCACCAATGTAAATAAATAATGTAGTTGGATCTTATATCAATAAAGACACCCAACGGTCGCATACATAGGTCCTGATCCCACATTAATATCGAGTCTTGTATCGTATTAGGAAATACGAGAGACATTTCGGTCTCACAAACACCCAGACTCGAAACGAATACATGTGGTACACACAAACATTTCTCTCGGTGCGGGGATCGAACCCGCGGCCTCTCGTTTAACAGCCAGCGTCTAACCAACTACGCCACGAAGGCTGCTAATATTCTTCAATACAAGTATTTTTCACGAAATATTAATATCAGCAAATGTCTACTCGTATACTCTGTTGAATATAAACTTCTTCATGTAACAAAGTTATTAATTAAAATTACAACCAACATTTGAAAAAACTCTTTCCCCAATTCTGCATACCTTCATCATTTATCCATAATAGCCGGTATATATAATTTAAAAGCCAACAAGACTCCTGGCCTGGTTTAATAACTGCGTTGTCGCCACCTGGGCCCGACAGCTTAACGTGCTCCCGGCCACTCCCGGGGAACGAAAACACACTAAATTTTGGCACTCTGCTTGCTTGTTTGATACTTGAACCTTTATGGATGTCAATATAATTATTTAGTTTTAAATATCATGTAATAACTTGTCACTTTTATTTAGAACTATTAAGGGAATAGAAATCATCAGGAAACCTGCATAGCATAGCGATTTTGCAAGAATTCTATGGTATCAGTGTGTTCCTTCATTGGTTTATTGATTATGATCAGTGAGACTAAGATCACAAGAAATTTAGAGATTGTCTGAACATATTTGTATGAGTGCGTGGTGGCCTGTTGGTAAACCGACCAGACACGGTTGCTAACGATTTCACGGTGGTCGCGGGTTTCAATCCAAGGGTCCACGTTTGACTTTAAAAGTCATATTGTGTGTATTTATATTCAATCACCACACAGTAAATCGGTGAGATTTGAGACGACGTGTATGTCTCTTATCGGTGTATTATTCGACACAATACTTTCTCAAATTTTGCCTCAAATGGTATCATGAAAAATCATTTAAAAACTCAACCACCTTATACACAAAACCTCTTACAATACACCAACAACGACCAACATCAAAGCTGCTAAAGCGTTTCCGCGTACAAGAATAGAGAAACTTTAAGAGTGATAGCAACAAAATCAAATTCCGTCCTTACAATGTGCTACCTCTGAAAATTGCTGAAAAGAAGTTGTTAACAAAAATACGGGAAGCGCGCGGCGCCTGCGGCGTCCTGATAAGGCGAGGGGATCTGCGCTAAGCACCGCTGGGAACAGCCTGAATGCGGTCTAGGGCATAGGAGGAAGCGATTTCAAAGCAGTAGTAAATAATAAAATAGTAATAGTAGTAATAAACCTGACGGAAGCCTATGTTCAGTGAGAGCTATTTTCTGTGGCTGAAGAGGGTGAGTCGTAATTTAACACTTGATAGCAGTAGTAGTTATATTATTGTAAGCCTATTTTCAATTGGATTTTCTGTAGATAAATAGGGAGGGTAGTAATACAACACTATTATAATATAAAACTGCCTACAAATGCATAAGCTAATCAAGTTACGTTGCAAAAAAAAGCTTTTTATCTGATGGAATATGACAATCTACGCCAAAAGTATCTGTGAAATCGAAAACGAATTGCCAGCTTTTGAAAACGAGGTTGGTAGAGGGGAGAAAAAGACATTAATATCATACTAGTTTAAACTATAGAAACGACACAACCAATATTTACCGCATTATTTACTGAAAATATAAAATCGCTTCGTCTTCTAACTTAATCCCCACACTCAATCATCCTGTTATAGTAAAATCGCTAAAATCTCGCGCCTCGTGCCGCATATCTCAAAGTATTTACAACCTGTTCACAATAGCTGAAGATTTCCGAAGATGTAGCGGTTGTTTTCAAAGAGAACGTGTATTGATGAGTTAATTAACGAATATCGCACATCTCCCTCCTTAATTATTGTTTTAATGACAGTGCCTACTTTTAAATTGGTTATTGATTTTAACAGCCTTATGAGGAACTTATGCCTCCGCGATACAGGCTACTACCTAGTGAGAAAATAGCTGATAATTTTTATTGATGTACAAAAAATATTACAATTATTTTATATTTTTAGTGACGTAGATGGACAAGCTTATTGGAAATGAATACTTATTATTATTATAAAAGTTGTATTGTAATTGCTATTCGCTTCTGTAATTTTAGAAGCATAGTATTTTAGCTGGAAGGATATTTGCATATGCATGCATCAACCTATATACGTCCCACTGTAGGGCACAGGACTTCTCTGCATTCGAGCTTAGTGCGGCTTGGCTGCATACGGATTGTGATGAAAATCCGTGAGGTATCAAAATCATTCTATATTTGCATAGTTTCAACAAGGATAGCATTGTATATACGCTTGACTCATCATTGGATAGTATATTTAAATCATACTACAATTGGCATCAAGTGATTGCTACCAATTCTCATATTAAGTCTCATTATCCTCAATATTTCCTCAATGTCTTTTAGAATTACACAACCGTCTCCGTATTTCACCACTAAACAACGCCAAGTCCATACAAAAAATAGTCCAACATATCAAGTACACAAAACAATAGAAGCCGAGCTCTGAACACTTCATTCCATGGATTCCATTAAAACTCTTCAGCCGGCGTACTCGCTTTTTTCTTTTTCATCAACAAAAGAGTACTCGTGGTCCCAAAAATTGAGTTAATCTTATAACTTTGTGTATAAAGTACAATGAGAGACGAAAGACAATAAAGAAATTAAATTACAACCTGGTTTCTTTGTAAAAAAAATATAAAGAACTCGCCAGAAAGTTCGCTGAATGTTACAACAGTATATTTCGGCGTCTAAATTAGTTTCATAATTTTCTAAGTTATTTGTTCTTGCGCAGTAAGTTTGGGTAAAAGCCTTTTATTAATGTGAAAAGGTGTGTATGTAACGAAATGATTCTCACCTGTATTGTGACCATTCTAGCAGAATCTTTGATGTCCTCCCACTGGAAACGATATCCCAACTTTGATATCTTAAAGTCGAAGCAATCTCCAAAGCAAAATAGGTGGAAGACCCTTGCTCAATGAATCCCGACATCAAGGGCTAAAAATTAATAAATAAAATGAGCTTCAACTTGAAGACAGTGCTGACACACTCCTATTTGGCAGAACAAATAGTGAAAGCGGTAGTGCCTACCAAGCCAATTCTTTGTATTCAAATACCAGAAAAAAATAAAGTACTCCACAATGAACTATAGCTATAGAACGCACGCGTCATTGCGATCACGACAAAAAACAACCCAGAGCAATAAAATCGCCAATTTCCGAACGCAATTCCGAAAGAGATAAAAATTAGAAGCGTCATAAATCACAGACCAGGAAACGAACAAATATAAAAATTACGTATGAAATATGCTTTAATGTGAAGCGACAATGCAGCCCTCGACAAGGCGACACGGCGACAGGCGACAGGGCGACAGTGTGCGTGTCCCATATGCACGCGCCGCTTGTGGCCCACACAATACGCCCCCCTCCAACACTGTTGCTAGTGACAGTACATTTGTCGCCGACACGTCTGCGCTTGATGTTTGGATTTTAACTTTTAATACAATTTCACTATTGCAATTCAAGCAATTGTGCAATGGGGGAGTTTATTGTTTAGGATTTTTAGATGGACGCTCAGAGGTCTGCGGTTTGATACTGATTTACACCCTGTTTAGAAATAACGAGTATATTTTTAGTTAAATTGTAAGAAAACACTCATACCTTAGAGATCTTCTCAAGAATTGCTAAGGCATTTGATATTACCACCAATTACTTAATGGATTTCTGTAAACATTAAAATTCTTAGGAAATAAACATCCATGACGGTTAGTTATTATTGACCAATTTTTTAGAAATAACGAGTATATTTTTAGTTAAATTGTAGGAAAACACTCATAAATTAGAGATCTTCTCAAGAATTTCTGAGGCATTTGATATTACCACCAATTACTTAATGGATTTTTGTAAACGCATTTTCTTAATAAAGAAACATGCTTGACGGTTAGTTATTATTGACCAAATGTTTTGTTTTCGAATAAATTGCAACATAAAGATATCTGTATTAGCAACTACAAATACCTTATAAAAATACACGTTCAATCCAATTCTGAACGAAATAAAACAGCAACAAACACGAATAAGATTTGATCGTCAAAAGTAGCTTACATCTCGCATCGAGTCAATACATCGCGATCCATTATATTTCGAATCAAACGCTCTCACACCTACAGGGCAAAGTACCAAAAATCTGGATCATCCTAAATTAGATACGGGTAACGAGACTTCCTGAGCTATAATGGGTTTTCTTTGCTAAGGGTGGAAACCAATTTCGGCTCTAAAACATCGACATCTTAGTTGAAGATAATCCGCGGAGGCGGTAAGCATCTTAACGTTTGTTGGGAGACGTTTACACACGTACACTGTTCGTGCTGATTTCTTGTCGTGATCGGGATTACAGTGTTCATTTTTGGAACTAGGGTGATTGTATCGTATGCAAAGGCTTGGATGGTTTCTGAAGCAAGAATACTCCTTTTGACCTTCTCTAGGGAATAAATTAAGAAGGCTTCATAGATGAAGGCAGCGGCTTATTTTAGCCCTGCGCATTGTAGGGTCTATGAGCAACGGTAACCACATACCATCATGCGCCTCTTGTTAGTCTGCCTATAGCGGCCGACCCCCGAGGATTTTCTCAGAGATCTTTCGACAATGATTGTCTAAAAAGAAAGTAATTACGTCTAGTGACGTATCTTACTTAGGGCTTATTTTTTTGGAAGTGACATCATTAAACGTCCACATACAAGGTCAACGTGATGAAAATTGCAAAACGGATGCATTCTTCCAAAATATTGTGCGTTTTTTTTTTCAACAAATCTTAAATTATTTATTACTAACGCGTAAAATCCAGACATTGTTGAAATATGTATAGCCTAAAGAGCATATTACGCAGAGTCATACTCATTGAACGAAGTGGTTCGTTGTCAATTCGGACACGTAAATCGTAAACTGGATATTTGGTCAGCTTTACCGAAATTGTAAATATACTGTACAGGTTTTTGATTCGCAAAGTTTGGTTCTGTAGAAAATTTTGCATTTTAATACTTATTTATTATACGATTGTTTAGAAAATCAGGACATTGTAGTGGGAAATGATTTTGAGCTAAAACCTTTACATCTTTTGCATTCTCAAGTAAAATATATAATGTATCAAAGCATATTGTAAGCTTTTCATGGATCTTATTTCCACACAGTATAATAATATGCAGGTAATCAATTTTACCAATTAAAAATCTACCTATGCGTGATATATATACACGTATATGTGCATTACTACATCAAAAATACGTAAACATAGTTACTAGGTCTTATTATTATGAAAGAGTAATTTGTGTGGCTTTATAAGTATAATTATTGGTTAATGTTTACAATTACAATACAACAGCAATCATGAAATGCATTAATCATAATTAATATTAATTTTAGTATTGCAGTTGTTTAAACGTTCGCATTTGATTTCCTGTAATGATAAAAGTTCTGCTATATTCTCAATGAGGTCAATAATCTCAGCGATAACGATGTGTGTACTGTATTTAAAATCATTTATTTAGGAATACATAAATCAGTCAATAATATCATTACTTTGGAATGGCGACATAAATATTTTTGAAAATATACGCTGAAAAAATATTAATAAAAACAGCTCATAAAAGGATTCCAGTTATTTGACGGCAAATCGGACCTTTTGCGAAATAATTGTATCACCGAATTTCCAATATCACGAGAGCAAATACATGGTGTTATTTTTTTGCTCCGGCAGCCGATTCACAAGACATACGCCGGATTACTGAGGGTAGTCGAATGTTTTCATAAGTCGTACAAATATTATTTTCGATGGCTGAATTAGTTTGATCCCCCGCCGATAATCCCGTAACGTAAATACGAAGCCGGTGTACTGTATTACCATATTTTTACCTTTTACCGAGCGCCGTTGCATTATTTATTGAGAAAAACTTTTATATTTTCACAACATGAACAGATGCTAGGATCACCTGTGGAAGGGCTATTAGCATATCTTTGCGGCGTGTTGTGGACTCTATGCTTTTTGTTTTAAGGTACTTTTTGTTTCGCGCGTCCCGCGGCTCGGTTTATGTGTTTGTTTTTATAGAGCTTTGTAATCGGCTGTGTAATTTTCGTCGGTGGATCGCGTCTAGCCGAAATGTTTTATTCAAACTTGCAGTATCCACGATGTATTTCAGCTTTTCTAACGTTTGTTTATGGATGTTAATGAGCCATTGCGATGGTGCATCGCGTGTCTGAGTTTTTCATTGCATTTTACGAGCTCCCCTTTCGTTTGGTCCGTTTTCCTTTTTGAAGTTTGTGCTTGTTAGAGGAGCTAGCTCCTTCTTTTATGGATGATTTTTAAATTGTATATATTTGTGTTGTCGGGTAATAACTGCGTTCAGTGAAGATGCCTTATTTTTATTTATTTTTTTGTCAGAGCTTTTTTCGTTTGCTACAAAAATTATATTAAACACTGTATTAAAAACTCAGTTTGTTGAGTATATTTTCCATTAAAATATTTGTATATAGCTACTAGCTCCTTATATTATTATTAATAGTACTAAATAGTAAACGAACTAAATTGTAATGTTGTCTGTAAATAAGTTTTAATGTACTCATATTGCTTTTAATGTCTTAAAATAATCAGTTCGTGTTTCTGGGGAACTTTCTTACGCCGTTTCTTCTTCACAGTTACAAAACGTTCCAAAACGGTGGTAGGAGTAATTAACGACTCAAAATAAATAATAACTGATGCAACTATTTAAATGTAAATTCTTATAATTATAATGTAAATATAATTTTGATTTTATAAAATCACCCACATTCACACAAGAACGTTAAAATAAATTATACATTTGAATAAATATTTAATTGCACGAAAAGAAATGTATTTAAATGATATATTTCGTTGTTTGTTTCCAATCAGTTGTAAAACGAGGAATTGATATAATTTACACCCAATGCAGTGTTGGTTACAAAGAATTTTAATGATATAAATATTCGAGTGGAATTTCGGTAATCCATAAAATTCTGCTGGTCTGGAATATTCGATATTCAAGGTAATATTTATTACGTAATGGATATCTTTCATTTATATTTTTACAAAAGTCGATGCGATGAAATCAGTCGCTGCATTCATTTTTTAAGTCAAAAATTATGATTGTTGCTTTTAATAACAAATCTAATTGATGTCAGTCAGTAACATGCTTCTCATGTTTTTTTAAAGTTAGCTGTTATCCAATTTTTTTTATTACGATCAACTCAAAAAATATTAGGATCAATTGAAAATTTATTTTTTTAGATACCTGCCTTCTGCATGCCCGATATTTAGAAAAACTACGTTTGATCCAATATATCTTAAAATCTATCCTAAATTAGAGGAATACAATTCACAATTTTCATACATCCACATAATCTTCCATCTTAGCACACCTACATTCGACATCAACAAAGTCTATCGCAGAAAAAATGGTCACACGCACAAATTTCGGACCCATGCCCATTCACTGAAAACTCGTGTGGAGTCAGCGCGGCGCAAATGTTGTAATGGCATGTCTGCAGTGGACAGCGTTGCCGGGCTGTTTGAACAGTTAACTGGATTGGCTCGCACCACTCATTTATTCAGCAACACCGGTGGCCCACTTACATCACCTGACCAACTTTTCCACTTGTTTACAATTCGCATTTTTCACGTATTAATGAGTTGGGCTTTTTTGCCGTCACTCTGGGTTATTGCATTGCTGTTTATTAATGCTGGTTCATGTATTTTAATCCACAATTAAGTTCCTTTTTCAAAAATTGTTAGATTCATTGCTGTTACGTTACCATTTGCTAGAACCAATGGTATTTAACCAGCAATAATATCCAATAAAATCTGTGCATTAGCTTTTTTCAATTACATAAATACTCTATTATATGACGTTTTCGTGCTAAATTAAATTATTTGTTTTAATCATATCCTAATCCCAAACTAGTTTTTCTGTCATATCAGTAAGTAAACATTGCTGTGCCATAAACTTTATAGACATTAACCACTAATATCTAACCAGCAGTGGTTACAAAATCAATGCATTCTCTCTCATTGGGAAAATCAATTAATGAATTAACAACAATACTTCATACCGCATCTTTGAGCGTCGTAAAAACGTTTCGGTGCATCCGGACAAACCGTCAAATTGCCACTCCAGCTGTTTAGTAATCTGAATCAACACGGACACATGTTTCGCTTCCGCCTTTCCGGTTTTATCTTCTACCGGAGTTTTTTTTTCATTCATAATAGTTTCTGCTATATTTGTGAGTTATTTAAAATAGCTACTATCGGTTTCATGTTTCTATTTCATGCTATTTATGAAGTGAATGAAAGTAATTATAATTAAAACTAGTATGGAAAGCAAATATTTTTCTTACGCCTCTTAACATATTTTACTTTGCTCTACAAAAAATATCCTAAGAATAAATGAATAGAAACATGTTTACTTCAACTATTTTTATTTTTACTTTGACCTTTTGCGTAAACCTCTTTTTCAATATGTAACGAAACTTCAAAATGTTTTGCAGTGAGGACATTTCTAGGAAACGTATACCAGCTCTACCGCTCTTGTTCAGTTTTATGACAAATTTATGACAGAAAAGCAGAGTGCACTCGGGCTTAAAGTTATGTATGTTCCCAAATCAGGCAACCTGCATTGTCTAGGTTGGTTAATTCGAAAGACCAGCAAAATTACAAGTCACTTCTTTCTGCAACATGAATAATAAAATCTACTCCTACAGCGTTGAACTAGAAGCTAGCTGTGAAATAAATGTTGTAGCTTCAATCACTGGACAAAGAGAAAAACTTTTTTAAATTACTGATGGTCACGATTGTTGCCGATCATGAACATTTACAACCTTAAACCTGTTAACCGGGCAAGACGTATAAATGCGTCAAGCGCAAACAATATCGGGTACGGGTATGACGTATGAATACGTCGTCAAAAATTAATGTGCGCCCTGGAACGGACAGGAGTTTATTTCTCGATCCACTATGATATTACATCACCGATGCGTGTCTCGTTATGAATTGACATGTCCTAGCGAAACAATACGCGCCCGGTACATGTTGCATAATTTGAACGGGAACTCCCCGGTTAACAGGTTAAAATCATTGCTGCCTAACAATTTCTCAAAATGAAAGGAGAAATCGACGGACAATTTCTCCTGTCAAAATTCTTCTGTCTCCTGAACAAAAGTAGAAAAAAAAACATGAGTCCTTCTCAACCCTTTATCATTTACATAACCATGAATCTAGAGATAGCAATAAATGCAATTATCGCAGCAATACGCACGTGTAGCGATGTGCAATAAGCGTTCGGTATCACGACTGGATAGGGTATTAACATTTGGCGTCAAATAGCCCCGGGATTAATTCCTCACCCGTGTACCCGATATCCAGATTGTCTGTATTATGAATTGGCTAAATTGATTTTGGTGCGGCTTAGTGGAATTACCGGTGGTGGATACCCGTAGTTGGTCAAGATGTAAGTGGTTGTTAAAACTAGTGATGGCTACTGATATTATAATTCGAATATTTTGCAAATCTGTTATCGACATGTTTGTATATCCAGTCATGCGAGTAAAGTAATCAGTACGTAGCATCAATACGAGTATACTAATATGTACATTTATTGTTTGGGTTTCTTATTCTAATCGACAATGCCAGAGATCTGAATTTTAAAATAACGGTATTTCGTACGAACTTTTTCCTTAGTTCACCTGTTTGACACAGTCTCTGTGGCGCTGTTGGTTAAACGGCTGTGAAACGAATTAGAGGACTATTCGAGGGTTCAATCCCTGCACCGAAATCAATATTTGTGTTTTCTGCAGGTATTTGTTTCGCGTCCGGGTATTTGAGACCGAAAAGTCTTTCGTAGTTTCTGATACCCACGACACAAGACTTGATCTTAGTGTGGGATCAGGACTATGTATGTGACTGTTGGGTGTATTTATTTATTTACGAACGCTCTTTTTTCGTCAACTGATATAATGTCAAATAATAGGTCAGAAGCTCCAGTATTCACACGTCATATGTATATTTATTATTCGTACATTCTAAATTAATATTGTATTATAACTCTATAGTACATGTGTATGTTTCAAATCCACAATTTAACAAAATATTATTTCTTGTTACAGGTATGTTGGCTGATAACATGGTAAATAAATAACATGTAAAGTTACTATATAATTGTATGCATTATATGGCAACCATTGCGTATAATATTTATTTTATATTACCCCAACGTCTACCGTTATTCGGATAAAATAAGCATTGAAGCAGAAAATAAAACATTTGATACTGCTACAACGTTACTACAATATTACTGATGAAATCTAATATTTTCTAGGCTCTAAAATCTAGGTGGAGTATCTCTGTTAGGTCGATACCCCTATAATATTATCTATTCATAACCAGATCCACTGGCTAAACCAAAAACTTACCATTCTGCCTATTATGATGATCGCACTGAAACCTGCATATATTAGCGATTTGTAAAAATTTCTATGGTACGTAAAATCCACCAACCCTCACCAGGTCAGCGTGGTGGACTGTATGGCTTAACCACTCTCAATTGTATTATCGATTACAGAGTAGGCCTGTGCCCTGCCACGGAACGTATATTGGCTGATATTAGCCAGGCGGGCAAAATAAATATCCACCAGCAAATTCAAAAGCGTTCCCTCCAATACAAACACAAAAAAAAACATATTAAAATGTGATTACATCCCACATATCGTGTGCTCGAATCTCAATCTCCAAAAAATCTACGCAAATACGAGACTCAAGGACGCGCTGATTAAAAAGCTGATAGAAATTCGTCAGATGACAAAGAATGCTTTGCTCGTGACAGCGTGGTTATATCAAACGCATTTGTGAAGTTAATTCTCGCTAACAGTAACGCATTGTTTGACAAATTCGCTTTTGTTGCGATCGACGGCGTGCAATTTGTGATACGCTTCGTGATAAACTAGGATAGTTTTGAAGCGTTAATATTGTTTCGGATTAGGTAGGAAGGGTTAAATTTGGATATTCGTACAGGTATGTGATTCATGGCAATCTTGTTTGATTGTGGAGGTTGTAAAACCTATAGTAGTGAAGTGAAGTATGCTACGTTTTAGGTCAACCTATCTTCATCTTAGATTTGGTTGGACTAAATATCTATGAAAATGACAACTAAAAATCATGAGCAATGCTTTTAAACATCAAATCTTGTCGTGCCTATCAATATTGCAGAATACTATCCCTAATTTTATAAAAGAAATCGTATAAAATCCACTCGAAAACAGAAAAAGAAAATAATGAATAAAATATAACTTGAAAGAGCATTAAACATTTTTAATTAATATTCAAACACGATAAATAAATACAAATTAGTCTGTGCGGTGACGTTTATGTTGTAGTACGTTAATTGGCTTAACTTTTAGTTATTGACTAACATTTATCCGCTTGGCGTCGTTGGGACTGATTAGCTTAGACTTTGATTGAAAACTTTTCTGTAAATAAACTGAAACGCCGGTTTTACTTGGAGTTTTTATCTAGGCTGGAGGATGGTTTTATAAAACAAAATTCATTTAAATTTAACATTTTTAAATACTTTTCTATATTTGAATTTGATAAACATTTTAATTTAAAAATATAATGTATTTTTATGTGTTGTGGTTCAATTAATTTAAATCTATAAAAGTAACATCAAAATTATGTCGAAAAATGGATAAACATTTTTGCCCTTTTGTGATTTCTGCTTATAAAAGTACTTTCATAAATGGATAGAAAGGTTTTAACTTAATAAATGGGGAGAAAACTTTATGACGTAAAATTATTATAGTAAAAATAAAACAGAAAAATAAAATCGAATAAACTTCGATTCCATTACTATTAAATCGTGCATTATTTAGCAATAAAACCATATATGTGTATACTATAAATAGGGTTTTTATTGTAGTCAATTTAGGATATATTTTCTCTAGATTAATAAGAATATAGTCTCCTATTTAATACGTGAAACACGCATATTCTTTCCAGCCCTAATATTCGAACTAAGCCTAAAAATAACGTTATGGTTCAACATAGTTCTTGACAACTAACTAACCTCTCCAATTCCATGCTATTATTAGCAATCTCCAATTCTAATAAATATCCCGATAAATAACTCTTCGAAGTTGGCTATTCTCCTCAAATTAAAATCGAGTACCTATAACAATTCAATTTCATCATTTTCTTATTGTGAAATAAGCTGGACGTACAAAATGAGACGTAACAAATAACTTCGAGTTCCAACAATGAACCATAGTAAACGAAACTCGAAACAGGCCCGTTGCCTAAAGAATGAACCCCTGTACCAAATGAACAACTCTTATCAAACAAAACAGCAGTCTCCCAGCAAAGTTCCTACTTATCTAACTACAGATTCCGAATCAGTCTCAACTTTATAGACCTTGCTGAATGGGAAAAAAGTCGGCCCTGTTTTAATTACTGGCTTGGCGGACACCGCCACTGCCAGACGAACTGGCCGCTTTAATTTTATACTGTAATTAGATTTTTTTCTCCGGCAAACCAGGATATCGGAGTCATTAACTGGTTTCGAGACATAGCCAATTTCTCGTTGAACTAAAATACGTCAAACGCAGCGGCGGAAATTGCGTGATGGGCGTGCTGTACTTATCTATATTTAATGTTGTATCATTGTATCAAAGTGGTTTCAAGTTGATACAGTTTTGGAAGCAATTATGGCTTAAGTAAAAGTTATCAGTCCAATTAAGTCATTTAAATAAAACAGATTATCAGTTATATCTTGCTCACCATGTATCGCCCATTAAACGTTCCTTTTACGGTACCTAATTCTTTTAATTTATGTACATCTCCAGGCCCTTAAAAATGTATATTTGTATGTATATAGGCGAATGTATATAGGCATGTATGCAATGTATATAGGCGAATCTTGCAACAGATTTTTCTCCGTAAACTACCTACAATATACAACTTTGTGTCATGGGTATAAGTCACTTTAATGATAATATATTGAGACTTAAGAACTAATATTTGTTCATAATTATCTGATGTTGCAATTAACTTCTACGCGGACTATCTTCTATGTAGAAACCTACGTGTATTTGATACATTATTATCCCTTTGTTACAAAAAGATGATACGTTTATAACCCTAAATTAATGAAGTCACGCGCTACTTTCCATCTACAAGAAATTCTTTAAAACATCCAACCACAATAAAGAACTGATAATTACACAGCTAATACCAACGCCTAAAAGCATTACAGCCATTTACATCTTCATGGAACGGCTCAGAAGTCCGATGGTTTCAATTGCGGCGCGACGGCTCAAGGCGATGCATTAACATAATTGCAGCGGCTGTATTGATTGGCCAGCTTGCGGGCAGCGGAGCCTACCGTAGAACAAAACGCTAGAGACACTAGTAGCTGGGAATACTTGGTTTTAAGAAGGAGTACAAAGGATTAATGGAAGAGATGTTGGATACGGTGTAAGTGTAAAGTTCAGAAATGAAAACTTTAACAGAAACATTATTAGGACTATTTTGCCGACATTAATCATTTTAGCAGCTACATAGACCGGGAAGAATATAAACGGACACGATGCGATCGTTATAAATGTTGCGAATACAAATGTGGAGATATTTTTGATATTATTTTGGATTAAAACGATATACATAATTGCAGTGGTTGTATTGATTGACCAACTTAAAGCCTTCCAAGGAACACAATGCTGGAGACACTAATAGCTGGCAGTGCTAATTATTAAGGACATGATCCCTATATAAATGGTAACAAGATGGCTGTTAAAGACGGACTAAGTATAGAGACCGGAAAGAAAAAACCAATAATGGAAAAGGGGAACGATGCAATCACGATTAATGTTGAAGCCAGCATAGATGCACAAGATTTAAAAACATCAAAAATTGAACTAAATGTTTTCAAAATTATTTTTGACTAACTTCAATGTTCCCTAATTTGACTATACATCAAAGAAAGATAAGCATCAAGTGAAGATGATATTGCAGGTCTGGTCGAATATGTATGCACACAGACTGAACCTCAAACAATACATTATATATGTCACTATTATCAGCTCCCCACCAGTGTGCAGCGTTCATTATCCAATCAAACACACCCATCTATTTAGCTATATGAGTATACATAAAGTCCATATTTCACAGCATAAATAAATTATAATGCCGGCTCCACGGCGGCCGGTGTGCGATTTGTATCGGTAGGCGTTTCTCGTCAGTAGTCGACGGTGGCAGCTCTGAGATATGATCACGACTAGCATTATGGGGGCCGGCAGCTTAACATAATAGCTGCTTTGCTCTCTTCCTATCGCGAAATTGAATTATACCAATAGCGGTGTGTGTTATCGTTTAATATTGTCGGCGTGAATTATTGCAGCTTGTGAGAATAAAATGAGTGGGTGGTTTTGTACTAGCATTAATAATATCGATGTGAAAAGGATAAACGAATACACCAGACTTACAAATATACGGAGATGTTGTAGAACATTCTGAATTCCACAGTACCATGAGTAGTATATGTGTCTACCACACGTAAAATATTCTCGCCGTGGAATTGACCTCAATACCTTTGTTTTTATAGCCCTTTTTAACTAAGGCTTCGTGAAGCGTTGGTGGCTATATTATTAATGATTTATAATAGAGCTTAAAAATCTTCTTAACATCATTATTCACATTTTAGAAAGGCGTTTAAACGTTATTACCGCAAAACACAAACGTTTCAATATTTCCCGCATAACTTTTATTTTCCATCTAACCTACGGGAGAAATGGTCCAAAATGAAATTACGTTATATCCTTATTAACGGTAATGTCCATACCGCCCGCCTCTCCCCAGTAAAGCGCACTGAGGAATAAAAAGACGTTGTGAATTCTATTAAAATAATCTTCAGCAACCGAAGGTAAGCGAAATCAGCGGAATCTGCTCAGAATTGCCAAGACTTAATGGGGAGACGGGGGACCAGGCCTGCCAGCCCAGCGCGAAATAAGCACAGAAATTCACTTAAACAATTTCCAGAGATTTTGTCACGCGCTAGTTTTATTTCAGCGGCTTAGTTTTACACTTTGCCGCCGCGATTTGCAGTCTAGACAAGGGTATTTGCTTTAATTTGCTCTAAGCTGCTACTCATATTCACCTTAAAATGGATTATGATTTTTGTCCAAAATATTCTTGTAATATTGCCATAGTAAGAATTGCCATTTTGCAAGTAATCCAAGAAAAATCTCTTATTCGTATTTGCTATCCTTGTAGTTAAACCATTATAATTACAATGTTCCCTTCGTTTTGTGTTGCAGGAAGAATTAATATTTTTATAAAATTCATGAATTCGCTGTTTTTGGAAATTTTCGAATATGCGGATTTTACAATTTATATCAACATCGTGGTGAGTGGTAATCATGAATGCACATTTCAAACACATTACTCTATTATGGCAATTGGGTAAAAGGACATCAGTACTTGCCTTAGAATCCAAGTTGTAGTTTTTGTCCCGGCAATCTATCCTGCTCTTAACTAGGGGAAAAACTAGAGCATTAATAATTCCCCCACTTTTATACATCCAGAGCGTATCTACTTATCCATTTTCCTAGCCTTCTTACATCAGAAAACTAAGACTCCCATAGTTAATAAAATAATACCTACTTTTTGCCAGAATTTTCTGCTGACTCCGTTCGCGTTCGAAAACTAGAAACGCAAACGAAAGCATACAATTCTAAAACCACTGCAATATTATTTCGAATGCATTCTCAAATGTTAAACGAAAATTGCCAACGTGTATTTGTGAAACATTTTATTTATTTTATTCATCTGTATTATAATTTTTGTAAATTGAATGTATTATTAGAAAATATAGATTTATGACCTAATGTCTAGTGAAGAGTTTATAGCTGGATTCTTTGAACGCGTTTGTTTGATGCTACTAAAATAAGTAAGCTCAGTGTCCCCGTAAACTTTTACTCAGTTTTTTTCACAGTTTTTGTGTTCCTTAGTTGACAATAGCAGCACTGTCGAAATTACATCAGAATCCGTCCATCAACCCACCATAGACAGCAATCATAACCACAAACATTCACAAAATGTAGAAATAATCCAACAGGAAAAACAGTATACCTTAATCATCAACCAACCTACATAAACAGAGCCTCCTTTCTTCCATTCCACTATCACCTTGAAGAAGCAATAGCATTACCTCGGAGCTCGCAAAAAAAGGGTATCGCGATCTCATAAAAACCATAGGTATTTGTCATTCAAAGAACTCGTCTACATTATTCGCAGTGTAGCCGTATCGTAAAGGACCCGGTCTCCCTTCGTACGCGGCTTGAATTTACAATTTTATTTGATTTCCGATTTAGAATTTATTTACATAGCCCCCGTCTTGACAAAGAAACTTGAAGGCCGTTAATTTTAAAATATTGCCTCCTTGAATATCGTAAATTAGGGTGGAAACAATACTTCCGTTTATGATATCCTTTTTACTATTTGAGGTATGATTGTCAGTATCACGAAATTTTAGATTCGAAGTAGATTTTTTACTATTAAATAACTACAATAAAATAATAATTTATTGTCACCACCTTTGGGATATTCATTTAATTTGAACGAAAGCTAGTGGCAAACATTACGATGCATACTAATTATTACTTTTATTTATTTAACTTTATTAAAATCTCAGTTGTAGTCGCTTCAATCTAAATATAAAAATAAACAGCAAAAGCGCCCAATATTTTTCTCACACTCCAAAACAGCCTCACGCCTCATCTTGAAAAACATCCTTATTTATTCCAAACAAGTCGCCGCCACAAATCCTAATAGCATTAAAATTAAATCACCCCAATCAGTATACTCACATCACCACGAGTACCGCGAAATATTACGGCCAAATAAATTTGTTCCTACCCTCCAAGATAGATCAGCATATCAGAAAGGGAATATTAAGGCTTCGCGAGGCAATATTTTAAATTTATTTGCGTCTACCATGCAAATTATGAAATAGAGATGGAACTTTTTTATTTCCTTCCCTTAATCGAATGGGGGACCATTGTAAGGGTCCTCGTTTCGAAAATGTTTACTTAAAGCTTTTTTTTATGTAACTTGACGTATTGAAGTCGCTTGATGAATTAAACTTGAAGAGATATGGGGGTTTCGTGTTTGGCCTTTTATACGTCTTTGATGGGATTTGAATTGTGTGATGCATTAAAAGGCAGCTATTTTGTATGTGGCGAACTGGCGAATTCTAAGTTAAAAAGTTGGCTAAAATTGTTGCAGGTTTTCGTATAATATTTACTCGTTATTAAAGCTGTGACAGAGTTTAAATGAAAAATCTGCAATTTACTTTATCTATTTTACTGCTAATACCATTGAGGTATTATTTATTATTATGTATTATTTACATACTAGAGCAGGCATCTTCAAAATCTTTGTGCATTGAGACATAAACAGAAGGAGTGGCATAGTACCGTTCATTTTTGTTACAACGACTGGTTTGCAGTATCCCTTCTAGTATAATATCTCAGTACCTAATATAGGCCTTTATTACATCTCATACGAATGGTCCTAAGCCTGAATTACGATTAAGAAAAGTTATCCATTGAAACACCACTAGATTTCCAAAATATAAAAAAAAAACTGCACAATTCATACACTTTCAGTAGAATAAACCAGCGAATAACAACAAGATAGTGTATTTATAACGGACAAAACAAAGCAGAAATATCTAATCACAATACATTTAATTGGCGAGGGTCGCAGGGCGAATGGGTCCCGACTCCCGACTCACATAGGACTTTGCCGCACTAAACTACCTATCCGCCCATTGCAGTAGTAAAGCTTCTGGCGCCGTCACACCTTCCGATACGATATTTTCAATATTACGTAACATATTCCGTTTTTTAAGGACATAAGTAAGATCATGTGATGGTAGACGGACGATAGACACAATCCAAATTAAATTATATAGTTTACTAAAAACTGTCACATATCAGTAATTAAGAAGTAAAATTATGCAGAAGCAAGTCTTAACAAAAGAAATATTTTTTCTGAATTTTCCAATTGTCTTTTTTTACTTTACTCCATTAAATATTTATAGTGAATAGAAAAAAATAAAAGACTTCGACACTATTCAATAAGCATAGATATAAAGACTTAATTATGACCATAACTTCTAGATCATAAGCTAAAATCTAATCAGTCCAATTACAAACCCTTCAAACAAAAAAGGAAATCCTTACGAAATTCTTTACATAAAACTTTAATTAAATCTCCATCGTACGATAAAATCGTGTAGTGACGTAATCGGAACGTGGGCGCCGTCCTTTACTTAGACAAGGTTGTAACAAGGTCTAAACAGCGAGAACTCCCGCGGGAGAGACCTATGTTATCTTTACGATTGCCCGAGTTAGATTAGTTTTTGTTCCCTATTACTTATTATTGGAAATATTGTATGTGTGCTCCTTGCCTTTGTTAGCTTTGTGTGTATTTTGTTTTGAGAAAAGCTTCAAGCTAGTGACAGAACACGACTGTCCATGATTATTCGTTAAAAGACATTGTGGCAATATACATTGTGTTTTATGTTTTGCTCAATATAATCTATTGGTAAACCCATACTTTAATGAAAAAGCAAATACCATTAGCATTTTTTCATCAAAATTGATACCGTCAATGAATACTACACAATACTCTTACATTAAAATAAAATACTGACTGACAGACTGTCTCGTTAGCATAGTTGTATTATGGTACGATGACAAAGCTGAGGTCTCGGGTTCGAATCTCGGATCGAGCAGTGATATTGGATCTTTATATTCATCATCAACCCGAAGTCAGGAATTTGTGACTAATATGGCGATAGACTCGCCCCCTATGAAAACGTGGGACGGACACGCAGCGAAATGGGCGTACTTGCACCACCTCAGCCTACCCCTTTTGGAAAAGAAGTTATATATGTAAAATAAAATATCCAAGAGAAAGCTAAAAAACAAATTTAAAAGCCATAAATTCCGTCGCCAAACATTTCGCATTGTGTTTAACAATACGGCATTAAACAGGGGTCATCTCATCAGAGAACCTGTGCCACTCAAACGCGCAGTAACATCGCTACACGAACTAGGGACAATAACTACTAGTCTCTAGTCTTTTATTAAAGTAAGTATGTATAGTGTATACATTCACCTTGTATCGAGCTGTCGTCTACATAGATTATACAATACTGGCTGAATAGACTGAAAGGAGAAACGTTTTGTTGATTTTTTGTTGTCTATCTATGGCTGTATTCGCCCATATGAGTACCATTTCTAGAGAGTAGAATTATTTGTGATTGAGAATATAAGGCTTTAGGCTTTACTCTAGAACTCATTGAGGAATTTACATACTTTGATTTGATTAAAATTTATTTTAACTAATTTTCCAACATCATTGTTGCGTTTAGCAATTTGTATTTTTCTTTTAACAATGAAGAACACGTTAAACAGCAGCTTAATTTTAACTTAGTGCAGCACAAAGATTATAACTGTAACACACATCTATATTGGGAGCAGTCCTAACGCCTTTTGATTTTTTAAAAAGACATAAGCAGTACATAGTAAACCATTAGTTCGCATTGTATAATCGCTCCCACGACAGACACTCGTGACGTCAGGTCGTGATGTTGCCAATCGCCTGAGCATCCTCGTCAGTGGCCCTCAATTGTAAGGCTAGACAGGAGAAAGATTGCATGCAGTTGGTATAAGCGAGGTAACGTTAATAGGTATAAAGCTTGGAGGTTAAGATAGGGCGTGATAAGGGGTTATGAAATATTGTTGGATAAAGACAGTTTATGAACTGTGAGCTATGGCTCACATTTGAAAATGTGCTTACAACATAGATACAATAGAGCTGTGGTGGCTCTAATCTATAAGCGAACTCAAAATGTACAAAATATTGATACCAATCTCCTAGAAACATCTAAACTTTGATAATTCACTGTAGGTAGTATTTCAACCGTATTGTAAATCTCATGACTAATTTTACAATAAGACGTTTCTTTTGACTTACTACTTTTATTGCACTCATATAAGATTCATCGTCACAAACTTAATAATCATATCAGCATAAATCATAAAATAAATTGAATTTCGGTCCTACCACCTACAACTTAACCCTGAAACCAAGTTTCTACATCTGATAACCAAAACAATTTCCATGAGATGACGTCAAGAAACCTAAATGTAGGTTGATTATTATTTTGGTAAAGGGTAACACCAATAAAACTCCGCTAGTGTGACAGGCCATCTTAATTCAGTCTTTATGTTCCAAGTTCCTTATGGAAACGTTTTTTATTTGCCGGCTTTGTGTTAAATTATAGAAGTAACTCCTTTGAGTCACGCTCCGATGGGGACCTAAACCGAGCGGAAAAACGCCGGGCCATTCCGCTGCTCCTTGCCTGACTGATTTCGTCTTGGCGCTGAGGTGAAACTGAGATATCTTTCATCTTGCACAGTGTTTTATTATGCCTAGGCTATGATATTGTCTAATAGTCTTTAGCTGTAAGAAGGATTCATAATCAACGTATTTACACTTGTATCGAACTTCAAAATGCCAACTAAACACCATAGCCAAAGAGCAGACGTGTTAAAATGCCTCAGTGTGCTTTTAAGAACTGTGAAAATAACCACGGTAGCAGTAAGGTTTTAGAAGGAGTATCTTTCTTCGGCTGAGTACATATTAGTTCGAGTTTTACGGTACTTTTAGTATAGTAAAATCTTACCATTTTTTGGGCAGTGTTTGTATGCAACGTTGAACTAGTACTATATTTGATCAAAGTTTATATTCCAAAGTCTCGCAATTAACTACGTTTCATTTCAAATACAAGTAGATTCTAATCTAAAGACACAATAAGTCATCCACAGCTCTTTAGAAACTTCAATAATGTACACAGCAGTACTTTTGACGTGACGTGATAGGTCATGACTATGACAGACAAAGTGGTCACGACCCTACAATCTTGCGGTTGCATTGTAAATGCATCTTTACCGCGGTTTCTTGTTTCCCATCTCAAAATTACCGAAGTATTTATAGAACTTTGCATTTAAACGCTTCGTTGAACTAGAGGCAATGCAGAGATTGTTCGTTGTTATATAAGATATAGTCTCGCCTATTGCTAGTTGGCAGACCTCACATTCTAGAAAAAATCTTTGAATTTCTTGTTAAAATCTCCATATTAATTTGGCGGCCTTTAGTGTAAGCCTGCTCATTCAAGTTCAGGATTTTAAAAGATCCGTACTAAGGATTACCACTGCGCATATAAAAATATAAATAGATATATTAATTTTGAAAAACATAGCTCCGTATAATTGCCTACCTCCAAATATTTACCGCAATTTCCTTTACACAACTACCCTATTACAAACAAAATATACATCCCACCGTCTTAGCAGCTGTTAATAATATTCAAGAAGCGAGAACGCAATATGCCCGGACATCCCCTGTGTTTAATTCTATAAGGGATGGGGTACACGCTAAATGCAGATATTAAACCCGCACGCACCGTCTTTCGTTTAGCGTTATTGTTGAGGATCTTGCAAATTGTTTCACACCTGCGTTCCTGTAGTATAATTTGGCTTGGCTTTAGCATAGTAAACAGTAACACCTTTTTTAGGGGCACAATCTACCAAGTAATCGCTATATTTCAGGATACGAAAAATAAAGGACTAAAATTCTTTCAAATTACGAAAGCTGAGTTACTTCTATGTTTTTAAACTTGAACAATTTGTTATATTACTTTACATAATTCGACACTAATGGCTATTTATAGTAAAATATATTTTAAAACGGTCTCTCCTCAGAGCTAAAAAACTAAATTGAATTATAATATATTAGGTGTAATACTTTAAGGCTGAAGATTTTCCAAATATCGCAAATAAATTCAAAGTATTTATCAACATTTCCCCCGGTCGCCTTAACCCCTATAAAATTTACATATCTGATCAAATTTATACAGAAATCACAAAATACACCCCATACATCGCAAATAACCAAATGGAATTACGGACGCTTGTAGCAATCCACAATCACATGTTCCCCAATATTAAACGCGAGTGGATTTGCATGATAACTTCATTGTTCGCAGCGTCTAGAACAACAGCACAATCTTAGAACTCGAACAAATTAAGTAAACAACGTAATCCATGTGACGAGGCGCCGGCGTCATGTTTGTCCGCCATATTTGACCCGCCATGTTGGTATGCGATGTAATTAGATAATTGCATGAGACCGGGTGCCGTTTGCGCGTCAACCCTGCTACGTGTGTTTACATTGTGCTTGCCAACCCTAGCCATTATCCCGAATATATTGGCTTCGGATTTAACTGTGTGTAACTCTTATTGAGTTTCCGGGAAAATGAATATTTTTGTTCAGTTTCAGTTGGGAGTGTGATATAAATATTATGTTAATACAACTTAAAATAAATAAAAGTAAACGGAGCCAACTTAATGGTTATAAAAATCAACCTTTACTTATTTATCCAGTTTACTAAAAACCGAAACTATACTAAATTCTATTTTTTTTTTTATATATATATTTATACTCAATATTTTCGTTTACACAAATCGAAATCTTACTTACGTAAACACTGTCACACCTGTTTCTATTAAATATTTTCTGAACCAATTTCATTATTTTCCATAAAAGTCTGGTAAAACGGATCTGTAAACAGGCAACACCGATCCGAATCGAAACCGGAGCCAACGTGGAATCGAGAGGCAGGGCTGCCGCTTGATTGCCGAATTCTGACAATTACTTAATCTGATTAGCAAGGCTCGTATCATCACGACGCGTTTGATTGACGTCGACTATACATTTACACTGCGCTTGTATTTACACTGGGAGTGTTTGTTAAATAACATAAACACTTGCCATTTTGGGGTAGGCAGTGATTGTCAATCATAGTATGAGTAGATGTGTTACTGGAGATAAGTCATTGCCATCAGTAATGCCTACCAATAGTTTTAGTCCAACTCCACGATCTATTAAAATTTCAACTTATATTTCCTTGAAACAAAAATTAAATAATTATTTTCTTCAATATCAATCGTACTAATGGACGTATGAGTCGGAGACTGAGGTCACAGGTTCGAATCCTGGGTGGGCAAAGTGATATTGGATTTTTCCAATCATTACCAGCCCAGAATTAGGAATTTGTGTCCGACATGACTTATCGTCATGACCTGCTGTTACACCGTGGGACGGAACACAAGGCTAAACGTGGGTGGTCTGGTAGTACCTTGGCTTCCCCCTTGTAGGAGAAAGGGAGTTGATGTGTATAATTTCTTATTCAATGTATTACGTCCCTTCGAGCGTAAAAGCGCAAAGTATGTACATTGTACATGTGTACATACGACAAAAGAAGAAAACTTTTTTAATCAAATATTTTTATTGATTATCTTTATTTATACTCATAGTAATTTACAATAAACTACAGCAGTTTACGTATCCTTTTATGTAAAGGGGCGTTCCCGACCCCTTGAATAACGAAGAATCAATTTCAACATCGGATTAATTTTTTTCAATCAGCCATACCATTAATCAAAATAAGGGATGCGGTTTGGAGGGTAGCTTAAATTAGAGTTCATCCACCTCACTATCTTTTGTGTTGCCTTTCTTTGGAAAATTGACAGGGAAATCTATTTTAATAATGTAATGTATGATGTGTGAACTCCCGGGATTTGTATAAGGGGTGTTCTTAGATTTTGAATTATAATAGATTTTTGTAATCAGACTTGCTAAGAATATAAATGTGACTCAGAGTGTTGGTACCTTTGAGTAAAATTAATAAATAAATACATCAAACACGAACATTATTCTGACACCGCACTAAGATCGAGTCTTGTGTCGTGGGTATCGGGAACTACGAGAGACTTTTCGATCTCACAAACAACTAGATCCGAATCAAATACTTGTGATTAAGACAAATATTTGTCTTGGTGCGAGAATCGAACCCGCGACCTTTCATTTCAGAGCCGGCGTCTAACAAACTGCGCCACTAAGACTATTGAAGTAAGTTCCAGGCGTGTAGCAGCATTATTACAATTAATGTATAATACATAAAAATTGTCGTTTTGGTATCAGATTTTTTAAGTTCATAGTTACTTGGTAACCTTAGATTAGTTCATTTCAATGTGTTATGTTTATGTGTTTCAAAATATTAATAATGTCTTCTTTTGTCCACAGGTAATATAGCTTTAAAATGACTGAGGTAATTAGTAAGTCCGTTTAAAAATGCGAGTTAGAAGACTATAGTAGCATGTTGTCTCTTCTTTTAGATCAAAACTATACCCCTTTATTTGAAAGATTTGCGTCTACTATATCAGCCTATATACGTTTCGCCGCAGGACACAAGCCTCTTCTAGAATTGAGAATCCGATTGATAGGGCCATATAGTCCACCATGCTGGCATAAACTAAAGCCACCCGGCTTTAGTGAACCCGTCTGCTTCTTCTACTACAACAATAAATATGTCAAAAGCTACTACCAATACGCTTAACAGATTTAGTACAAACAGCACTTTCTTTCATTTTCAACCCTACAAAAAGCCTATCAAGTTTAAAATTATAGACTGGACTAAGTACCTAGACGTACTCGCCAAAGCACACTTTCAACCCCTTGCATTAACCAATTTACACCCCGATTCAAACCTCGCCCCAGGGTTATAAATTTCACGTAACTGACGAACCGCTTCCGGTTAGTACCTGCTTTTAAAATGGGGGTGGTGGACTACGACGGCGAAATATGGTGTTGTGATTGCCACTGATTACTTGACGTTGAACCCTGTGAACTCTTTAATAGGGATGTTGACTTATTTTTGGAAATGCTTTTATTCTATAGACAGATCCTATGTAAACTTCACACAGTTTTCAATCCCTAATCTAGCTGACTCTCATACTTGTATTTTTACTGGTGGTAGGTCTCTCATATGTGAGAGGTCGCTTGGGTAGATACCACCGCAATGTTTATTTATCCCGCCAAACAGCAGTGTAAATGCACTGTTGTGTTTCGGTTTGAAGGAAATTGTAGCCAAAGTAACTACTGGACATATTGAGATTCAGCATTTTATGCCTCACGGTGGCGAACGCAATACAAGGTGTTGTTTGGTTTTGCTACTGTTCATGAGCGGTCGCATCGCCTTCCATCAGGCGAACGGCATGCTCGTCTCGCCATGCAATGCAATAAAAAAAAGGTTAGTGGCACTAAAGATACCTAAGTCGTAGAGTAAAATACCAACATGTAAGGTGATAATGTCGATACAACGGTGATTGATTTAATGTTTTGTGACATTCAATATGCCATGACAAATTTAAATTATTCGAAATTTAAATATTAAACAAAATTAAATTAAACAAAATCCGCTTTAAAAACCCATTTAAAAACTAGTGTAACGTTCGCGTCAAAATATAAGTAATCATTTAAACATAAAATATTCAGGCGGTTGTTTAAAACTTTTGTTAATTTAATTTATTATTTATCAACTTGCAATTTAAACAACCTGTTAACTAATTCAATAATGAATAGTATTTTTATGCTTATTCTTAAAGATCATAATGGTGTTAATTAGTTACTATTGGTCAAGTCAATCAAAACAAAAATTGAATTTTAAAACATACGATTGCTTCAAAACTTAATTTTCAAAACACCTCGTTAAAGCTAAACGTCTAAATCCAGGATAATTGTAAAACAAGACACATCTGATAAAGGCGAGATGGGAGATAGCGCGCGCACCCGGCGCCGCCTGCCCGGACGTGCCTTTGTCTCTCGCAACCACTTTGACAACGCTTTAGCTTATACACTTTAAACGTCGCAGTTTATGTGGATTTTCAGTGGTTTCGCTGAAACCGAATGTGTTTTCATGCATTTTTGTACAAAGCGGTTTGTCTGTTTACAAAATATCTAGATTATTGCCTAACTTGACTTTCTAAGCCTAATATTAATGGTTATTGCATATCGTATTTCATTAATACTAGTACGCAAACATGATATACCGGTGTGCATCAATGGATTTTTTTAATCCTGTATATTTAAATCTATTAAGAGCAGTATTGGTAGGTGTCTCATATGTGAGAGTAAAGCACTGTTGTCTTTCGGTTTGAAGGATATTGCAGCCAGAGTAACTACTGGACATATTAAGACTTAACATCTTATGTCTCAGGATGGCGAGTGCAGTGGGATGCCAAGCATTTCTTTGTAATTCGAGGTGTTGTATGGTTTTGCCACTGTTTTTGAGCGGTCGTATCGCTACCAGCAGATGAAAGGCATGCACATCTCGCCATTAATTGCAAGAAAAAAAATATAGGACAAAAACAAAACGGATAAAGCAACACAGAACTAATACACAACTGTCCTTCAAATAAAACGCCCATTGTGATTTTAATCAACAAAAATCCTTCAAAACAATGCCGACATTACTCCCGAATTAAAACCCAAGTCCGCGTTAATTAATCATTAAGACGGAACGAGAGTCGACTCACCCGGTTCGATTCCCGGCGGAATTAAATTTCCTACGAATTTACATGTAAATTTGTTCTTGAGACGAATAACTCGTTGTTATTAGTTTCATTGTTAAGAACGGGAGATGACTATTGGACTTTCCGATTGGGTTCCTGTTTTTTGACTTTTTATCTCGAGTCGGGAAATTAAACTAACAATTTAAATGGGTTGAAAATACTCTAGGGTTGAAAAGGAAGTTTTATTTACATATATTTGTCATATATGCCACGAATGGAACCTAGAAATAAAGCAGACAAGTCTTGAATTTTTTATTTAAAATTAGAATTTCCACACCTAGAAAAAAAGCGTCTCGTGTCAATAGAAAAGCCTAACACGTAATATATACAACAATTAGACTATTATGGTAATAGCGTATGCTAATGCTTTTGGTAATGCAATTAATTTAATTCAATTACATGACAAAGATGTAATAAGCTTCACTCAGCCTATTAAATACGTGTATAACTTAAACATGTTCGTATTTAAAATATTATAACAAGTAATTATTAATGAACAGCTCTGATTTAAACCACTTGTAATTTTTGTAATAATCAATAAATTGTAAACACGTTTTGAAAAGAGCAACACTAGAGTTTCTTGCCCGTTCTTCTCTAGTGAAAACCGCTTTCCGAACCGGGTGGTAGATAAAAATTACTGAATCGAAATGATTTAAAACATCTTAATGGATTTAATAAATGATTTTCATTTTCATTTATTTCATTTCATAATATGCGGATTCGATGGCCGCATCGAGACAAATATTTGTGTGGTCAACAAGTATTTATTTCGGGTCTGGATGTTTGTGAGACCGAAAACTGTCTCGTAGTTCCTGATACTCACTGAGTATGTATGTGACTGTTGGATGTATTTATTTAATAAACTAACTATAAACACATTAAGTACGTATTATAGTAGTAGTTAGTGGATCTCATTAATTCAAAGTATATTCGAACCATTACTATTTAAATAAACGCAAGTTTCAAAAGTAAGTTATAAATTTAAAATGATAGCAATTAAGTAAATTCTATTAAATTGTTTAAAAAAAACTCTTATAGTACAAAAAAATTAATCTCTTAAATGTATAAAATTAAAATCCGTATCTAAAAAAATACACGCAAAACCAAAAGCGTAAGTATAGTAGAACCGTCCAATCCCTTGATCATGTTGACTCGTTCTTTCACCTGTATTTGTTTTCCCCCCGCCCCACACCCTCCGCTGTCAATTCAGTACAAAAATCCAATTCCTTTTACGTTACAAGTTGGCTCATTTCGTTTGTTACAATCTATATATGGATGTCTGTCGTGGATGTGTGTGACACGCTCGGGGCTATTGCCAGACCCCTGATTATAGAGAACGTCTATATTCCACAGGGCTGCTGAATTTCTTAGTTGAAAGTTAGTAAGATTGATAGAAATTGAAGACATTTCTAGTTCGAGAACTTAGAGAATATATACTTATATTACTATAGCTGTACATTTAGATTTAGTTCTCGTTTTGGATTTGATATTTATCAATGAAGATTCGTTGGGTACATGTTTGGGCCAGAAATAAAATCAGGATTATAAGTTTTTTTATTGATATGAATGGCGAGACTAGCATGCCATTCAGCTGATGATATGCCATACAACAGCATTATGAATAGTACCAGAACCAAATAACACCATGAATGAAAAAGCAATGCTTGGTATTCCACTGCGCTGGCCATCCTGAGCTATACTGAGACATAAAAATTTTAGTCTCAATATGTCCAGTAGTCACTCTGGCTACAATGTAATAGGAAAAATCCAAACAAAGTTACTAATGGATATAACTTTAATTGTTGGGTTCTGACAGTAATTCGTATAAGATTTTTCACTAACTTTTTAACAGATAACATGTTTATTTAAAAAAATGTTATTTATGGGTCTACTAAAAATAAACTCAATGATTTTATAGACTAAGAAAGCCTTAAAATAATTTATAATATACAAAAACGAATCCCTGATATGAAACTGGATAAGTTCAGGTTGAAAAAGAAGAGAGTTATAAGCTAGAAAAGTGAAAAGTAAGTTTATTTTTTTATCTAAAAACATTTTAAAAATCCCACCGTAGGTCATTCAATAAAGCCATATGGAAAAAAATATAACATTTTAATTTACAATATGCATACGAGTGCGTTACATATAAAAATATGAAAGTTTTTTTTTTTATAGCAAGTTATATTTATTTTATCCTGGTGCCAATCAACGAATTGCTGCGAACCCAGATATCACACAACCAATATAAAAGATATGTGGGAATAGTGGTTTTTTTATACAAAAGAGACAATAATATCACTATAAAATAACATATTTTCAATGAATTAACATGCGTGTTTGTATGCAGAATGCTTCCAATACTTATTTTCGTGAGACCTGTGTTAAGCAGAGGTCTTCCTACAGCTGAAGACAAAGAAAAATATCAATAGGTTTACTAACAGCTCCTATTTACATTTAAAAAACAGCTTTAGTCAGTTTATTTAGAACGCTCAGTTTTAAGATAGCTTACATTACTAAAATGCACTGTTGTGTTTCGGTTTGAATGAAGTTTTAGCAAGAGTAACTTCTGGATAGATTGTGACTTAACATCTTATGTCGCAGGATGACGAGCGCAGTGGAATGCCAAGCATTGATTTGTAATTCATGGTGTTGTTTGGTTTTGATACTGTCCATGAGCGGTCGTATTGCTTCTCATTCATTGCTATAAAAGAAAAGTACCAAAAGTATTTTCATAATATAAGGAAATCAACATCAATTTTTTAGTCGAATTTAAGAGTTCTGGTAATCATACGGTTTCGCTTCGTTCATAAATAATTAATAAACTTATATCACCTAGGAAGCCTATCACATAAAAAATATATCAAATTTAGAATGATCATTCCACAAACTTGAACTAAAAGTATATGAAATGAAATGAAAATGAAATTTATTGAATTCGTTAAAATATTCAACATCATTTAGATTCATTCATTTTTTATGTACCACCCGGTTCGGGAAGCGGTTTTCACTAGAGAAGAACAGGCAAGAAACTCTAGTGTTGCTTTTTTTCAAAACCAGCTTACAATATACTCGTTAAATTGATTATTACCAAATTTACAAGTTGGTTTAAATCAGACCAATTTATAAATAATTTGTTATTAATTTAAAATAAATATTTTTATATGTTCAAAAACTGAACCATTTTCTTTTCTAACTAAAAAAATGAAACATCTAAATATCTGGCAGCCCTGTCTACCGAGAGGGTTAACGCATAGAATTTAAATTCGTGTAACGCTGTTTTAGGATAATAAAAGCATTGAATAAGCAACTAGATGAGATTGGGGATTGATTCCGGCCGGCGCGGCGCGGCGCGGGGGCTGCGACGCTAAGCGGACATGCGTCTGTGTTTGTGTCCTTGTTTGTTGGACTTTAGAGCTCAATGTTATTTTGTAAGACTATATAGGTTTTATAGAATCGCTTTTTTGGTCGCGAAAGTTATATAAAATCTTTATTTTTTAGTAAATTCTTATATAATAGATCAAAATATTACGTAAAGAATTAAGGGATTTCCCATTGTCTAAAGAGCAAATTATCTGGCCCAAGTAGTGCTATCATTATAGTAAGATACAATTACTTGAGAGATATGAGGCTCTTTCAACCATTTTCTTAGTGTTAATATGCTTAATGAAACTGCAAAATCTTTACTTTATACATTTTATTACAGTTATATTCTGTAATACAAAAATTTTAACATTATTACTTCTTCCTGTTTTTCGTTTAAAGGATATAGACAAGCGTCATCGTTTGCATTGCATTGAATGGCGAGACGAGCGTGTCCTTCGCCTGATGGTAAGCGATATGACCGCTCATGAACGTTAGCAAAAGAATACTTGGCATTCCACTGCGCTCGCCATCCTAAGACATAAGATGATAAGTCTCGATATGTCCAGTAGTTAATCTAGCTACAATGTTCTTCAATCCGAAACACAACAGTGTATTTACACTGCTGTTGGGCGGGAGAAATAGACATTGCGGTGGTACCTACCGAGGCGGCCTCTCACATATGAGAGACCTTGGTAGGTCTCTCATACCATTACTCAACACTTTGCTTCCAAATAAACCTTTTTTCTAGATTCCGCTCTGTTCCCATCCAAACTCTAATAGACGACACAACTAGGCTTCTCCAAACTCAGACTTTTCTAGGCTTCCATTAATAAATCAACAAAACCGATTGCGACTTTGCCGGAACAGATTAGACAATACACGTGTCCCTAAGTCCTAAAGCGAACCAACAAGATTAAATAAAATCTGGGTAAACTCACTCTTGTTTGGGAAGTCACGGACATTTTGCTCGGTAAATATGCCGTGTGTATCATTGATTTGTGATATCTTATTCATGGGTAAATATGAAATGAAGGGTTGTTTCGCGGAAAATTCTCCTGTTTCGTTTTCGATCGATAGTTGAACGAAGTAGGGTTTAGTAATAGTGTGAGGAAATTGGTTAAAAGGTTTTACGCCTTTGGATTTTAAATTTATTGCATATTTTTATGATTTTATATCCTTTGTATTTCTCTATTTAATTTGGAGAGGGCAGGCTACGAATAGATGATCGTCCTAAATAATGTTTCATTTATCCAGGAGTACTTTTTAATATATCATAATTCCTGATGACCCAAGATCACATTTTTACGTTGATTAATATTATTCAGAATGAATTTCTTTCTCAACTGATTAGTATAAAATATATCTTAACCAAACCCATAACACGAGTCGCACTAAATAATACCCCTTACAAACAACGTAAACGTAAAATCAGTGCATTTAATTCGTTGTATCTGAGAAGCCGACCCGTGTCTCGATAATAAAGATCTGCCGACGCTACATGTACGGATCGTTCGGATTCTAACGAAGGCATCGGCTGTATTCGACAGACTCCACTCAATACAGGGCTGCCTACTTCAAAACGGAATTGGTTTAAGTCAGTTAAATTGTGAATTTTATTTACTTATTGTGACAGCCTCTGTGGCGCAGTTGTTTAGACACCGCCTGTGAAATGAGGCCGCAAGTTCGATCCCTGCACCTAGAGAAATGTTTGTGCGGCCCATAAATATTTCTTTCGGGTCTGGGTGTTTGCGAGACCGAAAAAAAAAAGAAAAAGTATCTCGTCTTATCTTAAATATAATACCAAAACAGCTTTTAAAACTAGGGCGGAATTATACTATACTACTAACTCAAAACATAACAAGTTTACCTAATGAACAATAATTTTACAAACAAGATTAATAATCTTAGACTGAAATAGCAACATTACTTTCTCATGAGTAAAATGTAAATACGCTCGATTTTTTCTTTTCAAGTTTCACATTCATAACGCCGTTACATTAAATTATTATACTTATTTTCTTCCTAGTAAAGTAAAAATTTTCTACACCAAGTAATACATGGCAACCCTAACTGAAAGGGGGTATAAAGAAGGAGGTTCAATCCTGCATCGGACACCATTCGTTTCTCTAACGAATCGTCCTTAGAAATCTATGGATCTGAGTTTTTGGACTTTGAAATGTCTGTACATATTTATACCTTACATGAGTAAATTGAAAAGGGAGATCGGTATGGGACTAATGAGATCTAAAGCATGGATATGCTTTATTTAATTTGTGTGATTAATCTACCTTTATGAATCTTTCCAAGTTTCATCTACAATCAGTCTTTATCTAAGTTTGTTTACTTATAGTTAATTTTAAGTGAAAGTAAGATAACTTCTGAGGGAAGTAGGAACATATTGTGAGGAAAATGCAAACCGGAGATATTTCAACAGTTTTTAAGGCAATAGACTATCGTTGTGTCAAGAGTAAACTTTTCTAAAAGAACAACATCTATTAGCTAAATCATTAAATTACAATATGCAGAAACTTACACCCTTGTCCCAGAAGGGGGAGGTGCTACCAGGACAACTATGTTTCGCCTTGTATGTTACGTCCCACGATGTGATATAATAAATCGCGGAGGCATTATATGTACAATATATTCAAAATTATCACAATATTTATTACTAAATATAGTAACATTTCTGCTTCCACGTACTAAATAAAAAATAATCTTAAGTATAATCCATTAGCCTTTTCCAACCTTATTTCTTTTAAGTGTATGTTGAAAATTTTATCCTTCACATTTATTATAATCTTTACAAGACGGTCAACGACTGATAATACAAATATATTGTGGTGTTAACCCAAAAACGCCCACAAAACCCCATCCATTACCGGTTCATTTACCCCATTAATTATAAAAAATACTTTGACGTCACCACCACGTTACAAAAAGGCAATTAATAAATAACCTTTTCCGTCCATCCGCTTTTTGGTACAGTTTATCAGTTTTCGTATGTACTTGAAGATTTTATCGCGGGACACACGAACCGCAGCTTACCTAAAGGGCTTTAGTAACTTCTAAAAGAACTGATAAAAACTTACACTGAGTGTTGTTTGAAGTCATGACGCCATTTTTGCTGAACGAGCTGTTAGAATTGTACTTCAAGAAACATTGTGCGAACGTTTTATCCCAGTTATATTTGGAGGCTTTTAGATCTTTATATCATGGCTATGGGGCCAACATTCGTTTTATCAGATATACATCTACAAATACAGATATACTCCTTATCGAAATATTCTCTCTCAACTAGCTTAACAGCCTTTGTGGCGCAGTTGGTTAGACGCCAGTTGTGAAACGTGAGGCCACGGGTTCGATTCCGGCACTGATACAAATATTTGTGTGATCCACAACTATTATTTGTATCGGGTCTGGGTGTTTGTGAAACCGAAAAGTCTCTCGTAGTTTCTGATACCCATGACACAACACTCGATCTTAGTGCGGGGTCAGGACTATATATGTGACTGTTAAATACACCCAGTATTTATTTATTTAACCTCTGCAGTACTACAAAACTCATCTATAATCCCAATAAGAATCTATTTAAAAGTGTATCCTTCTTCAAACTATACGTATTCTCAAGCAAAGTCCTTGTCAGATACTATTAGTATAGTGCTACACTCGCAATCTTTCAAGACAACTTCACCATTCTCCAGGCGATACCTAACTTCATAATGAACTTATAGCCACTTCGACGCGTAAAGGATCGCTCTGTATGTTATAATGCGAACTCATTTTTTCTTTCCAAACTTCGGAAAGAAACTCGATGGCACTGTTTTAATTCAGCAATGTGTTTCGTCGCCCTTTGTTGCTTCCAAACTTTTCTTTTTCTTTTAATTTTATTAAGGCTTTCTGGCCTTGGTTACACGGCACGACACGGAACCGTCACGTCATTTTATAAGTGCTAATAAAATATAAATGTAAGTTGTGAAATCGTGTTTTGTGGCAATTATACCCTTTTGTTAATGTATAACTGGAATACTTTTACTATTTATGTGTTACAAAATTGTATTGTGAAGAGGAATTTTCTAGATGTGCCTGCTAATTGAAGTGGAACAATTTACTAGGTAATGAGTTTCTTCTTATAAACCTCAACTGTAGAAGTAAGGTTTTAAGTTATGGCTGGATTAAAGAGCTATTATACGTAACTAACAGTTTAGTGCTTATACAAGATTGTCAAAATCCAAAACACGGTGTGATAAACTTTTAATCAACACATAGTCAAGGATTTTGGTAGAACAAAAATATTTTTGTACTTTTCTAAAAGCAATAAAAAAGTCTTGGTCGTATCTTCGTCGTGTCGTGAGCACAAAAAGTCCGTTTGAACAAAGCAAATGTTCACTTTGAAAATGAATTAGACCATCTGATTTCGTTATTTTTATTCAGTGCAAAAGTTTCTATTGCTTTTTGTTTTGCGAGCATCCACCATTCACATAATGTTTGGATGAAGTCTTTTATATTAAGTGATCTTTATCTACCAGATTCATTTGAATACTTTTGCTGTGTTATCAGGAAAAACGAGCAGTTGTTTTCTTGGAAACTGATTATAAAGAGCCACTCGCAAACTCTAGTTATGTTTCTAGCTTTATTTTTATTGTTGCTATTGTATCTCCAATTAAAAGTTGGAAACCAATTTATTTTTAACTGCATTTCTATTTGTTTCAACCCCATCTTTTATGATTCAAGAGCGTCTAAATGTATAGTTCTGTGAACCGTTTTTGAAACCGCATAAAGCGGTGTATTTTTTCAATTAACGCAACGTTCATTCAAAGGTATTTTTAAAATATCTGCGTATATTTCAATACGAATAGTGTTCGGTAATATCACTTGAGTATCAATAATATTTTACCTGTTTTGATCTTTAACCGCCTTATTGGTCTTTGGAATAGGTAAGCGTAAATAAACGGTTAACTAGTTAAATTCCGATTTCCCGCAAATCTATTTCTGTGGGGTTTTCTATCCAAAATCATGACTCCTTCGGAACAAAAAATTAGACAGTAAAAGAAACGAATTAGTAATTTTATAATCATCTTTTTTTTTTTTATTGCTATGAATGGCGAGACGAGCAAGCCGTTAGCCTGATGGTAAGCGATACGACCGCTCATGAACAGTAGCAAAACCAAACAACACCTTGAATTACAAAGCAATGCTTGGCATTCCACTGCGCTCGCCATCCTGAGACATAAGATTTTAAGTCTCAATATGTCCAGTAGTTACTCTGGCTACAATGCCCTTCAACCTGAAATACAACAGTTTGACGGGAGAAATAGGCACTGCGGTAGTACCCACCCAGATGGCCTCTCACATATGAGAGACCTACCACCAGTAAAACCTACCATCTTAAAAGAAGACTATTCTAAACCGCCCCAAAAGAAATTCTAATACGCAAAACCACAAGTATCATCAAACCAAGAGATAGAAGCGATCCGCGGGCGACCGAGCACACCGTAGCCTCCAAAAGAATTCCTTTGTACGCGCGTCATTCCAGCGGTATTAGTTCCACCAGATCCGATTCAGACCTGTTGTTCGACGGAACCCGACGCAATAGTCTGATTTATAATTGTAGAAATATTTGTCATCAATTGTTACGTTGGTATAGCTACAGTTTATGTGGTAGTTATTGATTTAGATTCTTGATCGGAGACTGCAATAACGTTTTGACAAGAAATTCTCAAAGTAGCAATCGGTTTGCCCTGTGACATGATAGGATGGAGCCACTGGTTATGACTGATTTATTATCTTTAGCTTATCGCTTCAATTTTTTTATAACAAAATGTCGTCAAAATTACAATAGACTATATAACCTTAGCAAAAACAGACTATACAGTCTTCGTACAGGTCATTCAAACAAAAGAGCCAATGGGCAAAATTAATGAGCTGGTTAATTTTAATTTCAACACCCCATGAATACACCTTCATAAACTCAAAAATTCTGAGAAAACCTTCCCCAAAATCTCACCGCCCCGGGTCCGGGGTATTTCCTAAATTATCCGAGGCCCAAATTGGCCACCCGTTAATTATAACTTTAACGCTGACATGTCCAGTAAACTGCGCACTTCAATTAAAGTCCACGGTTTTGGATTCTGTCTGTTTTGTAATTATGAATTGTGCCTTGTTCAGGTGATTTGGACAGTTATTTTCGATTTAATCTCCTTCCTCGAAGGTATGAGTAAGTTTGATACGTGCTCTATCGTTTTTGACATGCTTAATGCTCGAGATTGTGGGCATGTAGGTATTATTTTGTTTATTGTCTAGTTTAAAGATACTAACTTCAAACTCAAGATTGTTTTAAAGAGATAATATTATAAAAGAATATTAACCATCGATCAGTCTTATCGTGCATGAAAAGCATAATATCATTTTGGTATTCCTTGTGAACAAAATTGGATTAAGAATAACACTTATTTTATCTAAATTAACTAAAATAACATTATTGTCACCATTACTGCGTTCAGATCCAACATTCTTTACTCCAATGCAGTGGTATCGTAATGTCCTCTAAATACTCATATCTTCAACCTAAATTCCTGTAATTAACATAACAGCTTCTTCCATACCTCAATTCTATATCCCTTATAGAATATAAAGAATGTGTGCCAAGATATAGTACGCGCAGTATTAGGAGGGCGGGTCGCGTCATCCATCACTGTGGATCGCTGCTCGCGTAAATATTCAGCCGTTGCATCTACAAGATAATATCATTCAATATAAGTGATGAATTCTTTGAGAACACTTCTAGGTGTATTATCTTGGATGGTATGATTGAATATGACTGCTTTTGACTTGAACAAGGGTAAATTATTAGGCAAATTGAAAGAGGTACTTGCGTCTTTGGGGTTTAGAGAAGAAAAAAAGTTGTAATCTATGGAATGCTTAATTAATATGTTTTACATACATCCAAAAACTCTCGCTTTTTTCCCAAAAGGAGTAGGTAAAAGTACTACCAGGACACCTACGATGTAATGTGTGTGCCGTCCCACGATGTAATAGGGGGTGAGCTTATCGGCATATCGTGCACAAATTCCTGACTCCAGGCTAATAATGAATAGAAAAATCCAAGAAAATGTTTTATTCTCTGTAGGTTATATGTTTTTAAGGTCTGCAATGAAGAGTATCTCATTTATTTTATTAAAAAGGACAATCAAAGTTAACAAACCACTCTGAGCAAATGGCTTTTACAGTCCACAAGCGGGCAGTTGTGCCAGAAACACCGTAACATCCTGAGGGATCATGTAAATCACACTCTTTCAAGGGTAGTGCATGGGGTAAATTAACCGACTATAAATTAACATCCCCTGGTCTCAGGTGGGATTGCACATAAATTTGCCCCGGCTCGCTACATTTCAATTGCTGATTAGCTTAAGAATTAGTACTGGTAGATTGTGTTTATTGTTATGTTGGTGACTGATACGAGAGATTTTCGGTTCGGTTCCCATGAAGACAAAAAAGTCATGGAAGATCCAAAGACTTATTTTGATACAGATACGTCAAAAATATGTATGTTGAGTTAGGACTATAAGAGTATATTTCAATACTTGGTAAATATATTATACAGGAAGCAAATTGGAATGTGCTACCAACCGGTCGATGTGGGAATCTTTGACTTAAACCTATGTGCAATAATGGCAGACCTATGCTTAAGGCTTAAGATGATTATAAAATAAAATTATAAAATGATTTGAGGCAATCATCGTCTCAGCCACAGGAAGTCCACTGCTAAACATAGGCCTCCCCCAAGGATCTCCACATTGACTTTAAAATATGCAAAATTTTATTTAAAAAAAAAATAAAGTGGCGTACACAAACGCCCAACAAATGTAGCAGTCAACTCGATAAAACTTATTTGATGTATCGCCGTGGCACCGCGCAGTACTTAACGCTTGCAATTAATCAGTGCGGGCCATTAAAGTTGCTCGTAGGTCCGTCTGTACTCGTGTATCGTCCCTTTGCGCTCCAACTTAGATGTTTTACCTATTACGTGTGGGTTGAGGGGTGAGCGATTGGCTTGTGATTTGTAGGGCGTTTTTAGTGATGGGAGAGTTGGATTTCACCTATTGATTGGAGACATCTATGTTTTATTTTCTATTTCTGATTTAATATCTAACTTAAAGTCGTCTTACTGGCAGGAAATGAATATTTCTCACAAATTACTATCATTGTGCTGTTTTAAATTTCTAATTTACTAAACAGTATTTTGCTACGAAAAAAACATCGTCATTACAAAAGCATACGCGATCATACACTTTAATTTATAATTTCGCTTAAATTTAGCAATCTGCGTCGAGGCTATAGAATGATCAAAATATCTAAATCTTTACATCCAGGATTTTAGGTAATAGATCGGTCATAATTGGTATTAAAACATTGAGTTCGGTATTGGGTAATGAAATACATGTAGGATACAAATTGGGTGCGGGGTCACAGTTTATCAATCTCTGCAACCCAGAAAACGAAATCTGATTGTTAGCTATATTTACTAATGAGGTTATTAAAACGAATTGTTTTTACATATTATAATGTTTTTATCAGATTCTTTTAATAGCTTTATTAACTTGTTTAACTTAAATTCAATGGTAAAGGCACGACTGTACTTTTTATTGTCCAATCCAAACAATTTTCACCAAAGGTAAACTCGGGCGTATTATATCACGTAAAAAATTTATTATTGATGAATTTGTAAATTTTGTATTAATTTGTAAATTTGTAAACAGCAACACTAGAGTTCTTCTCTAGTGAAAACCGCTTTCCGAACCGGACGTTAGATCAAAAAATTACTGAATCGAAATGATTTTGAACATGTTAATGCATTCAATATAATATTGTCATTTTCATAAGCCATTGCGATTAGACAAAATAAGGATCTACCCAAAGTTTGATGTTGACCAAAAAATAAATTCTAAAATAGCATCAAAATTGATTTTAAAATGACAGATATGAATATTTTCAATAGTGTGGTAGGGACACTCGTTGTCTCTTTCGCACGCGTGCACCTTATGGAAGATGACGTCACATCGTGCTTGTTGCATCCTTGTCTATTACACCTACCACCAGCTTTAATATATTTTTTAATTTCTTATTACTAAATGGTTATGCATTACGTATCTTTCTATCTAAACAACCATAAAAATTTAGGACACTAGCCTATTATACCTATCTGTTAACCACATCACCCCGCTCATTATCACAACCCGTTGTTCCATTATCATTAATTACTTACGTAATCTTATTCTCTCAGCTTAATGTTTACTTCCCGCCATCGCCTCTTTATTCCGCCTTACCAAGAGCCAGAAGGGTGCAACGGGACATCCTGCGGCGCTGCCCACTTGATTTATCCGACCACTGGCAACCACAAACTAGGCGCCTCCGTATTTATTACCAAAATAACCCTATTAATTCACCAACAGAGACTTTGAACTTCGGACGCGGTCCTTCTGGCCCTAATCCCTGCATCGGCCTGTTAGACCGTCTAACGGAGGGTTGACTCCAATTGTTTTATTGTGCAACGCGCGGGGGTTAGATAAAACTTGTGATTAATTGTTCGCCGGGGTCGAATGTACCTGTATGTGAAAGGGTAATCGCTGGCGTCTAAAGCCATTTTTAGGGTTGGATCGGGTAAATACGGTTTTAAATGTCAACCCGAGAGGGGTTATTGTGTTAAGCTTAAGTATGCAAGCTTAACAAAGATAAATAAATGCTATGACAAAAAATATTTAATTTATGTTTTTTAAAGAAAATAAGTATTAGTAACAAAATCCCACATAAGTCTATTAAAACTTATTTTTACGCTTCACAAAACATATATAATATGAATTAATTTAGACAAAAACCGCCATAATATATACACTTTATCAATTAAATTTATTCACCAACACATTTTACACTGTACAGTCCAAATCAAATGCATTTTCTACCATTCCAATTAACAGCCTATTTCAGAACACACGCATACACAGTTCTAATTTTATCGTCCAACCACAAACGTTAACATTCGCACTATCAAATATATCAAATTTAAACTATTAACACCATTCATACCGCTCCCAACAAATAGCCGAATGGTGAATAATTCATGTTGTGACCATCAATCGTGGGTCGTACCATTAATATTAGTTTCGACGAAATATGGCAGACATTATCAATTCGTAATCTAAACAAAGCGACGCGCCCTGTGCCCTCATTAGCGCTTCAGATTATTTTCCGGCGGGCAGGTACGTAATTTGATTATCTGGCGGGGGTATCGACCACCCGTGTGGGTTATCGTGTAATGTATCTTATTTAGGCGAACTATGGATTGTGTAACGTTTAGTTACATATATGTTTCAAAATATAAAAGACTGGGCCAAAGTCGTATTTAGCTATTTATAACAACTACTGACAATATATCAGATATAATGGAGACCTATTGATGATGATGATTAATTAATAATTGTGTCTTTAAATTACATAACGTTGCGACGTTTACATTACAACACGTTTCTATATCAACTTATAACATAAGGGAGACAAAATAATCGCTCGTCTTAGCCAATTATCCCAAAACTAACCTATCATATTAAATTGAATAATACCCATAATATCTAACGATCAAAAGTACTGTTTATCGATTCCCAATACAATTAAAATAGGTCCCAGACAACGCCTAGCTTCGTGCCTGCAGTAAATAGACATGGGATTATTTATTAGCGAAACGACGGGCGTTTCCTCCAATCGCGGATGTGACCGCGGCCTTATTCAATTTGATTCATTGCTCTAATGCGGACCGGTCACGCGAATGACGGACCGAAAAATTCGGCGCGCCTGAAGGATGAGGCGGGGCGGGGCGCGGCACACAAGACGATAAAAGTCGCTACGATTTTTAATCGCACTGAATGGGAATTGTACACTTGATGTCTCATTTCTATAGATAGCAGTAGGAAATATATTTATAGAAAGAGACAGACTAAAATACATATTTAATCTCATGACAACCCATATTTTGACTTCTAAATTAAGGAAAGACTATTTCATCTTTACTTAAAGCAATTTACGCATATACCATTTTACCGTAACTTTTCTAAAGAAGACTCACTGAAACAAACTCCATACTTAAAATCAGTCGCTCGTCCACACTCCCAGTCGTAACTACCAATTTTGCCAAAGCTTTCCTCCATAGAATTCGATCTACGCCGGCGACTTGACCTTTTTTATGGGCTACACCTTGATATACTTAATGTCTTGTGCCTTACGACTCTAGGCTAGTTAAACGTCGGAATAGTAAAGAAAAGTACTATTGTAGAGGAACGATAAGATTTGTAAGATTACCGGGGTTTATTGATTCTGGTGCTTTTTGTTGGATTTTATTTTCTACTTTAAAAGTAAGTATAGTGAAAAGTAGAGTGTTTTTTTTTATTGCACTGAATGGTGAGGCGAGCATGCCGTTCGCCTGATGGTAAGTGATACTACCGCTCATGAACAGTAGCAGAACCAAACACCTTGAATTACAAAGCAATGCTTGGCATTCCACTGCGCTCGCCATCCTGAGACTTAGATATTAAATCTCAATATGTCCAGTAGTTACTCTGGCTACAATGCTCTTCAATCCGAAACACAACAGTGCATTTCCACTGCTGTTTGACGGGAGAAATAGACATTGCAGTGGTACCTACCCAGATGGCCTCTCACATACGAGAGACCACCTACTACCAGTATTTTCAACGTAAAAAATCTTGATAACACCCAATTTTCATCATTTGAAAATTTTACTCAATTTCCGAACCAGAGCTTAGGTCATTGTTCAATAAGATATTTAATAAGAACAACCTTTTTACCCATCCATATTCACAGAATATATTTTAATATAAAAATTCTAGTCAAAACGGAAATTCAAAACGGGCATACTCAAAATGCTTGCAAAACCAAAAGGCACTTAATATTGAAGGGTCATAATTATTAGCCAAAAAATCCCTTTGATGGTCGTAAAATGTTAAGTTTTGGCAAAATAAAGTGACTCTTAGTGTATAGACATTCTTTCCTTTGTCCTTTGCATAATTTCGTGCGCCTTTAGAGGTTAAGTATAACAACGATTAATTTATTAAAAAGGAGTATTTTTATTAAAAATCTAGGAAATAAATAGTTTTTTAAACCGCTTTTTTAAAATTTAACACCAAAAAATTGTGAATGTTAATTTTTTTTTTATTGCATTGAATGGCGAGACGAGCATGCCGTTCGCCTGATGGTAAGCGATACGACCGCTCATGAACAGTGGCATAACCAAACAACACCTTGAATTACAAAGCAATGCTTGGCATTCCACTGCGCTCGCCATCCTGAGACATAAGATGTTAAGTCTCAATATGTCCAGTAGTTACTCTGGCTACAATGCCCTTCAACCCGAAACACAACAGTGCGTTTACACTGCTGTTTGACGAGAGAAATAGACACTGCGGTGGTACCCACCCAGATGGCCTCTCACATATGAGAGACCTACCACCAGTAAAAATTGAACTTATTAAATGTACCAATTCATACGGCGACATCCAAAATGACTACACTTATGATCACGTGGATTCGTCATACTCAAAATTACGAGTATGACGTTAATACTGATCAAAATCTATGCCTGCCCACCCATTTTACAGAGACATACATATAAATGTAACTCTTAAATTAAACGTATTACAATAATAAAACAAAGTTAACAAAGCCAATAAAAACGTCATGTACATACGTATCGGTGCAAAAAGTTATGAAAACACTCCGACACTGCATGCAAACTTAGTTAGAGATTGTTCGCCACATGATTGCACCGCAGTCGCAACCAATTGAGGCGGAATTTACAACGTTAGTTATTCATGTTTTGAACTCAGTTTCGAGATTGTAACTGAATTATTTCATTTAAAGAAGCTAAAGAATATGTAAAATGTGAGGTGTAGAATAAAAGCATTAGACATGTACTCAATAGTGTGTTTGTTAATTCATCAAAAATTTAAAATATGGCACAAACTGTCGTAATAGTTCAAAAAGCTACGAAATGAAAAAAAAGTTCGCTTTTGAATAGTACGTTAAAAACGTCAAGCCCAACCCATCAAAACTACCCGCGGCTCGAAGGATCAAAAACACAAATTCCCGCCAAACCAACTGACACTCGAAAAAGACAACCGAACCTTAATTACGACGCTTTAATATCGCGAAACCTTTGACGGCGTTAAATATGGCCTTTATTGCTTTCGTAATAAAGATTTATGTGATGTTACAAAATTAAGTTTTCCTACAGTCGACACGGGCTGGGAAAAGCTCGCGCGGGGCTATGGCGGCCGAGCACAGAGGACCACCGTGCTGTGCCGGGCGTGTTTGGAAATAGGTCAATGCTGCGACAGGATATTACGAAGCCACGACGTCAGAAGCATCCGCGCTTAGTCGCCGGCCAAATGAGAAATTGTAGAATAACAGAGAGCTGCGACTTGCTTTGTTTTCGGATTCAAAACCTGATGCATTTTGTGAGCGCTCGTTGCCGATAGCTTTGTGTGGATTCTTACGCGTACGGTTGACGGCTTGTTGTGAATAAACGGGCGGAATTTTCGCGCGTTGTTTTAGTGTTGTGTTAGAATGTGATAGGTTTGGGGCGACAAAGTTTCTTCTGTATGGATAGAGGTCCTTTATCGCCTAAATTGTGCCGCTTTTGTAGCTATTTCTAGCTTAGACTGCACAAGTATTGGCCTTATATTATGTCAACTCATGGCTATAATACAATGACTTTTGATTTATTTTTCATTGAATTATAACATACAAAATAACATGTTAAAGTAAATAATAAAATTCACCAAATTGTACACACAGCTTGCTGGTAAAAGAGTCGCTGTTGACTGAAGTGTAAAATAATGCTTGGCTTTCCACAGTGCTCGCCATCATGAGCCATAAGATAAGTCTCAATAAGTCCAGTGGTTACTCTGGCTACAATGCCTTTCAAACTGGAACACAACAGACCATTTACACTGTTGTTTAGTGGGAGAAATAGATATTATAGTTACTTAATTTCCCTAATTCAACAAACCTTATGCAAAACCCACCTACACATAAACTAAGGAGCTACGTACTGTATCAACCGCCATCCCACAAGTGATGCATGGATAAGTACCGTTTGGTAGCAACCTCCCATCCCGAGGTGAGGCAACCAACACTCCCGCAATAGCACATTAAGGACGATTTATACCCGTGTTTTAGAAATTTACTTTAACGCGATGTATCTTCACGGCAACGGTTGTAGGGCAGATGAAAGGTAAATAAAGAATGCGAGTGGTTACACATATAACAAAGCTAACAATCAAATGTTTGGTTGAAATACGAATATTGAATTTGATTAGAAAACTGACTGTATTCTAACGGACGGTATTATATCGAGCCTCCGTGTCGCATATGGTTACATGCCGGCTGTGAAACGAGAGGCTGCGGGTTCGATCATCGCACTGGTATTTGTTTCGGGTCTAAGTGTTTGTGAAACCGAAAAGTCTCACGTAGTTTCTGATACTTAGGACACAAGACTCGATCTTAGTGTGAGATCTGGACTATTTTACTGGTTAAGTATATTATTTACTTATTTTAGACATGAATCTGTGAAAATAACCCACACGAATATAGATCTTATTGCCTGATCGTTAAAAGCAAAAATACGGTTTAATCTAATACTGCATTGAAACATTCTTCTTTACACTGCCTACTACAGCATTTCATTTGAAGTAAACGCACTTTAAAATACAAGCCGCGTTAAATGCCATTATATATTAAGTTAACCCTCCATATACGTAGTTAGTGGTACATTATACCCCTCGTTGATTAGCGAGCGAAGCCGCGCGCACACTAGTCTCGCGATCCGCACAATACTTTTCACGTAAGCCCAAGATTAATGTATTACCATTTTGCCCTGGTTTACCCTAATCTGTGCGACAAGGTGTAAGAGGAAGCGGTTTTATATGTACCATACATTAGAGTTTTATGAATTTGAATATAAAATTGGAACCTGGGATGTTTAGTTTGAAAGTCTCTCAGTATCAGAGCAATCAACGCTTAACGATAAAACTTAGCTTTTAATTGTACTTTTAAGAACTGATTTCTTTAAACGGAGTACTACTATAATCACGATAAAATTATCAAGAAGAACAGACCAGACGCGGGTTCTAACCTCGGGACACACCTCTGACTTTTCAGAGTCATGTGTGAATTGATAGTCAATCACCACACACTATAACAATGAAGGAAATTCTCTACGGTATGTAAAGTCTGCCAACTCGCACTAGGCCAGTGTGGTGCATTAAATACCTTAGCCCCTCTCAATTGTACTTTCCATTATAGAGGAGACTCATGCCCTGCAGTGGCCCATATATGGACTTATAAATACCACTGAATTCAATGTAATACTAAATAGCTTCCTCTCGTCACTTGTACCAGTTCCGAAGCTCGAGAAGTCTTTGAAATTAATTGTAAAGTGTGTGTCGCAAACACTCCACGGAATCGCTTTGAAAAATCATCACACGACTGTACCTAGCGCCCGGTTTGATTTATGGACGCGAATGTACTTTTAAATTGTTATCCTTCTGATGATATCTCATTTTGGAGATTTTGTGACAGATGTTTTAGAAACGTAATTATTTTATTTGTATAAACGGTATTTTTTTACATCAATATTTCTAAAATCATTTTTAAGAACCTTTACATAAGCTAATTGTTTACGTAATGAAATAATTTATAGTTAAATTACTATTCTAATCAATGGCTAAGTTTATAGAATTAATAGGGGGTAAGGATACTAATAGGATATATAATCTTTGAATGTAGGATCTTAGGATCATACTCTATGGCAATGTGGGTAAGGAGCTGGTTTAACATGAGAAACCAGAATTTCAATCCATAAATGTAGCGCTGAGACCCAAAACTCTATCATGGTTCTTTTTTACATGACTTACACCATATCAAGGAGACAGGATTAAATGTCTTGCTATACCTGTAGTGAACTGTATCAGCCCATTTATGTCCCACTGCAGGGCACGAGCGTCCTCTACAATCGACAGTACGATTGAGAGTGAGTAGACCATATAGTCCACCACGCTGGCCAGTGCGTGTTGGCGGACTTACATACTATAGAAATTCTTGTAAATCGCTATGGTATTCAGGTTGCCTCACGATGTTTTCCTTCACCGTTTTAAAGCGTGGTGGTTGACTATCAATACACACCTGACTCCGAAAAGTCATAGGTGTGCCCTGGGATTCGAACCCGTAACCACCGCGAATATGCTGGCAGCCACGTTTTGTTCGTTTACCATCAGGCCACCACGCACTTTTTATACCAATATAAATATAAATAATTATAAATTAAATAAAAATAACCGGATGAAATTCGTAAACGATAGAAACCGCAACCCTCTGTCATTTCTCGTAACCATGAATATAATTACTGAGGGGCCAAATTACGTCGAAACCGACTTGTGGGCCCGCAAATTCACAATGTACTACAATGTTACGATGTTGTTTGGAATATTTCAGTATATATTATCATTTTGTTATATTTAGACAGGTTCTGGACGTATTATTTTATTTTTTCACTAAAAATCTATGTTAAACTATTAGCTCTCTTTTTCTCCGTTCAAAGAGGGGAAGTCCATATCATAAGCCTTCCCCAAGGATGTTTATTATAGACTCCTCCAAAGCAGGCCAGTATTAATGATTTTAAGTTAAGAATGTTCTGAACACAATCTTCCATATCCAAGGAAAGTATGCAACTAAAAAATCCCTATCAAAACTCCTAACAGTTTTTTACTTGGCCTTAAAAATCTGTAAATAATCTTTGAAATTCTTTAATAGAATTACCTGTTATGCAAATTTTTTATCATCCTTTGACACCGGTATACTTTTTTTGGTTTCCCTAGAGAATTGGAAGAGGAAAAAACAACTTACTTACTATGTGTATAGAAAATAATTTCCATATTCCAATTTCCAAATAATTAAAAGAAATGTGGAAAGGAAATTCTTTCAATATTAAACTCCGAGTGATACATAACTATTATTTCACACATAATTAATAACACATTAAGTCGAAGGTGTGCCCAAAAGAAACCACAAAACCAAAAAAATAAACATACTAAACATATGCCTTACCCGTAATACAGTACCCATATTATTGAAGCCAGCCAGCCAACAAAACGAAAAGCAATAACATACCTACAATACACACCCAAAACAAAGAGACCTTTAGCAATTTCATTAACTCGTAACTAGAATGACCGAAACTTCGTTCTATCATTGACACCGCGTAAAAAACCGTCGTATAACAGAGCCGAAAGAACCGAAACGTGGCCGAAATATGGCCGAAACAGCTTCGGAACTTCTCAGAAGGCTATAAAGAAGATTAAAACTATAGAGGGACGGCTATTATCATCGTCGGCGTCGGCCCGACTCCCAACGACACTATATCAGGCTTTTTCGGGGTTGCCAGCTCGTGTGAGGTTTATTCCGAGGAGGGAATTTTTAAAAGATCTGGATTTTTTTTATCGGATATTTAAGGACAGTATAGTTGCAATGGATCAAGAGATGTAATCTGCGACAATTGTTAAAAACTTTAAAGATAAAACAAACGTTCTCATCGCTATCGTTCATTTAGATCGATATAGTAGCTAATAAATAATTTTTAAATTTTAACATAATCTTAAATTTATCTGTATCTGCATAGTACGAGATCAAGACAGACAAATGTGACTCTTTTGTCAGTCAGTATGATTCTGAATTATATTATGGTATGCATTGAAACTCTCTACCTCTAAAAAAACTCCTAAAACCGTAATCCTGAGCAGGTTATCCGTAAAAAATATAATTTAATTTTCCCGTCTCATCATATGTAACGCGTCTGGACCACGCAGCGTCCACGTCGCTTTTCATTACTCTCAGGGCTTGCCTTTGGCATCGTCGTTAATCATTTTAAATTACCATCGAAGAGTTTGTTAAAAATTAAATTTAGCCCCGACACATCCCGGCGCCGGTTTCACTAACTTTCGTTAAAATTCATTCATCATCGAATTATTTCGACGGATTCTGGCTTTGACTAGTCTCGTGTGGGAAGTTAGTGGATTTAAGTTTTAGGACAGTGATGAAAAACGAAGAGATTTGATAATTTTTACTCTTTATCGGTAATATACAAATTGGCAAATAGCCCACTTTTACGATTATATTACTACATATTTTTGGCTTCGCAAGGCGTTGTCCAATGGAAAACTTTTCAAATATATCCTAATAACCAAATCATGCACGCGATGTGTTCGTTCGTTTCAGCCGCAGGAAGTCCACTGCTGAACATAGGCCTACCCGCATGATCTCCACATTGACCTGTTGGAAGCAGCCTATGTCCAAATACTTCCATCCTGCACTCGATTAATACCCTAAATCTAACACATTAACTAAATAAACAAAATTGTTTGCTACTCAATCCAAAACACAAAACAAGTAATTTAGCAACAAAATACAGAATTCCCGGGACAGACCAAGGTTGTCCACACAACATCGGCTTAGTATTCCGGGACACTCCAACGCGGCGGCGATCTTTCAACCCCGAGACAATTGGCCCTGGGTCACCCGCATGACCTGCAACTTCAGCACTTCATTACAGAGCCATCGGTGGCCCAATTTTCGGTGCCAGAAGTAATGGCCATAATTTTTGGCCAATGGTCCGGACGGGATCGGATTCCGGCAAAAATTGTACTTAATGTTGTTTGCTCGCGTATATTTCAAAAGTTTGGATAATTTGTTAAGGATTGATGTGTGCGGCTTTGTGTGTTAATATCGACGCATAAATGTTAAATTGTAGGAGTTTATTTTGCTTAATTTACTTTTAGTTGTGACTATTTGCCTCATATGTATAAAGATTTGTGCTTTAGTGACAGTTGTATATGTTAAAATGTTTATGGTGTTCACAAGTGTAATAATAGAATATATTTCTGCTGTGAACACATCAAACTGTATATCGATTTTTCGATTAAACATTTGATGGAATTTTCAAACCCGGAACCTCCCATTTCAGAGCAAATATAGTTCACTGAACCGCACTACCAAAATATGTACTTTAATCAACATCCCCTGCCATTTCACTGCATTTGTAGCTCCTAAACAACTTAACATTGCGAATTTAAATCCCAATTTAAATAGAACGTACCTTTGATTGCGATGCTGTAAGCTCGTTAACAGTTTTATAACCCCTAAACCCCTAATACCTGGTAATAAAGTTGAGAATCGCGCGATGACCGTTGATTTACAGCCCACTCAACCCTTCCCTAATAAAAGGATGGAAGTGATTTTTTGTTATTTCACATTCATCGTTTGATATGATAATTTTGGGAATACGAGTATTCGTGTGGTCGCATTAGGGCGGCGGATTTGCGTTTGTACAAAAGTGCTTTTGGTAATAGTGTGGTAATTTTGTTAGCGTTTCAAAGCCGCTTCTTCGTTTTGTTTGATTCGGAGATCACTGGATTACTTTGGAAATAGTTATAATAGTATTAGCAGTACACATCACGTGCTTTATGACGCTAATTACTAAAGCCTCTTCTTTTTTTATTATTTGGCTTGCGGTTCACTAGGTATAAGTTGCTTCCGATAATTGTGGTAATCTTTTAAGAAGGTAAAAATAATTTTATCAAACATCACGTCGTTTATGATGATAATTACTTATAAACCCTGAATGCTGTCAATGTTAGAATATTGTGCCATTAAATAGTAACCTAAACTACATTAAGCAAACGTAGAGGACTAATAATTTGCACACTTCGTAGTGTAATAAGTACCCACCAGTGAAATATGATGTATCGCTTATGTGAACCCTGCAATTTGACTAGTAGAAAATGCCAATGGCACTAAGTCCACCCGTACAATTACATTTATTTATTATTTAATTTATCCATTTTTGCTATTCAGAGATACTATTTAGAAATTACACAGTAAAATTATTAGTACAAGTAGCCTTATCACACTAGGCATGATCTTACAGGCAACCATAGGAGTATTTTATTGTACAAAGTTTAATAATGAATTTTCAATAATAGGATCTTGATTTCGATACAGCACTTAGCAAAAATACGCAGCCAAAACTCACCAACTCAATCATATTAAGCAACAATTCACCTCATCGACCAAAATGAGCCAATACCGATCCAATAAAAACCTCGTTAATCCAAGAAAAGCAAACTTCCATTACTCGAACAAATTAGCAAGTAGGTCTGCCGAAAAAATAAACACTGGCCCGTGTTTTAATTGTAAATTGAATTAAAATTTGGAAATCAACTTAGCCGCTTCGGTGGAATTTCATGTAACGAGCCACAAGCGACCCTTGCGAGTCGAACAAGGTTTTTGATTAACCGACAAAAAAATTATACCCGTAATTAATGGGAGCCCTGCTTTTTTCATATTTGCGACGGTATATTTTGGGTTTGGAGCGATCGCCGATCGGTAGCTTGCTAATTTGCTTGCTTCTTTTACGTTCGAACTAATAAATAACATAGGAACTGAAATAGGAACTTATGTAACACTAGACAAAACAATTTCATATTTCAATGAGAGTACTTAATTTGTCTAATTTAATTTAAAGATTCATAACAGAACTGGCAATATTATCATATGTAATTTGCAAATTATTAATCTTCTTAAACATATTTTCATACGTCTCAAATCCAAGTTTTCAAAATATACTAATAATAAGTTAATAGTTTACTCCGTTGAAACTCGTAACATAAATCTTTGTTTCACTTAAAGAAGGAATTCATTACTAAAATCCTCAACTAAAAAATCTACCTTACTATCTCTATCACAAGATTCATCTTCCTTTACGCCGACGTTGCAGAACCTCAGCACTAATTAAGAATAAAACCACACTCAAAAGACTAGGTCATGCTTAATTAAGCCCCAACTAATAAACCCGAAACTTCCTTTATAACATCTTTAGAACGCGGCACTATATCAAAAATCATCCGGTGGAACATTCCGCCCTCCCCAGTTAATAAGTTCGTCAGAATGTGCCAGATATCAGCGCACTCTTCGAATAGCCTCACTTCTTAATGAAATTTTCGGATTACGACTTGGCATTTTCATCTGTCTCTCGCACACTCCAGTGGCTCTGTATAACTCCATCCCTGTCTACATGTAAAGGTGCAGTACCAACTTTTATGCGAAATTTATTCATAACGCTGTAATTTATCCGAGCCAAGTAAAACGCTCGGTAATGGCGAGCGGGGGAGGTGGGGGTAATGTTTTCTATTATTATTCGTCAGTTCAGCTTTAATCTTGGAAATTTTCATGAGCTATCATTTTGTGTAAATAGGGAAATTTTAATGTAAGTGATCTTTTGTGGTGTGTTGAGAGGTAGATTGAATGTAAATATTATGACAGCTAATTTTATATACAAAATATTTTTAAAGTTTATGAGCCGTTTGTAATTTTAATTGTGTTTTGAAGATTTGAAGACGTCAGCTAAGTTACACAAATTATTCAACTCACACAAAACCCTATCTGATGTTTATAAAGCTTCATATTACTAGGGAACTTAATTGAATGTACCAAAGTAATACTAAATGCTTATTTTTGGATTCTACGAGACAATCAGTACGGCTTTCCTTCCAAAACCAATAAACGGATCATCAAAAACTAAAATCCCACGTGAACGACCAAGAACATAAAAGCCAGTCTGGCAACAAACAATCGTCTGGCAACATCCCGCTTTGTACCACAAAGCTGTACTCGAGCCCATGGAGCGTCCAAAGCGTTTGCCCCAACACCCATTATATTATCACGCTGCGCTAACCAGACATCTTTGAAAATTATACCAAGAAACGTAAATCTTTGGCAGCCAGTCGTCTATAAATATATAATGATCTCGCCGGCTCTGGCGAATGCGTTTCGCCGTTTGGGACAATGTTGAAGTTTTTAGACGAATTTGCGCTGCTTTCAGCGGCTGTTTTGCATGGTGGATTTAATGTTTTGAGTGGTTTAGGCGAGTTTCTTGAGAATTTCGGAGGCTTTGAATGTTGTGGATTTGCAGTTTTTTATGTAAATGTTGTTTTGAGTGTTCTTGCTGATGTAGAAAAAGATGGGAATGTTGATGTGGGGAACATAAATAACATATTAATAGATTTATGTCATGATGTTTGTTACTATGTAGACTTATGCAGAATTGTGTAGTATCTTTTGAATAAAACCTCTACGTAAACAATGATACCAATTTGTAAGCACTCAGAAGCTATAAAGAAGCTAAAACATAATCAGAACATAAACAAGCTACTCAACATAATGGCGAGTACGTTAAATGAGCACACTATAACAACATTATAAATAGCCATAAAATTTTCAGTACCCCATAATTACCGGACCGGTTGTTCCGTGACTCGACGTGATAAAATCCACAAAATGATAAAAATGCTCGCGGCCCCTAACAAGATCCAACAAAGTAAACTTTAATTTATATTCGTTTATTAGTTACAAGTACTTTTTAAACAAACGAGAGTGATTTATCGGCACGATAGGGTTCAACGGCTTTTGGATATTCCATATTCGGAGAATCGAAATTACTGAAAGTGCTCGTTTTTACAATAAGTAACCTAAAATTTGTTAATGAATAATTCATTTTGCTTATGGATTAGCTTTTGCTTTGCACTTACTCAACAATAACTTTCGCATTATCTCAATTATATATTCTCAACTTTTTTTGACCTTATAATATTGTATAATATAAATTATATTTTGTTCTTTGTCAAAACATTGTTTCATCCATGCTTGTCCTTCGCCATCCTATTTATTCCCAATCGAACATCAATACGAACCTCATACTGTATTCCTAATTACAAGCGAGTCAATACCACAACTTGTAATCAAAAGATTGGACACGGCAAGAAGGGCCCCTGCAAAAGTCAACAAATATCAGATCATCCCAATACCGTCGACCCTAAGTTCTTGTGACCCACTTTTCCTTCCATATCTGTGACGTAGTTAATCAAGTCGGGCTGAGAGTCGCTGTAAACATCCAGCTTGTCAATATTTACTTTTATTTGTGTCTTCTTTGATCACTTTATTAGCTGTACGTCAAAAGGCTCCCTCAAATACCGGAGTCGATCTATTGCAAGAACATTTGTTTCATCGTAATTTCGTGTATTTTGTTTCTTGGACTTTTGCAACTGAGATTTGGTGAGATTCTTTTGACAAGTGTTTTATTAACTTTTGTATTGATTTTTCATATTACTATGAGAAATTCATAGTTGTAGTCGTTATATACCTACCTTTTTACTGTCATAAGTCTCAGCATTTTCAATTCACTTATTATCCTTTTTCATGTAAGTTGTGGTAATCAACCACTGCCTTTTACAGTAATGTTTCCTAATCTTGTTTATATCTCAAATCTATTCAATAAAAATGTATTCCTTTCCTAACGTTTTCTAAAAATTTTATACTCTTTATGTACACTTTAGTTACAAGCGAAATGTTTATCTTTTGAAGTACATAAAGCTTAGGTATTCACATCCACGTTTAAGCGAAAAAATCTTTTAAACGTTTGTGGAAATGTTTTTGCGTTCTTTGAAGCGTATTTCAGTTCTCGGACCTTGGATCGTGTTGAAAAGCAATCAATCTTACACCCAACATCACTCAGACCTTAGGTTTTGCCCAAAAGGCCCCGTTTGTGGAGATTTCTAACGTATCGTTAGTTCGGTCATTTAAAGTATAACTCTTTTAGGTAACTACCGCTGATAAAAATAGGCTATGTTTGTAAAGTAATGTCTTAAAAATCTACTTCTATATTACTGCCTTCGAAATTACTCTCAGTTAGTTTTTATAGAAGTTTATTTTAGACTAAGAGTATTTTAATGTTTAAATCATCAGCAACTCAATCCTTTTTTGAAAATTGTGAAGAGCGTTTATAATTTTGTGAATATTATTGGTCTTAAGTTCTACTTGTGTTCATATTATTTAGTTGTAAAATAATTGTTTTTACTTGAATAATTTGAAAAAAAAAAATATATCTAATTTGTAGCCTTAAAATATTGCTACTGAAAGTAAAATCAGCAGAAATAATTGAACATACTGTAACGACTAAAACTTTATATATAATCTATTAAGAACCCGTCCATACTTTAGCTACAGTTCCAATACTAATAACAAATAATCAATAGTTGTGGAGATAAGCGGAATTCCTCAGTACAGTCGGCTAATGGTCGACATTTTCAAATAACCCAGATCAAGGTCCCACCTAACTTAGTTAGATAGAAATCTTTGACTTTAATCCTATTATCGCCTAGTCTGCCAAGTTAGTTTAACTGTTACTAGTTCATAGCCGTGGCTTTAGCTCTTAGGGAAACGAGATAAATAAAGACTTTGCGGAACAAAGTCCAGCGTGACTATATGGTCTAACCACTCTCAATCGTACTGTCGATTGTAGAGGAGGCCCGTGCCCTGCAATGGGACGTATATGGGCTGATACAGATACAGAACAAATTCTGTTTTGGTATTACCATTAATCTTGGATTTACACTTCATCACATTTCGGAATGTGAATATGATTCTTTATGATATTCAATTACCTAATATTTAATTGACAGCCTCCGTGGCGCACTTGATTAGACGCCGCCTGTGAAAGGAGAGGCCGCAGGTGTGATCCACAGGTTTTTGTTTCGGGTCTGGGTATTTATGAAACCGATAAAACTCTAGTAATTTTAATACACACGACACAAGATTCGATCTTAGTGTGGGGTTAGAACTATGTATGTGATTGTTATGTGTATTTATTTAAATTATTCCAGTTCGTATTGAGAAGTAATATAATCTCACACTTGCAGACTTACATTTATCATCCATAATTATTGTTGTAGAACCAATACGTAGCCAACCATAGCCTTATATCGATATCAGCAAACCAAAGATACCCCAAAGAAACAGCAATTCAAAAACAATTTCTTAGAATTGAAAGTAAACAAATTATTATAATAAATATACTGTTACAAGGAACAGAATATCAATACTTGACAAGCCACGGAACCATACTAAAGTAAATGCAGACAATGATTCCAACTAATAATTTTCAAATCAAACAATGAGTACGATCCAAGTTGTTTCATTGTACATTAAGATGTTATTTTACAAAGGTTGAAATTAATTGGCCTATAAAATCAGATATAATTGCCGAGTAATTTGGAATTGAGTGTTTGCTCATGAAACGTGTTAAGATTTGTATTAATTTGAGTGTTTTGGTATTGTGAAGATAATTTTGTCGAATGAATGATCTGTCTGTTGCTATTCGGTGCTCTGTTGCCAACACAGCAATCTCTATCAGACAGCTCTGGGGCGCAATTGTTAAGAAGGTAGCTATGAAACGACATGATGTGTTCGATCCGCGCAGCGAGACAAATGTTTGCTTTGCCCAAAATATTTGTTTTAGATCTTGACGTTGTGAGATTAAAATCCCGTAGTTTTTAATATCCAAGAGAGAAAATTCTGTTTCTTTGGGGCAAGGATTATATGTTTAACTAGAATTATTGTTTTTTTTTTTATATTTTGCATCCATTATTTACTCCGTTTACTTAGTATCCGGAAAGAAATACAGGATTTTTATGAGTTACTACCTAAACCTATATTACAAGTTCTACGTCACTAATAGCGAACAAAATAATACACATTACACAAGTCGCTTATATACACTAATAGCTTATAGCCATTTGTAATTATTAACAGGGAAAAACGACGGTATCCCCGTGCCTATAATCCGGTTAATCCACGGCTGCCCGGGGCGCTAGACGTGCGGTGCGACTGCTTCTGCGGTCACACTGCTAGCGGGCATTAGCATTTAAATGTTTTTTACTGGTGGTAGGTCTCTCATATGTGAGAGGCCGCCTGGGTACCACCGCAATGTCCATTTCTCCCACTAAACAGCAGTGTTAATTCGCTGTTTTGTTTCGGATTGAAGGACATTGTAGCCAGAGTAACTACTGGACATATTAAGACTTAACATCTTATGTCTCAGGATGTCGAACGCAGTGGAATGCCAAGCATTGCTTTATAATTCAAGATATTGTTTGGTTTTACTACTGTTCGTGAGCGGTCGTATCGCTTTCAATCAGGCGTACAGCATGCACGTCTAGCCATTCATTGCAATAAAAAAAAACAGCGGTGACACTGGACAAACTTCAACATCATTCGTATGCATTATTCCAGTTCATATCAGGTTAAACCTTAAAGGTCCTTGAAGTTTCAGCTGACGGTTATAACTTGATAAGGAATTATGCGGAGTTGCGATCATTTAAGCTTAAGCGAGTTGTGGGAGAGATCGCTTCCTATGTAAATAGTTTTTTAAGTATTGCAATTTGAATTTAATTAAATTACGGTTGAAATGATACTTTTTATTACTATCCACGGAATTTTCTATGATAAAGAGGAGTAAAGCCTTAAGATACTAGAGTCTAGAATAATAATAGAATGTGGCCTTCAATACCTTTAAGATTCCTACAGAGAATTCTAAAATATGCAGCTGTCAACCATTTTCTTTTTTATAATTTACGTAATAGCTAGCTGTACCAATATATTCCCTTTAACTATTCATTGTCAGATAAACGATGTTACTAAAACTCCATCTACCACTTGAAAATTCACAAGACACTACACCAAAACCGCTGATCGCCCCGCCTATAAAACCGCTGTCAAGCTGACCTCCAGTGATCCCGGTTCGGCCACGTACGTCCTACGTATTCGCGCCGCGTGGTGAGCTAACAAGCGGCAATTCTATTAGGAAATTAGTACATGTCTTTCCGTGGTGTTAGACGTTAAACATATTGTCTGGAGGTCAGTCCGCACTTAAAATATTGTACGGAACGTTTTAAATTAATTCGTTGGAACATGTGTTTGCTCTTTCTGTACCATGCTTGGGTTACGTAATATAAATTAATTAAAATAAATATATTAGGTTTTTAATTAAAAAATGTTCGGTAATGCGAAGTTAAATATACGATTGTTAGTACACGATTAACAAAAAAGGTGTATGTAATATATGTATACACAAATACAAATATAGAGCCACAAAATATTTCATTGTTCCCTAGGTTTATTATATTCGGTTGTTTGAAATATTATTTTATTGCTGGCAACTAAAAACACTTTGAGGAGCACATAGCAAACAATAAAACAGTAAATATATTTTTTTCTTTACGAATTCCATCAAATTTGAAATATTTTTTTTCTGCGTATATTTTTATTATACCTAATTTCATCCCTCTTACAACAAATTCATTCGCCTTACGCCGGCACATATTCTATATTACATACAATAAAACTTCATGCCGGATTAAAACAATTTCAAAACAGTATTGCACGACACGTATCGTGTAATTTCCTACAATTCGTGCTAAAATATAAAAACAAAATGTCACTGTTGTTTTAATAAAAACAAGATTACACGACGTTTATGTATCGCGAGCGTAAACAAAGGAGTGTTTGCGAAATTTTCGATTGACTTCTATCCCCTGTCTCCCCTCCGCCGGGCGACGTTCGCTCGTACAATCATAAGTGTTTTCTTTGTGGATAGCGGTGGCCTTTAACGCGTTTATCCTTTTTGGCCGAGTCTCCCCTTTCGCGTAGGAATAAGGGAATATTCGCCCGGTGTAATTTCCCGCGATGTTTTTATTTCACAAGCCTTTGTACTTGTTTGTGTTTGTACGGGTGGATTTTTTATGATCGATGAAAATTCGTTTCAATTTTGTTTTAATATTGAGGCGTTTATTGGTCTGTGTTTTATGCCGCTAGTAGGTATAAACATCCGTATATTCATTGCTGTCTGGTGATGAGTTAGACTGAAGTCGAAACTAATTTGTGATTCGACATCATATTCAGCCAAAGAAAATCCGCTGGTCAACATTATCCGTCCCAAATACATCCACAGCGAACTATCAAATCATTCAATCAATCAATCATTCACAAACAGTTAAAAACTATTAATGCACTTGCAACATAATGACATTCTTGAACATGCTGAAATAGAATTTCATGGGTCACCATCACCTTTTTCCGCCATAACATGCAGTTTTCATTGCGAACACGAATCCCACCGAATAAACACGCCACGTACGATTAATTTATTAATTTAGTATTCAAAGTGAGCCTAATTTAACGTTGAAATTTTATTTAAACGATATATATGTGTAATAACAGTTAATAAAATTAACGGCCAGTCCTAAAGCCATTTACCGTGCGCCGGATGTGTGGGCTAATGTTTTTATTCAATGAATTTTTAATGAATTAATTTACAACTTCATTAAATAACATAATTAACGATTATTGATACGTGGCGCGTTGTAATTTGTGCGTCGGATTAATGAGTTAATGTGGATTTATTTTACAGTAATGGGCGTGGAGTTGAAGTTTGTTAAATAAATATTTAGTTAACAAGTGCATATGATAGTTTGCGTTGCTCAGGGAGCTTCTTGCTTAGTATTTACAACACTTTAGTGAGTAGTTTATGTCGATTTAAAATCTTGTAAATTTATTTTAATTTCATAATTTTTTTTTTCTTTAAACCAATTTTAAATGCATTTTAATGTACAATCACCAGTTCGTTTGACACGGCTCCTGCTTTGGCGAGCTCTTTCAGTCGGCATCATAACAAAAATATGAATAAAACAGTAAAAGAGATGCAACTAGCTTCAACATAGATAGTGCTTTGACTTCAGCTATTACTCTCAACGAAATTAAATATTAATCCCTACAATTTGTTACTTCTTAGAATGGGTGATTGCCGTTATTTATGCCCATTATTAACTTGAAACAAATACTTGTGGCCAATGATTTACTTTGCAACAAAAAAACTTTAAGTCCCCAATTTTACAGCAACGTCTAAACCGTGTCAATCAGGAAATGAGCTATATTTTTAATAAAAAATATCCAATTTTGATTCCTTTAGAAAGATAACAGTTTAATTATGCGCTGCATTAGACTGAAAGTATTGAAACAGTTTTCGGACGGGTTCGGGTGTTTTCGTGGAAATCCGCGGGCGTCCGACAAACCGCTAACAACGTGAACAATTCGCGGAACGTTGCAATGAAATTTAATTCGACGAGCGTTTGTTTCGTGTCCGCTCGGTTGATACACAACAGCGCGATAGTACACATATTGTTTTATAATTATCTGTATATTTAAATTTGGACACTATGACGGTGAAGGAAGACATCGTGAGGAAAACTGCATACCGTAGCGATTTGTAAGAATTTCTATGATTTGTAAAGTCTGCCAAGCCGTACTAGGCCAGCATGCTATGGCCTAACATCTCTTAATCGTACTCTTTATTATAGACGAAACGGGCTCTGCAGTGTAACCTTTATGGTATGATATAGAACAGTTCAGTTTAATTTGGATAGGGATGGTAATTCAATTCGCCTTTGAGGACAAACATAGATTAGATTTTAAGAAATCGCTGAATGCAAACAGATCGCTGTGGAAGTTCTTTTCAAGAATTTCTAATCATTCTGAAGCCTTCCGACCCACAGTAGGTCAGAATGGTAGACTAAAAGCTTAGCCCTCCCAATCAAACTCTTGGTTGTAGAGAAGTCTTGTCCTCAGCAGTGGGCGTAGTTATATCATTTTATACATTTACGCGAATATGAACCGATGTGAATGAACATTTTAGTTACAGAAAAGAACAAGTAGTACGATACAATTTAGTTTGACACGAGTAGTTTACTCCCCTTTACATCTTAACTTATAGTTAATACAGGACCCGGCGTCAGATCGAAAGCAAACAGCGTGTGGCGTCCCTACAATAACATCGCCGCCTTGAACGCGTGCACTTTAAACGATGTAAAGATAACAATGTCCATTGACGGGTTTGTTACGCGCAAATATTTGTTTTGGAAACATAAACGGCAATGTAACGACTTTAAGGCTTTTAAGTCAGGGATATGTCGAACGGCGACGTTTGTGATCGGCCATTAGGTTAATACTCCTTATAGTGGCTCGAAAGATCAAAAAATAGAGCAGGCCATACAACCCTTTACTCCTGTCGACATTTTTTTACTTTTCTACCATTTTAAGAAGCTGATAATGCACCAATTACCTAAGTATTGTAGATGTCCATGGGTCGTTATCATCATCCTGATCTTTAAATCATAAGAAAATTTTAAGCCACTGTACAAGAATTAATTTAGCTTCTTTGCATAATGTTTAATCAAATTATGTTACATTCTACCAATATATTCCTGATTAAATAAAAGAATTCCTTCCCTATGTTGGCCGTAAAAAAACTAAAATACAACCGACAAATTCTGACAATCGGAACACATCCAATAATTCTCGTGGCATACTTAGCTATACCACGTCCATAAATAAGAAGTGAATCGACGTCCCCTCAATAAGCCCTCTGCGTAAACAACAATACGAGGAGATACTGGAGGTACTTCGCTTTAGGATATTTTCTCATACTTCTTTAGTTTCTTATCGCGATGACAGTTAAGGGGGCGACAGGGAATGTAGCTTATATTTTTTGTAGTTTTAAAGATTTAAGCATACAAAGGGGCATAGGGACAGAGAAAGCGACTTTGTTTTATACTATGTAGTGATAATCACTTGGAAGAATTATTACTAGACTACAGTTAGAATCTGTATTATCTAAAGTTAGAATTTTTTGTATTTTTCCTGGTGTACAAATGATATAAATTTAGAAAAAAATACTTGGAATTTTCGCATTACATTTTATTTACGTTCTATTTTTAGCCAAGTCAGTGTTTGACAAGAAAACCCACAGGATAATGTTGAAATTTTTGCATTTAGGTCATCCATCTAATACTGGTATTAATGTAGCTACACCGTGAAACCGCGGACCACAATTCACCCGCACAGCCTAATGCTTTCAATGTTATTTGTGTATGTTTTGTCTAAATTTTGTATGACATACCTTTACACCTGTATGTTTGGTGGAGTAGGTAGAGATAAAGCTTAATACGCACCTTCATACAGGGTATATTCAGACTGCGACTGAAAACGAAGAAAGGTAGTTTATGTGACTACAGACAATGCAACTAAAAATTTCGAAAACAAACCACGGAAGTTTATTTTTTTTGTTGTTTTAATTATCATCGTCATTTTTTATACTGCCCCGGAAATTGACTACACTGCGCCTGATGGTAAGTGCAAATGCCGTCCAGGTAGTGTTTCGAATGGCGACAGACGGCAGTCCCTCACTATTCGATACAATTATGCTGTCCTGCTAAGATGCATCTTCAATAGAACTAAAATAATAAATTAAGCCCTTGCGTACCATAGCGTCTTTAAAAATTAATGGGTGTATATTACTATTTTAGGAAAATGTTTTCCTTCGCCGTTATTGTGCGTGTGACTATCAATACACACATTACACCGGAAAGTCAAAGAGGTGTGTCCTGGGAATCAAACTCGTGACCACCGTGAACATTTATGGTGTAGCTGGGGGCAATATAAACCATGTAAAATGTTATAATTTCCCGACCCTCATGTAAATACAAGTTTGGTGTGAATAAAGAAGAAATTAAAGAGGTTGAAAATTGAAAACATGTTCTTACGATTTGTTTGTTTTGTTTCAGGTAAAAAACGTTAGTTTCGCCACATTAATATTTTCTGCCCGATAAGGTATCGTAGTAATAATTTTTAATATGCCACTATGGCTTCCAGTTGTGTTAAATTTTCTATTGTAAAAATTCATTTTATATTTATAACTAAATAATCAAATTTGTAGTCTGTTTTCTCTCTATATTGCCAGATAATGGAGTATTAGTTACTGAGATGGATGATTTTATTCAAGACGTTTTTATTAATCTAGTACTTCTTTAGCTGAGCACTTAGCGTTATTAATTTGATCTACTCAACCTCGATTGTAATACAAAACTCACATAACCTCAAAACTAAAGCTTATCCGAGAAACACGGCCGCTATCGTTTTTACACGTGTAAAGCCGGGTAATGCCGTGTCCAAATACCTCCAGTACCCGGGTCTTGTAGACACTACGGCCCGGATAATATCCGTATGTTCCCGGGTATGTTAATTATAACCGGGTATATCTTAGCTGTTTGCACAAGATGTATGGAGTGTTGATGTTCTCCTGGTGTTTTTAGTTAAGATTACAGGGCATGGAAATGTTCACGAGATTTTCTTATTAATCATACAGAAGAAATCATCAGTAGGGACTCCGCTGCGGAGAACCTAAGCAATTTCATAAAATACTTTTGTTGTCATAACTCAAGAAACTTAAATGTCACAAAATGATTCCTTTTCATGATATAATAAACTACATGTGGGTATAGAAATGTGTGTAAAAAGAGTATAATAAACGATGTTGAATTGTAAGAGAATAACATTCAGTTTAAAAATAAATTCTTATAATTTTCATTAAGCGGTAAAATTGTGAATACACGGGGGCATTCTCGCGGCGCACGCTCAGCGTTCATAAACCGAAGACGCCGCGCCGCCGAGATACGTAATTATGAAGTTTTCAACTCAATCAGTCCCATAATATTTGCACAAAACCAAAAGTAATCTCGTTAAACGGTTTTCACTCCAAGTTTTCGTGGAAACATAAGGTGGGCGACATACGGCCGCTTTTACCAAAATTTTACTCTAATTACAATAAGGTTTTATAACTTAAGTTGTCATTAAAGATTATGTTATATGCATAGGGTAATTAGGCTTTATATGAATATTGGAACTTAAGTAATTATTAGGAATGTGTTATTTCTATACATGAAAAGTAATGTTCATTACACATTCTGTAATCAACTAATTCAGCTAGCAGAAATTAGTTTCAATAATAGAGATAAAATATTGTTATAATAATTATTATGAACTTATCTAAGTTGTAATATTTAACTAACCTTATATTTTTCTTCTTTTCGATTGCTTTTATAAGCGCATTTAGAAACATTTTTTTGTTTTAAAACGTCGATGTCCAATGACTTGGTAGACATAAATGAAAGAAATATTTTGCACAATGGCACCTAACAAAGAAGAAGGTGTGATCTGTCATAAGTAAATGATAATGGCAACACAATATCATAGTATAAACTATAATCCACATTTCAGTTCGTACTTCATTGGCTTCAGCTATTAAGAAGTTCAGCAACCATTGCGCTAAATTGAAGTTCGCTCAGCAATTAAATTATACTATGCATATTTTTATCACAAAATACAACGTACTTCACAAAAAATGCAACTAGACGATTATTACCACGCGCAACCACTCCCATCTCTCACGAAGCGTAAAACGCGACTTCACCGCTACAAACTCCCGCCCGTATGTTCCAACAAAAGCTATATGGTTATTAACGTTCTAAAGAATCGAGTGGCGCACTCGTCTGCGTATTAATCTACCAATTAAAACTTTGATTGTACAAAAACGTTCTTGGAGCTACTTGTTATGGTTTCCACGGTCGGATTAAGTCTTTTGAATTCTGTCGGTTATTACTTTAGAGTATTTGAATTGATAACGAATGTTTACAGGTAAATGTGATTAACGCTGTTTGTTTTCAAATTAATTACTTTACGGGAATGTTTTGACGCGTGACGCGTCATCTGTCTGAATGAATTTGAGTTGGGATTTATTTTTATTTGAGAGAAATGTGGTTTAGTTTGTTTGAATATTTGGTTTGGCTTTATACTGTTACATTTTACATTTTAGATTGGATTTAAAAGTACAATAACTTGATTCTATATTTGAATAATTAAATTGATTTTTCGCTATTGGAAATGTTTTAGAACAAAAATTGTGTGCCAATTATCTATTATTGAAGTTTAGAAAAATATTGCCTGTAACCCACGTAAAGTCCAAATAAGACCAGGCAGAAGAATTTTTACTTGACTTTTCAGGAAACTGAATCCAGAGTTTCATAATTCGAATGCACGATGCCTGCCAGTAAGTGCAAAAAAAAACTCCATTCGAATTTCAAAAACAAATCTCTTAAACCGAAACAAAACAATGTGTTTCAATTACAAGTACACCAAGTTGATACTACGCTGTATACCGAGTACGCTTTATACTCGGTCGTATACTTCAATATCCGTATTCGGCGTACGAGTAGGCGACACAGATTCGGTGTCGCGCGTGTCGGGATCGTGTCGCCGCTCATTTGCTAAAACATGCTGTGCGCGACACCGTCATTCAAGTGTGGAGCGAGACTATCGATATTGTCGACACTATCGACACTTGTCGTTTTGAGTTGATTTCTTTTTAAATTTTGGATTGAGAATTGCTTTTATATCTAAACTTACTAGGGTATTTGGGTAAAATAAATGCATCAATACCACTACACCACAATACAACAGCACTACTGATTGCTGCCAAAACGAGCGACGGCATGTACCCATATTTATGTATAAAATAAATCATTTATTTTATATATGTAATGAATGATGTCACTAAATATATAATTAAAATATCCAGCTATAATACGTGGACCCGAAACCATTGTTTTAGTTCACAACTTTAAAAAACTAAGAGGTTTTTTTTCTTTCCTACAATATCTATAACCTAAACTTGCTACAAATTGTCATTGTCTTTCACATCCTTCTCAGACAAAAAACTCTTTATTTTACCGAAAACAAATTCCCCTAAACCACACTTACCCTTTGCAATTTTTCTTACGTCAAAAATCAACATCGACATTCAATTCCACACACTAGTGATGGATGCAGCGAGTTTGTCTACGTCACAGGCGAAAAAAAAATCCCGCGGAACGGAAATAAGCGACCCGCAAGCCTTGCCCTACGCTCTGATTGGCAGCCGTGGGGTGCTCTCAATCAAACGGTTTTCTCGAAATGAAGGGCTTTTCGCCTTTTTTTCAGCATTGACAAGTTTGCGCGGCTTTCAGGATTGTGTTTAATGGGTTTGTGGTTTTGGAATTTTAAATAACAATGTTTTTTGTTAGAGCGCTGGTCCATAGACAAGACAAGATCCATGACAAGTTGTGCCATCTCGGAGTCCACGCAAGTATCGGATAAAGGTAGATAAAAAAATTACTTGTTAATCTACAATAACAGTATCCATTTTTAAAATCAGATTCTATTGATTTAACTTATATTAAACTAGTTTTTATGAAGATACTGAGTAAGGTCCGGCCCATGATGTTGTATAAGACGACATTATATACTACACAACATCTAAGGTCCTTCTCATAATGATATGTGGGTTGTATGAATACAACAGTGGGAGTTTTGCAAACTGCCATAAAGAACATTTCAATAATACCTTTACAAATCATTTCACAAAACAACTCAACAATTTTAAGACAAAAGCATAGGTCTTCAATCTTGTTAGATACAAAAACAATATTTCTAGAAACGCTTTAACAACTTTTGAAGATAAAATTTATACAATTTCAATACAAATATCGCAGATAGGAAAGTTACTGTAAACTGGAACGGAGCGTTCTGAACGGTTTCCATTGTCTTACGAGTTTCCACGAGGCCGGCATAAAAATATCTGTTACGTTACTATTGTATGGATTTCTTTGTAAAGGATTATAAGTGGGACCCTGAAATCAATTGAAAACCTGGATAAAAGGGATTGATTAATACTTTTTATTGCAATTAATGGCGACACGAGCATGCCGTTTACCAGATGGTAAGCGATACGACCGCGCATGAACAGATGCAAAACCCAATAACACCTTGAATTACAAAGCAATATTTGGCATTCCATTGCGTTCGCCATCCTGAGACATTCGAAATTTCGAAGAGTCCATTGGCACTGCTGTTTAGCGTGAGAAAAAGATATTGCCGTGATACCTACCCAGGTGGCCTCTCACATATGAGATACCTATATCACCAATACAACTTTTTCCTGTAAATAAATTATATGCTATTAGAAATGAAAAATATCAGACTGATAGCCATAGATTACATTTAATATGGATTTTTAATTCATAATGGCGCGAAAAGGAAACAAGACACAGATAACTATTTCTTGGTGATCTATATTGATCTGCCGACTGTTAAACGGTCATGGTTCCCTATTATTGGACTCAATAGTCTAATCCCGAGCGAAATATATTAAACCGAAAAAACTTTCCACTACCTAAGAATCATCAAGTTCACAACACACTACCGCAATAAGTCAACATTGACAATATGTATCGACAATCCACTACCCAATATCGATAAAACAATTCCCATCACTAGCCGCGCGATGATTGGAAAACACGCGTCCTTTTAGGTTAGCGTTTCACCGCGCGAATTTTTCGTTTTTTATACCAATGCATTTATAAAATATATTTCATACTTGTTTGTGTGTAAGGTGAATGGAATCAATGGAATTTTGTTTTGAAAACTGAATTTAAAGGAATATGCAGAAATATACCACTTTAAAAAAAATACCACTAAGGATTGGACAGTTCGAATTGATAATCGACTTCGGGGTGTCAAAAATATGTGGTTTAAAAAGTCAATACAACATTAAAATACGTTTAGCCAAATACAATAATTGACCATATTTTAAAACTTTTTTTAATTTCATAGACCTCATTAATAGCCAAATGTTTGATCCAAACTTACCAGAATTAGTTGAGCCAGTAAATTCTAGATCTTTAATAATATATACTTGTAAAGATACCAAAAAAGTAGTTACAAGTAAAACAATTCAGTTGTATCGCTATAGACAGTCTATGTATTCCAGACAATATTTATATGGGCTGGTAAATCCTTTCTCGGACTCTCCTAAATAGCAACGGTTCTCATGTTGTGAAGCACTACTCACAAACAATCAGGTGAGGGTTACGCACTCAGTCTAAATTTAACCTTCACGAATTTTCCACAATTGGCATAACCCTTAAACAGCGCAATACGTCTCAATAAACGTCGCAGAATCGCATAAACCCTGAGCCCAGGGCTCAACATACCCACAACCCTCAATTTACGATGAATGAAACTTTAACTGCCCGTGTAGATAAAAAGTTATCGGCAAGCGTTTGACTCGCAGTAAAAACGTCAGGTTTCGCTTTAAAGTGCGAATTAGTGCGAATTTCGGCGTTTTATGACCGCTCACGGAATTAAATGTCGATTTTCTCGTTCAAACGTCTTTAATGTATTTGGATTGGTATGCGTAATCGTTAACAATTGTAATGAATTTGAAGGTGTCTTGCAGATATGAAGCCTGTAAAACTAGAGACCACGGGTTCGGTCCTCGTATTATTTTATCAACACATATTTGTTTCGATAATAAATGTCGTAAGAACTAAAAGCCCCTCGTACTTATGCCACTCATCACAAAAGATATTATACCTCACTTATTTTGTGATCGTGGCTCAATATTAGTATTAAACCCTTCTATCTTCCATCAAATTTATCGGGAAAGGCTCTACAGACCGAAACCCAAAATACATAACATTTCATATTACCAAAATCATAGATACAACAATCCTACTCCCACAGCAGACTATCCCTAAAATAACACCAGAAATACCAGTTAATAATACCCACTAACTAGAGTCTAACACCATCCTTATCACAGAGCTTTCCGCAGCGCAGACATTAACTGAAACAGAACTGCGAAGTAAATTGAAATTACATTTCCACGGAATTAATTTATATTCTACATTTGATATACATACAAAAACTTCCGGATGTCCCGTTTGGATTAAAACGTAACTTCGCCGAGTTGAGGGAGTATATCTACAACATTATTCAATTTGTCGTTAAAAAGCCTGCGTTGAAAGACGAAAAGACCGGCTTGTATTTTTCAAACAAATCCTCCGTCGTCACGGATACGGCTCGGCCGCGTCCCGCCATCTGAATTGCAAATCGTCAGCCAAGTTGCTAACACCGCGTAAGTCCGAATCTGCAACTTTACAAAGGGAAAAGTACAATGTCTGGCGTGGACAACGCTACATGTAACATGTGTTTTAACATCGCCTTTTTTTTAGTAAATATTATATTTTTCTCTTTTAATAAATATGAGTTATATTTTTTTCTCACAGTATGTAGTTTCGCTCACTTGACTCGCTGAGCATGAGCGAGAATTAGATTGAGAGCGTTTAGCAAATAGTCTTGCTGACCTATTGCGGTTGAAATTGATTTACTAAATCGGATTACCTACTACTGTTGAATTCAAGAAGCATCATTTTATAAGGTTTAAAACCAGTGGCTACCACACATTTGTCTTTTGTTTGATCAGGGAACTAATAAAAATATTTATGACGCAATAGGAACGTAATCTTATATTCTCTCTTTAAAGAAACTATCTCAAGTATAAATATAACCAACCCATTTCTTGTTTCAAAAAGATCTATTTAACTTAAAAATAGCTCAAGATTCCCACCGGACTCGCAACTCGCGGAACAAACATCCGCCTTTTCTATCAGAATTGCAAATGGCGCGCAATGACGTTACCAAACTTTAAATGTCAGCAAACTTGGTATTTAAACTCGCTCAGGTATAGAAACAAAAACGTTACAATTATGATAATTCTGTCACATCTAGCCGGATTGAATTTGCATGGCGATCCGTAGCTGTGTCAACTGAGCCACCGGGAGGATGAATAATGCAGCCAGCGCGCCACTTACCTCCGATATTAACATATTTATTAATAAAATAAATAGCAGACGTCCGCGCAGCGAGACGGCGCCGCCGCGAATGAGCCACGTTGACTGACTTCGAACGGCTCGCCGCGTTCGATATTTAAATTTGTTGAAAGTTTTAACTACCTGCAATGTAATAAGAAAATTATTTAAAGAAAAATACTAACTTAATTTAAATTCCGATGAATTAGTTAGAACCTGATTAACTCCATGTCCAGATTCTACAACATACTATTTCTACACCAAAGATCCTTATTATTTCTAACTCTCAATAAACTAAATGATCTCCCCACATTAGTATCTTCATCATACCAAAAACTATAATTTTCCAACGTTTGATATCAGTTCGCGCATCTCATTGTTGACATTTGGCCGACAAACTCGGTGTGGGCTGAAAGCTTAGTGTAACGCTAACAACGGCTCCGATGTACGCCGCGCATTACATTAATTGAGTTGCTTTGCTAACATTCATTTGATGTAGATACGAGTGAGGATTGATTTTTGCCGTATTTTGTGATTATGATAGGTGTAGGATCTAGTGGTATAGTTAGGAAAGTCCGATTGATTGATCTTCAGTCGACGGTAACAATTGCTAGATCGATCGAAATTATTGAAGCCAGTCAACAAAGATTTGGATAATATCTGTTCAGCCATGAAGAGCTTCAGCTGCTTACTTAACGACACAGCAATATTGTTATAGTTTTATCTGGTATAGATAATAAGACATAGAATAAACCTACAACTGTGTCCTCAAGAAGGTAGGCAGAGGTGGCACTAGAACCACAAAGTTTATTCATCTTATTTTCTTTTAGCTTACGTTGTAACAGATTTCTGTAACCGACATAACACAAAAAATTGCCTGATTAAGGAATCGTAGACTAAAGATTTTAGCCACCAAATAAACCTTCCCCTTCCTAATTTGGGGACCAGTCTACCAACGTATAAAAAGTATAACACACCGAGTGATTAAGCTGAAAGAAGTAAGTGCAGTGGCTGTACCATTAATTTTATATCAGCATTTAATCAAATTTCCCCTGACGTTTTCCTGTAACGCCGCAACGCGGTGCATTTTGTATGACGGCCAGATTAAATACGTGGACTGCAGCCGAATCCGCGGCGGGGGTCACGGCCCACGGATTTATGGCCCCCGGGGGGTCAGCGCTCGATGCGTTTTCACAAATTGAAAAAACTGGTTGGGATGTTTTTTTATTAGCTCTTACGTGGAATTCGCTGTCCTAAGGGATGGAGGGATGTCCGAACTTCCTTCAGCAATATAAAGTGACGTATGGAGAAATGAAGTTTATGTCGTGAAAAATGTTGCTTAATGGTAATACAAAATTCATGCTAGTAAATAATAATAATAATATAATTGTCTCTTGACTCATAAATTTCCTTAAATTAATTCACATTTTTCTTATTCATTATATTTTGATGCAGTTCAATTTTATATATTGTTTACTTTTTACGCAGTTTTTCCCCAGTTTGTTTTAATCAGTTTAACAGTTATGGTGACTGCTTACCACGAATATATTGTAATTGTCATTTATGATAAACCGCAATGATTACCTAACGCCAACCAATCGCTTATTCACCGCTTTGACGCCAAAATATATTTAGAAATCGATAATTTTTACGTCACATTTATGTATAAAGGTTTCAGACAGCCATTAGAGGCAAATAGGTCTAATAGGGGCGGTGAATAGGCCGGCATTTTGCCTAAATGGAAGTGTAAGGTGAAGGTCGCACTATACTTAGGCAGCTAGAGTATTTGAAGAAAATTAATACAATTTTAAGTGAAGGAAATTGTGAGTCTTCAAAATATGTGTATAAATACATGAATTATAACGGATATTGTGTTATTTATTTGATTACGAATTTGTACCTTATGTACTTATTAATAATGCATAAGTTTTATAATTAACACGGAGTAATAAGTTTGAAAATTAATAAATTAATTGTTGATAGGCGTAATACTGAGAATGTTTTTATTATTATAAAGCACAACTACTTGTGCTTTTCTTGTTTATACATAGTTGTATACAGATCTCTTCTAGCACTACTCTGGTCAAAATGTTTTTCACAATCCATACAAACCTCCCTTTTTAACCTAACATACATAAAGTTTTGCCAGAAGAGGTAGGCAAAAGTGCTACCAGGACATCCACATTTCATCTTGTATGTTCCGTCCCACGATATGACAGGAAATCGAAGTCACTCGAACTCGGCATTGTAATTTATACTAACATACAACAACAATTCCCACGTCCATTACAAATATTGGCCATTGGACGTTCGTCCAACTCTTCTAATCTTTCTTTGTACCAACAACAATTCTAGCCCTCAAACCACAAACATGGCCCATTGGCCAAAGGAGTTGTAAACATATATCAGAGAGCGCATTATGCGGCACATAGCCGTCTAGAGCGGCAAGTTGCTCCCAGTGAATTATGCACACGTATGCCGCACATTAAGCCCGGAGCCTCGCAGATTAAATATGAACATGCTGCCAACTACCTGGGAATGTAGGAACTACGAGTAGTACCTGTCTTTGGAGACGCGAGTGTTGGATTGAGTGGTTATATGAGTTGGAGTTTAATTAGATTTGGTTTTTAGCCTTGAACCAAGAAATCTGCATAGGTTTCGTTTTGCCCTTAGAAATCTTTGCCTGAATTTAACTGTCGCGGTGGCACAGTTGTACTACGGTACGGTTACAAAGTTGAGGTCTCGGGTTTGAATCCCGAGTCGAGAAAAGTGATATTTGATTTTTCTATCTATTATCAATCTGGAGACAGGAATTTGTGCCCTATGTGGCGATCGACTCGCATTCACTATCACATTTCGGGACGGAACATACAAGGCGAAATATGGGTGGCCTGGTAGCACACCTCTGCTACCCCTTCTGGGAAAAGGGCGTGAGTTTATGTATGCTTAGAAATCTTTGCAATTTATTGGGTATAAATGTAGCCAGATTACGGTATCAAAACCTATAAACAAGGCACAAAAACCACACTTAAAACATGTCTTAGTCGACAAAATATATTGGTATTAATTGTGTGAATTATTCCAGAATCTTCTTTGTATCAGGTGAAATTAAGATAGTCCGCTATTTAAAACTGTAGAAATATTTTAATCTATATTCATAAATGTATGTCCTTTTACTGACAATAGCCTCAATGATAAACCAAACAAGGAAACCAACAATCGATCAAAACAATATAGATAAACTGAAAACCGATACGATATCTCGATTGAGTCGCCTTAAGCTTGGCAATAGAAATTAACTTGATGGCAAACAATGGCTAATCCTAAGCAAGGCGAGTGAATCCGTGCGCGCCCCTGACGTGGCGACCTACTGCAATTGTTTTGTAGAGACGGGATGGTTAAATTAATACAATCGATTTTTCTAACGTTCGTAAGGATTCTTCTCGTTTTTCCAATCGTATCGATCATTGACTTGCTCTGTTACCTATTAAATCCTAGTCAAGAAATCGACCCAAATATTTTCCTACTTTCCTTTTCCTTTATTCCTTTCGCTGACTTGAAATATCATGAACGCCACACACCCCTTGGTAATGTATATGTTAATAATAAATAAATATATTTATTTACCTAATTAATAATAATAAATAAATACACGTAACAGTCACATACATAGTCCTGACCCCACACTAGGAACCGCCCTTGTGTCGTGAGTGTCAGAAATTATGAGAGACTTTATGGTCTCACAAACACTCAAACCCGAAACAAATACCTGTGGATCACCCACATATTTATCTCGGCGCGGAGCTTGAACCCATAGCCTCACATTACAAATCCGGCGTCTAACCAATTGCGCCACGGAGGCTGTTATTGATGATGCTCATAGAAGTCATGAAATCAATTTCAGTACTATAAGTTTTTAGGTCATAGCTCTGGTCATCTCGTGATTAATCTGTTAATGAATAGCCCAGTCGATTAGGCGCATGGAGTGGCCAGCACAGCTAACGAGCTAATTAATCTCGTCACTGGTGCCTTTGTCACTTCGGTGATACATCATTACACTCCATACTGGCCAAGCTATGTCATTCAATATTTACTACATACGAGTAAAAATATATTCGGTATGTGTATCGGAAAATCTAGTATTTGCAGTATACTAGGATTGTTCCTGTATGGATTTACTGATTTATATTACGTATTATCGATCTCCAAATACGCAAACAAAAATACCTATACAAACTCACGCCCTTTTCCCAGAAGAGGTAGGTAGAAGTGCCAAGGACACCGCATTTCGCCTTGTATGCTCCGTCCCACGATGTAATAAGGGGCGAGCCCATCGCCATGTCAGGCACAAATTCTTAACTCCAGGCTGATAATGAATAGAAGAATCCAATATCACTTTACCCGAGCCGGGATTCGAACCCGAGACCTCAGCTTTGTAACCGTCCTGTAGTACAACTACGCCACTGACGCAGTCGAGGCGAGCAAAAATATGATTACAAATTTTGTAATCTTGACACAAATATCCCAAATCTTACCCATTGCGTAAATTGTTTTCCGGGAATCCTAAACTCAAAATACTAATTGTCTTATCTAAATAAACTCCGTAAAGTCAACAATCGAATTCACAGCACAATTTTTTTCCAACTAAATCGATCGACTAACCGTAACAGACCATTAGCACAGCACATCCCTATTTGTCCAATGTTTACCGCACAAGTTTTCCGCAGTGGAACGACACTCGCAGACGCCCGCACTATCTCACTATAAACAGTATTTTCTATTGGTCTTTAGTTCTCCATCGGGCAAACAAAGAAATCCTTGAAAGGAGGGCGCATTTACGAAGGCCCTTTTTCTTCAAACTTTGCGTTTAGTTCCATGGGCTGAACTGCAGTCTCGAGTGGTTCGTAATTCTTGCCAATTGTTTTAGTTGCGCCGGCTTTAATATTGTTCGTGATGGGTGCGCTTTTAAGGATTTATACAATAAAAAAGCAAGATACATAGTATTATAAGATAGATCGAAGACTGACTGATTGAGAATGCCTTGGTGGCGCAATTGTACTACGACACTAGGTATCGGGTTCGAATCCCGGGTCGGGCAAAGTGATATTCAGAACTGAAGTCAGGAATTTGAGCTCGATATGGCGATAGGCTCGCACCCTATGCTTTTTTAGTTTTTAATCTTTAATAAAATCATACAACATAATGAGAGAGTGCAGATTTCCACGCTCGATTTCATTACCCAACATAGCAACACAAAAAATCCTTCTACTAACATCGCTACAACCTCTAGTCTTAGATTACGTCGGTATAATTATAGGCGTGTCGTATAAATATTTCTACTCATTGTGGAAGTTCCAAATTGCCTTTCTTTCTCACTGCGGTTACAAACTCGTGGAACTTGGCTTTATTGCCCAAACTTAGATTAGGAGCTGCATATTTTCAACATAAATGTATTGTTACGTTTTATGTTCGCGATAATCAGCCGCCTTGAATTACTGGATTTGCGTAATACGCTGAGACAAAAATCTTGCGGAGGTTCTATTAGATCTTTTTTTTATTATTTAGCTAGATTTTGCTTGCGGCTTCACTCGATTGCTTAAGATATTTCGGTAACGGTACGTTTTTTAGAGTAAACTTTTGTTCAATACTCATTTCTGTTATTCAAGTATAATATAAAGTTGCCATTTTTTATGCTAGATAACGTAAATACCATCACCTTTAGTGGCTTGGTCTACATAACGTTATAAACAAATTCACTTTCAGATTAATTATATAGAAGAGTGTCGTCCTAAAAAGTTGGCTATTATGACCCTCATATCATGACAATAAAATCTGATAATATTTTGTTCCACTATTACAGTACATAGAGTTGCCATAAGATGTAGCACTACTCTAATGTTGTGAAATCAATACTAATTTAAAAAATCGCAAGTGTATTCTATCCGCAATTAATAAACTAATACTAATTGAAAAACTCGCAAATCTACTTACCTAATTAAATTTATTAGTCTACATAAACAATAAAACAACTGCTATATAAACAGACTATCGATGGACAATCAGACACCGCGATATCCAATCATCCCTTAATCTGTTCCTTTTCTCATTTCACCCCATGCACCCCCTAAATCACTGTTTTAAACAGCCCGCATTTCGATACACTTTCTCCATGAAACTTTTATAATTCAAAGGATCGAACGCGGGGGCCAGACCCCCCGACGTCGGGACAGGTAGTTTCCGCAAATGTACCCAATTGCTATCGTACGTGATCAAAGACTTTTAGTTCTTTTTCTATTTTGAATGTTAAAGTGTGAAAGTCAGTGTTATTTGGGATGGTGTGAATTTAATAGTCATTTTAAGAATGTTGATGTTTGTAAATAAATACATTTAGTAATGATGTATGTAAATTGTAACATACGTATTTCCTCTTTATGTTTATCAGAAAATACATAAATATTTTTTGCTTGCAAATCATGCATAGATAATATTATTCAAATAATATACTGTGTGTGATTTTCTATGACATTCAAGGCTCTGACGCTACTTAACAATAACTTTTTCATATAATCCCTAAAAGTTCACTTCTTTTTTTACATATCCGTGATCAAGGCTCTTCATTCAAATAGGCCCGAATGTTAACAAATTTCATTTCCCTAAAAAATCCTCCGACAATCCAGCCCCCATGTAATATGACTGATTACGTCCCTGGCGCCATTTCTCAAGTAGCTCGTTAAGGCACCTTTGTTGGCGTGAATTTCAAAGGTAAGGATACAACTCGATTGGCCCTAATTATATATATTGTAAATTTCCGCTGGAAAAAATCGCTCTCGGATTTTATGTATATTTTTAGCTCTACGGCTTAGGACAGAGAGCGTGGGAGCTTTGAGGTACTGGTTCGATATTGGGATAAAATTTTTGAAATATTTTATTTTCGGTTTTTTTACGACAGCTTTAAAATTTGATTGACGCCGACGCAGCTTTTATATAAAGTTAGGAGGATGATATTTTAGGAACCTTGTGGTTCGGTTTTAGCTACCGCTTAACAGGAAATATCGTGGTTCAAGAAACTCTTCATTTATAGTACGTTTTAAATAAAAAACACTTCCAAAAAATACTCATATGATACATGTTGGTACTCCAACGAATAAAACAGAAATATTTAGCTAAACAAACATACCAACTCATCTGTCAATTACTCAATACAGCTTTTTCCGATTTTTTTAACCCCATCTCGAAACAGACACAAAACAATAAATCGAACATCGTGCAAACGAGGCAGCGACGAGCGCGCGGTAATTACAACAATAATGACTACATGACAATTGTACATACAAAATTATGCAGTGAATGAAAACAGAAACAATCGAATGAAAATCCACCACCGGAGCGCGAAACGAAATCTCTTGAAACCTACAGCGGGATGCTCCAAATAAAAAAATGTAATGAAAGCTAGCGCGGGGCACACTCGTGCGCGAAATCACAAAGAACCGGCGCGATACGAGAACGGTACTGGGACTTTGTTTGTGTAGTTTGAACACTAACACTTATGGGTTTAGCGGTGGGACTATGCGCGATAGCTGTCTCCTTTTTTGCCAGAATGGTGGTACGAACTAGTCGTTCACCACGTCACCATAAAATAAAACCAATGTGGTTTGTTGTAAGTTGTGTATGATCTATCTGAAAATAATAAGAATAGCTCTTTTTTCATATTGCATTACATTGGACATGTTAATTCTTTAAGATCGAGTCTTGTGTCGTGTATATCAGGAACTACTAGAGACTATTCGGTCTCACAAACACCCAGACCCGAAACAAATGCCTGTAGTTCACAAAAATATTTGTTTCGGTGTGAGGATCGAACCCCTCGGTCTCTCGTTTCACAGCCGGCGTTCAACCAACTGCACCACGGAGGCTGTCTCATTATCTCTCATCTTGACATAAGAAGTTAAGTCTCATTATGTCCAGTATTTCCTTGGGGTACAATGTACTTTAAATCCTACTTTAAATGAACTTCTATCTGATGTTAAATTATATAAACAAAACCTATAAATCAGGTATTTTGTGCCTGATATGGCGATAGACTCGCCCCTTATCACATCGTGGGAACGAACATACAGTGCGAAATGTGGGTGCTATGGTTGCACCTCTGCCTACACCTTCTAGGAAAGGGCCTGAGTTTATATATATGTATTCTACCACCATTACATAATATTCCAAAACGTTCGTCCTTCACGACACGTGCTGTGAGCGCGGTCAACGTCTGCCCCAATTGCACAAGGATATGATGCACTCTAAATTCCGACACAAGTAAACCGCTTGTACTACAGACATTGTGCTAAATAACATAAACTATTTGTAGAGATATATGGAGAAGGAAGAAATAAAGCAACCCTAGGTACTACTTGTAATTACTGATAACACCAAACACATTCTGTATCAGCTCATATTATTGACCCATATCTAAGCGAGGGAGGCATCTAAAATCGAGAGTTTAAATATAGAGGGGCTTACGTCATAGTAGACCATCCTGTCCTATTAATTGCCGGACTTAATACTAGAAAACACTAAAATATATATATAAAAGTCTGCTTATTTGATAGGAGTATTTTTTATTGCTTTGGTCCGGCAAACGATGAGAAAGGTTACCTGATGGTAAGTAGTCACTGCCGCCCGCGAATATCCACAACGCTTGGACCGTAGATGTGTTGCTGGCCCATCAAATCGGGAGGGAAGGGTTATTAGACATCCGGCAATATCACTCACCGAACGAAACAAAACAGCAAAGCTGTTGCTACATGTTGATATCCTGTGAGACAGTGATACCGCCCCGGACGAGCCTCCCCATTAATGCTGAGTCATGACTCATGACATTATATCACAACAGCGTGGCTCTCCACGTTAAAACCTTTCATAATTCAATTCAGATTTATGTACAATTTAATAAAGGTAGAAAAATATATTACCGTAACTTTATTAACGTTTCCTTGAACTAAATCTGTTAGTAGGCATCTCAATAACAGCGAAGTTCCAAGAACATCGCTATTATAGTATTTCTTGTAATATTGAAAATTCCGCAAATTCTTCCCGCCTATTACTGCTAACTAACCGCTGAACATATTCTACTATTACTTTAAATACACTACATTGTATTACAGAACTTCATACACAGTTAAAAATAGCAATGTATTTTTAAATATTATCATTATTAATATCTTCTGTAGCAGCCCATTTAGGTCCCACTGCAAGCTATGAGGCTCCAATGCAATCGAAAGTACGACTGAGGGGTTTTAGGCCATATAGTCTACCATCCTTCCCTAGTGCGGGTTGGCGGACTTTATGAATATCTTTAGATAAATTGAATCCATTGCTGAACATAGAACTCCTGAAAATATTTTTACTTGTATCAAATCTTTGTACTAAAATCTTGTGATAATTGTCTCATTCTACTATCACCGTTCAGATGTGTGTTACAGCTGTAAATAATATATTTTTGGTTGTCTATTTACTACACGTTAATGCTCCATAATCAAGCCATTAAAAAGACCAGATAATTCCACATATTTAGGATCTTACTGGTTGTAAATTACACAAACGAAAAATGTAATTGCATATTTCCAACTTCCATCAAATTTAAAAATAGACATTCCTTTTGCAACTCTATCGTTCTAGTATCGATTCGGTTATAGTCGGTAGGAATTTAAAGTTCCAATTGTAGCTGGGAAGTTGCTAACTTACCTAATTTCGTATTTATGCCATAACTTTGCTAACTCGACAGGGTGTTTCTTAGTAAATTCATAAATTGCATGCCTCGTCTATCAGCTATTAACTAACTTCTAGTGAAGCTTCTTATTCTAATAATTGTGGGTAAAGTTAAAGACTCTAACTCTTCAGATCATATTCACTTGTAAAGGATATGAGATTAGCGGTGCATAAGACGTGATTACTCGTAGATGGCAAAGTATGGCGATGTTATTGCTTCAAAATGTGCTGATCAGCATATTCTAGCTGATCAATATTTTCGATTGCCACAGGGTATATATTATATGTATATATTGCCATACTTGTCATTCGATAATTGTTACTCTGCATTTCCGGCTTAGCAGCTACTCTTGAAGTAATGCATTCCTGATGTGATACACAAATCTACATAATAAATGATCAAACCGTCAATATCACACGCACGCTTCCTCAAACCCTGATATCAAGTGATGTCCCCTAACGAAACAATCACACGATAAAACACCTATTAATTTATAACACGCGAAACACCGTCGTAAAATGTCACGTGTGCATTATGTATTCCATAAACTATGTTTCAGTTCAAAAATAGAATCGCGGGTAAATACAAGGAGCACCGGCGCAGCGGTATCGACTCGCAGCGCTCCGCCGTTTAATAATTCATCGATAGATCGATAAATTACGCTACTTTGTGTTGCGCACCACTATTGCATGATATCTGGATACTGAGGACTTATGGGTTCATTGTTGCTGTCATTGTGATCTCGTGTCTGCCCTTCTTTACAATATCACGAAGTTAGAGTAGTATAAATGCAACCAAATAAATATACCGTCACATACATAGTCCTCACCTCACACTAAGTTCAAGTCTTGTGTCGTGGGTATCAGGAACTACGAGAGACTTTTCAAGCTCACAAACACCCAGGTGCGTAAATATTTGTGGTTCACATAAACATATCAGTACGGGAATCGAACCCGCGGCTTCTTGTAGCTCAGACAGCGTTTAACCAACTGCGCCATGGAGGTCGATTTTAAGGATGTGACAAAATGGTTTGGCTAACGATGATGAGCTACCTGTCGATGTAAAACTTTTTCTTAGGCTTTCAGACTACCACGGTGACCTAGCGCAGTTAAAAACTTCACATATCGTCGATTTTTTTGTCGAGAAAGCTTAGGTTCACGGATTATTTTAGATGCTTACTTCCAACATCAAACTGTTGTCATTATAATGATATTTTTGCCCAAAAATCTAAAATTTAATTTAATTATTTTCTAGTTCATTTAATAATCTTTAAATAGCACCAGAATCCATTTTGTTCAATGTTAATTTTCAAGTGAATTATAGTGTCCAAAAATCAACAAGATTGTTACATAATGTTCAACAATTATATAATTATGGTAATTAAAGGCTTGCGCCATATCACAACCACTGACATATTGACGAACAGGGGCCTTACTACTATCTCTTATAGCAGTAATGTTTTAACATTACTTTGAAATTTCTTACCATGACGCCCTTAAAACAAGCTTAAAACCATCATGTTTTACTTAGCAGTTTTGTGCGCCAATCGCTAATCATTCACTCTAAACCGTACCATGACGCGTCTTTTGACAGTAAGTAATATTACTTTTATGTCAAACTTAGCAGTCATAAAACAGTTGTGAAAAAGCAACTTTTTTATCATTACTTTTCAGTTTTCTGTGATAAATCCAAATAAAGTAAGTAAAAATAATGTAGGGTAATTATTATAAATACTAATAGTGTGTGATATATCCGTTTCTCGTTCAAAAAGTGCCCTTAATTACTATTCAAATGTGATATGGTTTTAGATGGCTAATGATTACGAAATCTTCGAATTTCTGGAGGATGATAACTCTGCTAATAACTCTTTGAGTAAGCTACGAAAAAGGCGATTACGTGAGGAATGTGATCCATTCAATTTAGACGACTCCGAGTTTATTAGTAGATCACAAAGGCGCTCGTGGAAAATCTTTGTAAAGAGTTGAGGCCCTTGTTTAAAATAAATAAAAGAACAACAGATTTGTGAAAGGTATGTTATTTTACATTTATGCTTTAAAAATTACGGCTCTTATATTTACTTAGAAAACATCATCTTCGTAGGCTATAAAAATCTACCAAGGTATAGGCTACCTTTACGTGTTGTTCATAGAAAAGCTTACTAAAAGTATGGACATTTTAGGTACTCACTGCCCCGTCGTTTTACGCGACGGGCTCCTACCAACGTCTTATAGGCAACCAAGAGGGTCACTCCATGGCACAACAAACTGTCTTCCGTAATTGCCCAAGTTACTGCTTGCCTTGACTCCGTCCAATTCAGGCAGAAGTATGTACACTTCCCGGTAAATGAACAAGAACACAATAAAATAAAATTAGAGTAAGTTTATACAAGTTATTGATTTCATAGTCTTTTGTTAGAAATGTTGATATTGTTAATAATAAATAATCACCAAAAATCATACATCAACATAGTGTAAACCAAAAAAATTATAATTATTTAAATTGTATTACATTACACTCAATAATGTATTTTGCTTTTTCAGATTCTATAATAAATTTCAAGTCCCAAGCATTACCATTCATTGAATGTTCAAGTGGTAAGTTGTATTATTTAAAATATTATGCAGGTACATTGGTACTATTTGTAATTGTTGTTTTACTGTCCTGCAAATGCCAAACTATTGTAGATGAATACTAAAAATATAAAGCTATTTGAAGTTATTATAATACCTATAAATGGTAAGTTATTATTTTAGTTCAACATAATAATGCACACATAGCAAATTATATGAATAAATCATATATTTTCTAAAATAGAATACATTTTCATCCCCAGATGAGACAGAGATAAAATAAACATAAAAAATATGAAATACTTAACATATTTTAGTAACAAATAAATATAATAACAATACTCTATTTAGTCTCATAAAATTTCAGATTTGTGATGCAAATATGCAAATTATGAGAGTAGATGCAAGCCATGGTGGTGCTACTCATGACTCCTTTATATGGACAAATCATCCACTCAGGAGTCACTTGGAAGAACTGAGCAACAATGAAAATATCTGGTTTCTAGGTAAGACTCAGATATAAATGTTATATAAAAACAGTTATTAGAATATCAGATACTTGAAATTATTCAAACTACTTATATTTATCCATTGTCTTTATTAATACAATTAATTATATTTAAATGTTTACAGGTGATTCTGGTTATCCACTTAGGACAACCATGATGACTCCCATACTCAATGCAGCACCACAGAAACATAGTTGAACAAACAATTGGACTTCTCAAGGCACGTTTTTGTTGTTTACTTGCTCACAGAGTGTTGCATTATTTACCTCAGATTGCAGGATATATAGTTAATGCTTGTGTAATATTACACAACATATGCAACACAGCCAATATTCCTGTGCAGCAACTAAGTAACGAAGAACAAAATCAAGAGAACCAATTGCAGCTCAATTATACTGTAGGCGAAGCATCATTACAGCACACCAACAGTAGCAATGTTGCTTTGCAGCAGGGTTGGGCTGCACGGAGGGTTCTCACTCAGGAACTCTGGACAAGGCAGCATTTATAGATGTTAGAAAGCTGGAAGAGAATTTGAAGGTGTATTTAATCTTTTGCCTATTGCTTGATATAATTTTAATTTGTTTTTGTAAGCTCATGATGTGGGGTGCTTTTAATTGTAATATAGATAATACTAACTACTGTAGTACGAAAAATTTAAATTGTTCATTATTTATTTCATGTAATTAAACAAAAAAATTATATCATTTTTATAAAAATCACGAGAGCATACCCATTTGTTTTCTTTAAAATAAATATTATTGTGTAAAACAACATAATATATACCTTTCAATGTTACCCAGTTTATTTTGAATGCCTATAATGCCCTCTTCAATTCCAATGCTCGAGAGCTTCTAACTGCAGCAGCGGTTTTTTCTTGAGATAATTGTATGAGGGCATGTCTTGCAGCCTCCTGAGACATGTCGCCGATTGATGGTTGTAGCCGCCGCTGGCTGGGACGTTGCAGGAGGACTAGTGTGCAGAATTCGGCGGCGCCGATTTATAAAAATTAATTTATATTCCCATAGTAAATCGAGCTGTCGCTCCGAAACTCTCCGAACTCTAACGCTGCAAAAAGTTAAACCACTTGAAACAAAAAACCACTTGAAATTCCAGCTTCGAACTTTTAGCCTGTAATGATGTCTTTGTTTTACAATATTATTCGTATTATATACATATTTCAAGACATAATTATGTAACACATGTCGGCCCTAATTATTTAATTAACTTATATTAAAATAAAAAATTAGAGTGATTAACATCAAACATGCGATTAAAGTGTCGCAATGCATTATTTCTTTCACCGTTTTACTCTTTATACCATTGAAAAATACTTACTCGTTGCTAGACATGATATCCACACTTAGGACACTGCTTAAAATTAATTAAAGAGTTTGTATTGCACCACTTCCACTTCATAAATTGTTTAAACACCGACCGCGTCCCGCGAATATACTTGTAATTAATGACATTCGTAAAACCGTTCCGTTCCCGTTGCACACTATCCCAAATAAATACAAAACATTACACTGCAAGACAATAGGATAGATATTTTTATTTAAAATTATACAATATATTTTTTTCTTTATGATCCACTTATAAAACTAAAATTAAATTGATTTCTTTTAACTTTAATATTTATCGGTATATGCGTGTCTTGGAACGTAAATAAAAAGGTTAGCGATCTTGTATCAGGGAATAGATATCCATTCGTTCTTTTCCAGCACTAGGCAGGAATATAATAATATTGTTTTAAAACGTCATGGTACGAATTAAAGTATTATTACTACAAGCTTGAAATAAAACGTTCCTGCGATATGATGGTTTTGTAAAAGATGGTGGTAAGGCCCCTGGCCTCAGATGAATAATGTATAATTATGTTAAACAAGACGCGACGTGACGCGACGGATAAAAATCCGGTTGTAAAATGAAGATAGCAGGTTCGAATTTCACATATAAATAATTCTGTAAATGGTCGTGGTTTGACAGCCTTTGATGAGGAGCCTGCGAAAGGGACTATAAGTTCGATACGTTTATATTTTAAGATTTCTTTTAGTCAATAATATTTGTTTCTTGTGTTTGTTGTGAGACCTTTTAGTTAACGTTCACGACGCAAGAAATGAGATATGGGATCAAGGCTACATTTAGTTATTTATGTATATCAATCATAATGGTTGTAGCCATTTTGTGATGACTGGAATTAAAATAAAAAATACGCACTCGGAATCGGCGTAACTTTTAAAAGAAAATAGCAAAAGTGAAGCTAACAAAAAAGCTGAGTAGCTTTAGCAACAGTCAGTGAAGACCAAAATTGATATCGAGAAATAGATTCATCCGATTCATTCATGACCTTTTTTATTGATTAAGACTGGACATCAAGCAACCACGTCATCTTATGTAAATTAATACCATCGCTCACGAGCATCCATGCTTCTTAAGTCATAAATGAATAGCCCCTTAAAATGGTAGGACAAAGATATTTTAGGCCTCCAATTATCTCACTCCCTAAACGAAACTCCACAAATCCCTCTCCATAACTTTCTGCTATATTTTTAAGCTCGATGCTAACACAGAAGCCATCTCCACTAAAGCCATATAACAAAGCAATTAGTGGTCAGTCCATTGTTCAATTTGACTTATTAGCGCTCGCATGCATGCGTAATTGGAGTTATTGGTCCAACGTGCGCAGTACAATGCGCGTCTTGTAATCCTACGGAGGTAATCTTGTAATTCTGGCCAGAGTGCTGCCTTTGATGGATCGTTTATTGAGGAGATTCGATCTGGGATGGTCTTGGAATATTGCATCTGGCTCGAAGACTGGTAGGCTTCGTACTCTGCATAGCAATGTAAGACGAAGCAAGGAATATGATGGAATGAGACTTTGTATTTGGTTAGCTTCGCTTGCATTAGTCTTGCAGCCCAAGTTTTAAAGGATTATTTTTTTTGGAAGTCGCTGATGTTGCAACAGGTTGTTATGGAAATGGAGCCTGAATGTTACGCAATTCCTGCATTTAATTTCATTATACGCGAGTTGCAGTCAAAATATTATACACATAATAAACATTTTGCATCATCAAAAATAAATTGAGGAAATCTAATAAATAAATGTTTAATTAAGTTGTAATAATACGAAAAATATATTTATCTTGGTATTAACCCTAAGTGTTCATGGATACCACATTTACAAGAGTCACAATAAAAAGATCTTTCGACTTTTTGTTTCTATCCAACCAATACAAAAAAAACCTATCAACACACCCGGAAATAAACATAATGTGAATTCCATCTAAATTCAGCTGTTTAGTACCAGGTATTTCAATAAACGCCCACCACAAAACCAATGCGACGTTTCCAGTACCTATGCCGGGATATTTCCAGGTACTTTTCGATTGCGACCTAAATTCTAACATTACATTCTGAATATTGAGTAACATGAACAATATTTTCAGATATGCATCGAAACTCGTCCGATATTGGCAGTAGATGTTTTAGTTCAATGCTTATTGTTTTCTATATTATCTTTACTGGATGCTCATATGTGAGAGGGCGCCTGGGTAGGTACCACCGCAATGCTTATTCTGCCGCCCAGCAGCAGTGTAAATGCACTGTTGTGTTCCCGTTTGAAGGAAATTATAGCCAGAGTAACTACTGGATATACAGCAAGATGCCAACAAGATGCTATTAAATATTTCTGCATCTTATTTCTCTTACTCTTTAATCGTGTCTAGTGAATTTGTACAATATAGAAACATCCACATTGCGTGTACTTTATGTGCCAAGGAATGGTGTGTGAATTGGTTTTGAAGTCATTCATGTTTTTCTTCTTCTCAGTCGTTAACACTCTTGGCAGAGTGGTCATGGTAATCAGGTGGTAGCACGCTTTACAATCTGTCGCCATTTTTCGGGCACTGAATATTTCCTTGAAAGACTATAGGCTATAGGTAAAATCAAAAATCTAATCATTCTCCAACATAAATATTTTAAATACTGGGATAAAAAAGTGATTACAGACCTGATTGAAAGCGCAGATATAGTATTAAAAGTAATATTTAAATAATGCTTATGGAGTTGTTAAAAAGGGTATTAAATATGTCTCGTGTACATTATTCAATACTTGGGTTATCGCAGCTATTTCCTTACTTCAAACAAAATAACAGTTATTTCTCGAAATGCAATTAAAAGTATTAACCTTTTCTTTGGATATAACAACGTAGTTTACTTTATGGGTCACATTGCTTACATATTAACGACCCAATTAACTCCGAAAGCTTTCCAATCAGGGACCGTGGTTTACTTCCCGATGGAAATCTGTATATACATGCGATTGGTATCTCTTTATGTTCATAGGTCATCGGTCTCCCTACCATTTTGGAAAGGGGATTTTAATTGTGGGTTACTACTGTTGGTGTCCAAAAAGTCTAGTTTATGATGAAATTTTCATGTCAGGCACAAATTGCACTCGAAGCCAAATCAGATTATTTACTTAAACACATTTGAAAATCTGATCATCTCAGTCTTAGGAAGCCCATTACTAAACTAAAGCTTACTAAGATTGCCAGACTGATTTTCTGAAAAAAAAAACCGTAAATAAATTGCGTGACCTGGAAATTGCTCCAAGGTATTACGGTTCATAACCTGTACACTATACACCAATGAGGCTAATGGTCATGCAGGATATGCATACTCATTATTTAGTCACCTGCACCATTGTCAAGACCGAGCATAAACCAACACACAAAAGTGAAGGATCAAGCCGAGCTAGCGTGTAGGGTAAACGCACCAATTACCGGGCGGGCGCACCTAAATGAAATCCCTCTATATACCTCTTAATTCCTCGTTTTAAATAACAAAAGGTTATTACAAGCGTTTTTCAGAGACTGGTACGGGGAAGCACGCCTTACCCCCAAGCACCTATCTAATAGTCTACGTGGTTTGTGTGAATACCGTGGGGTTAGCGTTCCACCGCGTTTTTTTAATAATAGACGGATTTTATCGGATTTTATGTGGTGTGTTCTAAGTGAATATTGAGGAAGTGATAATTAGATTAAGTTGTGGATTTAATTCCGTCGGAATGTTTTGGTTTTAGTATTGTGTTCTGTATCCTTAAAGATTAGCTGTTCAAACATAGTTCAAAGCTTTTGAATTCGTGAACCTAATTACACAAATCGAATAAGATGTTTTCTCGTCAATACAAACAAATTCAAGTTAAATAAACCCTTGAAATCAGTTTACTCTTGATGAAGTTACCCAATTAACTATACAAGACTTAATTTTGAACAAAATAAATCCAACTAAATACGCGCCGAGTTTGCCATCAAACCGATATCAATAAAGCAAAAGTGGTGTGCTTTATTATTCATGAAAAAAGGAAAAAAGCAGGTGTAAAAGTTCCTTTTTCTCGCCGCAAAACAAAACTGTTTATTTATGGTTAATGAAAGTTATAGACTTGTAATGGCCGACTGCTATCGACTTCTTGCTTGTTAGCCGGCTCAGGGATATTTTATGCTGAAGTACTATTAAGTATTGAAGGACGCGGAAAGTTGCTAGTGTACCACTAATGAGGTCTTAATATACGTAATAATCCGTATTTGAGGTGAATTGAGAGATTTGCAACCTCAAATCGACGCACTTATAGACGAATTATATCGGTTATCTAATATAAGCTTCATGGAGAATGGGCCATCTTTACCAAATCAAATATGTCATAGGCAAACCTAGGTGGCCTGTAGCAAAGCTGAATTGAGTTATAATGAACCTCAAATCATAACATTTTCAGATGAAATATATTTGTTAACTAATATAAGACTCATAGAGGAGCATGAACTTAATTGCCCAAATCAAATATGTCTTAGTCAACCAAGCTAGCCTGGATCAAATGTGAACAAATTTTGTAATGGAACCGAGTTCAACACTTCGTGGAGTGTTAAGTAACTCAACTTGCATAATAGCAAAACTCGCAAACCCGTCACCACACCGAGTACTAGTCACACGAAACGTATACTCACTGAAGAAAATCACGAGCTAATTTCTTTTTCACGCAGCGCACGCCGCAACTCTGCATGTTTCCGACTCGAAGCAAACTTTTCACTTTTAAATTAGACGGTGACTGTACAAGAAAAAGTAGCGTTATTTATTCCACGCAAACACACTTTTGAGCCATTAATGAAAAGTGGATATTGACAGCGCTTTCCATTTATCTTTCCACACCCCCAGCCCCTAATTTAACTTCAAAACCGTGTATTCGCCAGTCACCGACAGATGTACGTCTTGTGACGACTTTATGCTGATGTATAGTTAATTTACTTCATTCAGTAGCATTAGATTTGTTTTATAACCGTGATTAGATCGGATTAGATGAGGATGTAATATTTTTGTAAAATGCTTTCATCATGCGATATTCCTCCCGAGGGAAATTCGTTTTATACCAGCTATAGTTAATGCAAATTAGGCTATCGATTGAACTATTACTGGGTCGGAAGATATCGGATTTTATATCAACGTGATGCTAAAACTGGATTTCATATTAAACTCAAAGATTGGCGCTTGATTTGATATAGGAGCCCCACGGGAGTAAATTAGTACCACAATATACGTGGTCCTTAACATAGCTGGGATGAGGTAATGGAGTTAATGAAAACACACTGGTTTTGATGCCAGATGTGATAGCCAATAGTCTTAAAAATCGAGGATGGAAAGTTCGTTCGGAAAAGTAGATCCTCATAAAGAAAAAATCATATTTCAAATACACACTACAACAAGTATCATACAACCTGTCACGTAATTAAAACCAAGTCGAAATGATTTAAATCCGTGAATGAAGCTCATGTATGTATGTACAGGTATTTTCCGTCACGATATCAAGTTCACAGACATGACAGGTGCGCTGTCGGTGCGTCGCTATAAATACACCGTTTGCTTTTTACCGACGTGTTTATGTGCAGAAGTGAGGGATCAAACGCGAATATGGATGAGCGTAATGGTATTTTCTGTTTGGTAAATGCTGAATATTCAGATGAGGAATTGAAGAGTTAGTTATGTACTGATGTATCTCACTTAGTTATAGTGGTTAAAGAGCTTATTGTTTAGTTTGTAAATAATAATGAAAAATAAACATCATTTAACTCCAAATTAACACCAAATACAATGCAACAAATGTTGTCTACTTGAAAACTACCAATTACTAGAAATTATTAATATTGGTTCAATAAAGTGGATATCAAATTTAACTCATTTCAGAAAATTATCATTATTTCTTCTTCTTTGATGACCTTCAACAAACACAAACAGCAGAAATTCAAACACCACTAACTCCATGAAACAACTCGAGTCTCAGTGGAGCCGCATACATCCAAAACACAGTCGCCACTAACGATTAAGTCCGTGGAAGCAGCCGACAATTGAATGTGCATATCAATAGACAGGTGCGTGCGAGGGTACGGGGGGTGTACTTTTGAATAAATTCGCGGTATATCGCAAAGAGTAGGCCTCCGCATTAGCATGTCAAACGGGTCGACGCCAGGTCGCGATGTGTGAATTTTTAACATAGTACGTCTCGCGGCTGTGGGATTCGATACTTTTTTTTGTACGTGACCGAAAATTGATGTTTTCGCCTTTTGTTGCTTTGTCATACAACGAGTTGTTGCTCTTGTAGCGAATTTGATGGTTTGTTAAATTTACATGATAGGTAATAATAATAAATAAATACAACTAAGTCACAGCCACTATTGTACTCAGTAAATACGTCTAGACGATTTCGTCAGTTTCCACGAAACATACGCCCGAAACAAACATTGGTCCATTACACAAATATTTGTTTACCAAAACCGTGGCCTCTAGAATTACAGTCGGTTCGTTCAGAGCTGTCAATATTCTGTCAAGAAAACTATATCCTCCAATATACAGCCATCCTCCTTTGCTCTCAACTCACGTCTCATTTTCGATTAAAACGTAATTTCCCTTTTTCGCTCGATTAAAGAAACTCATCAATTCACGAAAAGAACTCCGCTATGCGTCGATAATGCTGGCCCACATTTCTCCGACCTCAATATAGAGGTGGCTTATCTTGTATTAATTCCAAAATTCCACCATAATTATTCCTTCAAAGGTACGTCTCAGACGAGTCTTCAAATTACACCGGCGCGGCTCTTTCAAATTTGAATTTAATTTCGTGTGCCATTAGGCATAATATCGTGTGATCGTCGGAATGCTTAGACATCTCTGGATAAGCCGATTTCAAAAGAAACACGTGATCAGATGGTGATTGCGCCCCCCGATGCCACCCTTTGGATGTGCAATCATATTTTAATATTGTGAAGAGAATATTTCGCTAGATTAAACTCCAATTGTGCCGTTGCGAGCGCGGATTTAACAGAAATCTTAGGAAATATAATGGAGGGCTAATTGGTAGCGCTGCAACATTTGCTCCGGTGTAAAGCTCTTTTCATATCGCTTGTGTTGGAGATAGCTTGGGGTTATATTCCAATAAATGTCCTTATAAAATGCTTACTTTAATTTATTTTGCTACAATGTTGGTTAAAGTTCCACTAGTAACTCAATTTATCTTAAATAAGTAATATAGAACAAACAAATCATTATTTTTATGTGTATGAGTACTTCCAGACATAACTTTAATAACGTTTACATCAGTCATAACATAGCTTTTCAAACAGTTTGTTAAATAATTTTTCATTTTTTTTTGTTGCGGCATTGCAATAAACGGCATACTTGTCTCGCCATTCCAACAATTACTCTGGCTACTATGTCCTTCAAACCGGAACACAACAGTGCAATAACTCTGCTGTTTGGCGGGAGAAATGAAGATTGCGATGGTACCTACCCAGGCTGCCTCTCACATATGAGAGGCCTACCACCAATAGTTATTTAATGTACAGCATTTCCAACATAGACCACTCTTTATATCTTCATATTCACCAATTTCTCAAATCTTTCAGGAGGCTTGTAGGTCATCACATGCATTTTGAATGACATCTCTAAAAAGGTTTTTTTTTATAAATACACCATATCGAGGCAACTTTGAAGCAAGTTTATGGAAATCAATAAAAACCAAAATTAATAACCAATAATCATAAGTATTATTTATTGACATTTATGAACCCAAAATCCAAGTTTATTAATTGTATTCTAAACTTGGACCTAAACAAATTCCTACTAGCTGCTCCGGGGGCATCTAGATAACTCTATAATTTAAATACTTTCACGATAATAACTATTCCGTTTTACATTACATCCCTGCAGATAATTTAAACACTTTTAAATTTTATTTATTGGTCACATTCTGTTGTGTCCACGAATCGTGTCCCAATTACCCTTATCTTACATATTGGATTACGGGAATGTTTAAACGCACGCTTTTATCCGTATTTATACGAAATTTAAATCTATAAATGCTATATTTAATTACACAAATTTTCGTCAGTATTGCGGAACACTCGAACTTTTGATAGTACTTTAGTGGGAAAGCTCATTAGTTGGTCATAAAAGCTAATTGCGTGTTATTGAGTGAGGTTGAGCTTTGCGAATGCGTTGCTAACTCCTCATTAGGGAGGAAAATATCTAATTTACTTTGCCTCCGCTCGGTTAGTATGAAAAATCCAAGAGGTACGACCCTCGTCTTTTGAGCAATAATTGTGCGGTGCAAGGCAAAGGTGGTCGCGGAGATTTTCAATAGTTTAGTTACTGATTGTAAATTACACACAAGTTTAGTTCACTTGAACAGTCACAACATCACACAAAACTGCTTCAGCTCATAATAATCACTTTATAATTTAAATAGGATTGTCTTCAAGAAACCAGCTACTTATGAATATTTAGATTTAGAAATTCATTGACATATTTCCATTCACAACTACTCCAATGTCAAGTATAAAATTTGGGGTAAGAGCGTACAAAATATTTTTATACTATGCAAAATTTCAAACTGAACATGTTAGCTGTTTAGCAATAGCACTTTCCAAAATATCTCAATTTTGGATTCCACACGAAATTTTCGTATAAACACCACTTCTTCTAACCTGCCAATGTCTTGCAGCTTGGACCAAAACCTTATCCGTAGTGATTAAGGCGCCGGATCCCCTCGTACCATATTCAAGGGTCTTAAGATTTGTTAATTACTGGCAACATTAAAATTAACTGCCATTTCGGACATTATAAAAATACTCGCCATTTTCACCTTAAACTTTTACGAAGAAAATTGAATTCTTGTGTGCTCGAGATATTTGAAGCGTTTGATCGTGATATTGGTGCTTATACAGCGTGTTCATTAATGGCTTTATACAGGAGGTTTTTAATATAAAATGAAGGTAGATACAGCGGTGCTATTTTTGTGCCGAAACTGCTGAGGACAAAACTTCTTTACCATCGAGATTTTGATTGAAGTATTTCTGAAAATAAAATAAAGTATAAAATACATGATTTTATATGTATACAGTCTGTATTAAAATTCCGTTAAATTAAAGTATTACCACTGCTTCGGAACATTACACCGTTACAACATACGGTAATTTTGAATTTGTGTAATCTTCTTTTTTATATGTAGGGTAGCGATAAATTTTCCTTTTCGGCCCAATTCTTGCTGATACATAAATCCAATATTACAATTTAAAAAGTAAAGATAAACCAGATTACAGCGACACGGGGCCATTAGCGCAAGCCTTTAAAAAGGCACAACACGTGTTTTTCAAAGCGTATTTCTCTAAGGGCGACGTTTCACTTAACCCGGCAGCTATCAGGAAAGCCCACACCATACTGACAGAGACAAATGACTGCCACGTAATACCAACCTAGTGCCGGCTGTTGGCATATGGAGGAAATTTTGAAGAATGTCTATTTTTCTTACATACTGTCACATTAGTTTTTTTTTTATAGAAACATGATGCGACTGGCGAAAGATCGGGCAAAGTGACATATTTGAGATAGGATTGTTCCCAACATTGGCCTCCTACAGGCTGTGGATGATATATTGATCAGAGACATGTTATCTTGCACTAATGCGGAATGCCGATTCGATTGAAATGCTACTCTTCCCACCCACCATATCTCCCCCTATATATATCTCTCTCTTCAGTTAAAGGAATTTTAACGCTGATCATAGGTATCTTCCATGGATCGCTATATAGACTATTGGAAGTGGCCTGCATCCAGCGACTTCCTTCCACCTTAAATGTTACTGTCTTTGCTGTCATGTTTCTTCGGTTAGTGGGATTGGTATGGGGCCAATAACTCCTTCCTTCAGTTTTTCCTCATAAGGAATGCAATGCGTCTATGATTCAAGTGTTGGAGATTTTCATGGCTGGCTGTAATTGCTTACACAAAGGTACATTTACAAAGGTCGGTACATTTAGCCCTGTGCCGGATGTACCCCATACTATGGTCAAAGATTCGAGCTCAAAGTTCTGAATTTCCAAAGTAACATAAGTATTGGCTTACCATAGTAATATATTGATCTATTCGGTTACCGTTCCTAGCTTGTCTGGGAGCGCATTTCCCTCACATTTGACGAAATCCCTAGACGTTTGGCACAATATCTAATATCAGCGAGTTGCAGCAACACGTATACGTTACATAAGGGATGCAGAAAGTGTTTGGGAGTTTGATAAACTGGATTTGGCTTAGAGGATCTTTACTTTCGCAGTTGGTTACCGGTTTTGTCATCAGAGGATTGTTTGTAACTACAGGTTAAATCAATGAGTTTAAAATTGATATCTTAAAACATTGGCGATATGCATTGATAATGATCTCTTATAATTCCCAGGAACCATGTGTATCTATATCAGCCCATATACGTCCCACTGCAAGGCACGGGCCTCCTCTGCAATTCAAAGTACGATTAAGAGCGGTTAGGCCATGTAGTCCAGTCTAGTTTTAGTCCCGGGAACCAAACACATAAAATCACTATCTGTAGACACTTTCTCCAGGTCAACATGGAGAATAATTTCCAGACGATTCTAAATACTCCTAAAAGACCTAAATAAGCACACAATTAAAATCAATACGAAAGTAAATCCTAACTATAGTTAGAAACAAACAAGTGTAAAGCTAGGAATGTCGACTAATGCACCGCCACCGACTTGCCAACTACAATTAAAATGCAAATACCCACTCGGATCTTTCAACTTAAAAATTTTTCCAATTTAACTCGGCCCTTCGTTAAGGCGTCACTTATAAATTCTAATAAGAGACTTGAAAATAAATTATTTATTTGATAGCTCTTGTCTGATTGAATCGTCGGGTAATTGAGCAATTGCGTTAATTACTTTGATCAAAACATCGCTATTTTGTTTTTATTTTCTTATTTTTTGAAGAATTTGAACGGATCCAATTTCTATCAGTGATCTGTCCTGAACAGTACCTCGTAAAGTCTTAAATGTTTGAATATGTTTTTATGTAAAGTACGATTAAGTATGTTTTTTATGACTACAGTTACATAGTATACAAATCAATTTACTTAATCTATAATCTACTCAATTCAGTTTAATTACAAGAAATAGATACACCCAACAATCACTCACATACATAGTTCCAACCTCACTTTAAAGCGCCATTTACACGAGGAGAGTCTTGAGGCGAGAATCGTATACCATTATCGCATACTATTCTCACCACGAGCATAACCGCCATAGATTATCTGATAATGTACTGACAAATGTTTACACGACGCAACTTTTTAAATCCTTACGATAATCGTATTATCAAGTCGTGGTTATTAGAAAATACAAGAGACTTTACCACACCTAGATCCAAAAAAAAAACTTTAATTCGATCACACACCTCACCTCTGACTTTTCGGAGTCATGTGTGTATTGATAGTCAATCACGACGCACTAAAACGGTGAAGGAAAACATCGTGAGGAAACCTGCGTACCATAGCGGTTTATAAGAAATTCTATGGTATATAAGTCCGCCAACCCGCACTAGGCCAGCGCGGTGGACTATATGGCCTAACCACTCTCAATCGTACTGTCGAGTGTAGAGTACGCCAGTGCCCTGCAGTGGGACGTATATGGGCTGATACAGAACAGAATTCGATGACACAAATATTAGTCAGATCTTTTCCACAGCTGCCATTTTAACCGACTGCTCCACAGAAGATGAATTAACCCTCATTATTGTCATATTCATAATTCAAGATAAATAACATGATATAATAAGGAATAATGAGCTTCGGCGTGAACGTCACCAAAGTACATGTAATTATTCCGTATATAGTAATAACCATCGTCGAACACTCTTGACCCACAAAACTCTACGAGATTGATGGTTTTTGTGAAGTGTTTGTCTGTTTGTACCAAATAATTTAATAAATAAATCTATATATGAGAAGTTATGGCTAATTTTCTCTGAATCAGTAGATTGACGCAGTTTTAGTGAATTTATACAAACTTAGATGTGACCGCCAGAAAATGCTTCATGCGTGAAGTCCATAAATAAATATGAGCAATAATAACTTTTGAATTAAAACTTAATTATTTAAAATGTATTACCAGGGTCTCCTAAACTAAGCAATTCCTGTGTCTTGGAATATCAACCTAGAAAAGAAAACATACAATAATCTCTAAAGAAACCCGCGAGCACAACTAGTTAAATTATAATTACCCACTGTACTTTCTTGTGCGCATTTCAAAAGCGTCAGTTAACCCGTCCTCTACGGGTTGTCAGGAGGCGAAGCTTATTTGGTAACAGGGGCCGTTTATACCCGTCCTGATATGGCGGCCGCCTTCGCCGTATAAGGACACGCGGGTTGTCCGCCGTCCGAGCTCGATACAATGAAGTAGTTTTGAAATGAATTCTCTGCGGTCGCTAGGGCCCTGTACGGTTAGATTGCAAAAAATATGCCGTTTGCCGTCAACGGGTTAGTATGTAGGTGACGCGCCTTATAGACTAAGGCGCCTGGCTGTTTTAATTGATACGGTTTTTATATAGATCTACATAATTATCCAAAGGTGTAGAAAAACAGTTACGTACCACTTGGATTCATAAATATGAACTATATACTTCTTTTATCCATAAAAGATTAAGTTTAATGAAGCCCTCACCCCTCTAAAACGAAGAGATTTGTAAACTGGGAAATAATAATAAAAAAGCGGAATATCCGCTAAAACCCGGTGACGATATAAACTCTACAGTTAAGAGTACGACTGAGAGAGGTTAGGCCGTACGCACGCACACGCAAGACACCCACATTTCGCTGTATATTTTTCGTGGCATGATGTGATAGGGGGAGAATTTATAGCCATATCGGGCACAAATTCCTGACTAGGCCGACAATTAATAGAAAAATCCAATATCGCCCGACTCGGGATTCGAACCCGATATCTCAGCTTTGCAATCAGTAGTACAGTCAGTCAAAATTGCATTAATATGCATAATAAAACCCGCAACGACCTTATATGATGACGGTTACAAATCAGGTGCTTATTAAAGAGATGTTTTTATTCGTTTAAAGCTAGATTAAAATCGGCCTGTTTGCAATGCTCCACCGGATGGCACAAATCCATACATTATCTCTATAAAACTATTGTATACAATGTCCTTGGCTATTCAGTCTTTGTATAAAATCAGTGTCTGCCTACGATTTCAATTTAACACATAAAATGGAATTATCATATGAAATAGCGAAACTTAGTCTGGATTTGCAATAGGCTAGTGTCATTGTTTTCTATTATTGTTTATATCAAAAGGTTACGCTATGCCTAATCTTGATCAGATTTTTAAATCCGTTAAGTATTAAGCAAGTTACAAATATTTAAAAGTTGGTGATAGGAGTAATAGAAAAGGATGCAACATGCACGGCGTAACGTCATCTTCCATAAGGCGCACGCGTGTGAAAGAGACGAGTTTTACAACCGGACTATTAAACAATTTACGTTTTTTGTAAGGGACACGTTTTAGGAACTTTTACATACTGCTCAAAATCAAATCTCGGACATAGTCCCGATAAAATGTCAATAGAAAGGTAAAGTAAAGGAGGATATAATTGTCGTATTTACGACAAAGCCATAAAATAAAAAAAAATAACTGAAAGGAGGATATAACTTACATCTGTCTTGTCACAGTATGTATAAGCTGAGTACCAAAAGATCTAGGCTGTGAATTCCAGATCGTGCAACCTACTTTTTGTGAGATTGTTGGTTTGAAAAATCCCATACCTATTTCCCTATTAATAGGCTTGTCTTCTACAACAACGTCACACATAAGTAATATCGACGAAATATAGCTGATACTAGTTACATCTCTGCCATTAATTTTAGACTATAGGCTATATATGACTATGAGTTTGCATATATAAGCGTCAAAACTCCGCAGTATTTTTTTATACCTTTACCTGATTCAAGTTACTAAAAGACCCCGCGACAGTATTACGCAATTTCACCAAACTTAACGCAGGCCCAGATGGCAATCTCAACAATATCCTTTTTCGTCCATATTGCCCAAATATCTGATTTCGGACGGCCATTGTCATAAATCATCTGCGGATCTTTTTCATGTTAATATCTATATAATTACATAGCTGTGAGTATATTGACAAGTTATTTATGTAGTGTGAATGTTGATTTTGATGGTAATGGCGAGAAAACGAATTAAGATAATTTTACTGGTGGTAGATCTCTCATATGTGAGAGGCCACCTGAGTAGGTGCCATAGTAATGTCTATTTCTACCGTCAAATAGCAGTGTAAATGCACTGTAGTGTTCCGGTTTGAAGGACATTGTAGTCAGAGTAACTACTGGACATTGCGGCTAGATATGTGACCATTAGATGACCATTTTGTGTATTAATTAAATTTTGAGCGCCAGAAATTGCGGCCAAACTTCAACAAATCTAGGAAATACTGTAGAATTTGTGTTCGCAATAAAACCTACAGCGGAGATAATATGTTTACATATATAAATATATATATATATATATATATCTTCTGACCCTAATGCATTCCACGCCATAAGAAGAGATTCAATGCAATCTCTACAATACCTTTCTAATCCACTATAGATTTCAGGGACCACTTTAAGTATCACTCCAGGCTAACCCATATGTTAGTGAACCAAATTCCCGAGGCGTTCAGGCGCGGTCAGTTGTTTAAGGCATTCGCAATAAATATTAAGGCCCATAACCTTATGAGCGAGCCAATAAGTTCTGCCTTATACAGACGTTATAATGGAATGAGTTTGGATGCAAGATAGTAGATTGCACAATGGTGATTGGAAGGTAGGTAGGCTGTCTGAGCTAAAATGTTTTGAATGATTGAGTAGGTTGAACGCGATCTGCCAATTCTACAGAATTCTGTGTTCAAGGCTGGGTGTTTAGGGGCTGATAAAGAATAGTGGGTTCATCAATCGTCAAAGCGAACCGTGTATGGTACCTACAACTATAGGTTGTATATTTCTTCATGTACTAAACGTATGCTTGTCGTCACTACACATTTTCCATTAATATTTTAAAAAATTCTATGTTATTTTTTTTTGTTAAATTAGTCACAATCACAGTACATATATTTAGTCAGGATTTTTTGCCTGATATGGCGATAGATACACAGAACACTACACTGCCTACCTCATCTGGAAAAAGATGTGAGTTGTATGTAAAATTAATCTACATCATCAAAAATTCCAATACACTGTGTACTATGTGTAATCCCAATAAATAAACAACAAAGAGACAGACATATACAGATGTAAATAGGGAACAATGACACACTATCAGCTCAGATGGGTATTAAACAGGGAGCGGTGGCCACGTCACTCATCGTATCCGCAAATAGCACCGATGAACTCTGACATACAACGTAATGTTTACTCGATAAATATTGCCAGCATTCACAAATCAACAATACTGGTGTCAAACTATATTTATTTAGTGACATTAACTAATTAATCAAAGTAACAAAATATATAGGGTAGGTGCCACTGAAATGTATATTCTTCCCGCCAAATAGCAGTGTACATGCACTGTTGTATTCCGGTTTATAGGACATCGTAGCCAGAGTAATTACCTAATATTATACTAATTAGTAACATCAGCATCATCCATAGCATTCCACTGCTAAACAAACGATGAGATTAATTGTTAATATCCATAGGAATTGATTACGTATACTGTGTCTTCGGCCAAAACTTAACAAAGGCCTACCCCAAGGATTATCGACCTGTTACAAAACAACCTACATCCATCGATTACATACACCGTTCCTGAATTACCAGACAAAACAAAACAAAACCAGCGTACAATGCAAAGCTGAATGGTCTCGTCGACGGCACGTGCGCGTCACGGCGCCGTGTCGTCACGACGTTCACGAGCGCATTGTCGCGCGTCACTCGGCGACAGCTTTTTGTCTCCCGATATTTATCGACGTCGTGACCGATCAGGGTTACCGGAGTAGGAATTTACCTCGGTATTGTGGAGATTTTTTGTGAGGTAACCTTTTAGGAATAGGGTTAGGGATTATTCTGTATGGTGTTAATGCGGATTGGTGGGTTTTACATACCTTTGAAATTATTGTAGAAAAAAATTGATATGTATGTTTCCTCACGGTTTTTTTCCATAGTGGTTAATGTATTTCGAATACAGATGTCTTCTGAGTCCTGACATACATATTTTTAATTCTATTCGGTAAGCTATAATTAATATCTAATGGATTTATACGTTTATTTATACATATACCAAAGGCGTTATAAAATCGAATCTCACAACTATAATTCGTCTACCCAATCTATGTCAAAGTAGATCATGACTCACTCAAACCGCAACTTCTTTACATAAAGACTAATTTCCTACATATAAAAATGAAATATTATTTCACGGTAAATTTTATATTTTAATCTGGCAACCCGACCTATCTGGAGCGCGGTCACGCTTGCGACACAAAGCCGTTTCAAAATTGTTATTGTTGACAGATTCGACTGGCCAACCAACCGTGTATACTTTATGTATAAGTATTTTGAGATCTTTAACAAGGATTCATGAACAAAAAACATTAAGTTTTTTCGGCATAGTCGTCTACTTACATTAGAGATCTTTGAGTTAAGGTATACTACTATAATACCTTAAGCTTTGGAGCTTACATAGCTGATTGTGTGTTCATTTTGATCTAAAAAAAATAAACTAGATTATAATAACTGATTCATATTGCAAAGGACAGTAGCTACTTCGGAACTCTTCCAATAAAAAAAATTTTACACATAATCAATCTTCTAAACGAATAGCATAACCTAAAACATCTTTAACCCTCCACTGCGAACGCCTCGCAACAATCGATTGAGATATAAATTCACGCATTACTGTCAACCTGTTCAGTGCACGCGCACTTGACTCGCATTGTGAAGGAATTCGCATCGGTCCAACGTACCGCACAATGCAATAATAAACACTTCACAACACACCCCTGTGGGGGTTAGAAATATTTTTTTTATTATTTGCTAAGTGAATTCCGCAGTTCGCACCTTGAGGGGAGGTGTGTTTTTTGGCAAATACTGAAAGATGAATTTGGACTTATATAACATCTATTTCCTGCCCTCTTCACCCTATCAGGGGTTGTTGCAATTTTTTTATGGATTTTTATTATTTTAAAGAGTGCAAACAAAAAATATATCGCAAATATAATGTTTATTGCTTTTCATATTTGTATGTGATCCTTAATATTACCATTACTTGTATAATATCAACTTGTATAGGAAATTATTGCCTAACCCAGTAATTGAATTTACGTCTCCACGGTTCATACTATTCAACGCATGCATGTTAATGGTTGATACAATACCTTGACAAGTAGGTCCTGGGTTCAAACTCACTCTCACAATTCTAAAAGGAAACTGCATTTAACAAACTAGCATAAACCTTACATAATTACATTAACTTTAGCCAATGTCTCCTGTTTTTATAACACTTTTTAATCCTAAAAGACTTCACGCGAAATAGGAAAGAGAATTTAATTAAAATATTTTTCATTCATATGTTAAATTCAGTAAAATAAGGCCATTATACAATATGGGGAAAAACGGGAACAGTCGCGCACGAAAGCATTCAAATAAATATCGCGTGATGATTAAAAGTAATTTATGTGATTATTTTATAAAGTTATTACAATATAATCACTTGTATAATAAATCAAAACTTAAATACATTTTATAAAATTAATTGCCGTAATTATGTAGTCCAGTTCAGTTATTAGACATCGATTAGTTTGTTTAATTGCAAGACCTTGGCTATGTTTGAATTTTATTTTCATTATTGTAATGAAGGGATTAATTTATAAAATATTTTGTATTGATTTATAACCCTCTACACTTATGATGAAGGTAAAACATGTCTTATAAATAGAGGAATGTATGATAGAATGTAAATCATGCGCACTAATATGTATTTCGGAACTAAGACCAAAACTCTTGGCTTTTGATTTGATTGCAGCCTTTTATCAATACAAACCCAGCCAAATAATTGCCTGTATTTCCATTCAGTATCTATATTCAAAAGTTATTGTAAAAAAAAACCCTTTTATTATATAAAAAGTCAAAGCTAAGAGCACAATTACACGTTTGGAACATTTTATTACATTTAGGCCTTTAAATGAATCCTCAACGCTTTACAAATACAATTATAAATAAAAATCTCCAGCATACCGTCGCAATTAAATGCATAAAACTGTATTACAACACCTGTACAATCTTTGTCGTGAGTTTTACGGTACAGAACGCAATATAAATTAATGCAATTAGTCTTCGATTGTAGGGAAGCCAGAGGTGCTAAACGGTGGATGTCAGCCTCCGAGACAGGGGTGGGCAATTAGCGCGTGTCCACCATAAACCGGTTGCCATGGCAACGGCTCGGCCGCACGTTAAACAAAACTAATTGGGCGCTTTTATCAACGAGTGTACAATGCGATGATGAATGGGATGAGCGGGACGGGAATATGCTTTGTCAGATAGAATTTTTTGTTAGTTATCTTGAATATTGTGGGTTATCTTTACATCCTTTAGTTATTCGCTCTCAAATTGTATGATAACTTACTTGACTTTATGTTCATTACGTGTAAATATCTGCCCAGACATGCTCTATAAATTAAATAACGATTAGAAGTATTTATTCCCTCCCGGATAACCTGAACGTGATACCCACGTAGATGTATTGATTTTGGAAAGACCCACGTAAATGTATTGGGAAATACAAGCTCGTCAATTTTAGGCCAACAGATTCATAAATGATGATGATGTATAATTATAATCTTTATTTGATAGGAATAAAATATTATTAATATTATTATAGCTCATAGCATGCCCCGATTTAGGTAGACAGGCATAAGAGTCTTTATTATAACTCTATTTTTATCACTTCTGAGCATACCCTCAGCACTGAAGTCACATTATATTGTGAGTATATATATGGTGTGAGAGGTAACACTTTAGACATGTTCAAATCTTACCTTATGGACCGAAAACAGTACACTGAGATTACAAGAATCTGTCCCAAAACCGCAACTCAAAGAAAGTTTCTTTCGGATGCCAGATTTGTTAAATGTGGAGTACCTCAAGGGAGTATATTGGGACCATTACTATTTTTAATTTATATTAATGACTTTCCTAAAGCTATAAACCACCCCATGGTCCTATTTGCAGATGATAGCACAGCACTATTTACGGATAAGAATTGTCATAATCAAGGAAATGAAATTAATAAAGCACTAAAAGACATTATTGAATGGTTAAAAAATAATAATCTTGTTATAAATTTAGACAAAACAGTTTATATGACATTTAAAAATAAAAACTCAAAGACAGAGCCACTGACAATACAATACAATGATAAATTTATTAGCGAGACAAAATGTACTAAATTCTTAGGCATTTATATAGACTCAAACTTGTCATGGAGAACACACGTTCAGCATATATGTACTAAGCTCAGTCAATGCTCATACGCATTATACATGCTTAGAAAGGTAGCTAACCACATTACTGTGTTGACAGCTTATCATGCTTATGTGGGGTCCACGTTGCGATATGGTGTATTATGTTGGGCAAACTCTCCCAATAAAAACTCTGCATTCAAAGCCCAGAAGAAATGTATTAGAGCTATGTGTGGCCTCTGCCAGACTGATTCCTGTAAAGAATATTTTCGTACTCTGAAAATATTAACACTTCCCTCGATTTATATTTATGAAGCAGCTCTTTTAGTTCGAAGTGAAATTAAACAATATAAAACACTAAAAAGCACTAGATACAATACGCAGCTTTCGACTCTGAAAACTAGAACAAAATTATATAAGGACAGTATATTTAGTACAAGTATACAAATTTACAATAAATTACCAGCAAATATTAAAGAGTTTAGCTCAGCTCATAAGTTTAAATGTAGTTTAAGAACCCTTTTAATAGATAAAGCATATTATTCATTAAATGAATTTTTTGACGATAAAATGTTATAAACAGTAAGTTCCTAAATACACAATTTATATTATAATAATTTGATTTAGTTATTTTATTTAGTAAGGAAATTTTATTAATCTATTATTTGTGACATTGATTGTTTGTATTTTTGATATTATTGTTATGTATAATTTAGGCCCACATTTAGGCCACAAGTGACAAACATGTAGAATAATGGATTTTTTTTTTTATACAATACTTTACTTGATCGACATATTTGTAATTTGCATGCCCAGTCAGGGTTGAATACAGTGAAACTTTCTACCCACGTAACATCTGTACCAATTTATGTAACCTGTATTCTGCAAATAAATGAATTTGAATTTGAATTTGAATTTGAGTATTAAAGTATATTCTCGCTTGTTACAGGCATGCTGAGATCTACATTCGACCGGCCAGACCACGAACGTAAGTACGAGTACTTATTACCATCGAAAGCAAACACGTCGGAAAGCCTTGTATCGGCAATAAAGTTTTTTCCGCACTGAGCCGGTATTGGGCGAATCTATCAACCTTTCACAGAAATACGTCTATTAGAGTACCATGAGTTCTCGAATTGAATTCACTTAAAAGTTGTAGACGAGTTGATTTTCAATCGACAAATTTTTAATTGTAAATCGTAATAAAGATTACACGTAGGTTTTTACCGTTAATGTGTCTAAATGATTATGAAAATATCCCAAAATCGTTTGGCCTTACCTTCCCATAAAGTAGGGATTTTATAGCTTCATAACATTTCTAAACAAATATAAAACAGTTATCACAAATTAAATTCATAAAATAAACCAGGAATTAAAACAGAACAAGCTTGCTCGCAAGCCGGCGGCGCGATAAGGTTTTCTTAAACAGAGGCTTACATTAGAACATGAGATAAGTTGCTGTCAGCACACAGCGCTTGTTTGACAAACACATACGTGTCATCCATCAAAGCCGAGTGCTTGAGTTTTTGTACAGCTTTGTGGGAAGATAGTGCTTCTATGATGTTTGATGTGTGTAGGAAACCGAGTTTGGTGCTAGTGGTAGTCATAGATTTAAAATAACTTATGCGGGTTTTACTAATTTATTGGGTATACAATTTTTACTTTATGGATGGCGTCTTTTTCATACAGAGTGTATAGTATCCTGAATAACCCATGCAATCTTCATTTCTTATAAAAGCAATGTGTTCCGCTCAGGACATCCACTTCTAGGTGTAGACCTCTTTTAAAAATTTCACAACAAACCATTAAAAGCAACTTGTAGCCATCGGATTCTTACGGCTTTTGCCAAATCATCTTACAAGTACTTAATTCCGTTCGATATCTCATTTATTTTCACTTTCCCATAAGATAGAAGAGCCATTCTAATGCCCTTACTCCTAGATCTCTCAAACCCCATACAAAATCAGCCGATAATCACATCAATCTCGCCGCTAACTCACTTTAATTCAAAGTGCACAATTAGTATGCGTCTAATTAATCATTCCGTAGATCCCTCGAGATCTGTGCCCAGCGTATGGGTTTATAACTGACAGCCCTGTCAGATTGTCTGCAGGGAGTTCGGGTACGTGATAACTGGATTTTTGAGCGTGTCTAGTGGAATCATAAATGATATATAATATTAAGTTGTAAACAGTATAGTTTTTGATGTCGTTGTAGTAATAGATTAGATAGAAATCGACCATATTAGAAAAAAAAAGATTTTTTTCGTGCCTTAAAAATTGCGTTGAGCTACATACCCTATTTTATTCATAACAATATTACTAGGACGATTAATTATGTTATAAAACAAATACTAGAAAAAAATGGAACTGTTTAAGTGTAATATTGTATATGTTGGTATGATTTACTTTTAAATAAATTAATAAAATGATAGAATTTTAGCATTTGTAGGTATAAAGTTGGATACAAAACACTAATGGAACAGTTGCGTTTTACACACATTTGATTTGATTTGTAATTTTTTCAAGACCACAAAATCGTTTTAATACTTAAATACCCAAAAAAAAGATAAACATATTTCCATGTTTGACCAACAAGCCTGTATATAATCAATATGTACAATTCATACATCGATACTATTAATATAATTAATAAGAATAATCACGGCGCACCACTAGTAGGGGCGGCAGAACATAAATAATTGCGCGCATTCGCTCCGAGCGGCGCAGACCACGATTCGTCAAATAAATCAAGTGAATTTGCATTTACCAGCGAGTTTTTCGGCTGTTTGATGGAAAACGTTGTTTTATACATTTTAACAGTGTACGCAAATAGTGGGATTGTGGACATGTTGTATGCAGATGTATGGTTTATGGCTTCCGTGAGGACATGTGGGTTGTCTCGGGTCTTGGATTGCTGGGCTTTTGTTTGTTTGACTGATTCTGACGGAATACTATAACACTATACGGGTGAAACTGGTAAGGTCGAGGTCTTAGGATGCGTAAAAAATGTTTGTGATTAATATCAAATATTAGTACCGGTTGGTATGTTGGGAGCTAAAGATACCTTAGTTCTTTTTAATAGAAAATAAGTTATATTGTATATCAATCTGGTTGCATAAATTCAATTAAACATACAGACATAATTATGTAAACCAAAAAATAGTCTATCTTATCCGCAGAGCACTTATCAAGAGCTAAATGTAATTGTAAAAAAAAAGAAATAAAAAGCATAAAAGATAAAAATAAAGTATTCAATAAACAATTCATCAAGTTAAAGGTCAGTTTTCCATTAGACCTTCCGAACTTGCTGAAGTCGATCAGTAATTTCACTTAATAAATTATTCCTCATACAACTAGAGACTAAAAGCCGATCTAAACTGTGCAAAAAGTTGATATCCAACTTTCACTACGCTCTGGATAACCTACAAGCATATTATGTGAACTTTATGATGAAAACCTAAAGTTCAGTTTTGCTTGTAGGGTGTTATCTTAGTATCGAATGGGGGTGACTGACAGAACAATAGGCGGAAGATAAGTATGTCGTGTCGCGCTAAATTGTATCTAATACTGGCAGAAACGGGAACAAGGAATTTTAAGGATTTCGTAGTAATTTAAACTGCAAGTTGACAGAATATCAACGTAATTACTGGTTAGGCCTAAAACTACGCCGGTAAGATACGATTTAGAATTTAAATTCATTAAAACAATGTGGATATCGCTAGGCTATGTACATTTTCTCCTATTATAGGCATTAATGTAGGGGATTAACAGGTATTTTAGATTCACCAAATGCTCCAAAACCATATTTTGTGTATCTCCATAACTTTTCAATGTCATCAGAATAATAATTGATCATATAGAATGGGCTTTACATCCTAAGATCTAATCAACAGACCTTTTATTTGGAATACTATCAACTGTCAATAGCCCTTTTGTCTATTTTAGTTTTGTATATTAAAAAAAATAATAGACAACAAAACAGCCAGACATAACCAAATACCTACCCACCCAAATCATAGTTCCAATCGGGCGCGAAACAAGCGAATCTGCCGCACCATAACCGACAAATTACGTTCCAAGGGATTGTTTACTAGTTGATAGTAGTTGGTGATTACCGGTACAAGTTCAGCGTGGAGTTTGCCATAAACGAGGACTAAGTTGGAACATTCAGACTAACTCAGGTGGTGGGGGAATTAATTCGAGCGTTTGATAGCTGGATATTTCGTCGCATTGTTTGGCGCGTGCTTTGTACAGGTTAACGCTTAGATGGGCTGTGACGAGCTCTTTAGGCTGGTAATTTGTTCAGGTTTTGCAGTGAGAACCTGTAAATGAGGTTAGGGATCGAACAATGCCATATTATGTAACTTAAAGCGAAGGTAAGAAGAAAGATGTGCACAGATCAAAATATTAGGAATATTTTTAGTTGGGGCCCCTGGAACAAATAATTAAAACTCTACAGATCTTTTCAAAGGCACAAACGCAAGCTTCATTCATATAATAACCTTTTGTAACGTTGTCCTCAAAACACCACAAAAAAAAATATAACAGCAAAATGCAACCTCGTTTATTCAGTGACGTTTAATGACGTCATCTGACAAACAACAACTAATGTTGCCAATTTATAATTCCAAAATCTACCATTAACGTCTGATGCAACACAACAAGCGATAACAAAAAAACTCGTTATAAACACTCTTTTAATTTTTCCCGTTTTTTTGCAAATGAAAAAGAGCACTTCACACAAACGGCTACCTGAATCACTTTCGAGTTTAACTAAGGAGACAGTCGTTAAGAGTGGAAGGCGCGATTTAACGGCAAAAACTCCGTTATCCGCGTAACGATCGGGCGTTATTTCGCGGGATGGGATCAGGGGTGTCAGTGCAGTGGACTGTGATGGACTTGTTATAATATCTTAGAAATTTAAAGATGGTGGTAGAAAAGAATATTGAGAAAATATTTGATTAAAGCTCTTGGGTTTTGGACTGAAGTGTAGAGTTTTTTGGTGTTTTCACTAAAATTATAATTACTTGTAAATACGTTTAATGGTATCTTCAGCTATGTTGTTTTACACTAATAATCCATGTGCGAATGCCTACAACGTGGTCACTAAAAACAAAATAATGTTAGATTTTAACTTTAAAACTTTGTAATCCTTCACTAGATTCATCCCTTTTATAACAAATGCAATAAAACAAATAGCCGTTACCACATTATTTGCAAATATGCAACTAAGCAAAATACAAAGTTTGTAACGTAATACCGGCAAAAGTTTGCGTGTTCATTAATTTCAATGCTTTACTCTATTTATATTTGTAAGCAAACTTATTTGCATATAAAATTTAGAACATTCATTTACATATACGAAATCTTAGTAACTGTAATCTAACAGTGTTACTCACTACCTCCTCTACCCGTGAATTATCAAAGTTCGCAATTAGTCCTAAGTCTAAGCAAACCTAGATTTGACCACAAATGAATTTACTTACTAACATATAAAACCTAGGTTAACAACAATGAAAATATGACTTAGAAAAACTACCAACCTAACACTTCATTAAAATTTAAATTTAGAACATTCCTGATTCCCATATTCATCTTTTCCACAACACCTAGTTAAATAAAAAACTACCAAACCAGTAGCTTATTTTCTCCTGGCAACCCTTGAGACGCCGAAGTGAATTTGCATTATTTTTTATCGTTTAGGCTGGCGACACTTGATGTTACAGTTTCCTTTGTCACACGGCACAATAGCCGGTGAGACTCGGTTTTATAGTGTCTGTAAAAAGTGTATTTTTTTAGGTACAGATGAAAAATTACTTTGTTATTGTCATCGTGTAAAAAGGCGGCTCTTTGTGATGTTATTAAAAGCGGGCTAATTCGCGACGTGACGAAAGATATCGAGATTGTCGGATCGAGGATCGAAGATGACTTGCTGTGTTCGCGCGGAAAATTACTTTGTAATGCTTTTACGCTGAAACCCGGGGCTGCGGTGCGAAATTACCGGATGAGAATCAAGGATTTTTAAATTAAAACTGCGGAATATTTTTATGCGGATGTTGGTAGAACATGTATCGATACTCTTTACTTATGAACGCTTTGTTTATATTGGTCTCATTAGGTGCTTATTACCAGTGACCCATAAGGATAAAAATTGATACTTTTTGAAATGTTTACTTTATTAAACTACGTACTTAAGAATTAATTTTTATTTTTCGCGTCACAAAATACAATACATAAGTTTTAATGTGTGATCTTACATAATACCAGGACCCCACGATATCATATATACAAGACACCAACAAGGTTCGCATAACATATAGATACATAATCACTCAACTACATAACCCATATAACAATAAAACAAACAGCCACACTACTCTCCCATAGCATTGAAATGAAAGGACATCCCGTATCACCTGCAAAACTAAATTTAAACCCCTTAAATAGACAAAACGGCATTTTGATTGGCAATCATTGGAAAACCCACGGGAGTGCGCGGCCGGCCACTCGCAACAAAGCGTTAAAGCATTAATGTAACAAACTACTAGCGCAAAAATGTACGGGATTCGATTTAAGAGCTCCGCTCCAGTCAATTTAGATCCTCTGATATTCTCTTGACACGAGCGTGGTGCACAGTGGGAGATTACGGCGGTTTTTGGTTATATATGACAGCCTTTGTGGTGCAGTTGGTTAGGCTGGCTGTGACACGGCCGAGGGTTCGATCTCCGCAGCGGTAAAATGATAGAGTGTTACTAATATATTTCGGGTTGGGTGTTTGTGGAACCGAAAAGTCTCTCTTAGTTTCCCAGGACACAAGATTCGATCTTAGTGTAGGGTCAGGACTATGTATGTAACAGTTGCGTGTATTTAATATCACATTATTATATCCAGAATGCAACAGAAAACTAAGCAAGGTGGTAGTTTAAGGGACTTCTGACAAACCGCGAATAAAAACTTCGCAACAAAATAACCCCGACAATACTTTTTGTACTTTTTTATCTATCGTCGTGTTTGGGTGGTAAATACGGTATGCAAGGATTTCAATTATTATTTTAGCGTAAACTATTAACTACTCAAACACGATGTTATTTAAAAATATCGTCGCTTTTGCTTCTCGAAATATTTAGCTGCATTGCGTCTGATGTCAAAAAATCTAGGTACCACCTGGCTTCGTTTTCGCAGTCTAGATTTACCCTGTATGTATACAGATATGGTCACGTGTGTAGCCTCAGAGATGCTACTCGTGTTACCCATAGTTGACCAAGTTTTGCAGTTCCAAAATGAGAGTAGCGACAAGCGTTATCTACTTGAAAGCTGTCAAGAATATAACATGATATGTTTTTTTTTTATTGCGATGAATAGCGAGACGAGCATGCCGTTCGCCTGATGGTTAGCGATACGACCGCTCATAAACAGTAGCAAAACCAAACAATACCTTGAATTACAAAGCAATGCTTGGTATTCCACTGCGCTCACCATCCTGAGACATAAGATGTTAAGTCTCAATATGTCCAGTAAAGTAAGCCGTTCAATCCGAAACACAACAGTGCATTTACACTGCTGTTTGACGGGAGAAATAGGCACTGCGGTGGTACCCACCCAGATGGCCTCTCACATATGAGAGACCTACCACAATTAAACCATAAGTATTTTTTCTAAAATCTAAAATTGTACAGTAAATTCAGATGTATGTTCAGATGTAAATTCATATTCCAACAATCGCTCAAATCTACTTTAAAAGTTACTTTAATATCATAGTTTTTTTATCCATAATCTAGTTGTTAAAATATTTGAACTATCATAACCATTTTTGAAATACGAAACACGGTATTTTATTTAAACTCATGCGTCGGGTTCGTATGCGTTTGATCTTCCGGGAATTATTTGTTACAACAGGAATTCGGTGAAATGTTGTAATTAGAAACAATCATAGTCTATCTCGTTTGTATAAAATAATATAATGAAATATAACAGTGAATCCGAACAGCGCATCAACCAATTTGTCAGGTATTGAAATGTTCCCCCAGACTGGTAAATATTTAAATTCATATCAATGGACACATGCCTCCTACAATAAGGGTCACCGCCCACTAAAACGTAGCATAGCATGAGGTCTTCATAAGGTGCTATGAACAAATAGGCTGCTTTTGTAATGTACACTTTTTAACTTAAAAACAAATATTTTTGTATATATTTATACCCTTATTCACAGAACACTTAGAAACCTATTTTAGGTATAGAATGTTTTTTTCAAACTGAATCAAAAAGTCTTTCGAAAGAAACAAAACATCCGATAGCGTTTAATACACATTTTTTTTTCTATCTTTCAAAACGTATCAAAGCAATTATCCAAAAAAAATAAAATTGCATATTCCGATACCAATTTTCGATACACTCTCCTACAACTATCAAATCAGATAGCGCTCTCGATTTTCAGTGATTATCGATACAAATCGCCGGATCTCTCGTTAATTGCGGCTACCCTACCCCACAGCTCGCGTATTCCCGCCATTTTTCCCTCAAAGATATTACGGCCGCCCAAGGAGTCGTTTCCAGTACGCCCACTTATAATTTGCGGCTGTTTGGTATCCGCTATCCTCGAGGGGCCGGTATCCGCGCGATCCGGTTATATCCGGCTAAACGTGTTTGATGTCTGACCGCCGCACGATTTTATTAATATATTTTTTTGGGTAACGGCTTTTTTCACACGTCCTAGTAAAATATTCAGGGGTTTTCGTCATTTCGTGTTTTCTCTCTGTTATGTCCGGTGGCTGATTAAAAATTTAACCATCTGAGTGGCGATATGTTACTGTTGGCTTGTTTCGTGAAATGGGATTTTCGCGTTTAAATCGTACGTGTTGATCAAAGTGAATTTGTAGCTTTTCGTTTGCTTTCTTTATTGGTAGGGATTTTTTAATCTACTTAGTATAACTTGTAGAATTAAAAGATTGTGTTGAGAAACAATTTATGTTTACATTATAAAATTTGCGATGGCCATAATATGTTTGAGTATCAAGATTTAACTTCTTGCCCTTGTAATTTAAATAAAGTTAATACGACATTGCCCCGACCAACTCCAGTATGCACCAACCACTCCAATCTCATTCAATTCCCCCGATCCTTAATTGTAAGACCATTGGCTCTACACTAAAAAATATTAATTCAATAATCAAAATTCAAGTGTACACAAAATGAAAAAAAAAAGTTTGCTAGCAAATAAAAATTTCAAATCCCAATCAACGCGCAAACTTTTATTTATACACAAAAACTCTCGGAAACTCATCTGAAATTCATTTCTATCAATCCGGCCGTTTGTAATTCGGACGAAGTCGCGTCGAAACAATTTGTCCAACTCGCGGACCGGCGTTTTAAAATTCGCCCATCGAGAAGAAAAAATAAACGACACAAGTTTGTATGGGAGTGTCTTGTTCTTGCGACTCGGAATTTACGATGGCCAGTTGGTACACCGGCTAAGCAACATTTTGACAACGGTTTCGGGTTCCTTAACGAAATAAAGAAATATATTGAAGATGCACAAATATTGTGTATATTTTGTAATCAAATCATATTTAAAAATGATGCAATAATCTCTAAGAAGTCTTTGGTAAATATCCTACTCGGGTCCCATAACAATGTTTTTACAAAATATCTGTTTCAGCCCATATCCATCCCATTGCAGGGCACTTTCTTCCTGTTCAACAATGGAGAGTTATATATTTATTCACATCAATATAAGTTGCTATGACGCGCTACTTATGTAGGTATTTATTCTGATGACGTAGTTAACCCGAAAAACAGATTGCTATTGTTTCCAGAATAATCTAAATTATCTTGAATGATATAATATTTCTAGACAGGCATATTGAGACGTAACATTATGTCTCAGTATGGCGAGCGCAGTGGAATGCCAAGCATTGCTTTGTAATTCATGCTTGTGTAGTTTTGCTACTGTCCATGATGCGGCATACCATCAAGCGAATGGCTCTTCTCGTTTTTTCTCGTCTTGTTTTCTTTTATTGCAATGAACGTTCATTTAAACAATAATAGAAAACACACACACTGTTCAATCATGACCTTCCAAAATACATACGGCATATTCTAATAATAACACCAATAAGGCAGTACTTAACAATGCAACAAGAGCTAATTTTAACGCTCCTCCCGGCTTTATTGCACCTAGTCCGGCCGCGCAGCACATAAATTCGTCTTCCCACTTTGCCTCGCCCGAATAAGTCCCCTCTAAATGTTGAATAAACTTTTTACTGCATTTGAAAAAACTGGCAGGTACGAAGCGGCGGCGTTGAGATGGTTCCGCATAAAATAGTGTTACAAAGTATTAAATAAACTATGTCATCTGCTGTGCTAACTCTTAGACTTTTAAATTACTTAGATTATGGTGTCATTGTTTTGTTAATTATGCAATGTCAATTCGTTGATAATACAAATATATTTTGCTAGCCCTTATTCGTTACGTCGTAAATACTTTACTAGTGATGGTAGGATAGTTGAAATGTATTTAGATACAATTTTAGTTCCGTTGTTGCAATGTACTTATCTATGTCACTAGTCATATCTCTTTCTCATAATATCATCGATGAATAGCAATGCAAACTAATTGCTTATTTGTCATTATTATTGTTCTATCCTCACAAGTCATACGAAGGTATTTTTACACGCTTTATATTAGCTTCACTTGTATGTTTTTAACTCAATACTACAACTAAGAAATCATCACAACTAAGTCGCGATCTAATCCATCCCGCGGAACCCTAAACGCATGGCGACATTTTTGTAGCAACTGGAAACCGGAAATGTTTTTCCGACGTAACGTTCCTTTATTACGTGCGCTTCGGTTAATTGTTTCAATTAACTAAGTAAGACAATGCGACTTTTTCTCGTGATTATGTTGAATATTTCGCGGCTGAGTTACTCGTGCGTTATTTTGGAAGTAAATTTTGTTCTGCATTTCTATTTTGGCAGTAAATTTTGTACTGAGATAGGTTTTTATTATTTTTTGGGAATTTGAGCTGTCTACAAAATATATAATTAATGGCCTACTGTTAGCGTTGGGACTTATTTATAATCGAAACAGGTTTGGTATGAAGATTTTTTAAAACATTTTACTCCAGTTTCGATGCAAGTGTTTGGTTATGTATTAATACATCTAACTTAAAAAAGTCTTCGCGTGACCACGAAAGATGTAAAGTAATCGGAACGTCGGGTTAAAAAAGTAAAAATTAAACCTAACCGCCATAAAATACGTAAAAATAGTTTTATATTTCAATTAGAATCACTCGAGATCACTATCTCAATATTCCCTCTAAATTATATTACCACTATCAAAACAGTATCGCCCAATTAACTTGTTCAAACAATTAAAGAAATATTCCGAACACAAACAGTACAAAAGAAACGGCAACAGTTGCATCATCTTTGATATTGCAGCGGTTCAATAATTCGTATTATATTTCATACAAAATTCATCGGATAGAGAACAGGCGGCCCTTTGTGCAAGTCTACGAATATCGTTTCTTTGTTAATGGTGCCTTCAAAGATTGTGCCACTTTGTGCCACTCTAATGAGCGACAATGGATCTTGTACACAGTTCAGAGCGACTTAGTGGGGACAATTTGTGAACTATTATAATTGGAAGAAAATGGTTTTAATGTCACAGTTGGCAGTGTAAAACAAATAGAATATAATGCAAAAAGTATAGATATGATAAAATAGATCATACTGCATGATTTAATAACGGCAACACGTCGTTCTCATCACCTCTCCGTATTTGGTGTGTTATGGTCTGAACCAATGTTATGTCCGGTTCTCGTGACAGTTAAACTTTTATGCTCCCATATAGTCCAAAGCCACAAAGTTTAGAAGAATTGGGTTAGGATATTGGCTTAACAGTGGCATAATAATGACTAATGGCTTTGAACAAAAAAAAATATTATATGAGTGCGGTTTTTCAAACATATCTGAAATCCAGCTACAATTTGCAAGAGACCTAAAAATCCTTCTCGATTATAAAGAAAGGGCGTGTTTAATTCATCATATAGTTTGATACATCTATAACAGATCTATACCACTACCAACATTTATGTACCAACATTCTGCACCCACTTAGCCCACTCCTCCGCCCTGCACTGTGACAGCGGTTTCATTTGAAACTTAACCGTAATTGACTCCAAGTTGAATAGTTTCGATGGAAGTTCGCAAAAGGCAACATTATCGACAGACGAAACTCCAAATTGCGATTGATGTGGTACACGTCGTTATTAAAAGCGTACAATGTTTTAGTTTAGATCGTTTGTTTACTGCATGATTTGTTTACTGTGGCTTGTGAATAGACTAATATAATCGTTAAAAGCGTAACTAAATCCACTGCTGAAGATTTAATAATTTGGAAGTTGTTAGGATGATCTGCAAATTATCAAATCCACACAAACATACTAAACCTCTTATACCTTATGTCTGTTGTGTGTGACTGTTGGGTGTAGTCATTTATTTATTTATCCCTGAAGTACGCGGAGGTCATTTATTTTCCAAATCTATTCACTAAAACTTTTTGCATTAAAAATGATTAATGAAAATGACTATTGGCACGAATTTTGTTCTTGAGCATCTCAAAATAAATATTACTAGTGGAAAAACTCGCACATCATTTCCGAACTAGAAAATAACCTCAAGATTTCATTGTGCCCACCTCATACACGTTGCCTGTAAACCAATATCAGGAGTTAGATCGAAATCTACGACGACGTTAACTTTTATTTGAACTAATCTATTAATTACTACACTTCAAATCCTAAACTAGATACACAATAACAAAATAAAGTAGCGAGTAACAAGAAAGCGCGGAGTTGGCCGATGACTGCAAAGTTTTGCTGTAATTAAGTGCCGTTGGTGCCCCGGGCGACAAAACCTCCTTTAATACTTCGCCTTATCTATATCGGTATTTTATTAACTTGCCTATCGATTGATGGGTTAGGTTGGATTTGTTCGCCTTTGGGTATTGTGTATATATTATGTATGTTTGTTTAACCGCTGTTGGTCAAAAAGCCACCAAACTAAAGTGGGACTGGGCTGGAAATGTGTTAGAGGAGATGTGCGCAAACACCACCACGTGGAATACCTAGTTGCAAATGGAAATACGTAAAAATGCAACGATATCAACTTATATTTAACTTGTCCATGTATAAACTTCTTCTTGAACAGAAAATTTTAGCCTTACTTTACCATGCTGCCCCAGTAACCTGAATTCACCCAGATACCTTTCAAATTCGAAGATCTCTCAAATATCCAGCCTAAATCCCCCCTTCACTTAACACCAGCGATAATTAAAAACGTACAACATCCTAACAAAGTAACAATATAACAAACAAGAGCCATAGAAATGTTGATGCAAAATGAATTTTGTATTTAAGCACCAATTAAAGGCAGCGGCCGCGTCAGATAGCTTAACTCAACTCAATCGCAATTATTCCCCACTCAGAAGAAAACTTGAAGCGAACGTTAATTGTGGGCAAGGCAGGACGACACGGCGGCGTCCCTCACACCCCACGTGGCGGACACGACACGACCACGACACGACTTTGTGCTGTTTATTAATTGTTACGTGCTTGGGTTGTTTTGTTGAGTTTTTTAGTATACTCATAGAATAAATTCATGCGATTTATAAAAAGTTTTGCAATTTTATCGCAACTGTTAAGAATTGTTTACTAGTAGTGTTGTTACACTGATGATAGATGTAGTCAGTTGAAGAATTGTAGTGAACTGCATTTTTTATAATTCTCAAATTTAATGATTTTGATGATTACCCATCATCTACTGGAAAATCTGTCAGACAGTCAAACCAATGGACATTCCCATGACAAACAAAGACAAACCTAGCAAAATGTCACTCCAACATTCCCAAACGTCCACTCCGCGTTTTGCATAAAACTTAAAATAGAGTTTAGTAAATGAATGTTGATATCAATCTAGTTCTATTTCGGTGCTGCAGCGGGTTCTATTTTCCCGCTCCGTCTGCGTTCAGATACCGCGAACCGCTTTCTGGCCGATGTTTTATTCACCACAGAATATTGCTGTTGGTACTCAGTTTTTTATATACTTAGTTGAATGTCAGTAATGGTTTCATTTATGTAATCGTTTAATTTATCTAGATTTGTTTATTTACTCAGAATGATGGTACTGAGAGGGATGCATTAAACAGTCTATTTTTTTCTACTTCTATGAGACTTATAGTGTGGTCTTACTGTTAACATTTGATATAATTTTAATAATCTAATGATTTTACTTTATTTTTCTTATTCAGGGTGGAATATGATTGAAATTAAATCGATTGAAAAGAGTAGAAAGAGCTATGTTTATTTGTTTTAAATTATTTATCAATTAATTAATAAACCTAATTAATTCATAAATTAAAGTATAATAATCGGTGCTAAAAATCGCATGTTGTAAAAGCGGCCGCGCGTACAACCAGGAGGTGTGACGTCATTAGCAATCTGCTACGTGGCGCACTGTGCCGCCTACAAATTGGAGCAATTACTCCTCGCAGTTTATTCTGAACCATCGCCTTTCAGAGCAAACCGACCGCACACCCGGAGAGACACTCCGTTTGTTTATATGTTTATTGCTATTTATTTATAATTATCGGTGTATTTATTCTGTGTTGGTGCCTTTTGTTTTCTTTCTAAAGTGCGTTACTGAACATTGGTTGTTTGACAAATTAAAACAATCGCAAATATAATGTTTATGATGCACATAAGCTCTAACCTTTATCAAAGACAGTATTACTAACTAACCTAGTTAAGTCTATTTCCATCGTAATTTGAAATACGATGAGACCTACCGTCATGTTGGACATAAAGGAGAATGCCCATTTTACTATGAAATTTAGTATCGATGCGAAGATTTTTGTGCCTCTATGAAACCTATTTTTAGTCTAGGGAAAATATTTCAAATAATATAAACATAATTGCGACCCAGGCTCGAATTCTTGGAGAAATGAACTTGAAGTCCAATAAAAAATACTTTTTGTCTTCGGCTTTGTGAACAAAAACTAAAATATGATGATACCTTATTTTATGAAAATAAAAGAATTTTCAAAGAATTCTCACTTACACAAAGTGTATATAGTAAATTGGCGAATTTGGGACTTATAATCCTGACATCACAGTTCACAGAGCACGTTACCACTAGACCAATGCGACCCTTTATTAAAAAGGGCCAGAATAATCCGCGCTTGATTACACCTTCCTAATGTCGCCTTGTGTCATTTGATCGTTCCAACCCTTTGCTTGGGGTGGTTTTGTGAAGGTATCTTCATACGTATTGAATTAGTGTGTTTGTTTAATGGGTGGGAAAGTTTGGAATGAATGGGTGGTATATACGTATAGTTTAGTATATGATGAGGGAATATATTGCCCGTAAGGATAAGTGTAGTGCTATTCACATAGGACCTCAACGAGTGGCGCTTTGGTGGACTATTTGGGAACTACCATATGTTACAACCTTTACATTACTTAAGAAACAAATATCGGCGATGTAAAATGATGAAAAATCAAATAAATTATTTCGCTTTTCCGGTAAATAAAAGCCCATGTAGCTGAGACCCGTGTTCTTATACAAGCCTAAACGGACAGCTTTAATAAGATTAAAATTATATAGAAATAATTTTATGTGAATTTCTGTTATAAGAAGTGTATAATATTGTAATTTCCATTCCGTAAACAAAATAATAATTCACATTCCATAATAAAATCACGAAATATACGAGTATATCCTGAAAGTGCGAATACAAACCAAATACTAAAAGCCACTATACTATACAACACAAACAAAATCTGCAACTAAATTTGCCTGCGAAATTATAAATGATCAGAAAGCAGGCCAAGAAAACAGCCGCGAAATCTGTCTAGACGTCCGCAACGTCGCGGATCCGAACAATGCTGCGCTGAAACGATGACAGATAGTGCAAAACCGCTTTTGAGTTTTTCTCATTTTAAAGAGCACGATTAAAATCATTCTGTTCGGTCAGATAAAGCCGGGGGCGAAAACAAGCTGTGGGGTGATATTATTTATCTGTTGTCTGAAATGTTTTTAATGTATTGAAATATATTTAAAACTGATTATAAACATATTCTAATTCTTCATATATCTACCAACAGTTGACATCGAGTTTCTTAATTACATCTCTGCTCTTCCTCTCGAATTTAAAAATATATTTTAAACGATATATATATTTTGGTTCTAAAAAGCAATTACAGTACTAAACCTCTATAAGATATCTAAACCTAGCTTCTACACCTATTATCTTTACAGTCAAATGACTGTGCCAAGAAAAAATAAATTTACGCGCCCTTTACACCTCCACATAATATAATCTACAACCACAACACAAGAAGCAATAGTAAATTTATCCCGCGCCAAAATACACACGGCGCGGGCGTTTTTTAAATTTACTTAATATTTCACCGTGGCGCCATCTGCGCGCAATTCCTTTGCGCGAGTTTGTTTTTATTGTTTTATTTTTTTCGTTATCCCTAGTAATGTGTTTGTTTATGGACCAATGGGTGTCACGTGCGAGCGCGATGGTCGATGTAGGGAATAGGAATGAATTAAAATTATGGATGGCAGTTTTGTGTAGGGTTAACAAAATATAGTTCTATTTTTATTAATTGGGTTTTTTTTATTTCTTTGAATGGTGAGACGAGCATGCTAAGTCCACCACGCTGGCCTAGTGCGGGTTGATAGACTTATATAACCATAGATATTCTTACAAGTCGCTATGGTATACAGGTTTCCTCACGAAGTTTTCCTTCACCGTTATAGGGCTTTATAAAATATCTTACACTGTAATTAGTATAGTTATGTAATCTTGAATTCTTCAATTCAATTTTTTAATAAACGGTAAAGCAACACAATTTGCTTCACTATTATAATGTTATAATAGCAAAAGCATCTTTGAATAACCTATTATTACCTATAGTCCCCTTAGAATCAGGCGTATTCAGTCAAATCACTCCCTACCACATGAACAAACTCATCTGCCTGTATCATCTTCGTATTAAGCTTGAGTAATTTTATCCGCCACAAGGTAACTTTGATTACACGTTACTGAGGTAAACAATGGTTCAGTGACCTTTAATCACAGGTCAATAACTTCAGAAGGGCCGCTGTGTATTGCGGCTTCGTAATTAAGCCGCCGGTAATTAACCAAGTAGATGCTTTCAAGTCATATACATATGTACTGGAAATCAAGAAAATAGGCAAAATTGTGACATTATTTTGGAGTGAAGGTAAGACGGAAAATAATATAAGGAAGTAAAAAGAATACATACCAACAGTTAACCTCAAATCTATAAATGCACTTCGATCGCCTCCCCCGATCACAAGTCTTTTCGTCACGCTCTCGTCACGCATTCACCAGCTTACACCCCAAGATGCGTTAAGAAAGTTTACTTCAAAAATACCCAACAAATATATTTTATACAGCTTTGCAACTACAATTTCTCAGATATTAAGGCTGCTCGTGAGTGGCATCTTTTAATTTAAATTAATACTATTGCGGGCTATTGCCCAAGCCGTATACGTCAAAGCGGCGAAATTTCAGCTTCTGGCCACTAAATTCGTTCATCACTGTTTAAAAGAACGTAATACATACAAATCATATTTAAATAAATGCAAAGCTACATTTTACTCTTTCTGCACGTTTCCAAAACTTACTGTAAAGTCTACTATGTAAGACTGTAAGTTTAAAAATTCTCTGGGACTCAAAATTAACCTCATAAAGCAACTAGAACAAGTCTCATGAACATTAAAATGCATCGCGTCGTAAAACTAACGTGGCTACAATGATGCTACGCCGCTACGAGCTACGGCGCTACGCGGCTACACCGCTACGGCGTAGCACAATAAAAAAACTCGCTTGTAAAACTTGATTGAGTGGAATAAACGATAAATAACATTTTATTCGCCCGGTTTAAAACGGCCATAGTTTTTGATTAATCATTTAAGCGATAAGTCCATTTAAAATTGTATGAAGCTTTATTTTGTAGCTTATGAAGTAGATTACTTTGGCCGTTCGTGCTTCTGTCGCATTGCGGAGTTGCAGTATTGTGTTCTACGTTAAATATCTAACACCTATTTAATTTATTTGAGATCTCTACGTTTTCTTACATCTGCGATTACAATGTTTAACACTTGGATGAAATCATGCACTAAGGTTTAAGCCCTCTTAATGGTAGTGGCGATGCGGGAAATGAGACTTATATGACTGACTTCGTCACCTATTTATAGACAGCAAAGTGAGTATGTACACGGAATCCGAATTTTTATTTCCATGAATGGCGAGATGAGCATGCCATTCGCCTGATGGTACAATACGACCGCTCATAAACAGTAGCGAAACCTTAAATTACTCTGGCTACAATGTTCTTCAATCCGAAACACAACAGTGCATTTACACTGGAATTTGTCGGGAGAAATAGACATTGCGGTGCTAGCCAGCCAGGCGGCCTCTCACATATGAGAGACCTACCAGTGTAATATACCAGTAAATAGAAATGTATATTGTTATTCATATTCTATATCCACTAATGACAAACTTTCAGCGATAAATATATGTATGCCAACACCCATAATCCTGAAAGGCGACGCTGCCAATTACACAAATAAATTAATGTCAAGAAAACCACACGTTTACCGAAATTCCCTCCATTTATCAAGTATTGTAAGGGATCGTGTATGGAAAACCGCGCAGTCAACAAAATATCGGATCTTGTTCTTGCTAAAACGCGGAGCCAGCGACAAATCAACACGAAATTATTTCGCTTAACACCAGGCGTTTGGAATTTAATCCCAAATTTTGACTAGACGCCTGCAAATAATTTCGACGAGTCATCGTTTTGTTTCTGCTATGGATTTGTTGGGAATAATTAAGTGTCGTATACAGCTTGTTATAAAGCGGCCACCGTGTATGATGGTGGATAACTTGTCTTGGGGTAAGAGACAAATGTCTTCATTCATTCAGTGATACAATTCATACAGGGGCAGGCATAATTATTTCGACGTACAACAGATAAGCCAAAATTACGTTTAATCCATCAGTGAGATTACCAAAATCACTCAAAATTACATTCAATCAAAATCTACATCAACACAACAAATATTTGAATCAAAACTAAAACTTACGTCACTAACACAAACCCCGCGTTTACAAAGCAAAGTTCCAAACGCATCAATGATACATTGAATACAAAAGCAATTAATCCTAAAGGCTCGTCACAATATAATGTGCGCTCGGCAATTAACGTAATAATTTAATGCCGACGCAGTACAATACGGCACGACGCATTAAATAATTAAAATAAACGTTTTGTGCAACAAATACAGCGAGCAGTGAACACTGCTGTGTCCGATGTATAAATTATTCGTAAATTGAATATCCGCCGTGCGCCGGAATCTAAAACGGGCGGCGGACACCAATAGTTCCCAACTTATGTAACTTTAGTGCTGGACGGATTTGGATTTCCAATGGGGGCTATTTATAGAGATTAATAATTGTACACTAGGATATACCCTCTCTCAAATGTAAGAAGAGGTATATAAGGTGAAATATAAACGATTCATGTAGTTGATAGGATTTTCGTAACATCTGTAATATTTTCAACTACTCTAATTAATTTTACTTTATCCCGGAAACTCTCTGAGCTTCAGTACTCGGTGTCATTACAATGCGTGCCACTGTTGATCCTGGCTTACAGGAGTTGCAGTGGTGGGTTTGAGGGCAGGAGAGTATGGAACATCTGTAAATGTCAACGGAATCTATCACTTGTCTATTTTATACAAAGTTTTATAAACGTGGTATACCTAAAAAGCCAATTACAATTGCACTTGGATTGGCACTGTAAATATGAAATCGTATATTTTTTAAATACATGAATTGTCCACAAGCCACAAGCCCATTGGCTTATTACATATGGCATTTTACATTCCTACAATAATTATTATAAACTATAACCTTCTACTCGTATATTACCCCTACAAAAGAATAACAACAGTATAAACACGAGATACAATTTTAAGTACTATTGGGCAATACCCCCAAAATTTCTTACTAAGTCCGTTCATTTCCCCAGCACACAACAGTTATTTCGAGAGATCCAAAACCGCTTGATGACTGGAATATCTCTGTGGAACGATAATAAAAATAAATTCACGTCTTTCTATTTAAATATATCTTTGGAAAGAATTATTTTATACGAAGCTTAAAGAAAGCGAAAGAATGCTAATAATATTTTCCACTTAATTTAAAAGTACCAATTTAGTTAAATGTGTAACTTTTTTATTACCATAGTCATATTCAACTCCAAAATTAAATTAGAACCAAGCTAACATTGTGGACTTCTTAATACACCGACTTCGGATGTATGTGTGGCTGTGGTCATGTTCAGCCTTGGGAAGTAAGAATATACATATCCAAATATTGAATATAAGAATCCTACATCAACCCAAAAGTGAATACAAATCCATTTCAAACATCGGACGTATCTTGTAAACTATTCAAAACAGTATCTGCCAAAACACGCCTCCGACCAGTACATCTTCCCTCAAATATCTTTTGAGGCAGACTTTTTTTTTTTAACTATCTTGGCAAGCCCACCAAAGGCCGGGCATTAGTATGGACCATTCATACCCGCAGCAAGTCTACAACTCGATGGCTATTCGATTCGAAATTGTTTCCACGCTCGCTAACACTCCACGTACGTGCCACGTGGCTGCCCAAGAAAGCAGCAGGGTTGCCAGAAAAAACAGGAAGTGGCTGCAGAAGTAATGGCTTTCGAAAAAAATACAAGCCTTAAACACTCCGAAATTAGGAACTAAAATTTTATTTGCCAGACATTTTGGGTAATATTTTTTATCTGGCTAAAATGTTACATAATTAATATTTTAGCCTAAGACTTCAAAATCTTAATGCCAGACAATGTTGTTAATGTTTTTTTTTCTAACAAAACTGTGTCACCTAGCAGCCCTGGTACGGTTCGCTCGCGGCACCGACTCCCTGCCAAATCTAGCTCAGTTTTTCACCGATTTAATTTCACAGCTTCGAACGTACTTAATGGGCATTCGACTGTGAATTTAGATATGAAATTTTGGCGTTGTTCTCTCGCCGCTTTTCTACCAATCACAGAGCTCGAATCGTTTGGCAATATCGGCCAATAAAATTTTAAGAGTGCAATTTAAAGATCTTTTGACGTTAAAAATAATTGAATTCCGAATCTTAGCTTGCGTTCTTTTTAAGATTAAAATTATAAATGTATTTTCTCAATACATAGTTATGTAATTCAATAAACTGTACGACAAATTAGTTACTACTTTGTAACTAATGAGAAAATCAACATTACATGAACTTTTCACTTTGTGTTAAATCACACATAATTAGGTAATTATTTTGAGTCCCTATTGTTTTTCTTAATGCCTGATTAATGAATATTATAAAATATATGTTTCTTTTATAAATCCAAAAATAGATCACGATAATAGCAATATTAAAACACATTTTCGGTCCAACTCTGGCCTATTCTACCCTCTACCAAGAAACACATTCATAATAACTCGTTTTTAACCTGCCAAAGCAGGGCATTCAAAACCAGGCCAACTAGGCAAGTAACGGCACATCTTAACCGTTCGCAGGCCCACTGCCAAATACCCCGGGGTCATATGTACCCAACCCGTTGCGAGGTAATTTTACACGACTCTATTGGTTTAGTTTTAAATGACGGTTGGCCGTTGGGTTAGTTCGCTGGTTTATTTAAACTCTAAGCAATATAGACGACAAAATTTTAAACGGTTTAGAGTATTGTTAATTAAGATTTGAGGGATTTTGGACGTATTATTTTTTGATAAATTTTGCTGTTAATATTATGAATGAGATGGAAATTTACGGATTGAAATGCTATCATTTATCTATTCAATTCAATATTATTATTTAAAAAAAATTCTACTTAAATGAAACCAACCTCACTTAAAACTAAATACATACATATTTTTAGATTATAAACTACACTACTTAGAAACTACGAAGTAACATAAAGCCGGCAACACCTACATCATAATAGTTTCAAGAATAACAAAACACAAAGTTCACGCAAGCGGAGAGACACGCAAATATTTATCGATAAACTCGCCTCCGTCGTCGATTTAATTCAAACAAGTAAATCCAATCTTTCACGCGAAACATCGAGACAATCTTTTTATTCCGTTCACATTTACACAAAAAAAAGCGTAACGGAACATGTATTGTACAGTCTTTATTGCAAGCGTCGTATAAATTGAAACGTCCTAGAGACCCACTTGAAAAGCGGAATCTTGTCTCGGCAGCATTCCCTTTACGAATTTACCTACTAAGTCTAGAAACAAAGCCGTGCTGATTCGATTTAGTAGCGAATGAACGGGATCTTCTTTGATGTGTCGAATGAAAGGCAGCGATCCGACTGTAATACACTTAGTCGGGCCATTTCAGCCCCCAGCGCCGCGCGAGGGTTGCCGCCCGATGCACCCGTGCCCGCTTCCAATAAGATTTTCATTAAGCGTTGAAAAGTTTTTAATGAGCGCTTATTCGGTACTCAACCCTTCAATGTTGGGCTATTTTCGCTAAATAATTTGTTGGTCGCTTTTTTTAGATTTATATGTGAATTTGCATTCCGCTTGGGAATTGGAATGATAAGTTATTGATTGGTAAAAATCAATTAATCAATACCTAAAAATACCCTTGATTATATTAATTGCACAATATATAATACCATTTATCTAAAAAACTATAATTATAAAAAAGGAGAGACAAAAAATCCTTGCAAAAATGCTACTTGTTCTAAAACTCCCCAAAATGCTGCACTGAATAGGATTTAGAATATAACACAGACTTGCCTAAGCAGATGGTCACTAAAACCCGACAGCTATAAGTACCCCTTAGAATGAATACAGCGCGATTAATATTCTTAAACCGCCGCCCCACATAATTGTCTTTCAAACAGCGATGGGGAATTAATGGGGTTACGTTAACGGGTGATAGTCAGCGGGTATTTAATCGCGATATTTTAAACGAGAAATATATGAATTCACGCTTTTATTTCACTGAGGGATAGGCAGAGTTGGTAGAGACTTTCATTTCGCCTAGGTTATTTTTATCCCAAAATCTGATTAGGGAAGAGCCTATTATGATAAGCATTCTACGTCGAGCACCACATCCAAGATTTCTCAAGCCAATAAACTGATAGAAAGAAAAGTGCTTGACATAGGATTTGAACTCACGACCTCACCGATTCACAGCCCAAAACACGCTACTAATCTAGACTATTTAGAAAAATGATCGATCAAGTTTTAAAATTCTCATCAAAACCGTCCAATTTCGAAGTGAATCCATTATGGGCCCATCACATCACGTGTCTGAAATCATGAAAACAAATCGATGTACGGAAATTACTTATAAAAGTGGAGCAAATAGGGCCAGATCTGATAAGTGGTGGACGGTAACCGTCGGCGTACAGGCTTTCTTCACCTCACGCCATTTGATTGATGCCTTCATTGTGTTAACGCGATTACTCAGGCCATTTTTATGCCGGCCTGCTGTAACTGGAGGTTTATAGATTGCGAAAAAGTTATGTAATACATAAAGTGCATGGTGGCCTGTTGGTAACCTATATGCCTCTGCCAACATGTTGACGATGGTCAGGGAGTCAAATTCCAGGGCACAGTTCTGACTTTTCCGAGTCATATTCACATTAATAGTCAACCACCACGCACTATAAGGATGAAGGAAAATAAATGTATGTTTAGGAACCATTATTTGTTCATACACAAATACCAAAAATCTGAACGAATATATTCCTAGGAAATCTTTCCCCATAATTAAATTACTTTACACGGGCTTTGAACTTACAACATTACAATTCATATCCACAAACCAAAGATACAACAACCAATGTTCAAACCATCTCAAAAATACATCTTATATGATTTTACGCAATGTACCTAAAAATGAGATAAAACAATTTAAAATTCCTGACACGTAGGCAGTATATTCATTTGGTTGAATTATAGAGTCGATTTCAACGGGATTACATAGCGGGAATACTTTTAAGAGTTTCAAAGGTAAATGTTGGCACATCGCCATAGAGTAGTCTGGCTGCGAAGTTTTTTTATTGCCCCACTCGGTCCTCTAAGCGTTTTTAGAGATTTCGAAGCATGGACAGTACTGTGAACGCGTTTTTGCAGTTAGGAGGATAGTTTTGCGATGTGCCGATAGATGTCGCTATTTTAAATTTCGATTAAATGCAGAATTTGTCAAAATTGCTCTAATTTTGTTGAAAAATAATTTAAGTTAATTCTTTTGAAAATTCAACTTGTGATCAGCGGTTGAGTGGTGAACATAAAAATGGCATAGGATTTCTTAAGGTTATTATTATTGAAATACTAATCCTGTATTACGATAAACTCAACATAATTCGCAGGAACTGAAAATCGAATCTAAAACCTTTCAATATACAGCCCGTTGGGCATTGACACTCGCCACACCAACGGAACATAAAAAAATATCCCGCAATCCCGCCAATAGCCGTCTAAAGAAATGAATATGTTACATTCAGTTTAAATAAGAAATCAGATACTCGGCTTGTGGGGCCGCACCCCCCACCCCCCACCCCCGGTCTGGGGGGCATCGCCCACTGGATATCAGACGCTCAATGTAATTCACTATCGGACTCACTTCTCCCTTATTACGTTGCTATTAATGGTTTCAAATGTAATTGTTGATTATAGGATAAAATGTATGAAACGTCTTTGTTGGATCTTTTGGATATTAGCACAGATTTATCTTTGGTTCATTATTTTGTATATTATAGTTTTTTGACGGTGAACACCGGACGAAATAAACGATTGAGAAAAATAAAACATATTGTAACATCACTATTTGGAAGGATACTATGAAAAAAAAAGCTCAGAAATGTGCGAAAGGGAAGGGAAAAATAAGGAAAAAAGGTATATCTTTTTGGCAAGAACCGAAAAAGACAGAAAGCTGTATCACTTTCATATGATGGATATAGTCACTCTATCTATATGTACAATAATTTAAAATATAAAATTGTAATGGTAGTTACCATTATTTTCCCGTATAATTTCATCTACTTTACCTGTAGTTATTATTTAACGCGGCACTCGCGGCTTTTAATACGCGGGGCGGACCAAGATGTTACATTAATTATTTAGCATTATGGACCGCCGACGGCGCCCACTTTGCACAAACATTGGATACAATACTGGTTGCCAATGTTGGTTACACATGTTTGCATTGGAGGGTTATTATTTTATGCACATTAGGGTAAAATATATTCAAACGGTACGTTAACTATTTTAATTTTAATTGATAAGAGTTTGGAGTTAAAATAATGTGTAAAGTTACCAACTTATTTCATTATCACATGTAGCATTTATACTCAAGCAATTAAATCAGTCATTTGAAAATAACCCAAGTATTCTAAGAAACATTAACACAAATAACTGTAATAAAAAGCACATAAACGGCTTCAAGTCTAAAATAACAGCCAATAAACTTGGCTTCAATAACCTTACATAACCGCTTAAAACGCTCTTTGTACGACTTGTGATATTTGACCAACATTTGCCCAAGCGTGGACGTTGGCCAAATGGTAGTATATAGTATAGGTTGGTTGGTAGATTCGCGTCTGGGATGTAAGCGGTCATTTCACACGGCTCGTTGGCTCCGAGTCTGAAGAATTATACGATGACCACATACACCGTATAAGCGTTGGAAACTTCCCTTAATTTTAACACTTGAATCGTGAACGAAGGATTAACAGTACATAAGACATGATTTTTTTCGTTATTTTTTGTACACCAATGAATGTTAATAATTGAATAATAATTTACATTAGAGTACAAATGGCGGCCGTATCGCTCAAGGCAATCTCTTACGGACTACTATTATATGAAGATAGGAGAAGGAAAAAGAGGGCTTTATAAAGTATACCAGGACATAACTTAAATTATACTATTTCGTTCTTTTAATTAATTATAATTTACATAATTGTAGTTTACGTTCAACTTCGAAATGAATAAATACGAAATAGTAATCGAATCCGCAGAAAACCCAAAAAAACTGCCACAATGTCCAAGAGTGACCGTAAAATAAATAGAGAAATAAAATAATTTTATCATTACTAATTCAAAAGCATATTAACAACACCAAAGTGAAATCCTTAAAATAAAACGCAATTGCGATAATGACATCGAATCAATTCAGCAGGCGCACACGGCGACACCGTTTAATCTGCCCACACTAATTTGGCAATTTAAACATCCAACAATAATTAACAGCAATTCAAATTGCGATCAATCCACTTGCATAGCAATTATTGTCTTTAGGGACTTTTGTACCGAGCGCCTTAATTGCACGGCGTCGACCTTTCGCGATAAATTGAGACCAACTATCGCTATGGAATTAAATTTCTCGGTACCGACATCGTAGAGTATTCTAGACATTACTTATTGAAACATCAAATAAAACGTTCCGCTAGACTCGTTCGTTTTCAAATATCTATTTAAGATATTGAATGATAAAATATTTAGATTACTCCTTTATTCATTGGCTGAATGATCGCGTTACTTTTGCCAATATTGTTACTAAAACATAATTTAAGTTTTTTTAGCTCAGATTTCAGATTTTATTGTAATATTTTCGGGTATTCTTTGAATTTTTATTAGAAACTTTTATATAAATATATTTATTATTTGCCTTTCTGTTGAGATTATAAAAAATGCGTTTTGTTATCCAAATGTTTAAACTATTTGGGCGTATTTTGACTAAATCGTTACTCATTCATTCATTTTTTTAAATAGATCTTTATTTTTTTTCAAAAATATCTGATAATCAGAACAAATAAAAATGGTTTTTTTTTTTTAATTATAGTATCGTAGAAAAAACGTTTAAAAGAATATATATGAATAAGGTTGATATTTTTTTTTATTTATTGGTACACTACACAAAACAAAAACAAGGATAATACGTAAACATAAGTATAATATTAGTGTAATAATTTATATTATGTATATCTAAAAAACAACTTGTACTTTTATTAAGATTGACACTAGAGTAAACATTCGTAACACATGATTTGATCCCAACTAAGTAAAGCGTGGGTGGTGTATATTCCCAACGTTCTAAAACACAAATCAATAGACTTCGACACAAGCCCACACACATTTCTTATCTCACTCGATATCAAAAATAAATCCTATCGTATTTCAACATGTTACCCTTAGGTCAATAGGTTACACCGTATCACATTCGTCCCACTACAGGGCACAGGCCTTCTCTACAATCGGAAGTACGATTGAGTGAGGTTAGGCCGTATAGACCACCACGCTGGCCTAGTGCGGGCTGGCGGATTTCACAAACTATAGAAAGTCTTACAAATCGCTGATATGCAGATGTTCTCGTGATTAACTAAATACACACAATATGACTGCGGAGAATTAGAGGTGTACCTTGGGATTTGAACCCTTGACCACCGTGGACATGTTGGCAGTCGCGTCTGGTCCATTACCAACACCACGTAATGTGTTACCCTTGACCTCCAAAGTATCGGATTCCTTTCAAACAACTTTTACAAATGACACGATGACGTTTTTATTGTTCTAACACAATTTCTAGTTGTTATTCAAATGGATTAGGGTATTAATGGGAATTAGTACTATTTTTATGTGTCAGAAATGATTGCTAGTTGGAGTTACTAGGTTTGTGTGAAGAAATATTAGGTATTTTTAGCTTCGGACAGGTAAATGACCACACGCAGTGGTCACCGTAAGGCTCACAAAACAATATAGAAGTATCTAATCTAATGTGGTACTGGTATTGAAGAAATAATTAAAATCAAAGTGGGAAATTAGGAAGGAAGTGGTAAAAATAATTGTATTTGTTATATTTTATGAACTGACCGGATCACAAAATTATTTTTGCGGCTACAATTGGGTCCCGGTTGATTTAATATAGTAAAAAAATGTCAAAAAATTTATTTAATGAAAAGTTAATTTTCATTTTCTCATTAGAATACTATTTGCTGTGTTTGTATTCGAAATATACTCATTGGGGTTTGGTCTCACGTTATGATATTTAATTTATCTCCAAACCATATAATGAAAATATTTTGTAAACTAAAAACTCTTTACAAAAAGAAAAGATAAACAAGAAAATAGAAAAGCAATATAATAAATTTCAAATAAAATTTAATAAATCAACAAAAAACCTCATAAAAACGCTCTCAGAATGAAATTTCAAAGTTACAAATTATTAGCGTAAAAATAAGGGATTATGATTTTAGTATCTATCTTCCATTATAATAAAAGTAATTGTTGAATTTATTATTAAAATGTTTGTGATAAAAATCAATATGAGAATCCTTTCTTATTTATTTTAAATAGGTACTGCAAAACCGAAATGAGAAGCGAACCAAGATTAGGCAGAACTTAGACATAAGTCAGCTAAATTAGCATAGCAATGTCCTAATTGTCAATCATATTCGCAGTCCATAAACCAATTCTGAAGTTCTGGTCTTTAAATAAAAGACCAGAAATTCATTGCCAGTTTTTGAAAATTTACTGAAGAAAGACGAAGAAAGAAGTGAGATGGTTGGGCTTCTCAATTGACTGATTATAGTTTATAAGAACGATGTTGAATGAATTCAGAACTATCTTTATTGCTGCTAGATTTGTTAATTTATCGAAAACACCGATATAACTCCCAAAATAAAGTGGGACAAATATAAAAATTAATTCGATCTTAAATCACGTCCTTCAGGCAAATAAAAGATCCGTTCAGTAATATCTGGTATAAGAGTGTCCGCGTATTATTTGCATTTTTCCACGAATGAATTACTGATGAAGGACCCGAGCGTTTGCGTTGGCGATTACCATGGATTTCCACGCCGATACGGGATGTTTAGCGCCAGAGGTTTTTACATTTTTCACGCGGCGCCGCTGTTCATTAAATTTGAAAATGCGAAAAAAACGTGTCGATTTAATCAACGCGATAAATTGCAGCTGTGATTTTCGGGTGGGCTCGTTATTTGCCCGTTTGCTAAATCGGCGGTCGGATGTTATGATTTGTTTTGAAAAATGATTAATAAATGTTATTTGCTGAAGGATTTCAGTGATTCTTAGTACATTAATTGTTTTTTTGTATGTATAAAATGTTTAATTATATTAACTTTAATCAGCGTTTAAACTTTCGTAGGTCTTAAAAATATTCCCTCAGAAATCTATGCCACAGTATTTTATTATTTTAAGGATAAAACAATAATAAACTCTTCGAATACAGTACACATAACCTCAGATCACAGCTAGTTTCTTGTCTACTGCTTCAGGTATCTTCAAACTCAAGATTAAATCAACGTTCGTGCTCGCAAAATTGTTTATGTGTATATCTCGAATATTGTTCACGTTACGTCTCGATTACGATACGAAAGTAACTTAAAATGCTTCGTGCTCGCAAAATTAATTCGCTGTTATATTTAATTCACCTTCCATAATACCTCTCAAATAACTAAACATATCAGTCACTAGGATTTTTATGCCACTATAGTAATCACGAGAATTTGACCGAACTATGCTCACGCGGTGCATAAGGCGAACGGAATGTTCGTCTCACCATTCAATGGAAAAAAGATGTATATAATATGTAATATAAAGCACAGAAGAAGGAGTGGCTCAGCGAATATCATAAGCACAGCATCGGATATGCAGCGTGGCCGCGGTCGACGCCGAAATTAGTAAAGTTTGCGCCGGCATTATTGGCAGCCGACAAAGGGCCCGTACCGCCTTTGCCGGCTTTGTCAACGTATAATTGCACTTGCTACTTTCAAACGGACGTATATTAGCGATATTTTGGAGTATTTTTGTAATATTTTGCCATGTGTGTTTGTAGATTTTATATATACCTATTAGCAGTATATTCGCCGCATTGGTCTAGTGGCTGCTAGAACGGGAATCATGAGGTCTGAGTTTCAATTCCCAGATCAAGCAATCCTACTATTTGTGAGTATTTGGCGTCTAAAAATTTCCCATGAACTACTCCTCGTTAATGTACAGATGTTATATAGGGGCTAATATATAAATACATGTAGAAGGTATCTGCTAAAGTAAATAGTAGAGCAAAGTGGTAACTAGAAGTTAAAATGTTTAACATACCTAATCCTTCACGTCCTTTTCTACTGTACATTTTTATAGCATTCTTATCCCTAACACGGTCAAAATAACACAATGTACAATATCTTACTTTTACTCGCAGTTTTCATCAAGTATTAAAACAGTTATATTAAGGTCTGATATCAAGTTCAGTCATGTCTACAGCTCTCACTCAGTAAAGAGTCGTAACACAGACTCAAGCGTCGTTTATCACGACAATTATGAACGATGTGCTTTGAGCTTCACTTATCTCGCCAGAGGAATTACTCATTACATATCTTAAATCCCTTTCCGCGTCCTTCAAAGCCCAAGAATGTTTTTAATCCGGCTAATTTTAGATTAGATTTGTGGAGATAAAAAGGCTTATATGTGTGTCTTCGACCCGTAGAGAGCAGTCAGTGAAAAATTATGCCAATTCTGTGTCAAATTAAAATAAAATATTATCCAAAAAGACACATTGAAAAACCCGTCATATCGCGTTTCAAGAAAATCGTCTATCGAACAGTGTAAGAAGCAATCAATAGCGAATTATAGCGTTCATAGGAAACAATTAACTCAACACTGCAGGATATTACGTTCGTCGATGTCCAAGTCAATAGGGGTCAAACTGACCGGCCGAATTAACCCTTAACACACCCGGAACTTTGTCAACTGGACTTTGGCCGCAACGGTTACGTAGGTTCCACTTTCAAACGACTACAATCGGTTAACTTCGTCTCAACATCGGCAAAATTCAAGAGCGCTGCGATTTTGCCAACCGCAAATTATACTTCTTTGAAGCGGCGCCGAAGTGCGGCGGAAATGGCCGAAGTCGCTTCGTTAGAGGTCGGGATTGGGCCCATTGTAGCCGGCGCTTAATCGCCACCGGACAATGGCCAGTGACGCGCCGTAATTGTCTCTAAATAGTCAGCATCGAATCGCACGCGCTCTGAACGCTCCAATTTAATTGGTCCGAGCGATTTAAGCGTTGCGACATTAAAAGGTTTTTACGCCTCGATTAATGTCGCTCAGATGAGCCGTTCCGCGACGAATGTCAAATTAAATTCCGCCAACGATCGCGTTTCGCACCGCCGTCGTTCGGCGATGAATATTACAACCGCTGACGAGGTTGCAGGCGCGGCCGACGGCTTGTTGTGAGAAAGTGCGCTCGCTGCTTGTATTTTTTCAGTTGTAATAACGAGTTAGAGCGGCGGCGGGCGCATGCCGAGCCGCTAATTGAAACTATAAATATAAACCTACAACATTTTCCACTGCCCTGTTTTCATTTCAACATTTTAGCGCACTTAAAATGCGCGAGCGGCTAAAGAACGTTTCTAAAGTTCTCCCTTGCACTTTAACTAACGCCTGTATTTTATTTCGTTCGACGCGTCATCAACGATTCGGGGCACAAAAGAGAATCAAGACACATGTGCGCGCCTCCCCGAACTCACGGCTTGTGTTGGGAAAAGTTGAGTTTTCGTCCAATGCGCGTTTTATACTGAACTAGTGCGCGATTTCGGTAACTACACGGCAATGTACTTAAAAAGTCTCTCAAAAATGATGTTCGGGTTGGGTCGGTCCCGCATCCGCTTTGTTCCCCTGCCGGGCGCCCCTCCCCCGCCCCCGCGCCTCGCGCCGCACCCCCGCCCTCACCCTCGCCGCGGTGGGGTTCGCGATAACCGCTTTTTATACGCATAATGCTCTGGATCTCGTGCTAAGCTGATAGAATTGTGGTGGAATCAGCAGGCCTTTTGAAGTTTCTATTAAATTGTAACAGTGGCGGGTACACGCCAACGCGCGTGTTAGGATTTTTGTGGGAAAAGGTATATAAAATAATACAAACATGGGAAGTTCAATGATTTAACTATAATTATAAATTTTAACTATATCATTTAACCTATATCACATAACATAACGGTCAATAATTATTATAGTGTTTCAAAGTTACCGATTATATTAAATGTCATTTATATTTATAATAGTATGGTTTAATTCAACCATAATCGACAATTACAATGTTACAGAATAATATCCGAATATTCTGAACAATAAGCAACAAAACATAATATTAATTAACTTAACTTGCCAATCCTGGTACTCCTCACTGCTCAATCTCAGAGCTTCCGCTCAGTGCAACGACTCACGATCGAAATGTGTCTCCTTTCTCAAACTTATGATGCTACCGACGAGGATAAGGTCCTTCCTCTGTCGTTGTCACTCGAAAAGTGACGATCCAAGTGAGACAACGCTTTATATTACCGATTCCCCACTACTTGTGAATCATACGATGGGTAGTTTTAATAAAATTTATAAAAATTGTTGCGGTATTTTGTGACAGTATTCTAACACGGCCATACTGACATGTACTTCGTTCTCGAAGTACAATAAAATATTCTAACACGGTTCAGTCTCGTTGCTCTACTTAATTTTCTGCCTAATATCTTGAAATGAAATGAAATGTATTTATTAGTCACGTAGGCAATTTAAAAGCTCTTATGACAAGTCAATACCCATAGAACTTAATCTCTATATACAATATATTTCCTATACTTAGTATTACTTATTTTAATTTCTTGGTTTAATTAATTTATTTATGTAATTTATTTATTTTAAATTAATTTTATTTTTATTTAAAATTAGTTTTATTTATTTGTTTACTTTTTATTCTTATTTTATTTAAAGTATTAGTTATGACTTTATGGTAATTTATTTTTCAAAGAAATACAATATGTACGTTAGTCAAATTAAATTAAATTAAATTAATTAGTGGACCATGAATATTATTACAACGGTGCGTAGCGGTTTATTGTTACCACCGGATCCAACGCGGCCCTTCCTGAGAAGACCCGGCGAAACAAACTCAGTGGGCTTACACTACCACTGGAACTACGCGACGCGACCCAGTCCTGAGTATATCCAGCAAATAAGACTCAGTGGGCTTATTTTGGGTCCAATTTAAGACAACGACCATAAGTATTTCCGAAACGTCTCGTATGTTTAGGCTTACTGCCGGATCCAACGCGGCCCTGACTGAGAAGACCCGGCGAACAAACTCAGCGGGCTTTACTTTACCACTGGATACTACGCGGCGCGACCCATTTCGGAGTAGATCCAGCGAGTCAAACTCAATGGGCTTGGTTTTGGTCAATTTACTAAAATAAATATTTGTGACTTGTTTTTATTTGTTTTCTCGATCGGTCGTCAATGATTTTATTTCTTACAAATAACTGAACAATCCATTCAAGTACATTATCTATTACCTGAAAAAAAAGTATATTATTATCATTATTGATACACCTTGCTTTGTACAAACACCCGCAGTCAGTGAAGCTTAATCACCCGCAGCCAGTGAATGTTAAACAAAAGCCAAGGGATCATCATCATAATCTCATCATAATCTCGTCATAATCACATCATAATCACATCATAATCTCATCACATCTTTTTGATACACCTTGCTTTGTACAATCAAACACCCGCAGTCAGTGAAGCTTAATCACCCGCAGCCAGTGAATGTTAGACAAAAGCCAAGGGATCATAATCATAATCTCATCATAATCTCGTCATAATCTCCATCATAATCACATCATAATCACATCATAATCATAATCACATCATAATCATAATCACATCATAATCATAATCACATCATAATCATATTATACAAATCCTTAATATTTATTACTATACACATTGGATTCTAAAACAAAGAAACATGTTTCACAAAAAGTATTTTCTAAATAATATGTCAGGGTATTTTCAACGGAAATATTTTCCTCAATCGATTCACCGGGCCGCATAGTAAACTTTACTTTACAACGACAGGTACATATCTGCTTCTATTCCAATCAATAAATGCGAAAGATCATATTGGTTTTACTATGTATGTATACATAGTATTTTGTTATCTATTTCTGTATTAAAATAAAATATACATGGGTAACTTTGCATATTAAATATAGGGTAAATACCGGGTAGTGAATCGAAATGTTGAAACATTCTAATGGATTCATTTTATTTTTTATAAATCGTTCGGCCAATCTGACGTTTCACTTTTAATTCCCAAATTATACTCAGTATGTCCGGATATCAACAAACTCAACTAATTCTACTATTATTGAAACTTCCAGAGAACTGATATTGAGAATCTGATGGTCACGATATTTAAAACATCAATATAAAATATAAATTATAAAAAGGTTGATCCCACAAAATGTCGGACAACATACCACCTATTTAAATTGTAATCTGTGCTTAGCAATTAACTACATCATTTATTTACGGATTTACAACATTGTGTGAACAGTGCCGTGGGTCAAAGAGGGAATTGATCCTCTACTTGTCAAATACCAACATATTACTTCAGTTGCTTACTAACATTTGTAACATCAATTGTTGAAAAAGGAAGTCCTTTTACAAGACCAATAACTATCTTAATTCATAAATGTTTTTTTTTTTTTTTGGAAATCTCATGTTAGTTGCTAGAGTGTTAAATCTGTTAAATTTGCATTTGCGTCTGCCATATAATTATTTACTTATTGGTCCCTGACCCATAATCTCTTGGTTTTTTTTTTTAATGTGTTTAGGATATTAATTTATAAAACTTTGTTTCAGTTATAAACTGAACGAGGCTCGAATTTTAAATACAACAAAATATTACTTTACTTAATTTATTAAGAATGTGTATCAATCAATGGCCAACATTGGCTACAAATGGAACACCCATTTGTAGCACACTCTAGGGTGCCTCGAAGTTTCGACTTAAGATCATTATTTCACATATTATGTATCAATAAAATGACTCATTTCCAAAACTATGATTATTCCATGTTTGCAGGTGATCTCAGAATTACACGGACAGATGTGAATCATGGTTATGCCAAATTGCTTCAGAATGCTCCAATTTACTATTTTAAATACAAAGTTCTTTTGCTCTTAGTATGTAAGCACAAAATTCAAAATAGCCATTTTCAAAATACTTTTCAGATAATATTACTAAGTTTCTTGTATATAAAGTTTTCAACATTACCAGCAGCTCTTTGAAAAGAGTATCAGATTATCCTAGCACCATATGAAAACAATCGTTCCACTGGTACGGAATTAGGGAGACAGGTGTAGTATTTAGAAAAAAAAAAGGTTTGCATTGAAAATTGTCAGTCTAGTGTCTGGTTATAATACAATTACTTTGTATATATTCTATGATTTCAATTGGATTTCAAAGTTGCAGCGCCTTTAGTGGCCATTTGCTGAATCGCTAACCCAAGAGTTTTATTTAAGTGGTAATGTTTTCAAAACAGTAGCAAAAAAAGTATTTTATATATTACAAATATAAATTATATCTTGCAAAGTATTTCAAATAAAATACGTATTTTGCAACTGCACTTAAAATACACGTGTTTCAAATAAGTCACTAAACTGGTCCAGATGTAAGATAATACCTACATGGAATGTTTCTAAGTTCAAATGTTTTCACATTAAACCATTTTTTTGTTTTAATTTTATTTCGTATGTACCGTCTTGGGAATGATTTAGAAAGGCAACCTTTTAGATGAAACTGAATGCTGCTAATATCTTAGGTTTCGTTCTACTATCTTGTCTACAACATCACATATTCAACAGCTATGTACGAAGCAATATAGACAATAATAGTTACACCGTCTCAGAATCGAGAAAGTCAATTTAAATTACCATTTCATCTGAAAGTTGTAATGACGCAATGCAATAGTAAAGAAGCTTGAAACTTAGTACACATAATTATTTATGATGCTACTAATACACCATCTATACATTAAATAAATCTCATTAAAAGTGCCAAGTAGAATAACTCAAATACCCAATCTTTTGTTTCTTATTCGATTCTGTAGAAATAACACAACACAAAAACAATCTCCTGTCCCACTTATACAATGAAAGTGCGGAAAAATATTTAAATATTGGGCGAGTTTTATTTTTTTTTTCAGTTATTTTAACACCCTACAAAGATTTTCTTACTAAAGACACATCGCAGGTTCACAAGGCTCGAACCAGAGTAATGCATTTCCCGTCAGGGCCTTACCTGCCTTAGCGACAGTCTAAACTTCAACCAAACCCATTTTTTAAGGAAGTCTTTTACAGGTCACTTGTGGCTGGGTTAAAAGCCGGTAGTGCAGTATCGTCGTTTCGCGTAGAGCTAACAGCGTCTTTAATTTATATGTGAAGGTCCGTCAGAACGCCGTGATTCATCCTTGAAACAAAAGTATAATTTGTACATAAAAAGCAATGGACACGATCCCACTTCTGATGTTAGGATTTTTGTGGGAAAAGGTATATAAAATAATACAAACATGGGAAGTTCAATGATTTAACTATAATTATAAATTTTAACTATATCATTTAACCTATATCACATAACATAACGGTCAATAATTATTATAGTGTTTCAAAGTTACCGATTATATTAAATGTCATTTATATTTATAATAGTATGGTTTAATTCAACCATAATCGACAATTACAATGTTACAGAATAATATCCGAATATTCTGAACAATAAGCAACAAAACATAATATTAATTAACTTAACTTGCCAATCCTGGTACTCCTCACTGCTCAATCTCAGAGCTTCCGCTCAGTGCAACGACTCACGATCGAAATGTGTCTCCTTTCTCAAACTTATGATGCTACCGACGAGGATAAGGTCCTTCCTCTGTCGTTGTCACTCGAAAAGTGACGATCCAAGTGAGACAACGCTTTATATTACCGATTCCCCACTACTTGTGAATCATACGATGGGTAGTTTTAATAAAATTTATAAAAATTGTTGCGGTATTTTGTGACAGTATTCTAACACGCGCGTGAAATTGTGGCTTTATTGAAATTGCTCGAAATTATTTATCTTTTTTTTTCCTTTTCTATTTTTAGGATGATCAAATGGATTTGTCTTGATTCGATCGGCTTAACACTGATTTTGGTGCCATACTTGATTCCATTAAGTAAAAAATGGCATGATCTCACATAAAACATTTTATCGCTCAAATATAAAAATATTTTTTACATAAGTAAATTGATAACACCATAATCATGTAGCAATAAAAATAATCGCGGCTCTTAGCAGCGACACCGCCATAATTTTATATGGGGCTGTCCGTAAAATATCGCGTTATAATAAAACGTAATGATCTCGTATATTTCTCGGCAAATTGAACAGGGCACACGCGTCGATACAAATGTTTTGCCACTCGCTACCGTGCTGATAGCCTTAAGCAGGAGCGGAGTTAGATGAAAGTGATGTGGGTTAGCCCACACCTTAGGCAATCACCCAATTTTCTAAAAGGCCTTGCGCCCTTAAATACTTAGGTTTAATGCTTTAGGAGCTCGTGGCAAATGTTATGACGTCATTAAATGACGCTAATATTGCTAAAAACGCATAAGAAGATAAACCATTTAATAAAGTAGGGAGCTTGCAAGAATCCAGCATTATTATAAACATATTTTATTGTGCTTTTGATAGTCATCATTAAAAAACGAATAGTATAGAAAAAGAAAATGGGGCATTATCAACCCCAATATAAACTAATATGTCCCGCAAAACACATCTTCCCTATCAGACTCTATTCTTGCACCAATGTCCATGGCACAGCGGGAACATCCTTCCGTATTATGGTCTCAGCTATAATTTACTTCCCCAAATAGGATTAGCCACGGGAGGCATTTCACTCGGACAAAAAAAACTTAACGAGGTGCGTATCGACTCGTATGTATGTGACGACCTACAGTGAGCTATGTGGTGGACAAGGCCTAACCCCTCTCAGTCGAACTCTTGGTTGTAGAGCATTTATGTCGTAAGCAATTGGTTTTTGATAATAATTTTAAATACACCAAATAGTCAAATACATAGACCTAACCCCAAATTAGGCTCAATTAGGTCTTATGTATAACTACGAGACACTTTTCAGTCTCACAGACACTCAGACCCGAGAAAAATGCTTGTGGGCCTCACTAACTAATTTGTCTCGGTCCGGAGATCGAACCCGCGGCCTCTTGTTTCACAGACGGCCTGTTTTTATGGGCGACAGTATCGATTCAACGTAATTTGATAACTAAAAACGTCTAAAACAAGTGGGAAATGTAGGTCGGCATGACAGGTGGCGGTAAAAGCTTAGAGATTGTGTTACGGTAAGTAATCCGCGGACACCGGTTTATCCGAGCTCGAATAAAAATCCTTATCACGTAAGCGGTGAGGCAGCACTGTCGCCGCCAATCAGAGCCCGGCCCTGCCTCCGACGTCACTGCTTGATGTCAGTCTTAAAACAAACTGTCAGATAACGGAGGCTTTGGAAATCATTGTTGATAATAAACATATGTAACTGTTAAATTTCAAATAGTTTTTCAGTGAACCGTTTCCACCGGATCAATAAATTTCCCAACTAATGCGTCTGTAAATTACGGCCTAATATACATAAGTATTCTATGCTGACGCTAAGGGTTTTCACCCCACCGCAAATTCTGCATAACCTGATTAAATATTGAAACAGTGAAACCAATAAACGTAACAAAGTGCCGCGCGAATGGGCCCGCCATTGTCGTGGATTTGGTCCGTACACTCGGCACTCGCGCCCCGTGCATAATCGATGCGAAGACGCGAACATACGTGATAGCATTATTCCCGTGAAAAATGTATCGAACGGCACAAGTGGCGAATCTCGAGAGGGCCACATCCGAATAAATAAAGCCGAGGGTGCCGCGCGAACTTGCAAAAAATCCCCATTCACCGCGGCGCGGAATATAAAATATTGATCTCGACGGAAATTTATGAAAACATAAAAATGCGGAGGTGCGAACGAGCGCCCTGATGGAATACCCTTGTAGCGTCTTCAATGCCGCGCCAGGATTAATATCGCGATATCCGCGCCGCAGAAATTACCGAACGCGCGTTTCATCAGCGCCCGCCGCCCGCTCATATCAACAAATTCAATTCACTACACTTATATCATCGCGTTGTGCCGGTTCATAATGGCGTTTCGGTCAGAGGGAAATTTTTGCAAATGAAATTCCGAGAGCGAGGGTTCTTGTCCGCCGGGGATGCCCTCTCGCGGCCGCGGTTATTGCCCATTTTTTATATAGAAAAGTCCATTTTAATCCACGCGGCGTCGGCAGTAACTCACGATTTATTTAGTCACTAGATTACGTCTAACAAGGGCTTTGTTTCGCGCCGAGTTTGTGCCGTTTTAATTGAATTTATTCTTTTAAGAACGTCCGGTCGGATTGCCGCGGCATGGAAATGAGCGATTTCACAGTTCACACTCGAAGTGGTAATAGGTTCAGCGTGTGATTACTAATCTGGATTAGGTGCGGGTGCGGGCCCGCTGGCGGTTTAGTGCTAAATCTGCGAGCTCAGACGCGATACACTTACGTAATGACGAGGCGAGTTTTCGCGAGAGCAAATTATGTTAAGCGTTCGCTTAGAACAAACGCCGCCGGAACATGTAAACCAGCTTAGTGATCTCGCGGCTGAGCGCTGCACCCGACTAATGAAATCTATTCGACGTGTAGTGAAAATTTCGAATGCATTGGAACGTGACAGTTGGAAATAGTTTTTAATGGTTTCCAGTTTCAGTTTGTTGTTGTTGTTTTTTTTTTTGCAATAGTAAATCCGCGTCGGCTGCAACTGCTCGGCCCGCCAACTTGCAGTGATGGATGACGTCATTAATGCGCCCACGTGATCGAAACAAAATGGCCTCCATTAGGGATATAACAATGCAAACATGGGTCGCCGAGGCCCGCCGCTGATCCTTAAAAATGTGTAAAGAAGATAAATAGCTGACCTCGCTCGCCGCGCCCTTCGACACAATGCGATGCTATTGCTAGGCGTTTTACATTAGATCGCACATTTGGAAAAAATGGTATACCATCGTTCAACTTTAGTATTATCGTACTTTTAAAATATTAAAAATATTTATACAAGTTATTATTTATTGCTTAACATTTGTTATACGAGAATAATAAAGCACACTCTGACGATTGATAAAATCCAAGTAGAACAACTACTACCAACAGAGAACTCTCGCCAATAAAATAGGAACAAATACTCAACTTTGTCCAAAACACGGTACGCTAAAGTACAAGTTGTCCTCCATCGTTTCAAAGAGACTTACATTTTAGAAAAGAGTAGATTCAAGCTAAACCCAAAATCAATTAATCTGTCTAAATAGAATCGAACACAAACTAATATATTCAGGCAGAGTAAATATCCAAAGTAAATCCAAAAGAAATGGGACAAGCATCATCAATCGTTTACGCGTTTACATCAAATATGTAGACACAGGCTCCGGTCGACATGACACATTCCTTATACAACCCTCATAAAAATGCCCGATAAAATATGGAGAGCGGGCCGAAGTGACCGGGGGAAACTATTACCACGATCTAAGAGGAATGGATTCGAGGGCCATCGCATTGTGTCATCTTCTACAGCTCTCGCACTGGGTACGGAAGGCCCCGTCGCGCGAACATTTGCAAATGTTTTCACCAAACGGGTTGACTCGGCCATTTTTTACTTGGACCGCGATTGATGTTGAGGTTTTGGGTATTGATTTTGAAAGGGCAGGCTAGTAATACATCTTAAATTCAACAGCTTTGTTTAAAATATTCTGCTGGACTTGATAATATTCTATTTATATTCTTTTATGAAAGCGACTCAAGTCATAGGCTGTATATTTGTCAGTTATACACAAATATCATTTAATCCAGAAGTATTTAAAATTCAAAAACTAAAATTATGATAGGAAATAAAGCGGAAGTTATGTTCGCGTGTAAAATACAGTTAATGGCTTACGTCTTGAGAATATAAATCAAATTTTCCATTAAGCGTATTTACTGCTGAACCTGTTCTATCGCATTATCCGGGTACAGTTTGTCATCCCTTGAATGGCGTTTCACAAACGTTGCACATTTGGACACATTTTATTTGCATTATTCGCGCCGTCCAGCACCGAACCCGACGCCATTAATTAATTAGATTTACAACAAACATTTGCAAAGCCGCTCGTTTGTTAATAATATTTGCTTATCCATTTAATTCATACCACGATCCACTATCAATTCCGCGCGTTGTGCTATAATTGAACAGTATAAATCAAAATGACATGCGTTTAATCGCGGTTCTCCGCGGAACCCTACCGGAAGGACGGAGGACGGAGGACGGAGGGCGACAAGAAAAGCGACCCTCGCTAATGCACACGCGCTCTGTTTCCCTACAAAAGACCCCAGTGTGCTTGACCTTTGCATACAGATCGGCCGATGTTTGTCCGACGAAACTCTGCTTACGTATCCACTCAAAGCCTTCGATGAATGCCATTCACGTATACTCAGTTGAAACTATTCGGATTTTTCATGAATCCAATGGGTACTCTGCCAACTTGAATGAGCTCAACGCATACGTAGATAAAATATAACTTTTTGCGTGCCACGACGCTTAATAACCCGAACATACATTGCTCATACTGGAACAGCTTGCGTGTGCACACAACAAAGGCAAAATAAACCTTATACACTAGAGTTAAGGCACAAATTAAAACAACAGCACCGGGAGTAAGGCGTAAAGATCCGTATCAGTGACAATTAATCATACAGCCAACCGCGAAGACCCGAGCAAAAACAAAAGGCATATCTGACAGTTCTCCCACCTGTCAACGTCACGTCAAATCCCACCGCGGCAGCCATTTTATATCGGAATGCAAATAACCCCGCAAATCGGGGGTGTAACGCGATCCGGCTCCCGAGGCGCGGCAACAGCTGATTTATTTCATACGCGATATGATTTTGACGGCAATTGAGAGCTCCCGTGGTATCGGCCGCGTGACGTAGGCAATAAGTTTTTGCCAGTGAAGGGTTCGCGTCCAATTACGCGAAGGAAACGCTGGTTTTTCGCACGCAACGTATAATAGCGACACTTGTCTGCGGCGTGGATGGGCCACTCCGTCGGTGTCGAATGCCACTCCACATTCAAGATGGCGGCCGCTGCACCGCGGGTTGACAAATGCGCAACGCGCGACGCGTCCTGTCATACGATGCTTTTTTCTTTTTTAATATTTTTTTTTCAAAGCAAAGGCCACGTAATGAGAGCCAGGTTATTAGACTGCGTTGAATTACACAGAATACTGCGTAATGACCGTCTCGTTAAAGGCGATTAAAACATATTTCGAGGTACTGACTTTTAGAATGAGTATGAATACGAGTGGAATGCTTAATTGATATAAAAAACCTTACAGAATAAACTTTTTGTTGTAATATATAAATACAAAAATAAAGCAAAATTCCATTACCGTCCCAAACTTGTAGTAGCTTAGCTAGGTATGCTATGTAGGTAGGCTATGTTTAACGTTTATTAGGAATTGTAAATTTAAAAAACCTTCACTGCGGTCCTAGTTGCGGCGGTTTTATATTGCAAACATATTAAAAATCCGTGTCAGAAACTCTAGGGCTTAAAAATAAGACATTGGAATGTTCACTGGCATCATTTTTGGTGGTATTATAGGTATCTCATATGTGAGAGGCCGCCTGGGTATGTACTGACACAATATCCATATCTCTCGTCAAACAGCAGTGTAAATACACTGTTGTGTTACACTTTGAAGGACATTGTAGCCAGAGTAACTACTGTAATTATTGAGACTTAACATCTTATGTCTCAGAATGGCGAGCGCAGTGGAATGCCAAGCATTGCAAGCATACTGTTCAAAATCAATTGCAATTTTTCATAATTACTCCCAATACAACCAGCTACATCACACGAATTATGAGAATACGCGACACGTACCTACTTATTCACTACCATTTCCATCGGCAATTCACAACCCATACATCACACAAATCTCCGAACCAAACGCGCAATGGATCGCGTCCGGTTATCCAAGTAAGAAACGTCCATCACTAGTAATTTGGATATATGCGAACTCCCTCCGGTAATCGGGTGAACTCAATGACCCGGGGGTGGGAGGAGTAGGGGGAGAGGGTAGATCATCAATCTCTATCAGGCCGTGGCCGCAGCTCGCCGACGGAAAAAACCGTTGGAAAATATCAGCGAGCCGACTCGTGGCTCCTGGTGTGTGCAGGCGTTGGAGTAATGAGTAGGGGCTATTTACATGCATAGAAACCTAATGCTCACATAATCCTGATCCTTACATGCCAAGTATTGTGTCGCGGGTGTCAGAAATTACGAGAGATTTTTGAACCCTTGATTGGATGCAGCAGAGTATGGATATCACAAACATTTGGCTATCTCGTTTCATAATCGGTATATGAACCAATTACATGGCTTTCAGTAAGTACTTACGCCTGTATCCCTGAAATATTACATAACTCTTTCAATAGTACCAACAATTAACCCAAAGTATTTCAACCTAAAGACATTTTATGTAGGTAGCCTATATTCATAAACAGTTATAAAACCTATTTTAACTATCAAATCTTTGGACTTCTATGCGTAAAATGAATTCAAAAGTCGTTCAAAATGGAAAAACATTTAATCGTCAAATAGATTTTAAAACTGTCTATGAATTAGGCTGATAGCATTTAATCCAATATTTCTAAGCAATAAAAAACCATGAATAACCCCGATAAAATTCAATCTGATATTTCGAAGCGAAAACAAAAAAAAACAACCATAAATACTTATTAATAGAACCCTGGGGTTCTGAAAGAGTTGTAATAGACTGCCCCTAAAAAATACTGTTGAAATATAAAAGACACGTGACATATGCAAGTGATAGTGTTATCTATAACTCGTAGGGTTGCAGTATTAATAGTTTTCTAAGATTGTTATCAGACTGGATTAACATTGAATCTTTTTGGGGAGTGAGTACATTCGAGTCGAGTGGAATGCAGTTATACACTTGGGGTGTTGTCTAACCTAGGGATAATGGAAGGCGTAGGAAACTTGATATCAAATATTATTACTACTTATAAATGAATGTTTAAAAAACTAGAAATGACATAGCTTGTTTTATGTACACACAACAGTCACTTACATAGTCAGAGATCACAATACGAGAGAACAATGTTTCGTTGATATCAGAAACTATAAAAGGTTTTTGGTGCTTCTCTGTGTTTAACCTGTGATTCAACAAAGAATCATCGTCATAAGTCCAGTGACCTACTATTAGTCATACTTTTTTTTAAATGGTCCCGAAAACCGCTTTTATTTCATTGCTATGGTCTATAATTATGAGTATTTAAGAACTTACCATCAATTTCTAAGATTAACGGTTGAAACTAGAACACTTCAGCTATCTACAAAGCATCTATCAAATAAACCGTAAATATGAAGTTCAGTGACCTGTCAAGTCGTGATAGTAAAAGCTTCCTTGTTCTAAATTCCTCGATCCATTATAAATTGTAATTACGTATTGTAATTAAACGAAACAATAATTTTGCAAACAACCAATCTTGTCGGATCGTTCATTAGCGGAAAAGGGGAGCGGAACTTTTGACAAAAGTTAAGACGTAACGCCAAATGAATCTGTATTATTCTAAATAGGGAGGAGACAACGCGGGATTTATAAATAATAAATACACAACAATCACAGAACGCTGATTCCACAGTAAAATTTTCATTTTTGTTTCGTGGCCCGTGGGTATTAGAAATCACCCGACTTTTAGTCTCTCAAGCAATGAACATTTATAGATCACACAAATCTGTCTCGGTGCCGGAGGTCGTACCTCTGGACTCACTAGTCTAAGCCCACATGACGTTCTGCCTGAAAGCCAGAAGCCTTAAAGCCTGCATGACGCAGTTGGTTAAACGCGGAATGTGAAATGAAAGCCCACGGGTTTAATCCCTGCACCGAAATAAATATTATATTTGTGTGAACCACAAGTATTTGTTTCGGGTCTGGGTGTTTGTGAGACCAAAAGGTATCTCATAATTTCGGATACTCACGACACAAGACTCGATCTTAGCGTGGAGTCAGGATTATGTGTTAACTTTTCGACTGCAATTTCAGACTACAAATGCACCGATTACCTTCTGATTACACGTGCCGCTACGCTTCAAAGAAAACCATTATCTTATACTAGTGTAGGATTGGCGCGGGGCATCAAACGTTGTACCACTGTCTCACAGGAAACGTACTAAAGCGACGTCCTTGATGTCCCGTTGAGTTTGTTAAATGGGATTGAGGTAGGCTCAACATTTCTTTTCTTCTGTTTTTACCTTCTCTTCCCTCCCCCATTTTGAGAAACTAGCAACGTTTGTAGAATCTGTATAGTCGTTTCTAGGCGGCGGTATGAATCGTATGACTCATGTGCAGGTTGCCGGACCTGCGCAATAAAACATTTAGAAGATGACGCTTCGAATACGTTTACCATAATTGTTTACTCGAATCACCGGGTGAGAACTCTCCAAGCTCCTAATTCAGTATTCAACATACGGCTGCATTGTTTATCATTTGTTCTCTCTTACATAATTCACCAGTTCGCACTAAAACACTTGTACAGAACTCACGAATAAAATCGTACCCTGACTCATATATCGCAGAATTCCATAGCGATTTTATTAAGTTCGGTGTTCAAATAAAACATTAATTTTGATGCTTGTAGTGGCGCAATGCGGTGCGCTACGATGTAAGAATTTTAATTCAACATCGAACTATAGTTTTGTGTGTCTGTGTTTGTTGGCTGGTTTATTTAATAATGACTAGTAATACTAACACTAGTGGTAGTACTATTAAACTGTAAATATTCCATTACAACTACTGCCAGGACATACACATTTAATTTCATACAATATACGTCTTTTATTACTACTAAAATTAGGAATTGAGCAATTAAGTTTTCAATATTGTATAGTGATGTTAAATAAAAATCCCGATCCCCATATCCCCGTGAAATCACAACACTAGTGAACAGGAGACGCGCGCGTCCCTCAGATAAGACAATTAAATAACTATCTGCGCCCATTTATCTGTTAGACTTGGTTTTGTTTGTTTCAGTTATACTTAATTAATGACTCGCGGAGTGGCGGAGGTTAACGAAGCCCTGATTGTTATCGGACAACTGACGAACTGTCGGGCGACTGTCCGGCGACTGTCCGACTTCGCTATTGTAAGGCGGACACCGCCTTCCAACTCCAGTCCCAGCGTGGGCGGCTTAAAGATCGTTTAATTAAAGTTTATCAATATATCGCCTGTCTATTGATCAAAGGCTAAACTTAGTCTCAAGATTTATATTTAATCATTTTTGATTTTAAACTTCTAACCTCAACCTCTGTTATAACTTTCGCTTTTAAGACTAATCGAGTTATTTATAGGTTATATTTGGCCGTTTCGATCGGTATCGAAAGCTTATCGCTTACATAATGGGAACATTTAAATCACGATTTAAAGTAGTGAGTCCGCCATTTTGCAAGATGGCTGCCGCGAAACCACAATGCTTACAAAACGTGGCAATATTTCATCGGCAACGTGTAATACCTTAAAGAATTCGGCCAATTTAAACAGCGCTTTGGATTGGCGCCATCGAATCATCCCCTAAGCCATCAGGGGGCATCACTCAAGTGCTAACTGCATTCTTACCCGGACAGCTAATTCCGTTCCCCATTTTCGTGTAAGCGGAGCATTTGTCACCATATCCCGGCGTTTCTTCCAATTTACCAAGCACTTGCCTATCGCGAGATTCAATGAATGATAACGAGCCTAATAAATACGAAGCCGGCGAGCCGAATGGCCGTAATTAATTTAATGGATTTAGACAAAGAAATATGTACAATGAGATAGTGTGACTGATGGCTTGCCTCGTGTTTTGTGAGGGATCGTGTTACCTATACCGTTACAAGTGCGGTCTGGTGGTAATGGATCAGACGAAAACTGCTAAGTTTGTGGTCGTGGGATGGAACTTCACAGCACACTAAGTTATCGGAATTATTTTTGTATTTTTAGTTAAAACTACATAGTACATACTTACAGTTAACAGTAAAGAATGTTGTGAGAAGACCTGCATACAGTAGATATCTTTCTAAGAAAGATTATGGCACCTAATCGATTGGTAGTAACCGACTAACATTTTAAAAAAACGACGAACAGAAAGGCTTGAGGTTTTCCATCAAATCGACAATTATCGCGAAAACAGCACCACTAACTGAGCCATTCCGTATAATCCTAGAGTGAATTAATGTAATAAACAAAAGGATGCATGGTGAATGATTTCATTAATATTCCTTTCATCAGAACACGTAAAGCTACACAACTCATTTTCATATAATAAGGGAAAGCCAACAAACACACCGGCACGCGCATAAATTAACATAACAAATCGCAAGCCACAGAAAATATGTAAATAGGGACGCCATTCGACGATTATTATGTTAGACCGCAGCGATTCCTAGATAATCAGACGGTTGTGCTGCTATCTTTATACCTAACTTTAACAATATGGAGTTTATTAAAAACGATTTAATTTAAAGTTGGTTTTGCAATTTAATTTTAGTTATGGCTGTATATAAGGAATCTAGAAAAGTCTCTGGACTCTGGTTGCTAAGTATGTTAGGTGATCAGTGTTAGTAAGTTTTCGAGTAATTAAATTATGCATAGGGAACACATCATATTAATTACTCGAAAACTCATCTAATTAGCAAAGAATTTTAATGGAAATCGTAAGATCCAACTGTCATTAAACTTTTAAAATAAATGTGCGCATTAGCTATTTAGAAAAACACAATTTACTCCCAAATAAGTTAAGTACCAAAAGATTTAAAGTTAGAAAAACGTAACCAAAACTTTGCACAGAATGCATAGAAACAGCTTTAGGATAAAGAAAGGATAAAAAGCTAGAATTCAGTCGAGCTTTCAAATAGCCGAAACTCACTGAGGCAAATAACGCTAATACCTTTTAAAAGACTCGAAACAGGAATCAACGTGAAGTTTATATTTTTTCTGAATTCCCTGGCACTAATGAAGGCACATTTCTAACGAGCCGGGCGTCGGTTCATTACGCTGCCTGTAATCTTGCTGTCTACCTTAATTTGAGACTTGCATCTCAAGGGGAGCTAAACATAGCTGAGTTTCGTTTGAGTTCAATACTGGCTGCGAATGCATGGGTAGGAACTAGGAACGTCAAACGGCTTTTTCAGCATATAAATGGATTGATGAGTAGGTCACCGATAGAAAGGGATTGCAAAGTGTTCTGAATATTAAGTTTGCTGTTTCCAATTTCAGAAGACACTAGAATTCAAGTGTCAAGATTGGATATTACTGGTGTCTCAGTAATGGAAAGCTAATCATCCTATTTTTTAAACAGTATAGGACCTACATAGGCCTTCTTCTATTTCTATAACAACCTATTGGTAATCATCTTAGATTAATTATGTAGTTTCTTGGAAATATTAATAAAGCAAAACATTATTTTTGGCAGTATATTTTTCCGCCGTATTATGTACATCACACAATACGATAAGACATTACTTTTATCATGCCTTCGTGATATTTGAATATCCGTAAAATAAACAACTGATTTATTTACGCGGGCGAGGTCTACAAAAACTTTGACCATATGCATTATTTATTCGTGTCCACCGAAATGTCATGTTTCAGCCGACCACCGCAGTATGCCAAGCAAAACACAATAGACACTATACCCTACTTGCCTAGACAATGCATTACCATAAACTATAAAAAGGTTTCTAGAAGCAGGAAGGGTTCCGTAGCATATCTCGAAATCAGCGCAACATAAATTAGCGGACAGGTCGCGTGACGGGCCGCCTTAGCGTCTCCTTATCGCTGTCCGGAAACCACCCTGGTACACACGTCCACCAACAAAAAAACAACTCTAAATCTCTAAACAAAAAGTTCATATTACCACGACAAGACATGTAGCCACATCCGCGCGCCAATGTAATACAAACCCTAACCGTTTAAAATAAGGTAGCAATTCTTCTAACGTCCAGCAGACTGCAACACACGAAGCAACGTTCCCAGTATGTCAACATAAATAAAGCTGAGTGTCCTTTAACGAAGCAAACGTTGACTTTCGAGCCACTAATAAAGACGTTACACTAGGAAATGGGCTTTAATTTCTTCGTGTTAGAGTACAAAATGGATAGTTGAACAAAAGGGTAGTAAATGAACGCTCGTATTTAGCGGTCTCTGTGGTAGTGATATCGGTGGACTTCCTTTGTCTGGTAATCTTATCAGAATGGCAGGCGACCGCGTCCTGACATGATACATTGCCCGCTACATAAGCGCGCGCTCCGTAACTGGAGCCGCCACGATTGCATTCTAAATTTAGAAACACCATGCTTGGGAATGCTGCTTGGACAATATTATTTTGGTAATATCCTATCCGAAACCCGATATTTTTTAATACCAAAAGTTATAAGCTCACGCTTACATCCTTGAAGGAGTAGGCACAGATACAATCAGAGCCAATTAAAATGTCATGAAATGTTAGACTTAGAAATTGAACCCAAAATCTAAACAAATTACAACCATACACGCTCGAAACTAATGAAGCTATTTATTTAAACCCTCCGAAATGGAATTCGGTGGTAATCAATCAATTTTGGTAGAATGAACCCATCTATTTGCTGATAAGCGAATGTGTACCGCAATCCAACCGTGAGCTATCGATTAACAAACACGTGCTCGCGAGCCCATATAGCTAACCCTACCCAGGTTCATACCACCGCCCTTCACACCCGCTAATGCCCATCGCCGGGCGACCTCGATAACGCAAACCTCCGCCAACCTAAAACGCAGGAAATTACCCTCTAAAAAGTAGAAATCGAATTTTATTCGCGACGTTAATTTGAATGAAGTATCCCGTACAGCATCAGAATGTTGGTTCCACAATGGCAGATCCCTTTCCAATCGCAAAACTTTGAATACACCTCTTTCGTCTATCGAAAAGTTCTCGATAATGGATTCATCGAAGCGACCGATTGTTCCGCGATGAATGGGCACTAATTAAAACGAAGTCAGTGCGACACCGGACCAACTTCCCGATTGTTTCCCTACTATAAATCCTGGAGCGGCGCTCTTCATATAAATATCGTCGCGATGCCCAACTTCGGTGCTAAATTTAAAATTTTCGGTCGGAATTGGCAACGACAACGCGCGCTCCTCGAGTGTTTCCCCGAACACACCACCCAACCTCCAATACATTCGCACCAGATATTAATCTACATAAATAAGGATTCTGTTGTGTGCGCGTCCTCGATTCCGGTTCGAATCAAGATTAAGGGGTAAATTCTAAATTGCTTCGGGAATGTTCGCGTAACGAGTTTAAGATTGTAGGCACGTGTTGTGGGCCGACGGGCGACGTATCCGGCGCGGCTTGCGACAGTGCGTCGCACATACATCAACGTCGCCTGATATGAAACCTCACTGCAGCCGCGAAACCTCGAATCGCCGGTTTTATCTAAAACAAACACGGACATTAATCTGGTTAGAAGAAATACAGCTGGATTAACCGGGCGGACTCTCGTGCGGCTGTACCGCAGCCACTGTATTACTCGGCCGGTTCTACGTTGCCAATAAGAAATCACGCCGCCCTGGCCGGAGCTCGGCCGCAAATGAGCCGAAACACAAGCCCTTTATCTTCCAATAAGTAAGCGAGCTTCGGTTTTCTTCCTACGAAAATACGGAACGCATAGATCGGATGCCAGATGGCTCGAAAATATATAAAAATAAACGAACCGGAATACGGGATAGTGGTGTCTATTCGATTGTTACACGGGTTTGTGCTTGCCGTGGTCTCGCTGTTGTACCTACCCGTGTTCCGAGTTAAGCAAATTTCGAACAATTCGCGTATCGGAAAGTACTTCAGTATTGATCCGCAGATTCTGACTTCGATTCAAATTCGACTCTAATATCAAACGCAGACACTTTATTTAAGTGAACGTATTGTTTGCTTACTTGAGAGCTACTTTGAAGGTTATTTTTTCAGTGTTTTCAGTTATATATTGAATTGTACGCAAAAATACAGCCCGTATCGGAGCTTGCGTAAACAAGCCAGAAAAAATAACGCTCCGGCAAAGTGAGTTGGTTCCGCCAGGCGAGGACAAATCCCATGGCGGCATTCAAAATCGCGTTCCCTTTTTAAAGTTGAGACGATTCCCGTAACGAGTGTCGAATTCCGAGCGCCCGCGGGCCCCTCTCTCCCGGAGTGCCCTCCGAGGTGCCCCGTAATTACCCCCCATTACAGACAAAGGACACGACTCGTCCGATTACCATAATTCCCAGGCTAGGCGTCGGGATATAAATGGTCCACATTTTGTAGTAGCGCGACGACTGACGTGTGTATTAATGACTACGCTTGTCCTCCTAAATTAGCTGAGGGATTTGGTGATTTAGGTTTTTTTTCATCGCTCCCGCCGTAACTTAACGTCTTTAAATTGAGGATCGGAACCCGCTTCGAGTCTTAATAGATGACGTTTAGAATGTGATTCCAAATGGATTTTAATGATAGTTTCTAATGGTCGAATGATTAAACATTTAAATAGAATGATGACTCCCATAAATACCGTGGACAAGAAATAAAACAAAATGTAGGTGGTGTTTGGAAGTTTTTTTGTGAAATAATGGAAATGAACGGCGCGATGTAAAGATAGAATCGTAGAGTTTGTAGAAGTGTTTAAAATTTTTAAACAATAGTGACCTGTATTTTTAACTCGCTTCCGCGTACAAGGCTTTCCACTTACTCAAATAATACTAAATCAACGTCGTCTAGTTATAATTCACGCTTTATGTTGAAAAGCTTAACGAAAAATTATATTAAAAAAAAAAAAAAAAAAAAAAAAATTATCGGAGTATTAGCGCATATTGCTCAACACGGAGCGCTATAATTGTTTCTGTTTCGTACATAAAACAATGTTCCAACTAACCGGAATGTATATTTTAAATTCAGAAACATTCTCTTTGCTCACTTCACATTGCTACGAATTGAACAGCTAAGTTCGTACCACGTACTTTGTTTCAAATTTTGCGTTCGCTTTTGGGGAGGTATCCCCATCGGGAGCGCGCTGAGTCGCCTCCCTGCTTTCCATAGTTACCGCATTCGAAAAAGAAAGTACAAACACCTAGCTGTGCTTCAACAATTCTTCGTTATTGCAATAAAATTGTTCTGGCTCTGCACAGGCGTTATAAAGAAATATAGTTGTGTGGGAGCTATGAGGGCACGTTCGAATAAATTCATTAATCTGTAATTAGGAGGAGTGCGGAGTGGTGCGGCATCAAAGGGCGCCACCACAAAGGCTGCGATGTTATCGAGCTCGCAATTTTCTTTTCGGCAGACGACGCGGGTGTGAGCGATCGCGAAAAAAACAACACAAAAACCCTTTTAAAATTAATTGAGTTTTCTTGCGGCTACATGGGGCGGTACAATAAATTAATTAACGCTCAGAGGAATCCTTAAAATTTGTCGAGGATCAAAGTTGGATAGAGGCTGCGCCGCGGCGCGGTGTACAGATAACGGTTCGATTTCCCATTAACTTGTATCGGCGATGGGAGAGCCCCCGCGATCTCTCTCAACACATTTTCTCCAGCACGCGATCTTTGATCATTTGGCTCCGCGATATTTGTTTACAAACCATTACGGCGGCCAATATTCGCCCTTAATTGAATTTCAACTTGTAAATTTTCATGGATAGAATTAATTAAATTTTTCCCTTGCGCTAATGCTTCTGGAGCTCGGCAGTCTCCTGATTAATTTTGTTAAAACCTTTAACTTTACAAATGAGGTGGGCTTTTTAACTTTCAAAGGGGGCACGATACGTTTCAATTAAGTGACCTATAGCGCACTTTTGTTTAAATGTCATCTGTTCGCTTTAATGGTTGCTTAATAAATTACTCAATTTAACTTAACTATATAAAGAAATATTTCTAGCGACTGTTTTATTAGCCTTATTAGTTTCTATTTTTATAAATTCTTACGCTTTTGATATGAAACCTTTTTATACCGAGCTCCAATAATATTTATCGCGGGAACATTTAAGAAAACATATGTATTTTCATAATAACTGTGAAATGTTGATAGATTCAATGTATGTCTAAAATCATATCATTAATAAAACTAAATAGTGCCGTATTGTGAATAAACCAAATCAAAACTCTCAAATAAATTCCTGTTCACAACCTTATTTTTTTCACATAATTAGGTTCACCAGTGGCCTAACCTACCAATGTAATACTGTATTGCAATAGCACTAGTAACTCTATAGAGCCTTATACCAGAAACATGTCAACAATCTTCTACCTCTGCCACCAGTTTGTCTTTTTTGGAGACTGTCCCGCCCTCACAGCCACCACTGCAACTTCTGTAAACCAGGATGAACAGTGGCACGCATTGTAATGACACCGAGTATTGAAGCTCGGCGAGTCTCCGGAACCGTCTCACTTGCCTTTAACCCGCAACAAAATCAATCAGAATGTTAAATGAATAGGAGGAGTTAGAAATAAATTCGACGGTCCCTACGTAAACTATCGAAACTGTAAAATGGCATTTTCACACTAATTGCCAGAATATTTAGAGATTTATAATTCTTTATAATAAAATAAATACAAATTTCTTCCTTTAATTGTGCATCAATAAAATTGCAATATCTAAAATAAAATTGAAAGTGCATATAATTAACATAAAAAGATCGAATTTGCTACTTTAAATGTTATTGGTGCAAAGTAGCGAATTTACAGTTTCGATCATTCACTTATGGACAGTCGAATTATTGTCCACTTCCCTGCATGATAAAGCGAGTGACAAAACAATGAACTAAAGAGTTGTTGTCTGTTGTGAGCAGGTTGTCTGCTGGAAACAATGAACTAAAGAGTCGTTTTCTGTTGTCACCAGGTTGTCTGCTGGAAGGTTCCCGGCTGCCCCCCGATGTGCCGCCGCGCAACCCGACCATGTCTCGGCTGAACGGCCGCATCACCGGCAATCCGGCGGACCTGGCCGACTTCGAACCCTCGTGCCTCGTGCGCACGCCCTCCGGAAACTTCTACGTGCCTTCTGGTGAATGTTAGAACGCCTTTTATGTCTTAAATATTAATGTAGTTGTAATTTTCTTTCAATAAACAAATGAACGCACACGAAAATAAATGATTTGATAGTCACATGAAGTTAAGCCTCTTTGTCTGTACTTGTGCAACTGTTTTAAACCTACAGGAGATTTAAAACTGTAACTGTGAAATGAGAAATTAATTTGCGTCGAATATGTCAATGACTCTGCGGTGTTATTTTGTATTTAAATTAGTTATGATCATCTGAAATTAATAGACAAAAAAACAGTTTGTGAATGCACAATATAATTATAATATTATAATTATTAACAATTTAAAATCGCAAAAAAATATCAGAATAAATTTATTAATACACAACTAACCATACAAAATTCCATTCCAGGGGACATTCAAAAGAATCCGTCTATGGACTATAAATCAAATTCGTCCTGCAGTAGTCCAGGAAAGCAAGACAAGAGTACTTTAGAGAGAATGGACAGGAGCGACAGGTCTCACCCGACGTTCGGCGCGCCGGTCCCTGTCCTGCCTGTCAGGAATAACCTCAGGGCCTCCCACTTCCCTCCGGCGGCCTCCCGGTTCCACTTCAGGAAAGGCCTGTCCTCACGATGCTCGTGGAAGTGCACAGCTATAGTGTTCATACTACTGTTCGTTCTACTTTTAGCCATTGCATCTTATATGTCAGGTTGGTTTACAGTTTGCAATTGTTTATTAAATAATTACAGGTTAGTGAGTAAAGATAATTGCTATCAGATTACCAAGCCATCATTGAATTAAAGAACGACAAAGCATCTATCTAAAAAGTTATTTTTTCGCAGTGGTAATTGCAAGATTTATAAAGCAATTGATAAATATTTGTAGTCTCAGTTTGTTTACTTAAACAATAAGATAAATATAGAAAACCGATTTAATATGTTTTCTAATGTATGTATTAAGTACTTGTTCTTTATTGATTTCTTTGTCCACAGCTTCCTATTTCGTCAACTGGTCATATCAAAATTCAAAAGCATGTACAGTACTAGTTGGCGAGTCGACAGAGATGTTCCCCGCTTCCAAAGCGACGACGCTGGAAGCGACTAACAAATCTCTAGTAAGACCGCACCAGAGCTCGCCGTCCACTGGTTCAGGTAACGAGGAACGCCATTCGCGGCACCGTAGGAGCATAGATGTAGACGGGCATGCTTCTGAATCTGTTTCTTCTACGAATTCTTCCACTGCTGTAGATAATATGCATGAAATCAGTACGCCTGTGAACACTACCAATGCTAGCTTAGCGCATGGTGTGGTGACGGACGCTGCTCCACAAGTAAGTGAAACAGAACAGGGTGCTAATGCTTTCGTGTCAGTTAATGTGTCAACTAAACCTGGTAATCTAACAAAGGATCATCCACAAAACGATACTGCGGAAGCCACTACATCTACAACAACAGAGGGCAGTAAAGAAACATTTACTAAAAACGCCTTTGTGTCAACTAATACTCCATCTAAAACTGGTGATCTAACAAAAGCGGTTCAACCACGTAATGATGCATCTGCTGACGTACCTGTGTTTATAATAACGGATGGGAATAAAGAAACAACAACTAAAACTGCTTTTGTATCCATGGAAGCGTCAAATAAACCTAATGATGTAACTAATGCCCTTGAATCTCGTAAAGATATACCTATTGAAATAGCTGTGTCTACTACGAGAGAGACAAATAAAGAAATAACGACTAAAAAAGCTACCGTGTCAACTAAATCTGATGATCTAACAAAACCACTTGACCTGCGTACTGAAACATCTGTCAAAGTAAATGTGTCATCGACAACAGAGGCAAATAGAGAGACAACTACTAAACATACTAATGTTATTAAAAAAGTTGATATAGCACCTCTTGATCCGCCAATAGAAATACCATCTCACGTAGCGACTGAAAAAACCACCACGACACAGAAAATAGATAGCATTGCTTATGATCCGGATGATATGCAAGGGGATTCTTTCCCAACTATCTATTCATACGGCTTGCTAAAACTGCAATATCTAAAACGACTAGCCAAATATAGGCAAATAATGGAGGAGTCACACATTTTAACTAATGATACTGCAGAAGTGAATAACAATTTAGAAAAATACCGCTATGAGAGTGTACCTAGTACCACAATAAATGCTACCAATAATCCCATCACAACCACTAACGAAACACCCATAACAAGTAAAGCAACTGACGTCATAATTACAACAAATACATTTGCCGCACTCGCCGAGCACTTTATGACTACTACACCTACACCGAGTGTTTCTGTTGTCACTAACAATAATTTGTTGTTAAACACTACCACTACATCAACGACAAGCACTACTACTGACAGTAGTAGTACAACTACTACTACCAGTACTACTAGTACTCCAACCACAACTCAAACTACTGCAGTCCCTACAGAACCTAATACGACAGAAGAAACTGAATCAATCACTGTAAATACCGCAAAGACAAAGTCACCAGATTTATCTAATGCTAAACATGTTTTAATTAACCTGACCATTTCTGCCGACGATGCAGATTCTTCATACAAACCTCTTTATTCATTAACCGTAACCGTGCCTACGCTAGGTGATTCTAACGAAATCCCTACCGTGAAAATAACACCAATGGATGTTGAGCCAACCCCAGCTACGAATTTTAACAAACCTGTGATTATCGAAAGTGTCAGTCAAACAGTGGCACCAGAAACGACAACAAAACTCAGTAAACCATACAAGGAGGAATGGGGTGGTATTTGCGAATGCTCTTGCCCTGTCTGTATGAATAACAATACTGATGAACCTGATGATTATACAGAAAAATCTACAACAGCTACTCCAGAATCAGAAACATCAACAGACTTAACTACCGAAAATACAACAGAATCGGAAACTGGTACGACAGATGAAAGCACGGAAAGAACAACAGAAAATGATGTTGCATCGACTACTGATGTAGCTGATACGACAACAGATGTCACAACAGAACCAACTGTTTTGCCAACAACTCAAGCCCCGTGCGTTTGTCCAAAGGTTACACCTCCACCCATACTCATATTGGAAGGTGAGGCCGAATTTGAATAAAATCAGTGATAACGAACTAACGTTCACAATTTCCATCACTTATAGGATTTTCTTACAAAATGTGTCTAACATACTAACCAGCATGTTTCATGGGTTACGGGATATTCACATGTGCATGAGCTTTCAGGTTCTATTTGGGTTGGAAACCGTATACGGAGCTTGGAGTTATTTTAGTTTGATTTGCGAATATAGACAGTTGATGCTAGTTTTATTTTACTTTAGATTAGAGTAGAACTGCTCATCACATCGCATGAAATTAAATTTGGTGTTCTATAATTTTCTAGTATTAATAATTGGTATGTTTTTAGGTGCGCGAACGTTCCCCGCACAGTCGTTTCCGCCGGACGGGACAACATTCAAACAAATTACTCTAGGTGAAAAGTTATCTAAAGAAATCCCTCCATATAGTTATTGGAACATGCAGTTCTACCAGTCTCAGGCTTCGTATGTGAAATTCGACTACATGATACCGCGCGGCGCGTCTATAGGAGTTTACGCGAGGCGGAATGCGCTACCTACGCACACACAGTATCATTTCTTGGAAGTTCTCAGCGGATTCAAGGCGCGAACCACCAGGGCTTCACATGTAAGTAATAACAAATAGCACGCTCATGTTTAACACCTATATAATATAATCTCTCCTTTAAGTTTTAGACTATTTGAATTAAACAATTGTAGAATAATTAAATTATAAGTACACCCAACAGTCACATACATATGCCCTAACCCCACACCAAGATCTAGTCTTGTGTTGTGGGTATCAGAAACTACAAGAGACTATTCGGTCTCACAAACACCCAGACTCAAAATAAATACCTATAAACATTTTTCTCGAACGGATTGAAACCACAGCCTCATTGCGCCATGGAGGCTGTCTATATTTGTGGAGTCAGAATAATCAAAAGCTTCACTTTTTCCCACTTCCGTACGATGGTTAATCTATCCTTGTACGAGCAAAAGCTTCTAGAAACATGTCTATATAATAATTTCTTAATCAATACTTATTAATTTTCTTGAAAGTATGAAGAGTGCTCCGTTTGTTCCGAAGTTTAGGAATATCTTCGAGACACGAACAACTTTTCTTCAACGGAAGCGAGTCTGAAATGAAATATGTATCGATATGGAAATTTATTCAATGAAAATGTTAAGTTTTAATTGTGCCTTACCATAAAAAGAGAACTCTTACAAAGTAATACAGAATTTTGTCTTTACAATAAATTGTATTGAATTTTTATAGCCGAATAAATATTATTTCACGGTATTTTATTGTTACATAATATATTTATAAATACAATTCGTAGAAGCAATTTTGCTAGTAATAAAGACACGAAAAGCCAACTAAATCATTTGTCTGATTCGGTTAGATATCGAAATTAATGTCAGTAATAATCGACATGTTGTTTGTAACAGACAACCACTTTGTAACAATATAAATGATTCTTTGAAAACATTTTACACACAGGCTGCTTTTTTAAAAAAACATAATCAAGAAGATTCTAAGGATTCATACTAAAATAATATCATTACTTTATTATGTTAAGCTGACATATTTAAGCTGATATATTTTTTATTCATATCAGCATACAATTAAGAATATTCTTTCTTACATTTATTTAAATCTATCCCGTTATTCGTAAAAAATTACTTAGTGCGGCGGTAAATTTATTTTATTTTATTATTTTATTTAAAATAAACAATAATGATGGCCCTATAGTAATTGAAAGATATTCTCTTACAGCCATCTGTGAAAAAGGAAGTAACTCACTACATGGAGCAGGGCCACTGGTTCCTCTCACTATACAACGATGATGGCGACCCTCAGGAGATTTCGTTCATCGCCATGGTGGCTGAAGAGATGACCCACAACTGTCCAAATGGCTGCTCGGGTAAAGGAGAGTGTCTTATGGGACATTGCCAGTGTCAACCTGGATTTGGAGGCGACGATTGTAGTAAAAGTAAGATTTTTTAAATCTAAGTAATATTTGAACTATTGTGACAAGTAACACGATAATCTTAAGGACTTAAAAACATCACATCACGTTGATTTAAAACAATTTGTTAGTCGATATTAGTATAATAATTTATGTATGTGTGTCTTTTGAAAAGGCTATGAGATTGAGAAATCTTTCAACTCATCACGCTCACTTAATATGGGTTCATAATCAAAACAATAACATTAAAAGTTAAACCAGTGTATTCTACGTACCATTTTCAATTTACAGGCGTATGCCCAGTCCTCTGCAGTCAAAGAGGCGAGTACATCAACGGCGAGTGTCAATGCAACCCTGGATGGAAAGGCAAGGAGTGTTCACTGAGACACGATGAATGCGAAGTACCAGATTGCAACGGACATGGTCACTGTGTAAACGGAAAGTGTTCCTGCGTCAGAGGCTACAAAGGGAAGTTCTGCGCAGAAGTAGACTGCCCCCATCCAACTTGCTCAGGCCATGGGTTCTGCCTTGAAGGGTCTTGTCTCTGCAAGAAGGGCTGGAAGGGCCTAGACTGTGCGACCATGGATAAGGACGCGTTGCAGTGTCTTCCTGATTGCTCTGGACACGGAACGTTCGATGTGGATACGCAGACTTGCACCTGTCACGCCAGGTGGTCTGGTGAAGATTGCTCCAAAGGTAATATAGTCGTTTTACTATATAATCTTAGTAAATCTTAGTAGTTAATTTTAATAATTTTTTAAATGAAGGTTTGTGTTCTGATGTCTTGTTCATATAGCGCAAACTCCAAAGGAAAGAGTAAGTTTATGAATATCTAGTGCTCTCATGTTCAAAATTAAATTATATCTTCAGATGATTATGGATTATTATTGTTCTTAATCATATACTAGTACTAAAGCCTCAACCTGTCCATGTACTATTACAGAGGTGTGCGACCTGGACTGCGGCCCCCACGGTCGATGCGTGGGAGAGTCCTGCGTGTGTGATCCTGGCTGGACCGGCGAGTTCTGCACCTCCAAGCTCTGCGACGCGCGCTGCAGCGACCACGGACAGTGCAAGAACGGCACTTGTCTCTGCGTCTCCGGGTGGAACGGAAGACATTGTACCTTGGAAGGCTGTCCGCGAGGATGCGCCGGCCATGGACAATGCAGGGTGGCCAACGATGGACACTGGGAGTGCAAATGTTTCGACGGATGGGACGGACCTGATTGCACCACGTTGAAGGAGCAGATTTGCGACGATTCTAAGGATAACGATAAAGGTTTGTGTTTTTCAAACTGTGATTAATCAGTACCAATAAAAATACTGCTGCTATAACCGTTTCTACAATCTCCGATATTAAGACGCCGAATTATGCTGGCAAAGATCTTCATTGCTAAATCAAATTTAAAACACTTCTAGATGGTCTAGTAGACTGCGAAGACCCTGAATGCTGTCAAAGCACAGCGTGCAAGGGCAGCCAGCTCTGCGTCTCCTCGCCGAAGCCCACCGACATTCTCTTGAGGAAGCAGCCTCCAGCGATAACCGCCTCGTTCTTCGAGAGGATGAAGTTCTTGATAGACGAGGGTAGTCTGCAAAACTACGCCAAGCAGGAGACCTTCAATGAGAGGTGAGTCTTGGTGTTTGATGTTCAGCGTTAGGTTCATTGAACTGGCTTAAGACGGCACGGTTTACTAGCCTTTTCATATTCACTAATATATGTTGCGAAACATTTATCAATTTTACATCAGAAATATGATTACTTGGAAGGAAAATTTTAAAAAAAATAAACTGATTAATATTCAGTACATTTTTCATTTAACTGCAATAAATGAATTAAACTTAAGAAACATAAATATTTGAAAAATTCATAGCGCCGATTTTTGTAAAGGAAAGTTAACGCACTTTTCTGCAATTTTGCAAATAAAAATTATTTATTGGTTCAGAAGGCTAGTAAACCGTTCCGATTAATTTAAGTGACAGTTTCAATACAAAACAGTATAACAATATGAATATTCGTTATATAAAATATGCAATGTTGTGCCCCAGTCAATCCTAATGTTTTATTTACATCGTAACAGTGTTACACAATGCTTTCTTTTGGTTTCTTTACACATCAACTAACTGTCTTGTTTAGTTTATATTTTTGTGGGGGACGTAGCCAGAATTAATGTGGGGGCTTTAATCCGAAATCGCAACAACCTATTCTAAATTGTTTATCACCTTTCTGTTGTGTTATTCTAACTTGGTTTAGAAACTTATTTTTGTTTTCTGTCACTATTTTCCTCCATAAAGTCAAAAATACAAAAAATAATCTACCAAATATAAGGTCCAAATTCGTAAGATGACCTCTGGCTGCGATCCTTTGGACGATATTAAGCGATTGGCACTGCATGACGGGTACATCACCACTTCCTATCTCCTTCTTAACTAACAAAATAACGCAAATAATGATTACTTACTCATTCTGTGTCATTTCTCTCGGTTTTCTAACGCTGCGCAGTATGTTTTGGAATCACTTCAACACGAGGTAAGATTTGTGAATCCGACGCAGGATTGTGTGTGAACAATTTAGTTTCCTACGTCCATGTAGTGTTGTGTATTTGTGTGTGTTCAGAGGCGTTTTTATTTTGGTCAAAAGTAAAATCATTGTAAAAGCAGCCATTTCAATCGATCATATTTAAATTGTTGTCATAATATGTCATGGTTTTAAAACAACTTATATTAGGTTTTTGACATCTTGTTTCTCAAGACATTTGCTTTTGCCCCCCAACCTAAACCCGCCTCTGTTGTGTGATCAGCGATACCAAAGATGCATGCCCGTTACTATGTGTAGTAAGATTTATTTATTGTGTCCTGTGAATTTGTGTTACGCTTTTTATTTTTAATATTATCACATATTGTGATTAAGTACGTAGATATTTGATACCATTTATAAATAACACATTTAACATTTGTATAATGTAGAAGTTAATACAAATAGATTAGTTGTAATTGTTTGTGAGATCCTTTAAAACATCTTTATAGATGTAGGTACTTGGACAATTGTAGAATTTTAACTTGAGACAGAAAAAATATTTGTTATGAACAATTATTTAATAATAGTACCTTGTAAAATGCAAACTTTTGTAGAACTCTAGATGAAGACGATAAAAAGCTAGTTATTATTGTCTCAATACAAACAGACGTAAGCAGATAAATACAATTTTATTTTCTAATATTTTTAAAGAATAAATTGTATTCGAGATAAAAAGAAACAATGACATTTTCGGTATCAAAGACAAATCTCCATATACTAGACCTTTATACCTAAATAGACCTTATATTTACTATCATAATATCGATAGATTAGTAACCAATTCTTGATTAACACATCCAATCCCGTAAACAAGTATACAGAATACAAATAAATAAAATACATAATCTAAATTGAACACAGTAATTAAACAATCTAAACCTAAACATTTCAGCCGCTCAGCAGTAATCCGTGGACGAGTAGTGACAACCCTAGGGTCTGGTCTGGTTGGAGTCAGGGTTTCCACCTCCACGCCTCTTGAGGGCTTTACCCTCACGCGAGAAGATGGATGGTTCGATCTCCTGGTGAACGGAGGTGGTGCTGTGACCCTGCACTTTGGAAGGGCTCCATTCAAGAGGTCTTCTCAAGTTGTCTTCGTGCCGTGGAATGAGGTGAGATATAATCTTGATGTGGGTAATGCTAAAACGACTAATAATGTTATTGTGGTACTGTGTGATAGTAAGCCAACTTGTCGGTGTATTAAACTGTAATTAAATGTATAAATAAAGAAAGTGGAAAGTGAAAGGATACGTTGAATTCAAATAAAAGTATAATGGGCAACTTAAAGAGATGAGAGAAACAGTTCTTACGTTAAAATATAACAACTGAAAACGACTCTTCGTCCTTATTTATTCTCACTTTAAAGGCAGTGTATTAACGCTAAACATAGTGGTAATACTAATAAATAAAATACTAAAAACTATAATGATTCAATTCAATATATTCACAGCTGTGAAAAAGCCATCAAAATTTGCATAAGCCATTTGTTCTGTATGAACATTCAATTTATGATAAACCTTCTACCGTTCCAAATACAGGTAAAATACAATGCCGATATTCTCTAAAAACGTAGGATTTTAAATTTGAAATTCGGTAATTTTAGTCGAATTCACAAGTGGATATAAAGTAATTGTTAATCGAACTTAGCTTTTTTCAATAATTGTAATGGATGGCAAGAGGAACATGCCGATCGCCTGATGGTAAACGATACGTCCGTTCATGGACAGTAGGGAAACCAAACAACACCATGAATTACAATGCAATGATTGACATTCCACTGCGCTCACCATCCTGAGACATAAAATATGAAGTCTCAATATGTCCAGTAGTTACTCTGACTACAACGTCCTTCAAGCCGTAACGTAACAGTGCATTTACACTGTTGTTTGGCGGGAAAAATAGACATTGTGGTGGTACCTGCCCAAATCTTCCACCAGTTGTATGGTTAAAAACTCATTAAATATGTATTGATTAAAGCATTGTTAATGCTTAAAAATAACTTTATTTTAAGTCCCTCTTCATATGGATAACACGCATTGAGAATACGAGTAGTACCGAACAGTATGGTACCAAGTATCGTTTTACATTTCCCATAAAATGAAATAAAAATAGAGCGACTCAAACATCCGCTAGATAATGATTGTTAAAACACTTCTGCAAGTCGTAGATATCTATTTTCTTACACACATCATCCTTTGAAAAAATTACATCGTAGTTGCGAAATAAACGAATGTTCGAAAGCAGGTCAGGCCAGCATTGTGACACATTATATAGGCCACCCGTGCCATGCCATACAAGTTTAAAGTAAATATATTCCAAGCGTATGCAGATTTTAAAAGTGTGTGCTGAGTAATTTAGTTTTTCATCCGTGGCGAACATGCAATGCAACGATTAAAGAACAATTACTACTTTATGGCTTTATTATTGAGGTTGTAAATTTAGACGTGCGGTGGCATCTACATTTTTATGTGCTTATGCTGTAAGTGGAACGGAATCTTGATCACATATTTTCACGAATGATAATGTCATGCATGAATGCCAAAATTAATTCAGTACTTTAAAAAAATTAAAAAGTGTGTGGTAAATATTTTTTTTATACTGTTTACAAAAAGTACCGTGGGTAGTAAAGAAAAATATTTTATCCCTAACTATTCATACGTAATTTCACTAACTTAAAGTAACGTCCTCCTAAACTAGTTTAAAGCCATAATAGTGTTGTTGTTATTTTTTTACAGCGAGAGATAAGTGATTATTCCGAAAGGCTATTTGCTTTCGATGTTTTAATGAAGTATCATATGCGATAATTTTGTAGAAATGTATATTTTGTCTGGTAACCCTCACTAAACCCATGTGTTATTCTAAATGTTTTTATAATAACAGTGTGTTTTACAAAATCCCCATCATCTTATGATTAAATAGCATTTTTTGGAGATGTTTGATGTGAAAAGTACACCTATCTTAGTGCTTAATTAGACCAATTCGTGCGTAACAAATACGGTCACAATTTGGAAAATTAAACCTGTGCCTGTATGTGTTTGTGGAAGGGGAAGTGGCTCGACAGTGGCAAATTTCACGTTTGCGGGCTAGCTGTTCAAACTATGTCGTGAGCATGCATCATGCTCGACCGCCTTCGAATAATAAAAAATACACTAAAGATATCCTTCACTGATGCAATAAAAATCCCCCATTCTTCAGGTGGTGATAATCGACGAGGTGGTGATGACGACAGCGGATGAGAAGACGGGCATGGGCCCGCCTCAAGCTTGCCTGGCGCATGACTACGACGCTATGAAGCCCGTGGTGTTAGCCACGTGGAAACATGGCTTCCAAGGAGCTTGCCCTGACAAGAGCGCTATACTCGCTGAGTCACAGGTGATTTTATAGAAATATTTTATATAAATTCCGCCAAAATACTTTTAATTGTGTTCTTCTCGTTTTTGCAAGATTATACGTGTTTTCAATGAATATTGTCGGAATTTCAGTTGTACTATAACCAAGTAGAACAAACGGAGCGGAAACTTCCATTGGAAATTTCTTTTGTATAACCAAAAAAAGGATTAAACAATTAATTGTAAACAAGAAAAACCACAAAAAAGTAAAAAATATCCTTTATTCAACAAAACTTTATTGATATTTACAGGTGGTACAAGAAAGCCTACAAATCCCAGGAACAGGGCTCAACTTGGTGTACCACAGCTCACGCGCAGCAGGATACCTCTCGACCATCCAGCTTCAACTCACTCCTGAGAAGGTCCCACCAACCCTGGCCTTGATCCACCTTCGCATCACCATCGAAGGCATCCTCTTTGAGAAGACCTTCGAAGCTGACCCAGTCATAAAGTTCACGTACCCTTGGAATAGACTGAACGTATACAGACAGAGGGTGTATGGAGTGACCACGGCGCTAGTCAAAGTTGGCTATCAGTACACTGATTGCAAGGACATCATCTGGAATGTCCAGACTACCAAACTGAGCGGCCATGACATGAGCATCTCTGATGTGGGCGGATGGAACTTGGATATACATCATAGATATAACTTCCATGAAGGTGATTAACTTTTTAAACTATAACCCCTTCTTTTGAACTCTTCATTTGCACTATTTTATCTACTAACGCCCAATAGATCAACATGCTGAGTTATAAACTAAACCCTCTTAATCGCTATTTCTGTAAGTTCTGTAGGTGTAAATAAGGTCTGACGAAATATATACTTTACGCCTTTTTTGGTGAAAAGTTGATCAGAATTATCTGAATTTTGGGCAAGAGAACAGTCGCACAATAAATAACAATTATAAAGAAGAAATTACTATGAACACTCATAACTAATAACTAAAATAAATTCCAGGAATACTCCAAAAGGGTGATGGCACCAACATCTACCTGAAACACAAGCCACGTCTGATCATCACGACCATGGGCGATGGGCGCCAACGAGAGCTGGAGTGTGGCTCTCAATGCATTGGCCCCGCCACTAAACAACGTCTGCTCGCTCCTGTAGCATTAGCCGCTGCCCCAGATGGGTCTATATTCGTAGGAGACTTCAATTTGGTGAGGAAGATTAGCACTGATGGCATGGTGCGGACTGTGGTGAAGCTCAAGTGAGTATAAAAATAAACATTATTGAAATTTATTTATTTATTTTATTTAAATTCCAATAGTTCGATGTTGGGGTTTCTGAGGCTGAAGAGATAAAGAAATAAATCAAATTATCGCTGGATTTATACATATATACATTTCATTAATAGATAATCATTAATTATTATAAAATTTATTCCTTCCATTATGTTTATCGTCCTGCAATTTTAACACCAAAATACAATACTCATATATTCCTGTTTTTGTTTCAGCGCCACTCAAGTGTCCTACCGCTACCACATGGCACTATCACCTCTGGACGGCACCCTCTACATCTCAGACCCCGAATCCCACCAGATTATCAAAGTTCGCAACACCGATGACTACAGCGATCCCGAACACAACTGGGAGACTGTTGTGGGATCTGGAGAAAGATGTCTTCCTGGAGACGAGGCGCATTGCGGTGACGGCGCTCTCGCTAGGGACGCCAAACTCGCATATCCCAAAGGTGTAGCAGTCTCCATCGATAATGTCCTTTACTTTGCCGACGGCACTAACATACGCATGGTTGATAGAGATGGTATCATCACCACTGTAATTGGTAACCACATGCATCGAGCTCACTGGAAACCGATCCCCTGCGAAGGTACCTTAAGTGTTGAAGAGGTCCATCTACGCTGGCCAACTGAACTTGCCATCAATCCTTTAGACAATAGCTTGCATATTGTCGACGACCATATGATATTACAAATGGCACCTGATGGCAGAGTGAAAGTTATTGCAGGAAGACCGTTGCATTGTCCATCGCCATTGACTGGTTATGACATGGAGTTAGCTACATACGCTACTTTGGTCATGCCACAGAGCATTGCTTTTGGAGCCGCAGGAGATTTGTATGTTGCTGAGAGTGACTCTCAAAGGATAAACCGAGTTAGATTGATCACCACTGATGGGAAAATATCATTATATGCCGGTGCAGAATCCAAATGCAACTGCTTAGAAAGAGGCTGCGACTGCTTCGAAGCTGACCATTTCCTTGCTTCCAACTCTAAATTCAACACAATTTCTGATGTTATTGTTAGTCCCGATGGAATCGTACACATTGCTGATCAAGCCAACTATAGAATTCGTTCCGTAATGGCGAGCATCCCAGACGCAAGCGGTGCAAGAGAATATGAGATATACTCTCCGGACACACAAGAAATTTACATATTCAACAGATTCGGACAGCATGTTATGACAAAGAACATTCTAACCAGCGAGAATAACTACGTATTTACTTACACAGTGAATACTAGCAATGGGAAACTGAGTACTGTCACAGATGCTGCCGGCAATAAAGTATTCCTTCTCAGAGACTATTCCAGTCTAGTCAACTCTATTGAGAATACAAAGGGACAGAAATGCAGGCTAAAGATGTCACGAATGAAGATGCTACAAGAGTTGAGAACGCCCGATAACTTCAACGTCACTTTTGATTATCATGGTACTACTGGCTTGCTAAAAGCTAAGTATGACAGCACTGGACGAAGCTATATTTATAAATACGATGAATTTGGAAGACTCACTTCCGCTGTTACTCCTACCGGCAGGATTATTAATCTTACATTCGACTTGAGTCTCAAAGGCGCTACTGTGCGAGTCAGTGAAAATAACAGGAAGCCTATATCGATACTAATTAAGGGATCCTCGGTTAACACGAAGGTCGGTGAAGCTGAGAAAAAGACCATCATATCGACTGACGGCAGTATTTCGTCTAGCATGCCTTGGGGCCATGTTATCTCGACAGATACAGTCCCATACACCATACTTGCGGAAATCGATCCGATACTTGGCGAGAGCTATCCGGTACCAGCTAAACAAAGAACTGAAGTCGGCGGTGACTTAGCGAATAGATTCGAATGGCGATACTTCTTAAGAAAATTGGTCACCAATAAAGGAAAGAGCAAAGCAGTCGCCCAAATCGGACGTAAGCTAAGAGTGAACGGCGAAAATCTTTTGACGCTCGAATACGACAGAGACACATCGACCGTTGCTGTCTTCATGGATGACAAAGTTGAACTCCTCAACGTAACATATGATAGAACAGCAAGGCCGCTTAAATGGGGACCTAGGAATGGTATCTTTGCAGAGGTTGAGTTGGAATATGACAGGTTCAATCGATTGACTAGATGGAGTTGGGGAGATTTGAACGAAACCTATGGATTTGATAGAGCTGGACGTCTCCATGAAATTCGCTACGGTGATGGGTCTTCCTTGGCATACTCATTCAGAGACATGTTCACTAGTCTTCCACTCAAAGTCACTACACCAAGAGGCAGCGATTATCTCCTAGACTACGATGATTCTGGCGCACTACAAAATCTGACTACACCTCGAGGGCATATTCATACTTTCGCTCTTATGACTTCTCTGGGTTACTTCAAATACCAATACTTCTCACCTATGAATCGTCATCCTTACGAAATTCTGTACAATGATGATGGACACATTCTCGCAAAGATCTTCCCTCATCAATCAGGCAAAATTCTTTACGTTTACGACAGCACTGGCAAGTTAGAGACTATATTGGCCGGTGCATCTGCCATACGCTACGTATACCACGAAAATACACATCTGGTGAAGAATGTCGAAATCACAGATCCTGATTACGAACTAAAACAAGATTACAAATACCACGCAGGAATTCTCAAAGACGAGAAAATGAAATTCAATTCCAAGAGCGGTTTGAACAATGCTCACTTCAAGTATCAATACGATGGAAACGCACGCCTTTCTACCATCGATGTTAATATCAACAGTAAAGAAACGCCACAGTTAAGACTCAAGTACAACCAGAATCTTGGAATACTCGAATCAGTGAGTGATTTGAGAATCTACCGCAACACTTTCAATCGCTCAGTAATGCAAGACACCAGCAAACAATTCTTCACAATCACTGATTACGATGATCATGGCAGAATCAAGACTGTTCTCATAAACATCAAGGCTTTCGACGTATTCCGTCTGGAATTGGAATATGACGTCAGGAATCGAATCAAGACGAAGAAAATGATGATTGGCGATACATCGTCTAGCGAACGAATTAGTTATAACTACGACGGGCACTTAATGGAAGTAGTTGGGTCCGAAGACGACTGGAAATACAATTACGATGAGAATGGCAATGTAATTGGCATCATTGAACATGGGGAGAAACGATACCTTGGCTACGATATTGGTGACAGAGTTGTGCAGTACGGTGATATCGAATTCAGCAGTTACGACGGTCGTGGTTTCGTAATACGCCGTGGCGAACAGAAGTACAGATACAACTCTCGGGGCCAGTTCGTACATGCATTCGAACGAGATAAGTTCCAAATGTGGTACTACTACGATAACAGGAATCGATTGGTGGCTTGGAAAGACGAAAAGAATAACATCACGCAATTCTTCTATACTAACCCTCAAACTCCTAATCTGATAACGCACATGCATTACCCGAAGACAGAAAAGACTATCCGTTTCTTGTACGATCAGAGAGATTTCCTAACCTGTATTGAAACAGAAGATCAACGTTTCTATGTAGCAACAGATCACAACGGTTCACCTCTAGTTGTCTTTGACGTTAATGGTGAAATTGTCAAAGAAATCAAACGTAGTCCTTTCGGAAAGATCATCAAGGACACCAAACCAGAATTCTATATTCCTGTAGATTTCCACGGAGGCGTATTCGATTACAATACGAACCTAGTGTACGTTGAGAATAGACTATACGATCCCGTTGTTGGTCAATGGATGACGCCTAGTTGGGAACATTTAGCTACAAAACTAAGTCTTCCGACAGATATCTTCACATACAGATTTAGAAACAACGACCCGATAAACAAGAACCAGAATGTTCCATACATGACAAGCCTAGCGAGTTGGCTGCAACTGTATGGTTACGACATGAACAAGATGATGGGCTCCAAATACATCACCGATATGATCTTCCAGCCGATGACGTCAGTGACCGCACCGCAATTGGCCCCCGACTTCGGCGTCATGTCTGGACTCCAGTGCATCATTGAGAAGGTACATATCATTTTTCACTATTATAAGTTAGCAACTTCAAAAATGCTCTAATTTTTTGCACTTTTTATTTATGATATAAAATTAACTACAGCAATGATAATAAATTTTCAGGTGAACGACAAGCTATCCGACATCGATTTCGTCCCGACACCACTGTTGAAGATGGAGCCAATCACGAGAAACCTGCTCCCACGGGTGTCGTACAAACGAGGCGTGTTTGGAGAAGGTGTCCTCATATCCAGGGTCGACGGCAAAGCTTTCATCAGCGTTGCTGACGGAGCCAATAGTGTGGTCGAAGACGTCATTACCACTGTCTTTAACAACTCCTACTTCCTTGACGTCCACTTCAGTATTCACGACCAAGACGTGTTCTATTTCGTGAAGGATAATTCTCTGAAGATTAGAGATGACATGGAGGAGTTGAGGCGGCTGTCTGGCAAATTTAATGTGTCGCAAGATGAGACTAATGATCAGGGATTGGAGGTAAAATCATTTTATTTTTTATTTATTTACATACCATGTATTTATAATGTGATCCTCCACGGCGAAGCAGGCTAAAACATCAGCTGTGAAAAAGTAAGGTTGGATCTGTCTTGTTCTTAATTAAAAATATCTGTGTCGAATCTGACTGTTCTGAGACCATATAATTTCTGATAATAATTACCCAAGACTTCGTACTTCACATTGAGTTTAGAACTATGCGTGTGATTATTATTTTAAATAGTTATGGAATGTTTCGACTTTTGCCTTTTTTTTAAAAACTGAATTTAAAGTTCGTACCAAAGGGATAAAACATTTGATAACTAAAATAGGTTTTTGAAAACTCTATGCATAAGGCCGTATTTGTTTATCAATAGAAACGCACCAAGTAAATTTAGTTAATCGTTAAATATGTAACGTTTCCAGGTGCGAGTGCACGCGGTGGGCAAGGGGTCTGCGCAGGCGGTGATCGTGCTGCGCTACGGCGTGGAGGCGGCGCAGGAGCGCGTGAAGCTGCTGAAGCACGCGCACAAGCGAGCCGCCGCGCGCGCCTGGGAGCGGGAGAAGGCGCTCGTGGCCGCGGGCTGGGAGGGCCGCGCCGCCTGGACCGAGGAGGAGAAGGAGGAGCTCATCTCCCACGGCATCGTGGACGGCTGGGCCGCCAGGGACGTGCACTCCGTTTCCAAGTACCCGCAACTCGCCGACGACCCCGCCAATATCGTCTTCGTGCGAGACGGCAGGAGAAAACGGAGAAAGAGCGGCCGCGCGCGACACCGCTCGTGACTCTCTTAATACGTGCCATACGACGCCATTTTGAAATCCAAATGACACCCGTCATTGACAAAATGGCGGGTCTCATTTTCGGTTTTGATTATTATTTTTATAGGACTGAAGCGTTCTCTGCCTCGATAAGGATAAGCGTGGTTTATGATCGGTAATGATCGTAGGAATGTAACAAATGCATAGGACTGAACGGAACGTACGGGTTAGATTAACGGATGAAATGAGACGGGACATACGAGCAAGACACACTTTACTTTGCTTTTTGTACTTAGACGTGTAATATCCCTGGCTTGTTTAATTTCGCCCACACATCGGACTGAAATGAATCTCGTAACAACTCACTACAGGGTACCGAGTCATAAATAAAAAGTGAACTTTAAAATAATAATAATTAATAAACAAACTGAGCATAATATTACAAATGAAACCAAAATACTCAAACGCGATCACAACTTTTTATATTCTTTATTTAATTTTGTACCCCCATGATATTATTTTGATTTATATTTAGATGTCCTTAGATCACACTTATTTCATTTTACGCACGATTGTGGTTAGGTGAAACGTAGAATCGTGGTAACTTTAAATTAGTGTATACTTAAGATTACCTTTTTTTAAATCCATTATACACTTAGAAGTACGTTAATTTATCACGAAACATATACTCCTATCACGTTTTAGCCAAATATTTCTTTGTAACCGTACTGTTTAGATGTAAATAGAATATACATATATATATTTTATTCTTGTAGTCGTTCCTTTTTACATAGACCTAAGGTCTTTTTTACTTCGCAATACTGTTTAAGCAATAATTTTATATGTTCCCTACTAAGTTGATATGTATATCGTATCTCTATAAGCAAGTTAAAATTTCACGGCCTAGGATAATTATTTTGTTTCCAAACTCTTGAAAATCAAACTCGCTTTCTTGGTCTCGCTGACTTGAAATTTAATGTATAATCATTGAAATTGTAAAAAGAGCTTTCGTCCCATTACATTGTTAGTGTGCAGATCACGATCGTTTCGCCCTAGTGGTTATATGTTGGTAACTTAGCTCACTTATCCCGAAATAGTATGGCCTCGTAAGTAAAATAGAAAAATAATAAAATTAAATAACTTCTGACAACCGTTATACGTACATTCTGCATGTGTTGTGCAATAATCGAAGAGTAGGAATTACAGTAACAATGTAGGTCTTCTCGCAGACTTATCACACGTTTTTACTTAGAGACTGACATTTTATTTAGCTTAAAATACTGCGTACAAATATATCGCATCATGCCGCGTAATTTACGCACCTAAAATCATTTCGCATGCGTATTTCTTCTTCGCATTACGCAGTATATATGTGATTTGTTTATTTCCTAAGGATAAGTCGGCGAGAAGAGATGTAATTTAAAAATGTAGATTTATATATAGTATATGTCCATGAATGTGTCTCATTTAAATTGTGGTGTCTATTCTGTGTTAGAGGTACTAATTTAATGCTAGTTGACTGAGTGAATAATGATGGATGATATTTTTTACGAAAAGTGTTAAGGGGCTAAATGAAATTAGTTTTTTCCCACTACTAAAAATCAATATCTTTTTTAATGAATTTATTTAAATTAATCACAATTTACAATAATATTTTTTTTATGTTATGCATTTTCACGCGATTTGTTTTATGGATAGATGTAGTGTATGTTTATTGTTAACGAGTGGCGTGAACTAATTTGGTGGAGCCCCCTGGCGGAAGGTTATAACTACGTCGGCTCGCCGGGCCCGCCCGCGGCTCACACTATGGTGATATTTTTGCAAAATGTGACTAAACGAAGCAATACATTGTAATTTTAATACGTCTTATCCTTTATTTAGTGATGTTTAAGGTGTATTTTATTTTTAATAATAATGATAATAATATATATCTATTGTGGGTAGTTATTCATTTTGCGGTGATATATAGAGCGGTATAGTTATCTTTTTTATAATGTATAAAGGATTCTAATTTGTAAATAGGTACTTAATTATGTTACATGTAAAAATATTGTACATATCTCTTACGCTTGGATTATTTATAATGTAAACCGATAAGGAGTTTTAGATTAATGTTGAGATGTAATAAAACAGGATGGGCAGTTGTAGAAATGTTCACGTGTGCTAAGTGTCGCCAGAATTGTCGCTACAAGTTTTATTTATTCGATGAAAGCATTAAATATAAATTGGTCTAAAATAATCTGAAAACAAAATGCAATAAGTAACATAATTAATTAATCTGAGAAATATTAAAACTTAATGATTTTGAATAGCTTCAATATTGGCAACACTTGCATCATGTATTAAAATGTAACTATAGATTAACTAACAAGACGTAACACCACAATTTTACACTGTTGGTTAATCCATAGACAGGCGCATAGGTCGTAGAGCTCGTCATAGACTGTATACGGCCACACAATCGACAGATTTAAACCATAGACTCAGCTTTTAGATTTTTTTAGAGAGCTTTATGGGCTGTCTGGATGAATGACCATTCACCAAGCCGGCGTTTATTTTATACAAAATTCATAACTTAATATATAAGTTTAAAATCTGACAAAAAGTTCTTGAAATATTTTTGAGATAGAGAAAATACTTACCAAAACACATGGTACTTTACAGTGCCATATCTACAATACTTTTATTTAGTGTTTACTAGCCTAATACTTGGCAGCGATGGTCATTCGTTCAGTAAGTGGCGATCACAAGGAGCATTTACATGGTAGAACTGATTTCCTCTTAAGCATTTAATTTTAATCTCTATTGTAGATACGGTGCATAGACCCCATTGATATTCTGAATGTGTATAGCGTTGCAGTCATACTCGAGTTAGTTGGAGCGTGTGCGTGCTGTAAGGCGATGTAAGCATGTACAATAATAAATAATAGAAACTATTCTAATGGAATATGTAATAAAAAAATATAAAATCTATGACGGTGGTTTTAATTCCCTCCTGACTTCCTATATAGGAAAAAAACAAAACAAGAAAACACATCCGTATAAAAACAAAGAAAACGTTCTTTTAAAAATACATACACTACATTGCTATCAATAATTTAGGAAAATTGGTTTCTTTCACTATTAAACACATTTAAACAATATTTTTTTTGCACTGAGGGTATCACGAAAAGTTGATATAATTCGAAAGAAAGTACTAGGAGTTCATGAGTTATGTGGGAGTAATATTCCACTAAATTAAATAAAACGAAAACAGAAAGGTAATTTCATTCGCACAAAGTACTAGGAGCACATAAGTTATGTGAGGGTATGATTCCAATAAAATATAACAAGAAACGGCAGCTGAAATGCTAATTTCATTCAGATAAAGTACTAGGAGAACATAAATTGGGTGAAGGTCTGCAGGTAAAATTTCAATGAATCAATTTACAAATCAGTAACTGAAAAGTATGTTTTCGTTCAACGAAGTACTAGGAGCTCATAACTTACTAGAAGGTCTGTCGATAATATTCAATTGAAATATGTAAACAAAAACTACCCACATTTGACATGATAATCTTCGAGATGCTCAACAAATAACTCTTTGACATTTCTGTACTCCTGGTACTTTGATGCAGTTTATGAAAGAAACGCAATGACAACATACCCACATTATGTGCTTAAGATTTTTAGATACCCGATTTAATTCGTATATTTATAATACCGTATTTCGCAGTGTTATCTATTTTTAATATTTTTCTTTTTATAATCATGGGATTTAATCCATACATTTATGATTAAAATAGGGGTCAAAATGAATAAAAAACAATATCAAATTATAAAAATAATTTATTCTCCATAAATTATCTACAAGTGCTCCAATTACAACTAGTGATATGTCACAACGGAATTATTTTAGACTTTGCACAAACATTAAAACGTAAACATCAACATGGTACCATCAAACAGTTTTTTAACACAATTTACATAATTATACAGTATCAAATGGGTATAAGACGCATCGTAAATTGTCTTCACTATGCCGGACAGAATATTACGTCAAACAAAAATATATCTTTACATTTCCACGAAACAATATCATATAGAATGTTCACAAAACGTACTTAGAAATTTGCATACATTAATGACGTTTAATTTCGTCATTTACGAATATTAATTACACTACAAAGCTTACACGCGTATAAAGTTATACTATAATACACTACTACATACATACAATACAGCAAGTCTTCCAATGACGTATTTTTCCGTCTATCTAAAATCACAATGGCGTGCACACAAAACTATTACTTAATAATAAAACTCTTTAGCAGCTTATCAAAGCTTGCCATTCTCAAACGATTTGGTCTTCGATTGCTTTTATTATTCCAGCCTACAAAAATACTGAATATATACTTTCCAATGCCTACTCGACTCGACGAATAACATCAATAGCCATCGCTAAACAAGCGGATATAAGTACCAACAAAAATAACATCGACTTATTGCTAACAACTAATATAACTACACATATACGCGTCAAAAATAAGTAAATTTTTAAGACTCATATTAAATTGCACAAGCTGACTACGCGTACGACGTAATATTACGTCAAAGCTCAAGTTAACGCTATGGACGTTTTATTATTGCAAATAAATCATAACTTTATATTTTAAAACAGGATAAATGCTATACAGAATAAGATTCCGAAGCCAAAAGCATCATCAAAAGTTATTTAGCGACGTAAATTTACGATACAGATTCATATCAATATAAATTCACATAATTAAACTAACAATTTACTGATCTCTGGTACATTCTAGAAACGATATATTTAACATTTGAATGTCCTTAATTAAGTATGTTCAAAGTAATAGCATCTATATGTTATTGTATAATAAAGGCAGTTTAAGAATACTATAGCTGTCATATACTTTTAAGCGGAATGTATTTAAATACGTGGTGATTTAGAAGTATTAGTTTAAGATAGCTTACCAATCATATACATTAAGTTTAGTCCCTTTTACTTTAACAAATGCAAAATCGATAGATTATATTACAAGGAATCTTGTAACTGCACAAATGAAATGCAATGGACAGCCTTATAACTATAGTAATAGTATAACACAATATGAATAACCTGTACTGCATCAAAACCACTCTTTAGTTTTCTTGATTACCTAATTATCTCATGATCAAAATCTTTCATTTTTTTTATACTCCACTTGATGATTAACAGTATTAAATTGGACAAAGTTTTTTTCATGCATACCAAATATACATAACAAGACAAAAATACAAGTTACGGCTAAAAGTAAGTTTCTTTATCGATAGAAACCTTACAATTGCATAAATATAATATATCCAATTATAAACAATATAAAAATGGCACAAACATTCAAATAAAATACATCAGCAATTTTAGCACAAAAAAATAACTTAGGACTCAATAAAAATAATTGTAAACGCCAATGAAATACAGACTTTATGGCTTCACTTTTAAGATTGAATTTCAGCAACAGTAAAATCATAGTATTAAGACGATAATAACAAAACAAATAAAAAAATCTAAATTGACGACAAGCTACGGACGCCATATTAATACGCATGAAATAATAACCAATAACAGACGTGAAAACGCGTAAGAAAGCGCGTGGTGATTGTCTAAAATATATTATTGCCGCATATTAAAAAATACTTTATCTACGAAAGTATACCGTCATAGCTTATTTAAACGATAAATACCATAATACAAACATATATATTTTAAATTCAGTAACCACAGAAGAAAAACACTGAATACAATTTCTCACATAGCAATCTTTTAACAAGAAACTCGGATATAAATGTATCAAAAGTGACAAAAACTATTCAGTTTACAACATATTTTGCAAGTGTATATAAGTTAATGTTTAAAATTTCCAAATAATGTCAAAATCAAAATATATGTAGGAAGACTTATGGATAGGTTAGCAAACATGTTTCTGCATCATTTTCAGAGAAGAACAAACCCGAAAAAATCCTTTATAAATTATTAACATAATTAACATTTGTTAAGTATTTTTAACAAAAATCAATTAAATGTTAATACAAACAACTTTTAACAGTATTAACAAAATATAAATTACATTGCCTAATTATACAGTTCAAACGTTCAGAATCTGAATAGGAACTACAAGACTTATAATACTAAATTTAAAGCGGATACTATGTAGCCCCAACAAAATCTTTACAGATGAATCAAAATTCTTATAAAAGAACAACATACAGTCAAATTGAGAACCACTTTTTTTAAGTCGGTTAAAAACTGAATAAATGTCACTATTAACTATTCATCAAATTACATTTATAGTTCGTTATTATTCAACCAGTATTGATTATAAAACCAAAATGTGTTTGTAAATTCGACTTTTAAGCGTCCATAGCTTAATAAAAGTAATAAAACTGGGTATAGGACGAAGGGCGTTATTTTACATCAATATAATTTCATCGTTTTAATTTACATAATATTTTGGACATGATTATTTATTGATTGAAATATGACGTATTTTCAAAATTGTAAATCTATGAATCAATTTGCTATATTTCAGAAAATGCACGGAATTGAAAGAGATTCAGACCCAGTATGTATGTCTGGCAGTTTATATCTTTATTTCATGTAAATGTTTAAAATCACAAAATAACTATAATAAGGAAACGAATCATAAGTACAATGAACAAAAATAAATATAAATTCATTATTTTGGTCAAAAATGTAGTTAAATTGCAAATAAAATAACTCTAGCAAAAATAAAATTCTCATCCAATACGCAACTAAATGACTAAAACACATCACTTTATATCGTTGACTATTTCATCGAACATGGCCGATTTATTCAATCATTTTACTTACCCTTATAGTTACCAATTTCTAGCCCATTTTCAATACCATATCTGAGATGTGAACAAATAAAATATAAATGTAATTAACAGATCCAATCAAAGAAATAAACGTATTAAATTATACCATATTAAAATTATTACCATCACTGTAAGTAACAGATCGAAAGATTGAAATAAACGTATTATATTTTACATTTTATTTTTTCGTGTCTTGGATATGGCAATATACACTACAATGGAGACTGTTAACTGGACATTCAAAGAAATTAATTCTAGACTGGCCAAATGCGTCTAAATAGTTAAATAATAGAGGCTGTAATTTAGTAATTTCAAGATGCATGAACCTGCGGCCATTTAACTTAAAATACATACAGCAAACATATATTGTTTATTGTTGATTTCATAAGTTCAATGTTGTTTAATTGCTTACATAGTTTTGACCGATATGATATCGAAAATTTGACCAAACACTGACAACATAAATCATCCTTCTAGTCTCAATATTAAACCAAAACTACTTCTTGAAATAAAACTATTATTTACGGATTTTATCGCGAATTTGTTTTTTGTTTTATTTATTTATATTTAATTTTTCGACGTTTCGAATACTCAACAGCTTTCGTGGTCACGGGGCGGACTGGTGCCTAGTAGCATCCGCTCAGTGACTGTTACAAGTTAACTACCCTTATTATATAATTATTAAATTAATTCAAAGGTCGAGAAACTAAAACATTTAAAAAAATCTACCAAATCCGCGATAATATTCGTAAATAATAAAATATTTAAATGTGTAACACTCGCGTAAATCTTAGAAACCATTATGCAAAATTACTTCTTGTCGTTTAATCTCGATTTTCTATCAACCGTTCTCTATGATCTATCTATCTTTAACAAGAGATTTCATTGCAATTTATATTTAATTTAACAAAGACAGATATTAGAAAGATAAGAAATATATAATAGATAGAGAGATAAGAAACTGTAGCACAATTTGGTCAATGAACATGGTTTGTTATTATTTAGACATGGTGCTAGACTAGATAAATATATAATATGTATATTTTTGTGTATTGAAGCGTAGAATTGTACCAACACTGTCATGGTATATTTAACTTCTTGTTAAAGATAGATAGGATATAGAGAACGGCATTAATCACTCACATTTAGTCCGGTTAACAGTCTATGTCTCCACGGTTGTATATTATTCATCGACATTATCGACAGTCTCTATGTCTGTATGTTTATTCATCGACATGTTCTACAGGTGCGGTAACTCGTGTACCGAACTTGTCCCATTGTGCGAGCATATCGTGGTTGATCTTGTCGACAGTCCAGCGCTGAGTTTTGCTGAGCTCATCGCAGCGGTTGATGTAGAGCGCTAGTGTGGACTCGTCGTAGTCCAGGCAGTCTGCGTGGGCGCCTTGACGGAGCTGTTTTGTGTCCTGGAATTAGAGGAATTTGTGTTTTATAATTTGTTCAGTAACTGTTGTACGTGTTAATGGTTTCTTAGATTTACGCGAATGTTACAAATCAATTCCGCGATAAAATCCGTTAATAATACTTTTATTTCAATCGTACGTGTTTATATATTATGATATTACATCACTAGAAAATTGCTATGTCGACCTGTCGCGTACAGTATGTGTGCCTAAGTCAAAGATAAATTAGTATTAACTGATAAAATGACGCGTCAAGTTGCTAGTATAAGAATATTCGCGTGTTATAAGACTCTTGTTAATTATTTTATATGTTAACTTACTGAATACTTGTTTTGTATTTTTATGCAACAATACTGTAATAGATAAGGCTGCATTTAGCACCACGAAAGGTTATGTGCAATGTCTTTTCCGAACCAGAATATTGAACAAAAATACCATAAATCCCCTCATTTTGCATATCGACAGCAGAAAACAATTTTGTGTTATGTCGAATAATGCAACTTTACAACTTGAAAACCTCCGTAGCGCAGGCGATTAGACGCCGCCTATGGAACGAGTGGTCGCGGGTTCGATCTCCGCATAGAGGGAAATATTTGTGCGACCCACAAATATTTCTCTCGGGCCTGGGTGTTTGTGAGACCAAAAAGTCTCTCGTAGTTGCTGATACCCACGTATTATGTGACACTATGTATGTGACTATTGGGTGTATTTATTTGCACCAGAACCAAAAAAAAACTTTTAAAAAAATTAATAATTTCTAAAACACACTTCTAGAACACTTAAGAATACCATTTTTTTTTTGTTGTAATAACATTTTAAAATAAAACCTTCCATTTACGCGGCCATTCAATACAATATTTTTTCTGATACGTCTTATTCGCTTTTTTGTATTTTGCATGTACGTGACTGTTGAGTGTTATTTATTTATTTATTTTCGAAATACGACCAAAATCGCTTTGTTGCATCGATATAGGCTGTTATAAAGCATGATACGACCAAATCAGTTTATTTTTGGAAATAGGCTGATAAGTTGAGCATACCGGGTGGTACTTCCACAGTTGGTTCCCGCCGCCCAGATGGCAGGAGTACAGCAGGATGGGACTCTTGGCAGACGAGTCCGGCAGGTCCCAGCACATGTTGCGCTGCTTTGACCTGGAATGGGTTTGTGGACTGGTTTTAATATGCACATATATAGGTTCACGCCAATTAAACGATAGAGTAAAATTTATTATAAATAAAATAAAGTAATATAAATAATCCTAAGTATAGAGAATGTTTTGTATATAGAGATTAAGTGATATGTGTATTGACTTGTCATAAAAGCTCTTTAATTGCCTACATGACCAATAAATACATTTCATTTCATAAAGAGAAATGGTACTAGCGCAACATGGCGGGATTATTTTCGTCTTAATATAATAGGGAACGTGTATATTGCAAACACAAATAGAGCACTTTATTTGTTTAATCCTTTTTTGCATTACACACAAACAATAAAGAATTAACGTAATAATAACAGTTCCAATGGCGGCTTTATAACACTAGATAATTTATAAGCAGGTATGGGATAGATATATAAATAGGAGAAAGAAAGGGCAGTCTAGGGCATAAATGAAAAATTAATAATTTACTATGAATAAACTACGTAGTTACACTTTCAACCATATCAGAGTTTCCAAATTTATAGACTCCTTTAACTTATGTGCATACACAACGAATACAATTTGCTTCGGAGCAACGAAAAATATTATAAGCTATGCATTAAATAAAAAATAATGTAAGTTTTTTTATTACAATAAATAGCGAAACTAGCGTGTTGACGGTAAGCGTTACGACCGCTCATAAACAATAGCAAAACCAAACAACATCATGAATTACAAAACAATGCTTGGCACTGCGCTCACCATCTTGAGATACAAGATATTAAGTCTCAATATGTCCAGTAGTTACTCTGGATACAATGCCCTTCAATTCAAAATACAACAGTGCATTAACACTGCTGTTTGGCGGGTTAAATATACATTGCGGTGGTACCCCAGCGGCCTCTCACATATAAGATATTTCCACCAGTAGCCTATTTTATTTTAATTAGTAAATATCTAAATATGCTAACCTGACGTCCTTATGCCACGACAGTATGAACTGTTGTTCTCCATCGTCGGAACACTTCTTGATTTGCAGCCGCTCCATTTGCTCGCCATGATGGGAGTCCACGCACAGTTGCGGGTTCGATTCCGGCTTTATCTGAAATTATTTAATGATTATTGGTTAGTAGAAAATAAAGAGCAAATTTTGATTCCGGGTTTTGATAAACTTCAGAGTAGAATTATGAATACGCTGGCTGCAAAACAAGAAGAATTGAGCTCTACATCGAAACAAAAGTCTGTTTGATTGATGAGTAATTCTTTCAGTTATTGGAATTTTTGAGGCAGAAAAGTCTCTTGTAGTTTTTGGTAGCAATCACACAAAACTAGTATTTTAGCGTGGGGTCCATTATGTGACTATCGAGTGTATTTATTTACATTTATATTTTTATAATAATACATAGTGAACTTACATGCCCTTCTCCAAATGGCTTCGGCTCCACAGTCGGATACTTAGCGGTGAGATCAAACGCGATCTATAAAACATACCATACGTACTATTAATATATTTTAAAGCAACGTATATGGTTGTTAATGCTATATTTTTTTACTGTAGGAAAAAGTTAATATAACGCACATGATAATAAATAAATAATAAGTGTCCAAACAAGAGGATTAACATGAGGATTAATTCGAAACAGTATTCATCGCAATAAAAATCTATATACTACATACTCATACTAATATATACTCAATATAAAGGTTTTAATATATTTTAACGCATACACACAAGCATGCATGACATATAATATCAACTTGCACGGTTTTTTCATTGTAATTACCAATCCTACAATTTCCCGCCATCATATAGTCATTATCCGACCGGAAACGGATATAAAACAATATACCCCCACAAACCTGCGTCATGAACCATCGGAATGACTTGCACTTGAGTCGTTCCCGCAGCGCCTTCTGTTCGGAGATGTCTCCCGTGTCGATCTTCAGGTACTGCGGCCGACGCTCGTACAGATACTGAGCGTACTCGTCCATCCACACCTCGGCTACACGACGGTAGTTCTGTAACAGACGATTCTTATTTATTTTTCTTATTCGACAGGCTCTGTGGCGCAGTCGGTTAGACGCTTGTGAAACGAGAGGCTGGGGATTCGATCCCCGCACCGAGAGAAATGTTTATGCGGCCCACAAACATTTCTATCGGTTCTGGGTATTTTTTATTTTATTGCAACGAATGGCAAGACGGTCATGCCGTTCGCCTGATGGAAACGATAAACGAACGAAACAATACGACTGCTCATAAACAGTAGCAGAACCAAACAACACCTTTAATTACAAAGCAATGGCATTCCACTGCGCTCGCCATCCTGAGACATAAGATGTTAAATCACAATCCGTCCAGTATTTACTCTGGCTACAACGTCCTTCAATCCCGAACACAACAGTGCGTTTACACTGCTGTTTGGAGAGAGAAATAGACATTGCGGTGGCATTTCCCTTCTCCCGTCCATTTTCCTTTCCGCATCCCTCCCAATTTGATGGACCGGTAAAACATCCATGATCCAAGCGTTATAGTAGTACATGGACGGCAGTCATCACTGACCATCAGTACTAAGCAATAAAAAAATAGATTATCAGCAGCACGAAGTATTCACAACAAGCATTGAACATTGGTGACTCTTTTAAATAGTGAATCATTAAGAAATGTACAAGATGCGAAGAATAAAACGATGTGTAGTGGAACTGGCAGAATACAGATACATGGTGTACCGAATCCTGAGCACAGGTTCCCTACAATCGTAATTCCCCCTTCCATTCTCCTTTTCTATATCCATTCTTTTCTTCCTTAATAACTTTCTTCCTCCATTCCTTATTCCTTTGTTTTCATAAGTTTCCAACAGGCTGAAAACACACACCCACAATACTCAAGGTCTAATATAATTACTTCACCACTGACTATTTCCTACATTAAAGGAACCAAATGTTACTTACCCTGCCAACGAAGTCTCCGCGGCCAGGGTTGGGGAAGGGCGCAAACTTCCTGTAGATGTGCCCCACGCGGGAACAAGGCGCGTCTAACATTCGCCCGCCGCACTGCCATATCTAAACAATAACAATTGTAAAACAATTCAGTTTTAAAGTCCTTCAAAAAGAACAAGAGATGTACAATATGAGGAGAGTGCAAAATCATAGAAACTCAAATCTGTGCAATAGAAAACTTGCTTACGTTTTAGGTGCCACTACCGCCATCGACAATTCGTCAAGCTTATTAAAATCTTAAAATTTGAGAATTTTTGAATTGAGGCGATCTTGCTCCAAAATAAACAAAAATTCAGTTTCCAGACAATTCCTTTGAGATTGTCCAAACCGAAAATCTCACAAAATGGAGTACCAAAAACACATGTGGTAAATGTATTTGTTAAGCTCAATTAAACATATTATAAGATATATTTAACTTTGATAGTTCGGTAAAATTTAGTACGACAAACCTTATAGTACATGACAAATATTTAATTTACGTAATTTGAGTTCGATAACACATGAACAAATTAAAAAGTATAATTTTAGTAAACTTTAGTAAACACATAAGTTTCAAAAGAACATATGATTTCGTAGGAACTTGTCTGTGAATTCAACATAATATTGGGCGCATTTTTTCCTAGACAAAATTACAGTATAGAGGACATCATTATTAATTACAGAAATTGTCTAGGAAGGACCTTAGGAAATGATAAGGCGAATTTTAATTCTTGAAAATTAGCGAGAAATAAAAATATTTATCCGTCAATTTGTAACAATACAAAAGTTTTAAAATGGTATATTGGAAATATCGATCGGATTGAAACAGATCGAAAATTTAAAGCATTCTAGGAATATTTAGATCTTTTGAACAGATAATCAAAACGTCATGAACTTTATTGATGTAGATGTTTGATAACGATATTTTAGTTGAATATTATCAAAAGATTTTTATCATATCCGCTAGACAACTAATCAAGGAAATACACTATATAAAAAGTGCATAGTGGCCTGTTGGTAATGCACCAGACGCGGCTGCTAACATGCTAACGGTGGTCACGGGTTCGAATCCCAGGGCACACCTCGGAGTTTTCGGAGACATGTGTATTGATAATCAATCACTACGCACTATAACGGTGAAGGAAAACATCGTGAGGAAACCTGCATACCATAGCGATTTGTAAAATTTCTAAGGTGTGTAAATTCCGCCAACTTGCACTAGGCCAGCGTGGTATACTATATAACCTTACCACTCCCAATCGAACTCTCGATTGTAGGGGAAGCCCGTGCCATGCAGTGGGACGTGTATGAGCCGATATAGCAGTATTATTATTATTATTTATCAGTATTATTATATTTTCTCCTGTAATTTCAAATAATAAGTAGTATAGTATATCAAGCGACTGACTTTAAAGCTGAGTTCATATTGCTCGCCGCCCCATATGTCGAGGCCGGGGTCGTAGCCGCCCAGCTCCCAAAAGAACGCGCGAGATATCGCGAACAACCCGCCCGCCATCACGGGACTCCTGGAATAATCATCATCATCACCATCATCATCATCATCATTATCATCAGCCTAAACTGTAGTCCACTGCTGGACATAGTTAATGAAGGAGCATTAATGTACACAATTTGAAGTGCAGAATAAACGGGCAAAATCGCCATTTATGGTATCACTGACTCACCAAATAGGTTTAACTGGTGGTAGGTCTCTCATATGTGAGAGGCCGCCTGAGTAGGTACCACCGCAATGTCTTTTTCTCCGGCCAAACAGTAGTATAGTAGTATTGTATAAATGCACTGTTTTATTTTGGTTTGAAAGACGTTGTAGGCAGAGTAACTACTGGACATATTGAGACTTAGCATCTTATGTCTCAGGATGGCGAGCGCAGTGGAATGCCAAACATTGCTTTGTAATTCAATTGTTTGGTTTTACTACTGTTCATAAGCAGTATTATCGCTTACCACCACGCGAATGGCATGCTCACTATTCATTGCAATAACAAAATAAAGACCGGCATATTTTCAATGTACAATCATCACTCACTGGAAAGGCTCCGGCATGTTCTTCTCATCGTCGGGCAGTACAGGCAGGCGCTTGTAGAAGAACTCCCAGTCGAAGGCGCCGCGCGCGCCCTCGTCCTGCGCGCGGTACTCGAACGTGTCGTACGCCACCACGTCGATGAACGGACACACCACCGTGCGGTAGTTCAGCGCTATCGGCTCTGCGGTACGACATACATTCATTAACTCACGCTTTTTAACCAGCAGTAGGCAGAGGTGCCAGGAAACCCACATTTCGACTTGTATGTCTCGTCCCACAATGTGATAGGTCGCCACCTACGTTATCATACGTCGTAACTCGTAACCATAGACTAAGTTTGGCAAATGCTCTGAGGAATTGTTCAATTTGATCCCCTCCTCTCCATTCCTAAATATAATCATGCGCGCTGCCTTGCGAAGCCATAACTTGATTTTATAATTCTGGGTCCTTCCGCCGAAGTATAAAGACACATTTAAGCGGGCCGGCATAATAGTATCGAATGTCATGGGAGTGCCGTCTGATGCGATTCGATACTCTGCCTGAACGGTATTTGCGCTTACCATCATGCGCAGTGCAATCATTATGCCGTGCCAGTGCAAAAAAGACAATTACAAGAATCATAAAGAAAAGTATTGATTTTTACAAGTAGATAACTTATAACTTAATATAGACGTCGAACGTTCAGGCATTCTAACTTCATTTCAGATCATGGAATAACCCCCCATATACGACAAAGTACCTAATACATAACTAGTACATAAGAAATAATAACTATTTAAATATATCCAGTTTTCAAACTAGTTCATTTAATATGACATTTTCGTTTACACAATACTTATTGGAACAACATATAAATAATCGCACAATGAAACATTTCAAGTCAAAACCAATAGAATCGTAAAGTTATCACCAATTAGCAATTTGCTACATATTTCACGGTCGTTATAGTTAGGTCACATATGGCAAGAAACACGAACATATTTTTGTTAAGTAAATGTCTCGGAAAACAATACTTCATTAACTAGTTTATTATAATTCTACATATTATAACAGTAGCACAAATAATATGATCCAGGAGTTGCACATGAAGCTATTTTAATACACATACATATATAATTGATATTCAATCACCACGCACTAAAACGGTGAAGGAAAACATCGTGAAGAAACCTACATACCATAGCGGTTTATAAGAATTTCTATGGTATGTAAGTCCGCCAACCCGTACTAGGCCAGCGTGGTGGACTATATGGCCTAACCACTCTCAATCGTACTGTCGATTGCAGAGTAGACCCGTGCCCTGCAGTGGGAGTTGGGACGTATATGGGCTGATACAGATACACATACATAAACTCACGCCTTTTAACTAGAAGGAATAGGCAGACTTTTCGCCTTGTGGGTTCCGTCCCACGATGTGATAGAGGACAAGCCTATAGCCATTTTGGGCACAAATTCCCGACTCTGAGCTGATAATGAATAGAAAATCCAATATCACTTTGCCCGACCCGGGATTCGAACCCGAGACCTCAGCTGTACAATCATACCTTCAATCAAAATCAATTGCGTCACCGAGGCATACATCTGATAGTAAATGCAGTGTTATCTTAACATAATATCCATTAATCTTTAGTATATAAATTTATGGTCCTTAACTGAATATACAGATAATGACCCCGGAAATTATTTCCTGGCTTGTGTGAAAGACTACGATGGGTATACTATCTCTTAAAATAAGATCTATTGGAGTTATTATTCCGTACATTTCACAACTCTCTTCTTCTCTTATATCCATCCTAAGATTGTAAGAGATTGCCACAGCGACAAAACCGGCATTTATGCTTTTATATATTTATTTTATTTATTTAATCTTTATTGTACACAAACAAAAGAACATAACAATATAAAAAAATAACATATATTAAAAGTACAAAAGGCGGTCTTATCGCTAATAAGCGATATCTACCAGACAATCTTTGGATGGATATAAAAGAAGAAAGAAAGGGCAGTGTAAAACAAAGATTTATTTTATTTTATTCCTGTATGCTTTTTTTTCTAAACAAACGTCTGAAATAAAACGATAGTATAACAAACAAATACATACACAGACCTAGCAGTGGAGGCAGCCAGTTGACATTTGCCTCGGTGTGAGAGTCCAGAAATATGATGACGTCAGCGGTGGCCTTCTTCGCTCCGGCCAGACGCGCCGTGATCAAACCACTGCGATCCTTCAGCCGAACCACCTTCACTTTAGGCATGTTCTGCTCTAGGTAATAGTCTAGCTTGTCTTTTAGGAAATCTGCGAACAAATCATAAATGAATACACCCTCACTGTTTAATTCGTAAATCCATCTTTTCGTTTTTTAATTCTGTTGATAGTTTTGTTTATTAGGTGCTCTCTGCTACAGTCACATACATAGTCCTGACTGACTAAGATCGAGTCTTGTGTCGTGTCTATCATCTACGAGAGACTTCGGTCTCAAAAACACCCAGACACGAAACAAATATATGTGGATCACACAAATTTTTGTTTCGGTGCAGGTAACGAACCCCTGGCATTTCGTTTTACAGGCGGCGTTGAACCAATTGCGCCACGAAGGCTGTTAAAGAGAGATTTACTTACTAGCGGCCCGGCCCGGTTTCGGAAGGCACATTTTTAAGTTTTTGTCTACATCAGACATCATATTATTTCGCATATTAACTGTTTCATATTCAAATTCAACGTGACTGCCTCTTTTAAACTGCTTTGTCGTCCCGTCCTATTCCGCCTCAATCTGTTCCATGACTCAAGCCATGCAATCCTGTCCTCTTACATTCCATTTAATTCGCCCTATAATCTATCTCAAACTATCCCAAGAGTTTGAAGGAGTAGCAACTAGCAAATATACATATTTGATTTCCTTGCTCATACCACGGGAACATTTATCAGGGATAAAAAATAGCCTATACATTAAACATGTAACCTATAGATATAAACAATAATAAAAAATATGGCACTAGCCTATTCTAATGGCTTAAATTGATATCGCGGCATCAAGAAATGACTTCCGATACCACGGCATTTTAAAACATCATTGGAAGCGGCCTGCATCTAACAACCTAATTAGATATTCCATATATTATTGCCTTAATAACAAAAGTTAATCTTCCTAGTTGATACCCCTTTTCATACCCAAGTTATCCTCGTACATTGTGTCAATATAATAGAATGTTATTGAATGTGTCCTCAACGTGTGTCAATACATGTGGCGTGGCGCACGAACCTATTATCTGAGCATGTGTGCATAATGGAGCATTCACTTATTTGTAAAGCTGTTATTTTATTAACTGATTCAATATGTACCTTTATATTTAAAGGTTCTTGTATTAGCTTAGTAGATATTCATACCTTCTGTGTTAGTACAGTTTTAAAATATCACAATTGGTGTTGTTATTAAAGTTTTCTTTGAATTTTTCTTACATATAAATATATAAACGCACACCTTTTTCCCAGAAGGGGTAGGCAGAGGTGCAGGACACCCACATTTCGCCTTGTATGTTCCGCCCCATAATGTGATAGGTGGCGAGCCTATCGCCATATCGGGCACAAATTCCTGACTCCGGGCTGATAATGAATAGAAAAATCCAATATCACTTTGCCCGACTCGGGATTCGAACCCGAGACCTCAGCTTTGTAAGAGTACCGTAGTACAACTACGCCACCGAGGCAGTCAGTGGATTTTTCTTCTTAGGTATAATGTTAGGAATTTATCAAATACGGGTATAATTGCACGGCATGAGCCTAAGGTATGATTGAGAGGGGCAAGACAACAGGGCACTGCGCAGGCCTAGTGCGTTTAGTTTAGAATTTCAACTACTTTCGTAGCTATATTTCTTTTAAAAGTGGAAGTTAACAGTGGAAGTTATACGTGATGTTTTTAAAGATTTTAGTAAGAGTAGCGGCCCTTCAGATACACATTTTGACAATATTGTATCATCTCTGTTCATCAGGGATAACGTAGGATACTAATGGTGCAAGAGTTTTTCAAATCGGTCCAGTAGTTTCAGAGCCTATTCAATGCAAACAAACAAATCTTTCCTCTTCATAATATTAGTAAAGACTAATACAATAAAGCATATAATTATTTAATCAAACAATAAAAAACTGAAGTTGTAGAGTTGCTGAATATTATATGATTCCCCATTATTTACTAACTGGACACTCAACAAAACACGACATATGTTTCTGCGCCTCTATAAGGGCCTTACATAACAAATGAGTAATTTATGAAAGAACCTAAAACCGAAGCCATTAAAATGTTTTTATTATTTTTACCCTACATACAAGTACTTTAATATTGTTTTCCAAAAAATCGCCATGTTATCCTATTGTACAATGCTTATATTTCTTCTATGATTTAATCTCCCAATATAAAATTTTATTTTATGAAACATCATACCGATTAATGTTAATCATGTGATGAAACAACATGCCTAAATGATTTGTTTAATAACGACTGTTTTTTTTTTTTTGCATAGTTTCGGTTATCGAGCAAACAGGTCACCTGATGGTAAGTGATCCCGGCCCCCATAAACATCGACAAAGCTTGGATCGTGAATGTCTTGCTGGCCCTTCAAATCAAGAGAAGGGCGGGACGGAAAAAATGAAAAGGGGAAATGGGCATCCAGCAATTTTATTTGTAGCTGTACTGTATCAGCCCATATACGCCCCACTGCAAAGTATGGGCCTCCTCTAAAATCGAGAGTACGAGTGAAAGTGGTTAGGCCATATAGTCCACCACGCTGGCCTAATGCGGCTTGGCGGACTTTACATACCATAGAAATTCTTACAAATCGCTATGGTATGCAGCTTTCCTAGCGATATTTTCCTTCGCCATTTTAGTGCGTGGTGATTGACTATCAATACACACATGACTCCGAAAAGTCAGAGGTGTGCCCTGGGATTCGAACCCGCGGCCACCGTGACCATGTTAGCAGTCCCGTTTGGTTCGTTTACCAACAGGCCACCACGCACTTTTCTTCTTTACCCATTTCTAATTAATGTAAATATCGCAAAAAATAGTTCCTAGTGCCAATATTTGTATATAAAATTGTGATAACACGCCACAACCGTAATTTGCACATTAAACAACTAGTTAAACTGCCAATTATAGGTAATTCCATTGGAAATCGATTACTGCCATGTTTCAACCGAATAAACTGCTTTTACGAGTATGATAAATTTTATGCGTAGCTTTCGATCGCGGAATAATAAATAATGGAATATGCATATTGAAATATTTTCTTTTGGAATATTCGTGCGATTTGAGGTTGGTCTGTCGCAATTCTAACTAAAAACAAAGGACCTAGATATAATTTCGATTTCATAAAAATAATTCTAAAAAAGATGCAATCCACCATTTTTTATTATCCCACAAACTCACACTGTTTGCCGTCACAATCACAATATTTCAATTGTTTATATCACTTAAATCCTTGACATGTAATTTCATTGATTCTATAGGAGATAAAATTGTATTTAATTAACGCTTATCTTGCAGCATAAACATCGCCGGAATTAATACAATCAAATATGATAACGCTAAAGTCAGTAATTACTTGTCGGAAGTGACTTTTTACTTACAAATGTTTCTTCAGTTCCATTTATCAAGCAACACCAACAATAATTTCGTCTTTGGCAAGATACTCAGTGAATCATTTTACCAGCACCTCTTACCCATAAGGGGTTATTTTCTTATTTTATTAGAGATCTCAAGTTTTACAAATCGTATTTTAGTTTACAGATTACTAGTGGTAGGTCTTTCATATGTGTGAGGCCGCCTGGATAGTTACCACCGCAATGTCTATTTCTACAGCTAAACAGTAGTGTAAATGCATATTGTGTTTCGCTTTGAATGACATTGTAGCCAGAGTAACTACTGGACATATTGAAACTTAACATCTTATGTCTGAGGATTACGAGCGCAGTGAAATGCCAAACATTTCTTTGAAATTCAAGGTGTTTGGTTTTGCTACTCTTCATGAGCAGTCGTATCAGTTACCATCAGGCGAACGGCATGCTCGCTATCCATTGCAATAAAAAAGATATTTAGAACTCACCTTTGGTACTAGCATCATCGACAAGAAACACCTCTTTTATAAGATGTTCTGGAGATCTGTACAACACACTGAAAGCAGTCCTTAACAAAGTACTCCAATGTTCATTGTGGAAGGGTACCACCACACTGACTGTGGGTAGAGACTCCAAATACTTCTTTTTCTTGCAACCAGGATGCCTTATATCAGGTATTGATCGGTTCAATGGAATTTTGTCACTGAGTGCCCCGTTGAAACCGTTCACAGAGTACAGTTTCTCTTCTAAATCGGACTCTGTTTTTGGCATATGGGCTGGCTTGCCTTGCTCGCCGATTCCTGTGAAAAAAGTTTTGTTGTCTTATGATAATCTTAAATCTAATCTTAATCTTAACCTCACTAGGCCAGTGCAGCGTGGTGGATTACATAGTCTAAACACTCGCAATCGTAATCTGTATTGTAGAGACCCGTGCCCTGCAGTAGGACGTATATGGATGTATGGATGGAAATCTTATGAACAAATACGAGTAATACCAACAAGGTCGATGTGGAGATCATTGGGGAGGCCTATATTGAGCAGTGGACTTTCTGTGGCTGAAAAGAATGGACGAAATCTGATAAGGTGGCCCAACCGATGGGTAAACATCTAAGCACTGTCGATATCATTAAAACCAAAAAGGCCTTATATTCGATTGTTTTGTATTTGCTGATAATAATTAAGTATTAATAACACGAATGTACGTTTATAACCATTAATGTAATCGCTAAATTAATTACATCCAGACCCGAAATTACTTAGTAATTAGTATAAAAGAAAGTATATATTTGAGCGGCAATACCATAATTTTTAATCCGGACTCTAACGATTAAATGTCTTCCTCAACAAATACTCTATCGATTTCAAATAAATCCGGATTACGAAAACCCCGATTCCATTAAGCGTAAATCTGTAATCAGGCACGATCGATAGCATTGCTTTATCATACACCACTTTCATAAGTAAACGTATGACCAAGATAACATTAATTGCATTAGAGCATAATGGCTCGATAGTGGATCACATCAGCGGGTCTACAACTTTCAACTGGATGTAATAACATCTATACATATGATATTTTTACTGATTTCTACACGAGATCTAACCGTTTGATTAATATGGATTTGTGAATATTTTCGTTTTTTAATTCTGGTGATATTTTTGTGTATTAGGTATTGCCTGATTGCATTTGAAAATATAAAATAAATAAATACAACCAACAGTCACATACATAGTCCTGACCCCCCACTAAGATCTAGGCTTGTGTCAAAATACGAGAGTTTTCGGAGTCACAAGCACCCAAACAGGAAACAAATGCATGGGAGTCACTTAAACATTTGTCTTAGTGCGTGATCGAACCCGCGGCCGCACATTTTACAGTCGGCGTCGAACCAACTACGCCACTGGAGCTGTCAATGTGGATGCAGGAATGCATTTTAACAAAGTTGTAACATATGTACATATTTCTAGGAATTCAAAAATATGTTTGCCATATCGACGGACGTTGAGCCTGGCAGTTAAGTACAAACAGGTTTATTCCGTTAAATCTATTTTAAAGTACATATACAATCGGAGAAGCCAGATATAAATAACTTAGTACCTACGTGGATGCTACAGAACGGGCTACTGCCTTCAGTTTTAGAAATATATCATATACATAGGATGATGTGGTGTGTGTTAATACAAAATTTATTAATATAATAGCTAATTTCATATATCAAGTCTGCAATAATTTCCAATTTCTGCTTCTACACACTTGTTCAATAAAACATGATATAGATTGGTATTCAATTTACTTTAAAAGAACGAGTTTCCAGTGTCGATTTTTCTATCTTTTACACTTTTGTATAAGAGATTAATGCTTAACTTCTTTGCGTATATCGATTTCGTTGATTTACTGATCATGTCATTTACATGATTCAAGTACTAAGTTATAAGTCCGTTAAACGAACAGTAGAATTGGGAAATAATGTTAACCTTGAAATGAATATTTGATAACTCACCCACTCGTTTCCTTTCTAACACAATCTGTGTGTAGTTGTGCCAGTCTTTTTTCTGTAACAAACACAATTTTTGTTAATTTATATCTTATAGATAAATAAACAGTAACTAAAGTCGCATATTCCCAACCCATATAAAATACAGATCTTGTTTTGTGAGTATTAGATAAGACAGGAGCAAATAATTATTTATGTCAGCAACATTTATCTGGAATAGAACCCGCGGTCTTTGGTTTCAGGGGTCCGAGAGATACACAGCGATTACTCATTTGAATTGGGCATTAGACCACGAAACCAGAGATCGAGGGCAAAACCAAGGCGCACACTAGTAATTTAGTACCTACTGAGTATTAACTCTTGAAAGTAATGTGGCTATTCTGTTATTGTTATCCCTTGCTTCAATAATAAATCGCACCTTTAGAATTAAAGAGACCTAACTAAAAAATCTTATTTTTTGGGAAACATTCTTTAAAGATTTGTAATTTGACATAAGGAATGTTGTACTTATGGAAGATAAATCCAGAAGACCGAAGTATACATTTGTCTGTCGTTCACACGTCAATAGGTCCTTCTTTAAGGGTCGATGGAGATAGTCATTTTGAGCCAATATATGATTAAAAGCCAAAATATTTTTTTTTTTGGATTGGGTCAGTTTCATTCTAAAAGTGTGAAATGGTATTATCATGTGGGCACCTTCATATCTGAGATATCCACAAAAATTGAAAGTGCGTAACATCTTTCAACAGGCATGCCTAATTATGCAGTTCGTAAGGTCATTGACCTGTGCAGTAACATAGTGAGACATTCAACAAAAATATATTTAAAGTTGTCTCAGCCATTTGTAGCTTTTTGTGAGTATTACATATCCCCTTTGTATCAACAAAATGTAAAATAGTTATTGGCACCATAAATATTCATATTTAATTCTTTGCCAACTCGCAATTTTTGCAATATCTGTTTACTGAACTAGTTTAAGTCCACTCCCATGACACACCCAGATCCATTTATGGGACCATACCACACAGCATAGTAGAAAATATAATGAGCTGATTTTTAATTAGCAATATCCACTTTGAGACATTTCTTAAATAACTCAACACTAAGGGAATGTTAGCTTGATTGAAATTAATTAAAAACTGATCAGAAATAACACTTATGTACACAATAAGTAATGAAAGTAGAGTATTAACCTAATATTATAATATAACCAATTTTTTTTTATGCCAGCTTCATTCAAAAACAAAAAAAAAATTACTGCATATCTAACAATGTCCACCAAAGTTCAAAGTATTTGTATATTCCAAAAGTAAACTGATTTATTTAAATTCTAATGAATGCATAAAGCCTACTATATAAATTATTTCTGGGGACTTGTGCATAATTTCAGCATGAACTACTCTATTAACTTTTTACAAACTTCTGTTACGATAATAACAACAGTATATTTCATAAAATTTCTATAGGTTGTCACTTACCTTCATACTTTTTGGTACAAAATATTCTCCTTTTCTAAAAACTGGTTTTTCAATATCCGGTGCATGTAAAACTGCTTTTTCCACATTTATCACTCGTGGTTGTTGCAATGCCTCTTGAACAGGTTTCACTTCAGTGCCATCAAAATTACTTAATGTTTTAGCAATGTATAGAAATATCACTATTATAGTTAGTAGCAGGAGATTCCGTAGCCTGAGTAGACGTGATAATTGCCTTCTAATCATCATTGCTTTGGCACTGCTAAAATACCAAAATAAAGTCGGTTTTACGGGCGAAGATTTTACGTGACAACGTCTTTTTCTCGGTAGAATATTTATTGATATGAATATAATTAAATTAATCACTCAACTATAATTAGATCATAGTTGAGTGGGAGAGAGACGCAAGGCATTCGGCGGGCCTCTCTCTCGTTCGGTGACTCATCGTAACGTTACCGGGCATTACACTTTTTCATAAGTGACTCCCAGCCGCAACCTAATTTAAGACGTTGTCACGTCAAAAAAAAATTTATAACACTTGTGTATTAAAAAAGGATTTAGATCTTAAAATATCTTCTGTAAATGCTACAAAATATAATTAAGATTCCATTATTTAAAACTAAGCTATACAGAATTGTTTTTCGGTTGTGTTAAGATAAAGAGTACTACAATTCAATGCTCATAAGAATCAGGCAATGTGAAGATGGAATTTATAAAATTAATTGGAAACTTATCATAGTGAAGTTCCAAATGCTGATAATATATTTGATTGAATATCTTGATTTATTTTGTATTATCTCGATGTACTATCTTGATAAAGATAAACAAATACCAGTAGTAGTACCATTTTTTTAATCATACAGACATACAGACATACATTGCAGACAATTTAATAAAGTGAATTAAAATAATTGAAACTTGTAAAAAATAGAAATTCATAGGTTCAGGAAATTTTGGCATGAGTTACATACAACAAATTATTGATAAGGGGATGCTGAGAAGGAGCTTACTGATTATATACAAAATAAAAATAAGAATATAATTGTAAATTATATAAAGCAGTGAAATATTATAGTCATAAGTTTTTAAAAAAATGCGTATTATTACAAAAAAATATGACCCATTCTAGACAAATATTTCTAGATAGAAATAGGATAAAATAAATTCTTAAAAAAAAAGAGTCATCTATAAAATAACATATTATAATCATTAAGCGGAAACAATTTAATCCTATCAGTAATTACTAAAACATCTCTTCTGATAACACACAAAAATAGCCTATTGAAAATCCGCTACCAACAAATAACAGAAACACACCGATTGTGCTATACGGGCCGGGGCAATTTTGTTAACATTTTTACTGTAAAAATAATCTATGTTAATGTTTAGGTAAAAATATAACGACTGCACTTAGCAAGCGAGCGATATAAACAGAACTTACTCAGTAACCTATGGTAAATACACAATAAAATCGTGAAGATCTCCGGTTAAATACAAATAAACATTAACAACAAAGCGTACAATGTTTTTGCACATCACGTCCGAACGAAAAACATCATTTTCTTGCCAATAACACGATTCACACACGAAATACAAAACCCGCCCGAAACAGCATAACCGTGTGATAACAAAATGCTACAATCGCCCGCCACAAAGAGTGATGTAAATATAATATTTTGTAGAATAGAAAGAGTAAGCAATATGTTTGACAGGTTAATGCTAATATTGTAACTTAGCTGGCTAATCTTTTATTTTTTAAGTAAGTAAGCAACGGATATGTAATACTCAGCCTTATATTATTTAATTCACTTTTAAAAATAATTGGTAATTTAATATTGATATTCCAATAAAATCATTAATTAAAACTAAAATTTATTATCAACGATAATAATTATACATACATTATAATAATTCTACAATAGGTATTAAATAAGCCAAAAAATTGAACGCGACGGAAAATTCTCGATCGCACCTTGACAACTGTTTGTTTTTGATTGGTTGAAAATTTTCAGGAAAAATTAAAAATCATTCCATGGGGATACGGTTTGGTGTTTACTAAATCATAGAAATATTATACGATTATAGTGTATTATTTGTGGGTGTGATTGTAACGGTGAGTTTTATTTTTTTCTAAGTAAGATGATATAATTTCTAAGTAATAGTAAAGTTTAATGAGGATATCCGTTATCCGGTGTCCACACATGCATTCATGAGTAAAGGCTTGTGAACTCGGATGTTTCAGTTGTTAATTGAATTAAATATTGAATCGTGTTAGCGTTGTGGGAAACGAATATTGACATCGTGCTTCCTGCGCCGTGGAGCGTAACACATCTTAGTTTATATTTATTGAAAATAGCATTTATTTCAGATGGCTGTTTTAAGCCGAAAAGTGTGTTTTGTGAGTGCCTTAGTGGTGCTAGTAAGTTCCCTTGGTTTGGTGAGGGCTGAGAGTGAAGAGGCCGTCGATGAGGCTGTTGTAGAGGCAAGTGCTCTAGTATATTTACTGAATGTTAGGTTAGTTGACCCACATTCCGGCCGACAATGAAAATACAATCCATCTTAGCTGATTGTAAAAGAAATGACCTACATTTAAATGAAATCTATATAACCTGATAAGGTTTCAATATGTATGTTACATGTCAGTTCAGTTATCATTATATTTTCACTAGATTCAAGTATTTTTTCTTGATGTAAACTAATGCCAGCTTTATTTCAGTTTTAGAGCATTAAATTTGTAGTAGATATTGGTAAATTTGTCCCTTGTTTTTCCTATTATTATAAGCTTGTTAGTGAATAAGCATAAAACAGTGCAGTAGTACACCATGCACATATTTTCCAGTTAAATTATACTTGTCATTCTGTAATATTAGAGGCACAGAACTCTTTGACACTACAAACATTAATAATTTTATAAGTAAAAAGTTAAGAAAGTTTTCCCCCACACAGCCATTCAATACATTATTGATTCAATTTACTATGTTGTGTTCAGATTGATGAAGATGATCAATACCACAGTCCTCAAGTGACAGGTGACAGTATATATTTGGCTGAACATTTTGACGATGAAGAAGCGTTTAAGAAGAAATGGGTCAGGTCAGAAGCCAAGAAGCAGGGTGTGGACGAGAACATTGCAAAGTATGATGGGAGATGGGAGGTGAGTAAAATGTTCATCTTGTATACTTTGGCATTATCCTAATAAGAATAAGAGTATAAATTAAGAGTGTTGATGGCTCCGGGAAAGCCACTTTTATGTAGAGTAGCAATATCTTGAAATATTAATGTAAGGCCAATGAATAAAGTAATATTCTAGTTTTAAAAATGTACTTTTTGCCAACCATACATAATGTGATGCATCAGCAAGTAGCTGATAAGGATTGGCAGACTTTGTTTAAAACAAAATGTTGAAACAGTTATGCCAGTTTATTGAACATACACATTCTTATCATTTTTCTTTACTAGTTATTATTTTAAAGTGTGTAAAACACATGAAACTTTTATGTAATATTATAAAAGAGAATGAAACTCATAAAATACTTAAAACTAAAGATGGTAACAATTAGCGGCCTTATCACTACCTGCAATCCCTTACAGGCAACCTTTGGATGGACTGGATTATTATAATATAGAATTAGTGGTGGTAAATATGGGAACAAAAAAAAAAGAATAATAGACATATGTGTTATTTATCATTTATATGCATAGTGGTTTCTGTCCTGGCAGATACAAATAGCCTGTGACTGTCATTTGAGCCTTCAGCAATTGACTCAACAAGTAAAAAAAAAATGATTGATGTCTCTCTACATTTGATGTTTTATTTCCAGCTTCAAACTCCAACACGGAAAGTATTTGTGAATGACTATGGTCTAGTGTTGACCACTGAAGCAAAGCATGCTGCAATCTCTGCTCTCCTTGACAAGCCTTTTGAGTTCAAGGACAAACCATTAGTGGTGCAATATGAAGTTACCATGCAGGTGAGTTTATAGCTCTTACTTTAGAACCTTGAAAATGTTTTACAATGTATTAATACTGACATCAATGATATATTTAGATATTAATATTTCTTGAGATGCAAACTGCACCATATCTAACATTCGCTCTAAAAATCTTCCTTGTTTAATGCAAGTAAATTGTAATGGCAGGGGATTGGTAATTGAGTGAATGACCAAGTGTTATATCCATCCACCAAATTAGATCCATGAATATATACAACAGTCAACACTGTTGCTGTTGTTTGAGACTTCTTAGAATTTGACAATATATAAAAAAAAATAGAAATAGGACCATGTTTGCAACACTGTCTTACTGTGCATATTCTAGCTATATGAAAATGATATTATTATGGTCCAGTAATCACTTAACCCTTACAGGACCATAAGATGTCCAAGACTAAATATGCCAATACAACACATTATTTTAGTTATTGTGGGTGTAAAGTAAGAGAATATCACCAGAAAAACATAGCAGGGTGTATAGGTTTCCTATAATTTCATGGGAAATATTTTTCCCTATGGACCATAAAAGTAAAAAAACGAAGAGTTAGGTTTATTATATCGTTATTTTATTTATTGCTTTGTAATACAAAAAACATAATAAAAATATCATAAAAGTAAAATAAATCTAGTTTTTGGCATAACATTAGCAATGAAAGGTACGTCCATGTCTTCATCAGTCGACCAGTAATTCCTAAGAGTTGGTAAAACATGATGACTCATTACAAAATTCATGCCCAAAAATGCCTTCATTTCATCCAAGCTGACTGTAAAAGGTCTTCCATTTTGTTGTGCGTATTTGACAGTTTCTTTTATAATGATATTAGACACTAATTGATCCATTTGTGTCACCTCCATGAAAATGTTCATTGGCAATAACATGCGACGCCGGTCAGATTTATGCGCCCAAAATCATACTCACTTTCATTGAATGTGTGAGAAGCGTATGAGTTATTTCTCCAGTTGAAAATAGGAATAGTCTCTGAAGTATCGGAATAGGTGGGTAATGAAGTTTGAAATGTCGGTTCTTGAACAGAATCTTCAATTTCAACAACATCGGTTCCATTTTCTACATCTTGAGCTATGAACTGCTGGTCTTCTTTGTCTAACTGTAAGGCATCTTCACCGTCATTATTATCTGCCATAAGTAACTGCAATATTTCTTCATCTTGAATATGAAATTCTCTGCACCCTCTTTTAGCCATTTCTGTAAAAACATACATACATAAAACTCACGTCTTTTCCCAGAAGGGGTAGGCAGAGGTGCCAGAACACCCACATTTCGCCTTGTATGTTCCGTCCCACCATGTGATAGGTGGCGAGCCTATCACCATATCGGGCACAAATTCCTGACTCTCGAGCTGATAATGAATAGAAAAATCCAATATCACTACCCAACCCGGGATTCGAACCCGAGACCTCAGCTTTGTAACCGTACCCTAGTACAAATACGCCACCGAGGCAGTTCCTACGCCACCGAGGCAGTCAGAGTAAAAACATGAAGGTAAATTATATAAAAATACAAGAAAACCATACATTATCATAAAGCACTACATATAATAATACTACAACGAATACACCAAATATGGACCACAGGGAAAAATATTTCCCTTTAGATGATTTGCAATTTTAGGTACTTGTGCTAATATTCTGCAGTTTACTGTATTATTATATAAAATTATACTTACCAGATAATATAAAACACGTGACAAAATACAGTTATTTTATTTTCTCAAGTCCAAAACACTTTCAAGGTATTATTAGTTCAGCCTGCGATTTTTTTGGTTTTGGCGCTATAAAGTTAGACAGTTATTTATTTTTTATTCGATCAGAAACACATTTGCCGCCTTGGAAATACGTTTTATTTTGACATTCAGTAAAAAAAATTATTAATTCAATAATAATTGAACAATCGATAACGATTTTTGTAGAAGGGAAAAATATTTCCCTTGAGCGTGAAAGGGTTAAATTTTCGACACATTTTACTAAAGGATTCAAAATGACTAACATTTATTAAGCCAACTGCAGCATTTAATCAGTTTGCACATCTTCCCCTTTAGCCAAGTTTGGAAGCCCTTCCTTACCAAAAAATCATGAATATTACCAGTGTAATCTATGTTGTAAATAAATAAATAAATACACCTAATATTTCCATACATAGTCCTGACCCCACACTAAGATCGAGTCTTGTGTAGTGGGTATCAGAAACTACGAGTGACTATCACAAACACCCAAACCCGAAACAAATATATGTCGATCACACAAATATTTGTCTCGGTAAGGCGATCGAACACGCGAAATCAAAGATGACTTGACATAGACTAATTTATTTTCAAAATACATATTACTCAATATAGGTCGACTTCAATACATAACAATATTCTCCTTCTTCAGCCTATGTAACCACCCAATGCGGAGTGTAGGCCGCATGTAATACTCTTCAGGTTGTCTATATTGTTATAATTCATCAGAATAGTGCAGTGAATCACAATAACAAACATTTTAAAGTGTTGACTATTGTTAACTGCCACAACCATCACTGCTTCACATGGTAAACCAGTTTAGCTATTTATTTTAACTTGATCTAAAGTTGTAAAACTATATATGCAACAAGTTTTAAGCAACACTGTTTATATTTTTGTCATTTTAAAGTAACTTAATGTGGCTATTACTAATGAATTTAAATACCTTACAAATGAATATTAATTACCTTTTCGTGTTTAGTTTATTAGTCATCAATTTTATTTACAGCAGGAATGAGCTGATTGTATTGTTGTATGGTACTCTTTCGGAGAAATTAGCTGCAATATTACATTTTTGCTACATCATATTGTGATGTATTATGGCCATTGGCCAAAAAATCTTGACTCAATTTAGGATGTTCAATAGCCATTAAAATCACAGTTCTTTCTGAATTGAGATACGGATATTAAATAATGTTATTTTTATACCTAGATGTAGCCTAGTCACTGCAGATATAAAATTAATATTCCAGGAGTTAAATGCATCTTTGAATTTTTAACTATTGTAAAAGAATTCATAATTACAAAACTGCAACACGCCAAACATGTTCAACATTGCATCAAAATAAACATACAATGCAAACAAATGGAATATGTAATGTCACCTGGCCCGTTTATGTTATGACTTTGAAATTCTCTCTTCTGTGAGTCATGCAGACTGTAATTGGATTAGTTAAGTAACCTGGCCACTTCTCGCATTGACTTACTTTATTGGATTGCGTATGCTTAGGATGTAATATTGGTGGAATATTATACTTTCACATAATGACGACGTGACGTTTTTGTTTTCTTAATATTTTAGTATCATGAACTGGGAATTTAAGAGTACCGATAGGCACGTGTCTTCTAAAGATTCTGGTGAATTTGGTGTCTGCTTTTAAAGCAGGGAGCTTTTCTGTGGAGCTTTCGACACCGTGATGTCCTTCACTGTTGAAGAAAAAGCAATGAAAGCAATGCAAGAACGCCAAGATTTTTTGAATTTGGGATCGAACCCGAAACTTTCGTCCCACTACCAAGTAGCATGCCTTCTCCCTCTCATTCTTGATGGCTGAATAGTCATAATTATACTTATATACATTTCTACCTATGAGAGGAATTTTAGTTTTAGCCGTAAAGTATTGCGCTCTTTTTATGATATGAAATGAAAATATTTATTGAATACATAAAATGTCATACACTATTTAGATTCTGTCACTTTTTTTTCCACTACCACCCGGTTCACAAGGCTGTTTTCGCCAGAGAAGAACGGGCAAGAAACTCTAGCGTTGCTCTTTTCAAAATAAGTTTACAATACAGTGATCATACAGGAGTTGAAATTCAGAGCAGTTCATAAATTATTCATAATTATAATTATGTTATACGGCTGAGTTAAGTGTGGTCGCCCAGACCGTGGAATCGGTATCAGGGACCGAAAACGGTAACGAAAATACCGGTATTTTTTGGTATCAACCGAAAAAAAAATTACCGGTATTTTTAAAGGTAACCCCTATACGCCAATTTTATTAGATTCCTAGAATTTAACCGGTATCATACCGGTAACCGAAATAAGGATTACCTCTATGTTTCAAGCGTTGTCGGCAAAAGTCAAAGCGTCGCTGCGCCGTGCGTCGACCAAACACGACCTCAAGGCCGTCGCCCCGGTTGGTGCATGTTGTAACTTGCACCGATTCGACGCAGACCATACGCAGACGCGTTCTTTGCGATTTTTGAATTTTGAGACTCTTAATTGATATTTCATTCAGTACGCACGTCGCACGGGAGTGTTGAATTATTTGTTTGGTTTGGAATCGGATTACCTATATACTTTGAAAATGGGACGAAAGCTAAAAAATCATGTTTATGCATATTTTACCTACCAAAAAGAAACAAATTCATCTAAATGTAATGTAAAAGGGTGTAATAAAGTTGACACTAATAACGAAAAAGTAATAGTAATCACCACTAATCCATATCTATTTTAAAATACGATGTCTGTGCCTTGTGGTAATCACATTGTTAATATTTATTATTGTCTGCCCTGAGGAACTCCGGCATTTACCGACATGAGCGCCGAAGCGTACACGTATTCTACGCCCATGCAGAAAGCCGGAAATCAACGAACACAGGTTGCCGGGCAGACCGTATGCCGGAAGTTTAGAAAGAAGACCACGGTGCCAGATTCTATCAATCGACTTGGCTATGTCGAGGCTCACAGCAAGAGCCTCGCCACGCCGGTCAATCGCCTCACTCCAGCGATGCAGGACAAACGCTAGAAGATCACCCGTCGATCGATTATGACGGAATCCGTATTGTCGGTCACGGATCAACGAGTGATCCTCCAGGTAGCGGACCAATTGAGCGTTTATGATCCGCTCCATGACCTTACACATCACTGAGGTGATAGCGATAGGGCGGTAATTGGTAGGGTCCGACCGATCACCCTTTTTTGGGATCGGCTGCACATTGGCCTCCCTCCAAGATTCCGGCACAACACCTGTGCGGTAGGACGCTCGGTAGAGGCAAGTCAGTGCAGGAGACGACTTGGCTGCACAAGCTCTTAAAACCACGGCTGGTATCCCATCCCATCCAGACCACTGGCTTTCCGCACATCGAGAGACCGTAACTCACGCTGCACATCACACTGCCTGATGCGAATATCCGCCATTGAGAAACCGCAATCAGGCAGTGTGGGCAGCGTCTGGGAACCACGGTCTTCAACGCGGGAATTAGCTGCAAAGAGATTTGCCAGCAAGGCAGCCTTCTCTTGCGGCTTGTGGGCCAGCGACCCTTCTGGGTACCTCAGCGGTGGCAACGCTGGACGGCAGAAGTTAGATTGAACGGCCCCGGCCAAACTCCAATAAGCACGACTGCTAGTTGGGTAATTGGCCAACGCACGCCCAATCCTGCTGACGCGCTGGGCATCCACCCTAACGTAGGCCTTCTTGCAAGCCTTGGTTGTAGGCTTATTTGAGGGAACTGATATTGATATCCTTCATGGCACGACTCCTGATCCAAGCGCGGTACGCCGCCTGTTTGTCACTGACAGCATCGGCGCATGCACGATTGAACCAGGAGCGTCCACGGCCCTTACTGGCGATCTCAAATCTCGTCAGCAATAGCGTTGACACTCGCTGACGGATCTTTACCCTCAAAGCAGCGCCGCCTCCAAGAGATGAATGCGAAATATTCCGGCATACCATCCCAATCTGCCACGAGTAATGCCAGACCCTCCGCTTAATCTGCACGGATTGTGGTGGTGATGCGAGCGGTAATGACGACCCAACCAGGCAGTTATCGGAAGTGCCTAGAGGCGCACTAACGGTCACACGATACCCGGCTGGGTGACTCGCCAGCAGAAGGTCCATCAGAGAAGGCGCATGACTCGCCACATCCGGGATCCTGGTGGGCTAGTTCATCAGTTGTGTCAAGTCATGAGTCAGAGCGAATGCATGGGCAGCTCTGCCAGCATGATCAGTCCTAGCCACAGTTCGTGATGAGCATTGAAATCCCCCAAGACCACCATTTCGGGCGACGGGAACTGCGCATGCGCGTCATCAGCCGCCTGGCTAAGATACCTGAACAGCCGAGTCGCCTCATCGTCCCCGTGGTGAGAGCTGTAAAGGCACACGTAGATAAGGCTCAGGGAATCTAGATCGACTTGCACCCACAGAGCGGAGAAGGAGGGGTCCTCCATGCAGTGCAAACGGCGGCTGCAGATGTCCAACCGAACACACAAACATACCCCGGCTTTAGGTTTCAAGTTTACTTCAAGCGAATAACCGGGATACAACAAGTAATAATCATCGGCCGGACAACGAATCTGCATCTCCGTTAGGAAGAGCAAAGCAGGCCGGGCCGTCTCGAGATGGACGGCATTGAGGTTCGTATGGGGTCCGCGGATATTAGTGAATTCCATAGTGAACGCGGTGGTGGGGTTATGCACCGCTGAAGGACCTGCTCTGTTTAATTGCACTGTCATGGTTGAAAGGATGGGATTGGTGAAGAGGCAACGAATGGCTTAAGTTCGAGAACTAAGAAGGCCGAATGGGCACCGGTACGAAAGGATCTGCAAGAAGCGAATTGATCCGCCGGACGGAAGGGCCCCCGTACACTCCCGGGATGGGCCGCCGGGACCCCACTTCCGGTCACCAACCGGCACGACGGACCCACCCAAGATTATGCGAGGCACGGTTAGGCAGCCTCTCGAGGTGGTTAGCCCCTGTACTATACCGCGGGCGGCCAGCGGACAACCGTTTCTACGGGTCTCCCTGGCCGGCGGATCAACATTCCTCCCTTCGACAAACGACCGAAAATACCCACACGGTACAACCTCATGCCTGGACTCAAGCCCCTCGAAAAAACCGGAAAACCATGGGCTGATCCCGGAACGCGATCCCCTTATGGAGATCACTATGGCGGCCTTTACGTCATCGTCCTCGTGGACGGTCGTCGCTACCCGGGCGGACACTTAAGTCCTACCACCACGAACTGCGTCACTCATTTGGCACTACCCAGGGGTCAAGTGTAGGGAATCTAGAGTCTAAGCCTACGGACGCGGGTGACGTTAACCCCCTCGAATGAACTCTACTGCGGTAAAGTGAGGTGTGATGGTAAAAAAAGCGAAGACTTGTGGTCAGAAGTCGGACGTTCGCACCAAAACCCTTTGATCCGTCCCACAAAAACCGACAACAATCGGATTCGAGGCGGACGCATCTGTGGACGTTAAATACGTACAACAGACGCACAAATCACTTCCTTTATACGTCGGCGGACGTAACCGAATACGACGTCGTGTATAGAAGGCATTAGAAAGACGTAAATGCTCAAGGTCATTTGCTCGGGACCTGGTTTATCTTATTTTAATGTTTTATAATTTAAAAATATAGGGTTTTTGTACTAAATAATATTATTTATGTGAATTTAGGTACCTATCTATTTATTTATTAAATTAAATATACTGAGATATAAAAATGTCTTTACTATATAGTATCCCTTTACACCAAATTCTTGCCTTCACTCATTTCCTTTTCTTTTCAACACAATTACATCGCAAGTAAAATGAAACGATTCCAGGGATATTGCGTAAACAACACGCCAAGTATAATATATTTTATTTGGTATGCAATATGGAAATGAGTAACTATTCTCCAATGCGCTCTCTTTTACCGTCAAGGTCTTTTTTAGGTTACCGGTATTAAATCGGTTACCGTATATAAGGGTAACCTTTATAATTTGCATTGGTTACCGTCATAAGGGTTACCTAAATCTTAGAGGTAACCGAAATTGGTCGATACCGGTACCGTTATGTACAACCGGTTTCGGTCCCTGATCGGTATACACTGTTCAGCAAAAGCAATGAAAGGCAATAATAAAAAAAAGCAAAGTAATTTAATATTATCATTATAAGCAAATTGAGCAGATCAGTCTACAGCACCCGTTCACGAGTATGACGCATATGCCAGCCATCGGCCTCCTCAACCGTGTTATAGGGAAGTGACCGACCCGACACACGACGCCGCCGCAAGCACAGACATTTAAGCGAGCATGACGTACTCAAATTGCCTACAACTATGCTGAAACAAGTGGGATAATTATTTCATTTATATTTAATTTACCATTGTATCACTGAATAAACAAGATGTAGCGTAGGTATGGAACAAGGGCACAAAATATATTTTTCTTTAATTCGCAAATGTTTTATGAAAAAAATGGTCCCGCGAGACACGGTGAAGCGGTCTCATTACCGGATCGATATTACAAATCACTAGACGGCGCCCTTGAATATTATTCGCTGACCTCGGACACTCGAATAGGGATGTGAATGTAATACTGGTTAGCGAAAATAAAACACGACTGGATTACAATGTTTTGAGTATTGTATATAAACGGATTGCCAACTAAGTAATTTAAGGTACATAGTTGGTTTATTTGCAATTGAGGACTCGAGCATTTACTACATAGTTATCATGTTTGTTTTTAACACTTGCTCGGCTAGATTACTTCATGACATTATTGTATGACCAATAGGCCTATTGGTCAATAGGCAGCCTTCGTGGTGTAGTTGGTTGGACGTCAGCTGTGAAACGAGAAGCCGCGGGTTCGATCCCCGCACCGAGACAAATGTTTGTGTGATTCACAGGTATTTGTTTCGGGTCTCGGTGTTTGTGATATATAAAATACCAATAGAGCTTTGCAATTATGAATTAGAGTATTGATTGACATCAGACTAACAATCTCGCCGTGCAACATAATTATTTCAGCCTACTTAACTAATGTGCTATTTACTTAATTGCATTACCTTTATTAATCTAACTGGTTCACTCATTGACCCAATGCTAAGCGAATCGATGGAATTGATAGCACTAGTGGCGATTCTATTGTGTGAATGTGCACAATTGTTCCATTATCATAGTTTACGGTGGCCACTGAAAATCAGCATTGTGTTGTGGTTTTCACCAAATCATTTCAGCTGAGTGAGGCCACCTTCCACCACCACCACCACAGACGCGACCAGCTATTCTTTCATTATTACATTTTATAGTTTAATATATCATCATCATCTCAGCCACAAGAAGTCCACTGCTGAACATAATATATTTTATATTAATCTGTTTTCATTTACGTCGCGTCTGTAACTAATAAATAGTTTTACTTTATTGCACTGTAATATACTGTATCAGCCTATAGTTGCCCAATGAGTGAGTAAAACCATAGTTCACCACGCTGGCCTAGTGCGGGTTGGCGAAATTTACATATTATAAAAAATCATTGCCAGAATCACCAACTTTCAATAGCTCATCGTAACGAAGTATGAACTGAGACCAAGCGAAGACTCGATTGTAGAGGAGGCCCATTCTGAGCAATGAGCTTACGATATCGGCTAGTCACCTACAACCTTATTCATAGACAATTTTAAAACCTATTTTAGCTATCTAATGGCCTGTCTTCGCTCAAACTGAATCAAAAGACGTTCAAATTTCACAAAACATTATATCACTAAAATAGGTTTATGTTCTGAATAAAGCCACAAGTGTATAATATTAAGTTGTTTTAGACTGGAAGACAATTGACTCCAGTTAGTGCACACATCATTTATGTAAATAGATGTGTTATTTTTGCACACATAACGTCACATCCGACATAAAATCTGGACTGAAGCCAGCCTGTGTTTATGATAGTGCGTTATTTCTGAATAGCTGCAGTTCACGGACCTCTTCATGCTCTTGTCATGCCAGACTTGTTAACTAGATGGGCCTTTTTGCAATAAGGATAACAATAATTGATATGTAGAATAGTCTATTTTAAAACGATTATGTCTTTAAAGCCATTTAATGTGATTTTACGTGCTGATATGAGAAAAAAAGGAAATGCACTGTTGAAGAACGGACACAAAACAATAATTAGGGGTTAATCATATAGTTCTAATGAGTAATGCCGTATACGGTCGGCCGAAAAAGATCCCTATTCAGCTTTGTACTGTATAAATTGAAAACTGTAAATCTGCGCCGTAAATTATATTCACAACAACTTTAATAAACTCAAACTTCGCAAAGATGATTTTTTATAAAACATAAAATATTAAAAAACCCCATGGGTTTCATATATTCCTAAGGCATACAAAGAACATAATACAACCGAGGTTCGAACCTAGTACTCCACAGTAATCAGCCAATATGCTATAATAGCAGAGCGCTGAATATTTATATTGTGCCGGTGCATGCAGCCGTTTATAATGAGTTATACCGAGGCTCGTGTGGGCGTGTTCCAGCATAATAATTCACCAAGCGCATTACTGCCCTGATACTTCTATATTAGATCTATATTTGTATTTATAGCTTTATTAACCTACGCTATTCAATCAATGAAAATACGGTGTTTATTGAATTGTTAAAGACAAAGCTTTATGATGAAGAGTAACTTCTTTATAATTTCCAATGAAGTCATTTATGATATTGATTCAGTGAGCGAATGAAGAACTAATATCTGACAGCCTCCAGCACAGTTGGTTAGACGCAGGCTGTGAAACGAGAGGCCGCGGGTTCGATCCCCTTACAGAGACATGCTTGTGAGGACCACAAAAGTTTGTATCGGTTCTGGGATTTTGTGAGACAGAAAAGTCTCTCGTAGCTTCTGATACCCACGACACAAGACTTAATTGATTTGTGGCGATCCTCCACATAAAACACACTTCAGACATACACACACCACATTCATTCACATTGGTGACCCCGACATGATTAACAAAGTCAGGAATATGTATTTGACTTTTGGGTATATTTATTTATTATTTATTTATTTTCTTCCGGTATTTTTTAGATGTCTCTAGGATTCGTGTCTAACATTTTCCTTAACATAAAAGCGATATCCAATAAGATACTTTTCCAATCTAGTTAAAACCAAACTCCGCCATGCATGGCTGTAAATATGTATATAACTTTGCATCGGTTTTCTAACACATACGCAACTGACTAATTTTAATGCAGGAAATACCGTATTAAACCCCAAATCAAATAACAATATATTAAACTTTATACCATATTTATTTTGCAGGAAGGTCAAAACTGCGGCGGAGCGTACATAAAGCTGTTATCACGCGGCACCAACACTAAGGCTGATCTGCGCAAGTTCTACGATCAGACTCCATACACCATCATGTTCGGTCCGGACAAGTGCGGTAACGACAACAAACTCCACTTCATATTCAGACACAGGAATCCAAAGAACGGAACTATTGAGGAGAAACACAGCAAGAAGCCTAGGTATGTTGTGGTTATTATATGTTCAAGATTGGTAACGAAAATGAACGAGAGGTGGTTTTAGTGACTTCGGACAACGCAATTAAAAATTTTGCAAAAAAATACGACAATTTTTTCCTATCGTCGTAATTGGGTGGAAAATTATACAAAGTTTTTTCAAAAAAAAATAGTGTACACTCTTTTATTTTAAAAACTCTATGTTACGCAAGAGATTAAATTATTATCTTAGCAATAACTATGGATTAACCACCCTAACATGATATTTTAAAAAAATGACGCATTTCTTATCGAAATTTTTAGTTGCAGTCACATAAACTACCAGACGGCTTAGTTTTCGGTAGCAGTTTTAATATACCCTGTAGTTGCTATGAATATTTTTCGATATCATTTGTACCGGTCACGAAAAAGATAAGGCGCTTTTCGATTTAACGCGTGGTAATCTCATTACCGAGTTTTTGTGATATGCGTACCGCCGGTGTATGTTTCATAATTCATAGTTTATACACGCTATTAAAATTACAAGTGAGATTTGTAGACATAGGGCTTTGTTCATAGACAGTTAAATAATAGACAGTTAATAAAACCTATTTCATTTATCGATAGTTTTGTCTTTTTCGCTCAAACTGAAATCAATAGTTGTTCAAAAGAGACAAAACATTCGGCATCTAAACTAGGCTTTAAAACTGTTTATGAATAGGGCCGTTAGACTCTGGGATACAATTCCCCCTCCCGCCGCCCGCTTCTTCCAGAATGTTTTAAGAACAAACTTTGATATATGTCTATTTGCAATCAAACTGATATACTAAACGTAACGCCTGTTGCCAACAGAGGTAGTGACAACTTTATACAATCTTAATTTCTCACTTTCACATCATCCATGTTCATCAAACATGTACATTTTTATCGATTCACAGTACACTTTACACTGTAACAGTCCATATACGTCCCACTGCAGGACACGGGCCTCCGCTACAATCGAGAGTACGATTGAGAGTGGTTAGGCCGTATAGTCCACCACGCTGGCTTAGTGCAGGTTGGCATACATCTAAAATAATATTTTTGTATCCTTCAGCCAACGTCTCGACGACATATACAAGGACAAGGAGCCTCATCTCTACACTCTGATCGTGCGTCCCGACAACACGTTCTCCATCCTAGTGGACAATAAGGAGGTGAACGCGGGCTCTCTGCTAGAGGACTTCACGCCTCCCGTCAACCCGCCTGAAGAGATCGACGACCCTAATGACAGGAAACCGGAGGACTGGGATGAGAGGGAGAAGGTATGTTGCTAACAAATATTTTGTGTGTCAGAGAATATCTATAATTTGTTTGTCTTGTCTGAACGCGCTAAACTCGAGAACTACTGGTTGGAATTGAAAAATTCGATTACTGTAAATAGCCCGTTTATAACCAAGTCTTTCTGACTGTTGGGTCTTTTTTTATTTTATTGCAATGAATGGCGAGACGAGCATGCCGTTCGCCTGATGGTAAGCCATACGACCGCTCATAAATAGTAGCAAAACCAAACAACATCATGAATTACAAAGCAATGCTTGGCATTCCACTGCACTCGCCATCCTGAGACAGTAATTACTCTGGCTACAATGTCCTTCAAACCGAATCACAACAGTGCATTTACATTGGTGTTTGACGGGAGAAATAGATATTGCGGTACCTACCCAGGCGGCCACTCACATATGAGAGACATACTACTAGTAAATTAAATATTGTGATATTAACGACTGCTGTATCGTTTCCAGATCGTGGACCCGACGGCGACGAAGCCCGAGGACTGGGACGAGGACGCGCCCGCTCAGATCGTCGACCCCAACGCCGTCAAACCCGACGGATGGCTCGATGACGAACCTGAGACTATTCCCGGTAGGTGCTATGATCACTGTGTATGAATTGTTCTGTCTATTTAATCTGTTAGTATCTGTATCTTTTTATTTGTGGAGAACATAAAAGTCTTAACCAAGGGCGGATCCAGCTTTCAAGCGAGTCATTTAGTTCTAGTTAGAACACTGGGTATGATTTCAACACTCGAATTCGTAATAATTTTTATTAAAGTTTCTTACAGCCGTGATTTGTGAAAACACACATTATTTTACTTTATTTGTCAACGTACAAAGAATTTATTGTACTTAAAAATTATATCAACAAGATAACAAATACATTCTGTCAATCTGCAGCCAGCCCAGGGGGGTCGTGACCCCCGTGACCTTCCCCCTGGATCCGCCATTGGTTTTAACAATATTATAGATAAATAATTTTTGTGTTCTAAGCGGAAATTGTTGTTATTAAAGTAATAGGCCATATACCTAATTTAACTGATGTAGTGGCATAATAGATAATTTAACGTAATTCGTGGTTTTGGTTTTTCTCCAATTGAGTGGAGTTATATAGGGGTGAACTAGGGGTGAAATAAGGCTTAGGATAGTATCTATCGATTTTTAATTATATAAAACCTATTATAAGGTACATTTAATCATGCATACGAAGTTGCGGGCAAATGCTAGTTTAAAATAAGAAACTTTGTTCAGTTGGAACTTATCAATAAAGATAATTACTCAACCAAATAATAATACCCAATCCCCCATAGCACAATTAATCAATCATAAATGAAACCAACAAGGGCAATTACAAGACGTTTAATACTGTAGGATAATCTATACTTCTATATCTATACTAATATTATAAAGCTGCAGTTTGTTTGTTTTTTTGTTTGAACGCGCTAATCTCTGGAACTACTGGTCCGATTTGAATGATTCTTTCAGTGTTGGGTAGTCCATTTATCGAGGAAGGCTATATATCATCACGCTATGACCTATAGGAGGAAAGCAGTAATGATATTTCTAGCAAATACGAGGAAATTTTGTTCGTTTTTCGTGGTCCGATTGGTATTATAAACTGATAGAATTGAACATTTTGACCGCCATTTTAAAACGTGTATGCACCCGGCGGAGCCGGGCCCGACCGCTAGTATACTGATATACAGCATTGATACGACCGATGGGCGTTTCTTTAAACTGCATATACTAGGTACCGTTTTCAAGGTCTGTACTAAATATCAATTAAATAGGAGCAATAGTTTAGTTATAAATGTTTTTTTAAGTTTTTGTCCCATATGAACACGATGTAGCTTTTCTAACAGCTGATTACGTCCAACGTATGGTCATTCACCTTAAAACGATAGATCGTACTAAAATTTGCGCGTTGTTGCCGCTCTTACACAACTCATATAATAATAAGTACAACCATCGATATCAATGTTACACTAGATAAGACGTTCTTTGTAAAAAACGTGTCCCACCCAAGTGCGGTGCATGCACCGCACACGAATCAGTCTGCCGCGTGACGGCTACGCAGCAGCATGCCTCTTTGATTATATTTATAAGTAATTTATTTTGACTTTTCCCCGTCAAACCGATAGCGAAATTTTCTAAAATTACAATATAATTAAAGCATACAACTTAAGTGATAAAATATTGCAGTATAATGCCGATAATACAGATATTTTATTTATTATTCGATTAAATATTTGTATAGCTCATTACAAATACAAGGTGAGCTTCTTAATCGTATGTCTCATTCCCGCGCATAAAAATTGCCCGTCGAGTGAGAGAGACGAACTATATTAGATATAGATTATTCATGGGGCATTCATATCAGACGACCAAATAGGCATAAACTATTCGAATAGATTACAAATACAGATATGTAGGAAGAATGTAGGTAAAAATTGATATCAGTATTTTATTTTAATTTTATGTTGTTAATTAATAACACAAAATATGTGTTGTATATATGTTTTGAAACAGTGGACAGTTTTTAGGCCCTATTTATTTATATGAAATACCTAATGGACTACGTTGAAATTTCGAACCCACTGAATGTTATTAAAGACTAATATCACTAAAAATTGTTTTAGATTCTTGCGCGTCGTTACAAAAGAGGGAGATCTCTATAATATTTGTCTGTTGTTTCATTATCTTATTGTAAAACAGTGATAAACTTGTACACTTATAAGAGTTTTTAGTTTAATTTAGATAACGTTCATGAATTACTCACATAAATAAAAAAATATTACAAAATATATAATTGCTATGACGGCATTCATACTTAGGCAGTATCTTAGGAAAAGCTATTATTGATTTGAACTGTCTCTTCTGTCTAATAATCTTTGATCATAATTTGTAATATTCAAGTAAACGTACTAGATGTCGCTACTGAGCTTTATTGAAATATGGGACAAACAGTTTCTATGACGCGTCGCGTCTATCGGTAGAATATAAGTCAATGAGTACAACCAAATTACTTACAAAGTTGTCGATGCAAACAAGAAAGCAATAAATACACACACACCTACACTTTCATTACGAGAGAGACATAGCAAAACATCCCGCGCGTAAAATAAATAGAAATAGGTCAATGTGTGTGTGATCCGTACATAATTGAGTTCTAAAAAATAGTTTTTAGCTCCTGCGCTGCCGCGCCGCGCCGCTTTGATCTTGCCGATCTCGCGCTGACAATTATGATTTTGTGTTGTTATTGACACTACTCGTAAATAAGTTTGAGACATTTTTTATTTTTTATTGTGACAGGACGTGTCCTGTCGTTAGTCGTGTGTCGTAGTTACGTGTAACTTCGGATAATTATTATTTAGTGTTAATGTTTCTGTGTTATTGACTGTTGGCCAACAATGATTGGGGTCGATTAGGATCTGTACGAAGGCCACCACGATCCCCGGACCTAACCCCCTTGGATTTCTTTTTACGGGGCTACATCAAGGGGGAAGTTTATGCCTCAGATGTAAACACAAATTAAAGAACTAGAAATAGTGTTATTTAAGCATTTGAAAAACTAAAGTGCCTAGCCTCGGACACTGACTTAATTACAATTTAAACAATAATAATATTGTCCGTGGCTTTAGCTTGTACGTTCATATAAATGGAGGACATATTATCGAAAATTTAAAAATGTAGTGTAATTTTTAATGTATGTTGTGCGCCTACTTCTAAAGTACCTAACTACGCGCGGTGCGCACAGACTCGCTGCGACAATAAAACATAGTCGCAATTGCACTTTTTTGCTGCCCTTTTGAAAAGTATATCTACACCCGGGTGGAGCCGGGTCGGACCGCTAGTATAACAATAAATATTGTTGGTTGGCAGACCCGGAGGCGCAGAAGCCGTCGGACTGGGACGACGACATGGACGGCGAGTGGGAGGCGCCGCTCATCGACAACCCCGCGTGTGCCGCCGCACCCGGCTGCGGCGCCTGGGCCCCGCCCACCATCCCCAACCCCAACTACAAGGTCACTACCCACTACCACGCACACTACTCTACACTCTGTACCACACGCGCCCGCCCCGCCCACCATCCCCAACCCCAACTACAAGGTCACTACCCACTACCACGCACACTACTCTACACTCTGTACCACACGCGCCCGCCCCGCCCACCATCCCCAACCCCAACTACAAGGTCACTACCCACTACCACGCACACTACTCTACACTCTGTACCACACGCGCCCGCCCCGCCCACCATCCCCAACCCCAACTACAAGGTCACTACCCACTACCACGCACACTACTCTACACTCTGTACCACACGCGCCCGCCCCGCCCACCATCCCCAACCCCAACTACAAGGTCACTACCCACTACCACGCACACTACTCTACACTCTGTACCACACGCGCCCGCCCCGCCCACCATCCCCAACCCCAACTACAAGGTCACTACCCACTACCACGCACACTACTCTACACTCTGTACCACACGCGCCCGCCCCGCCCACCATCCCCAACCCCAACTACAAGGTCACTACCCACTACCACGCACACTACTCTACACTCTGTACCACACGCGCCCGCCCCGCCCACCATCCCCAACCCCAACTACAAGGTCACTACCCACTACCACGCACACTACTCCACACTCTGTACCACACGCGCCCGCCCCGCCCACCATCCCCAACCCCAACTACAAGGTCACTACCCACTACCACGCACACTACTCTACACTCTGTACCACACGCGCCCGCCCCGCCCACCATCCCCAACCCCAACTACAAGGTCACTACCCACTACCACGCACACTACTCTACACTCTGTACCACACGCGCCCGCCCCGCCCACCATCCCCAACCCCAACTACAAGGTCACTACCCACTACCACGCACACTACTCTACACTCTGTACCACACGCGCCCGCCCCGCCCACCATCCCCAACCCCAACTACAAGGTCACTACCCACTACCACGCACACTACTCTACACTCTGTACCACACGCGCCCGCCCCGCCCACCATCCCCAACCCCAACTACAAGGTCACTACCCACTACCACGCACACTACTCTACACTCTGTACCACACGCGCCCGCCCCGCCCACCATCCCCAACCCCAACTACAAGGTCACTACCCACTACCACGCACACTACTCTACACTCTGTACCACACGCGCCCGCCCCGCCCACCATCCCCAACCCCAACTACAAGGTCACTACCCACTACCACGCACACTACTCTACACTCTGTACCACACGCGCCCGCCCCGCCCACCATCCCCAACCCCAACTACAAGGTCACTACCCACTACCACGCACACTACTCCACACTCTGTACCACACGCGCCCGCCCCGCCCACCATCCCCAACCCCAACTACAAGGTCACTACCCACTACCACGCACACTACTCCACACTCTGTACCACACGCGCCCGCCCCGCCCACCATCCCCAACCCCAACTACAAGGTCACTACCCACTACCACGCACACTACTCTACACTCTGTACCACACGCGCCCGCCCCGCCCACCATCCCCAACCCCAACTACAAGGTCACTACCCACTACCACGCACACTACTCCACACTCTGTACCACACGCGCCCGCCCCGCCCACCATCCCCAACCCCAACTACAAGGTCACTACCCACTACCACGCACACTACTCTACACTCTGTACCACACGCGCCCGCCCCGCCCACCATCCCCAACCCCAACTACAAGGTCACTACCCACTACCACGCACACTACTCTACACTCTGTACCACACGCGCCCGCCCCGCCCACCATCCCCAACCCCAACTACAAGGTCACTACCCACTACCACGCACACTACTCTACACTCTGTACCACACGCGCCCGCCCCGCCCACCATCCCCAACCCCAACTACAAGGTCACTACCCACTACCACGCACACTACTCTACACTCTGTACCACACGCGCCCGCCCCGCCCACCATCCCCAACCCCAACTACAAGGTCACTACCCACTACCACGCACACTACTCTACACTCTGTACCACACGCGCCCGCCCCGCCCACCATCCCCAACCCCAACTACAAGGTCACTACCCACTACCACGCACACTACTCTACACTCTGTACCACACGCGCCCGCCCCGCCCACCATCCCCAACCCCAACTACAAGGTCACTACCCACTACCACGCACACTACTCCACACTCTGTACCACACGCGCCCGCCCCGCCCACCATCCCCAACCCCAACTACAAGGTCACTACCCACTACCACGCACACTACTCCACACTCTGTACCACACGCGCCCGCCCCGCCCACCATCCCCAACCCCAACTACAAGGTCACTACCCACTACCACGCACACTACTCCACACTCTGTACCACACGCGCCCGCCCCGCCCACCATCCCCAACCCCAACTACAAGGTCACTACCCACTACCACGCACACTACTCTACACTCTGTACCACACGCGCCCGCCCCGCCCACCATCCCCAACCCCAACTACAAGGTCACTACCCACTACCACGCACACTACTCCACACTCTGTACCACACGCGCCCGCCCCGCCCACCATCCCCAACCCCAACTACAAGGTCACTACCCACTACCACGCACACTACTCTACACTCTGTACCACACGCGCCCGCCCCGCCCACCATCCCCAACCCCAACTACAAGGTCACTACCCACTACCACGCACACTACTCTACACTCTGTACCACACGCGCCCGCCCCGCCCACCATCCCCAACCCCAACTACAAGGTCACTACCCACTACCACGCACACTACTCTACACTCTGTACCACACGCGCCCGCCCCGCCCACCATCCCCAACCCCAACTACAAGGTCACTACCCACTACCACGCACACTACTCTACACTCTGTACCACACGCGCCCGCCCCGCCCACCATCCCCAACCCCAACTACAAGGTCACTACCCACTACCACGCACACTACTCTACACTCTGTACCACACGCGCCCGCCCCGCCCACCATCCCCAACCCCAACTACAAGGTCACTACCCACTACCACGCACACTACTCTACACTCTGTACCACACGCGCCCGCCCCGCCCACCATCCCCAACCCCAACTACAAGGTCACTACCCACTACCACGCACACTACTCCACACTCTGTACCACACGCGCCCGCCCCGCCCACCATCCCCAACCCCAACTACAAGGTCACTACCCACTACCACGCACACTACTCCACACTCTGTACCACACGCGCCCGCCCCGCCCACCATCCCCAACCCCAACTACAAGGTCACTACCCACTACCACGCACACTACTCTACACTCTGTACCACACGCGCCCGCCCCGCCCACCATCCCCAACCCCAACTACAAGGTCACTACCCACTACCACGCACACTACTCTACACTCTGTACCACACGCGCCCGCCCCGCCCACCATCCCCAACCCCAACTACAAGGTCACTACCCACTACCACGCACACTACTCTACACTCTGTACCACACGCGCCCGCCCCGCCCACCATCCCCAACCCCAACTACAAGGTAACTACCCACTACCACGCACACTACTCCACACTCTGTACCACACGCGCCCGCCCCGCCCACCATCCCCAACCCCAACTACAAGGTCACTACCCACTACCACGCACACTACTCCACACTCTGTACCACACGCGCCCGCCCCGCCCACCATCCCCAACCCCAACTACAAGGTCACTACCCACTACCACGCACACTACTCCACACTCTGTACCACACGCGCCCGCCCCGCCCACCATCCCCAACCCCAACTACAAGGTCACTACCCACTACCACGCACACTACTCCACACTCTGTACCACAGGTAGAGATGGCTGTCGGGGTATGAAGCGAGGCGTGGGGGAGGACCCGCCCCGCTCCCCCGCCCGCGCCTAGTAGTGCTGCACGAGTCCGCATCGACATCGCATTTATCGATTTCGATCACGCTTACATTGTTCTTTTTGTATTAAACTGACTGTAGTAGCTTTTAAAGCTTAACAAAACACGATAATGTATTCTCATTTTTACGGTTCTATTACGTTTATACAGTCTCCCCATTATAGATTCTCTCATAAATATTCTATGTGCAATCAGATCAGTTGTAATTTGTAGATAAAGTATTTTCTCATATTGCATATTATGGTAGACATGACTTCATTATTTTTATTCTTATGGCAATGCGTTACAATAAAATATTGGTATATACTACTTGGAACGTGATAATACGTCACTAGAATTGCCTTGTCGACCTGTCGCATACATTATATTTAAGGGTATTTTTAAAACGCGATTGGACAGCTGCTGTCTAGACGACAAATAAGAAATAAAAAAATAACCTCATGTGTTAAAATCTATATACCCTCGTACTAAAATTACGACTCATAAATAATTTGGTTGATACGAAACAAGTAATGATAATGTCGCGTGCACATTGCAGGGTATCTGGCGCGCGCCGCTCATCCCCAACCCCAACTACAAGGGCAAGTGGTCGCCGCGCCGCATCCCCAACCCCGACTACTTCAAGGACGAACACCCCTACAAGATGACGCCTATCGTGAGTATTCTGACCACCACGATAATAACTAATGCATTTGATACATAGTGGAAATTCCGCCATTGATAGTGATACAGGCAATAGGGAATATGCACAAGACTCCAAAATCATATATATATTTTTTTCTTTATTTATATAGAAATATACCTTAAAGATATTTTTTTTAATTCATCAACTCTAAATCGGTAAAATAAATACCTACTTTAAAATGACATTTCAAATTACCCGCGCATTTTTTTTGAAATGCGCGGTGCTATTGCTTAAAAAGGAAAGTGACGACAATTGTCACGATCTCATGAAGTTTTAGCTTGTTGAGTGTATTGTTTTACATTTGTTCATGAGTTATTTTGTGATTTTTGTATATTATTTAAAAAATAATTATTTTGTCACGAAATACAGTTCTGTAGCAATGAATGAAAGAAATTTAATCAAAATACTACGTTTTTTATATCGATTACGCTGACGTCACAGCGAGTTCGCGCCAAAATGGCGTTTAAATGCTTCGAAACACAATCACCACACTAACAAGGACCAAGTCTCCAGACCCGGCTTCCTCAAACAGGTCACATTTCAGGTCATTTTCACAGGTTCATCATTGGAAGGAGGCCTATGTTAAGAAGTGGACTTCCTTTGGCTGATGGATGGATGGATGATATTAATCTATAATAATTGTTGCTACCCCACAGCACGCGGTGGGATTCGAGTTGTGGTCGATGTCCCCGCAGCTGTTGTTCGACAACGTCATCATCACGGACGACGAGGCGGCCGCGCGTGAGTGGGCCGCGCAGACATTCGCGCTCAAGCAGGCCAAGATCTATCGAGACTCCGTGAGTACCAACAATATATACATATAATCATAACTATTTCATTAAATCACAAAATTATGACAAAAAAAAAAGATGGAACCTTCGATCAAATATACACTAGATTATACGTAACGGCAAAAGAAACGGCAAGAGAAATAATAGCACTAATAAGCGTGTGCTTATTTGATTTTACTATAGTCGAAGGATTTAAGAATTAGAGTTAGAAATAAATTATTGTCCACTTCCCTCCGTGCAAAGGGTGACAAACAATGAACTAGTTGAGTAAATAGTTGTTTGTGTGTAGAAGACGTTGTGGGGCAAGATGTTGCGCGCGATGGGCTACAAGCCGGGCTACTGGCTCGCCTACGCCACGTACGTCGCCGTGCCCGTCGCCGCATACGTGTACTGTCTCCTGCGCAGGGCACGAGAGGTCCAACACACATACTAGCACTCAGGCTAGACTTTATGCACTGTTGCAGGGTTAATTGCTAATGAGCCAGAAATATAAGCAATATGGGGTGTTGTATAGCTAATTTGAAAAGCATTGTTGGTTTCTCGTGGAGGTAGGAATTGTTTATCAGACTCTAGCGTGGTGTATCACTAGTCTTATGCCAGTGTTTTTATTTATGCTAATTTTACAGAGCGATGTTCAGTTACACAAGCACAAAAATTCATGCACTGGACGGGATAGGCAGTTATACCAATTTTGCGAGCTAATTTCCATAATAATTTAATTAAATTCAATAATCATGTACTTAACAATCTTCAATCACTTTTCCTTCTGCAAGCCACCAAAATATCTACAATCTTCAATTTAATATCTATCCTCAGCCATGCACAGTCATAATGTTCCCTCCCTCATTTTAGACCCTAAGCTAAGATACAGTAAGCTAGCTATGAGTAGTGTTGAGTAGTAGCGCTATGTCCAGGACTCGCTGGTGGAGCGAGGGTTGAAGTACGCTGGTGAGAACCCCTGGGTGTATGCGGTGGTCATTATCGGATCGTTCCTATTCGTCGGCGTCGTCGCATACATGTGCTGCGGTCCTAGAGGGGTGAGTGTTTTATATTTACATTCAGTATACATAGACAGGAAGTAGTAAGTAGCCTCAATATTCTCGGGCCTCAACCGAGAGGTAGACCAAAGAAGCGTTGGCTCGATGTCGTCAAGGAAGATATGAGGGTCAATGGCCTTACTATTGAGGATGACGAAGATCGGGCGAAATGGAGAAGCATTTGCCGGAAGGCGGACCCTAGCACCGGCTGGGATAACGCCAGGTAGAAGAAGAAGAAGATACATACATAGGAAGTAAAGATCTTCACGTTGAGTATTAAGTTTATGTTGTATTTTATGGTATTTAATTATTATACTAAGGTTAAATTTATTCGTTTATTTCTTCGAACCCAAAAAGTAAATAGTCAATCTAAAACTAATAACATAAAATTGTAGTAATAAAAATGACGTTATTGTAATAATGCAAGTTATAATGCGAGATAATGTATTTACAATTTAGTCGTGAATTTTAACACCGCGTCGCACTCAATACTGCTGTTATGAAGAAAGAAGTCGCTGCTTCTATGCACACCCACATAGATTTATTTTAACATGTACTCCATAAATTTGACAGCCTCCGTGGTGCAGTTGGTTAGATGCCGCCTTTGAAACGAGAAGCAGCGGGTTCGATCCCCGCACCGAGATAAATGTTTGTGCAGCCACAAATATTTTTTTCGAGTCTGGGTGAAAAGTCTCTCGTAGTTCCTGATACCCACGACACAAAACTCGATCTTAGTGTGGGGTCAGGACTATGTGTGTGACTGTTGGGTGTTATTTATTTATTTAATTTCGAAGTATGAATGACTATTATAACTAAGTATTTACTCACACCTCCAAGGATCTTCCTTCCAAGAGATCCTTGAAGCCTATGTTCAGTGGACTTTCTGTGGTTGTGATGATGATGATTTGTTCACACTGCATATCTATATAACAGGACTCAGAAGCGGATATAAAGAAGACTGACGCCTTGGTGGAGGACGACCCTCACCAGTCGGAGGGCGAGGGCGAGGGCGAGGCGGAGGGAGAGGAGCCGCTGGACAAGCCCAGCAAGGCCGACCTGGAGGGACCCGACTCCGAACCTGAGACCTCCAGCACCACTACTGAGGTACACACTTCTTGTATACATCTATTATACTACCATTTGATAAGGTGCACTTCTACATATCTACTGATATTAGATATATTTATTAGAGTAGCATTTAGTTTGATAAGACTGCAGGAAGTTTTTGGGTGGTAACCGGTATGTGTCTCATAAATGAGAGGCCGCCTGGGTAGGTACCACCGCAATGTCTCTTTCGCCCGCCAAACAGCAGTGTCAAATGCACCATTTGACTTTCGGTTTGAAGGACATTGTAGCCAGAGTAACTAATGGACGGACAAATTGAGACTTAGCATCTTAAGTCTCGGGATGGCGAGCGCAGTGGAATGCCAAGTATTGCTTTGTTAATTCATGGTGTTGTTTGGTTTTTCTACTTTCCATGAGCGGTCGTAAATAATCAGCCAAATGGTATACAAGTGTCGCCATTCATTGCAATAAAAAAAGAATATTTATAGTATTTGCGTAAATAACAACAATACTATGATAACGTTGATACGGTATACGTTAACTTTTGTCAACTATTTGATTAAACCAATAGATTTTTTTCATTATAGCCTTTATATCTGTAACATGCATATCTATGTAGCTTTATCTGTATTTGTATCTGAATAGAGATATGCAGCTTTATAATCTTATAAAAATGTTGTATCTATTTTATGTAAATTCCATATAAGTAAGGAAAAGTATACATTGCAATTTTGTAACAAAAATGATAAATAAAATCTTTTAAAGAAATATATGTTTCGGATATAAATAATATGAACTATTCCCGCAGGACACCCCGGCAGAGGGCGCGGCGGGCGGCGCGGGCGACGGCCACCGGAAACGGAAGCCGCGCAAGGAGTAAACTATTCACAACTACCCACTCACGCTTTTGGTAAACTCACTACATACAACTATATCCTACTTTAGGACCAAAGCATTTCTAATATTTTGCCTCTCATTGTATGTAAGAGTTTAAATTGTTATAAATACATTTAGTATGAAATTCGAGTTGACTGTATGAGTTAAAACTTAAACACCGTTTTTGAATTTTTGTGACACCAATGATGAAATTTCAAGAATGTTGCCAAATGTTATATCAACTAAAAACAGTAAATCATATGGTGCAAAAATGTGCAACTTAATATTATTTAGAGACATCTGACGTTTATTAAATGAGTTTATAAGCAATGTCCATGATTATTTCAACTTGGCAACATTCACGAAATCGTCTTTTAAGCTTTGGTCCTTTTATAAGACTTGTTTTGTTCGATATGTATTAACTAGTAGTGTTAATAACCAAGCTATTGGTTTTACCCGCATACATACTATATGTCATAAAGCAATATGTAAGTATCATATAGATATAATACATACAGAATTTATCATCGATAAATTCTGTATGTAACTGATCGACTGGTATTAAAATAGATAGGGGTCATTGGAAACATACATTTTATTAATAATTACAATAGTAATATGTATTGGCCGGCATAATTGTTTCGCTCGATAAAAAATAGTTATTTTACACCGATGTACACTCAGTCTTATTGTAGGTACTTGACATTAAAATATTGTAATATAACGATAATTCAATCTCTTTGTCCTAATTCTGGACATACAAGAATAATGATAAATGCTTCCAATTACTCCTATTTACTTATATCCTGGTTACCCGTAATAGATAATAAACAGGAAGCTTGTCGCGTACAGTTGTAAATGTATGTATAAATGAATGTATTTCGGTGGAGTGGTCTCGGCCAGGTTTATAAGAAGTATTTAATTTCCACCGGGCTGTTACGGGACTGTCTAGTGGACCTATTCAAATTATTATTATTTAATAATTCTATTTTATATAGGGATTGTTCTTTTTTCTGGTGTCTTACAATAAATATAAAAAAAAACATACTGCTGTCAATCATATCATTACCTAGAATCCTCTGGTTTATGTCGTTTTTCAAAAAAATTCTGTCACTTTTTAAACAATCCTTGTATACTTAAATACGAAATTGAGTAGTCACAAAACACGCCCATTTAGGCGATTATAGATTACCCCGCTATATTTTAAATTATTTTATATACATATACCACTGATTAAATTTGAAATAATTTTATTTGAATTTGTTTGAATAGGGCCACCGAGATGAGTCTTCAGTGTATATGTAAGCGGCTTTAGATAATGTTCGTGGAGCTGTGTTGTGTACTGAACGCGTGCGTGTTAGATAGAATATATTGTGTATGTACTATGTTGTGTACTTCCTGCCTCTTGCCGTGGGGTAGACTGAAGCATTATAAAAAAGAATCTTTCAGGTCATTACATTACCTCCAATTGGAAGACAGGTCTTAATAGTTAAAAGAGGATTAGAACCCCATCCGACATGCTGATTACTGTGAGTGGACTTCACATGTCTATAATATACTTGTGGTTGACATACAAAGAAAAAAACAACTTGACCCATAATAATAGGAAAATGATAATAATACAAATATGAAAAGTTGGGATTGTTAGTTAATATGAAAAACATTTTGAAGTCGTTTGTTTCAGGAAGTGGACAAATAAGTATGTTTAGAATAGTTATTATTGTAACTAATATTATCTGACAATATAATCTGAATCTGATAATATTATCTGACAAAGTTGAAGTTGATGAATGTTTGTCGAAAATTTATCGTTCGGTTTTGATATCGCATATCTTGATTTTTTGTTGTACCAACGTCTAAAACATAAATCCTAAGATTCTAAGTATCGATAACTAATCCAAATTCTTCTCAATTTAGATAAAAATATAGTGCTTCAGTCTTCTTCACGCGTTATCTCTTATTTAGCAAAGTCCCATCTCGATTTGTTAACTTTATGTTTCCGTCTTGTTTCTAATATTTATGGATAGTTGAGGATATTCCGCGCCTGTAGTTCGCAAGGGTAACATTGTACAAGAGCAATACTGGCGTGTTTTATATTAAATATGCCATTAGTCATATCGATTTCTGTTCTACCAAAGATACTAACAGATTTTTACATTTATTCCTTGGCGGTGCACGTCCATATTATGTTTAATTGTATTTTGACTGGGTACAAACTTAACAACTTTGTCCTTTTGGGGTATTTGTATCCTTTGATAGTTTTTTAGAACATGCTAGAATGTTCATATGTACCATGGGAGCGACCTGTCATAGGAACCCACGCAAGTATATTATATTTCAGATTAAGCGGGGAAAATACAAGTCTCCACTATTGGATACCATCTATATTATACTGCAAAAAACAGCGGGTAAAAAACGTTTAAAATGACGTTAGAACTCGTAAAGTGGTGCGAACAGCGCTCCAGTGTATCTCTAGTGGAGCATGACGATTTTTAAAATGATTGTATTGTGTCATAAAGTTAAGAAAATCACCATAAACATAAAATTTTGCATTTTTGTTTCTATTTAAGTTTGAAAAATCTTATAGATGAAGCGATTTTCACTGCCATGTTGCTGATACTTCAAATGTACTGAAGGGCTTAGATTTTACATCAATGCGTACCTCATATAAATGCAAGATAACAGAATTATACAAGAACACAATAAACATAGTATGTATCGTGCATCGCCTTGTATTTCGCTTTTACTATTGGACCAATGCGGTGAACAAACGGACCGGGTGACGGTATTATTTACTTAGAAGCGAATATGTTAAGGAGTTTCTTAACGTCTCAAATATTTACATTGAGTCATACACAACTGTCCCTGCATTTGTGTGCAGAACAAAATATTTTCTTAATTAACGAAAAGTTACAAAAATGACCAATGACCATTGATCAATGCTCAGATGACCAATTTTCTATACGCTATACGAATATGTTTTAGCATAAATTGTGCAAGAACTTCATTGGTTATATTTAACATGATACATAATGATCGCAATTTGACGTCTAACAGATATAATTACATAAATACATATTATTATTTACCCCCATACAATGTTATACCACAGATTACAGAAATATACTGTAAATTGTAACATAAAGAAAATAATTAAGTGGAATAAATGTGGGGACAGTAGCGCTAATTTATTTATTATGACCTATATATGATTTTATATTGTACTGATGTCGTTGGATGAAGATCGCGCTCTCCTAAGAATGAACATATAAGATGTATAAGGAAATGAAGATATACATTGCGGTTTAAAAAATTTTAAATTAATAAATTGATGGTTGTTTGGTATAATTTTGTCCTTCAAACATTCTCACTGGTACAATTGGCCGGTTATTTTTTCATCAGGAACTTGATGTTTTGTTTGTTTACATGTTTATTAAATACCTTGGTAAGCTAATAAATATATCAGTATTATGTAATTAAATATTTCAATATGTTGAATTATTGTATACTTATAAACGCAGTGGTTTGTTTAATGTCTGCAATATCTAAAGCGCTGGGAACAATTTGAATGCTATCACGATCGACTGATACATTTTGTGTTATCCAAGATTTATCATTTACTGAATACGGTTTTGAATGAAAGGTAACATACCAGGACTGAATGAAATAGTCTCATTTGTTAGTTAACGTTTCGAAATTAATTAATGGTTATTTCAAAGCCAATCGCAATTATACTAAAAATACCACTACCAAGGCGTGAAAAACGTTAGCTCTAATTGAAAATTCCAACATAATTCTAACTTTACTGGAATTCAAAGAGATGTGTAAATGTGATACGATTCTCGCTTTGTTGCTACACGTAACGACAAAAACAAATGCACCATTACTATACAAACGCATCTCGATGCAAACTCCCATCATTGTTGCACGTTTCCCATTTAATTAACACTATTAGCCACAATGACAGCCTCACACCAATTCAATGTGCTATTGTTGCTAAAATCTATATTGCACCTCAGTCCGTGATGCAGGCTGTGTAATGGGAGGGCGCGGGTTCGAATCCCGTACCAATATTTGTGCGATCCATACCTACGACACTTGTAACTTTGTTTGGGAGTAGAACTGTGTATGCGACTATTGGCTGTATATATTATTTATTTATGAATTAGCCTGTCTAGGTGGCGCAGTTGTACTGCGATCTGATTATATCGCTGAGGTCTCTGTTTCGAATCCCGGGTCACGTGAAATGGTATTGGATTTTTCTATTCGTTATCAGCCATGAGTCCGAAATTTATGCCTAACATTGTGGGACGAAACACAAAGGCGAAATATGGGTGCCCTAACACGTCATGAAAAACCCAAAGGCGAAAAATGGGTGTCCTGGAACACCTCTGCCTACCCTTCTGGGACAAGTTTATGTACTCGTATGTATGTACGTTAGTCCTTAAACTGCTTAACACAAAACTATTATCAACTACAATAATAATGACTAATTAATAATTAATTGCTATTACAATTGAGTAGATGGTCTAGTGCCTTTTTATTACATCTACTCGTATGAATTACGATCATTGTCATAATATCTTCCTTGATTGTGAAATCTAAACGTTTAAGTCGGTCTTGGACATATTAACCTATTACTACTAAAAGCAAATAATCCTCTTTAGATTTCTTTCGTCCTACAAGTCGTTTTTTGACTATTTTTGTCATCCTAAATTTAAGATTGGGCTCTCGTATTTTCTTAATATGACGTATGTCATAATTTGGGCGACTTCAATGGTTCCACCCCAGTATATAACTAACGAATGTAAAGCCTCAAAATATAGTTGTTCTCGGTAGCTGATTCGTGAATATTGTAAACATTTAACAAATACTCGTTAATTGTATTTTGATGCAGCTATACTTTTCAATCTATGTAGTGTATACTTAATTTAGTTTCGGTTTGGGAAGCGCGATCTGCCCACGACTAAGCGTTTGTCAAAGCATTTTATTTTCGTCCGTAAGACTATGTGTGATAGGTAAATGTTAATGATTATTATTTATATGGATAATAAACTGAACTATTTGTAATTTGTGTTTTTTAATTACCCAACCTGTATTCCATTCTCAACGTAACATTTATGTATCAGCCCATACAGGGTATATCAAGACTGCTACCGAAAACGAAGCCGGGTGGTAGTTTTAGTGACTACAAACACAACTCAACTAAAATTTTCACAAGGAATGAAAGGATTTTTTTATGATTTTGTGGCGGACAACAAACACTGGCAACCAACCAACCTGAACTTCATGCCAGCGATTTACTCTATGGTGTTCGAGAGTGTTCGGCGTTCTCTGTCAATTGAAAACATATATAAGGATTGTCATGCAAGAAAAACGCCATTCTATTCTTTCGACTCAATTCTGAACTTATTGTACATAATATAATATTTTTACTAATTTGCTAAAATTATTTCTTTTAATACAAAAGTACCTTCCTGCCTATACCCACAATTTGGTGACCCCGACGTGATATGAACGAGCCGACGTGATCATCGAACCGCCGCCGCCGCCACCTCCACCACCAGCTCATCAACAAAATCAACGCTGCATCTACATCAAGGATTTCACTATGGCCAAGTCATTAGACCTTCACAACAGGCCGTCGATGGGCATCAGGTACGCGAATGTGGAGCTTCAATACTCGGACTCGACGATGTTGCACGCGCAGATGCCGTTGCATTACCGGCCCGTGCTACCCTCGCACACGCTGTTTAACAACGCCTTCAGCAAGTTGCTCAGCTACAGCGCGACTGGCAATACATAGATTTCTTTGGCCAGGGATTCGCAGAGACCGTAGAGAGTGGGCTAGACTACGCTTGGAATACCAGAAAACGTTTCTCGTCATTCCATTTCTTCGCTGACTTTGTTCCCTTCCGCTTTCTTCAAGGTTTGCTCATAACCTTGACATCTTGGGACCGCTACCTATATCTGCTGATCAGATACTGCTTCACTGCCGGATTTGGTGTGCGCCATATGCGTACTTTCGCTTCTCACCCGGCAGCCAACGGTCTCGTCACCGCCGACTCAAGGCGGCTATCTAGTGCCATGCTCCTGCCTCTCAGTGGACTCAAACGCTTCCACTGATTCTTCTTCGCATGTGCCACGCTCGGAAGGAAGATATTCTGTCTAGTCCTGCTAAACTTGTGTACGGCGAACTTCTTCGTCTACCCGGTCAGTTCCTGAGCCCGAAGGAGGACTACTCGAATGCTGACGTCACCTAGTACGCGACGCGACCGCGCGTACCTGGCGAAGCATATATGGTCAAAGAAGCTCAAGTTGCAGTTCAGCCAACTTCGAAAGACATCAAGCAGACTTCCAGCGGCAGAAGAGTCCTTCTGCCAGATTTCTATCGACCGTAGTCACGGTCTGGCCAGGGGGGAACATGTGGCGGACAACAAACACTGGCAACCAACCAACCTGAACTTCATGCCAGCGATTTACTCTATGGTGTTCGAGAGTGTTCGGCGTTCTCTGTCAATTGAAAACATATATAAGGATTGTCATGCAAGAAAAACGCCATTCTATTCTTTCGACTCAATTCTGAACTTATTGTACATAATATAATATTTTTACTAATTTGCTAAAATTATTTCTTTTAATACAAAAGTACCTTCCTGCCTATACCCACAATTTTTTAAATATCGTAATTTTTGGGTGATAAATCCATAGTTTTTACAAAAATAATTTTTTAAACTCTTTTATACGTTAGAGTCCTTATCAATAAAAGAGTATACACTATTATTTTAGGAAAAAAATAATATACCATCCAAATATGACCATAGGAAAAAAATACAAAAAAATCGTCGTTTTTACAAAAAAATTTTTTTGCAACATTTTCTATTGCAATGAATCTGAAGTCACTAAAACTACCACCCGGCTTCGTTTTCGGTAGCAGTCTTGAGATACCCTGTATATGTACGTCCCACTGCAGGGCACTGACCTCCTCTACAATCGAGAGTCATATAGTCCATCATCGTAAAATGTATACACTATGTAAATAACATTTTTATTAAGATAAAATATTTCTGTGGTCACCCCCTCAAGTTAAAATAAAAGTGGGTTTAGCTATTTCGAAAACAAGCCCTTAGATAGGGTAATAAGAAATTAATGTCCATGAGATCTGATATCTTTTAAGTAATTATGATCCAGCATGTGAACTTCATTTGAAATGACTAGGTATAAAAAACGAGTAGGTTTCAAGTAAGGAATTGTAATAGATTTAGTGAACTCTGAAATATACTTAAAATTTGTGCCCGATGTGGCGATAGTGTCGCCACCTTTCACCTAGTTGGACGGAACATACAAAACGGAATTTGGGTGTCCTGGTAATACCTCTGCCTACCATTCTGGGAATATGGTGTGAATTTATATATGTATGAAAAATACTAGCCGTATTTCGGTTATCGCAACGTAACTACTTAACATTGATACGAAGTTAATTTGTTGTGAAATATGAATACAAATTAAACTTGAGCATATATAAATACTTCTTAAGTACATGTTACAAATTTAACTACATTGCTATTTGATTTTTCCAGACGAAACGTTGTTGACATACATAGTAGTAATAAGGACAAGCAGACATTGTTAAAAGTGGGACAAAAATATTAGCCGATATGGTTATCGGAAACACGGACTTCAAAAGTACATAAAAAGTATAAGCACATTTACGTAAAAAAAAAAACGTACAATGTATGAATTGTAAGGCTGAGTATGGACATGCCCATAGATGTAGGATAGAAGAAGATAGAAGAGATAGACACGACTGTAATGATCTACACTGTTCAAAATAATTGTAACACGCTGTATCTTGGAGGAAGTTGGTATTCAAGAAAATATAAAAAAACACAATTGCTAGTGGTAAAGGTAAAAAGCTTGGCTCTACATGAAATCGTCTTATCAACATTTTCCATGAAAAGATGACAGACTGCCTCGGTGGCGTGGTTGTACTACGGTACGGTCACAATCCTGAGGTCTCGGGTTCGAATCCCGAGTTGGGCAAAGTAATATTGGATTTTTCTATCCATTAAAAATATTCAAATGGTGTAAAAACTGGGAACAAAAAGGTATTGGAAAGTAGCCACCGTATATTGACTGCTCCAACCATGTAGAATGGACGCGTATTCCGTGATTATCAAGAAAAAATAAAACTCTCATTTCGCGCCATTTCATTAGAAAATTAGTTACTTATTGGACCCTGAAAATGTTTGGACATTGTCTATTGAACAGTGAACATAGTTGTTTAAAGCTTTTAAATTTTACTGGTGGTAGGTCTCTCATATGTGAGAGGTCATCTGGGTGGGTACCACCGTAGTGTCTATTTCTCCCGTCAAACAGCAGTGTAAACGCACTGTTGTGTTTCGGGTTGAAGGGCATTGTAGCCAGAGTAACTACCGGACATATCGAGACTTAACATCTTATGTCTCAGGATGGCGAGCGCAGTGGAATGCCAAGCATTGCTTTGTAATTCAAGGTGTTGTTTGGTTTTGCTACTGTTCATGAGCGGTCGTATCGCTTGCCATCAGGCGAACGGCATGCTCGTCTCGCCATTCATAGCAATAAAAAAAATTACATCAAAAACGTGGATAAAAATGGTGGTGACGGGACACGGTTTGTCTGCCCTCTTATTGGCTGTTATTTGACAGAATGTCCACACATGCATGAATTTAATTCCAATTGAATTCCACTCAAACTTGTTTTAAAAAGATAAAAGCCGAGTATAATTTCCGTTATCAAAAGAATTTGTTGGTAAATACCTAATTAGTTCAATTTTCGCGATGTTGAAGCGCTACCAACATTACGAACAAGAAAATATCTACGTTTTTGAAGATGCAAAAGCCGACCTAATGAACTACAACAAGGCTCATTTTTTTTTTGTAACGATAGGAAAACTGATGAGGGTACCCCTGCCGATAGCTCGGGGGAGGACAGAAGACTCTACTTCTTCTTCTCTTCTCAGCCCCAGGAAGTCTACTGCTGAACATATGCCTCTACTACTTGAAAAATGTAAAATGATCATGTGTACCTACAGATTTTTAATCATTGGCAAAAATATTGATAGAGTATATCTCGAACAGCCTTATATTCCCATTTGAATCATAAATTATAGCCACTGGTAAAAGCTTAGATTCTGACCTAGCACGTTATCTGTCACATTACATAATGTAATACTCAGTAACGGCTGTTTTACTTTGTTACCTAGAAATGAATAGAAATAAAACACGGAGTATAAACAAATGATGTCACAGAACGTGATAAACAAAAGTTCACACCTACACATTGTCCGCGCAAATTATCAGAGTCCTCAGTCCAGTGATACGGTGGTTCAGTCGGGTGTGAGAAGCGAGTGGGAATGCTGTGGATAGTGTTGTGCGCGACGCTTTGCGCTGTGGCCGCGTCAGCCGCCCGCCCGCACATAATACTTTTCCTAGCTGACGACTTGGTAAGTTCTAAGTTTGCAACTGCCTTTTATAATAACAAATAAAAAAATATCATAGACAATTATTTAAAAAAGAATCATTTTATTATTCTTAACTTGAATTTAATTTTAAATATTTAAATAAAGAACTACTTATTTCAATGCAATCTTTTTAAACTAGTATACATTGAAATAAGAGTATGAGCTGTAGTTATCATAAAAATATATATTATGCCTAATTTATTTACTAATTTTCTAATTTATTTCAACATTTTAACTTGTTTTAACTTAAAAGTAATTTTATGCACGTACTCGTAATACAATACTGATGTAATTATACTTACATTGTTACTTTACCTACATTGATAAGTGATAACAAGCACTTAATTGTGTCCAGAGTTTCCTATCGACTTTACCGAGTAGGTAATGTCTGCAACATATTTTACTCCGATCAATTTGTAATTTTCTTGCATTTGCTATTGAGATGGTAAATAGTAGGTAATACAACCCGTAAACTGCCATAAAAATAATTGGATTGCTCATTGCTAAACTTAAACGATTTAGTTTCAAACATCAAGCACGTATTAACGATCATCGGTTTTCTAAACCAATTTACGTGCTGAAGCGATTTATGAAATCTTTAGTTTGTGAGCTTTTATTGGACACAATTTAATCATTGCAAATAGGTACCGTAATAATAGACCAACTAAAGCTTTGGCAATTCCTAAAACCAAATTTTTTAATTGAAACCTTGGGACTACAAATAAATAATAAATTAAATAACACCCAACAGTCACATACATAGTCTTGATCACACAAGTCATAAGTCTATCTGTAATCACACTGCAGTGATGCTGCAGTGTACTCGCCTCATCTACAATTTTACTTTTTAGTCTGTGTCTACAATCGAGAGTACGATTGAGAAGGCTTAGGCCATAACAAAGAATTCACCACTTGGGCTATCCAGTCCACCACAATGGCCTAGTGCGGGTTGGCTACCCCATAAATCTATAGCGACAAATATCGACTTGTTCAAGAATAATGTATACCAGTGTTTTTGTGTGATTTCGCTAGGGTTGGAACGATGTGGGTTTCCACGGAAGCGACGACATCTCGACGCCGAATATCGACGCTCTGGCGTACTCGGGTCTGTTACTACACAACTACTACGTCACACCGATATGCACGCCCTCGCGAGCCGCGCTCATGACCGGCAAATATCCCATACACAACGGTAAGGAAACAAAGATTGCTGCAGTCTGTCATACTGGTGGTAGTTATCTCATATAAATAAATAAATACACCCAACAGTTACATACATAGTCCTGAACCCACACTAAGATCGAGTCTTGTGTCGCGTGTATCAGCAACTACGAGAGACTTTTCGCTCTCACAAACACCCAGATCTGAAACAAATGTGGTTCACACAAATATTTGTTTCGGTGCGGGAATCGAACCCGCAGCCTCTCGTTTCACAGCCGGTGTCTAACCAACTGCGCCACGGAGGCTATCAGTATGTGGGAGGCCGCCTGGTTGAGTACCACCGCGATGTCTGATTCTCCCGCCAAACAAACTGTTGTTTGAGTGAAGGGTGTGTTTCGGTTTGAAGGACATTGTACCCAGAGTAATTACTGGATATATTAAAATTTAATATCTCATGTCTCAGGAATGTAATTCAAACTGTTTGGTTTTGCTATTGTTCATAAGCTGCCGTATCCCTTACCATCCAGGCGAACGGCAGGCCCGTCTCGCCATTCATTGCAATAAAAAATATATTTTAGTATCTAAGTTAAGTCGTATATTATATCAGAGACTAGCGGCCCGGCTCAGTTACGAACGGTTTCAGATATTCTTTTGCTCCAATCCACACAAATATGGAACAAATTTCCCCCGCTTTTGCAACTTTTTTCATGGATGCTCCGCTTTTATTTACCATATCAGGCACAAACCTGACTCCGGACTTATAATGTATAGAAAAATCCAATATCAGTTTGCCCGACCCGAGATTCGAGCCCGAGACCTCAGTTTTGTAATAATACCGTAATATGAATGCGCCACCGAGGCAGTCACATGTACATAGTTGGACTAAACCAATATTCGCTTTATATTTAACCTTAATCTTCATATAATTCTTTGTTTACTTAGCAGACACAATCTGCGTTCAATGTCCCTGATTTGTATCAAAACATAGTCCGTTTATTCTATTTTTTTCTTTATACAGATTACACTTTATTTACTCGATAACGAGTATTATATTGTCTTTATGTTGAATGGAATCTGGATGACATGAAAATACTTTGTCTGGTTTTAGTTTTTATAGACTTTTTGGATCTTAGTATATGAAACAAGGAAAAGATCGCAAGAAATGTGTTTAAAGTATTTATGACTACAGGGGAGTGTTGTTTATCACAATCATATTGTTCCAATTCATCGTAGTCAACTAATTATTTTTTTGTTGTTTTTGTTGTATTTGTAGCGGTTTAAGGTTGATGATAATTGATAAGTAGCATCCTAGTTAGCTTTGTTCGCCGCTCAATATTTGACTTGCTTTGGGCTTGAATAATGTCTAAAACAACAAATAAATGAAGGTGAAAATTTACTCTCAAACGGACAGTTGACCTTTTATTAAATTTACATCCAGACTGGTTACATCCTGACTGCGACCGATAATGAAACCAGGTAGTTTTAGTGACTCCGACACAATGCTAATAACATTTCGCAAAAAAAGCGACGATCTTTTTTGTATTTTTACATATTGTCGTATTTGGGTGGTAAATACGTTGTTTTTCATAACATAATATAATAATATAATATAATGTAATTTTTAAAGACCATTTGCAAAATACAAACAATTACAAAAAAAAAACATCGCTCTTTTTTGCGAAATCTTTAGTGCATTGTGTCGGAACTCAGAAGTCACAAAATTTGGATATACACGGTAACTTTGTTATAAATCTTTAGTTTTGTTATCACACTTTAATTGCAAACTACGTTTATCTATGATAGAAAATATTTCAATTAATAAAACGACGGCCTTTTGAGCGGGTAGGTAAATCTGGTCAAGGTGTAACATATTCTTGTGCAAAGGCCCGAGAATGATGCGTAACGTAATTTCCTTCACAAACCGGTTTAAAAAAAAAGTTATTATACTCGTATATGTAATTTATACATAACACCGCATAAGGCTCGACATACATGGTTCAAGTTCAACTTTCGTAATTTGGAGTGTCTTCTTAAATACATTTCGGATATAGGGGAAGGCCGGGTAAAGTGAATACCCCGGGCAAAGCGAATACTCGCCACTATTCCTAAATTATTATTTTTTCATTCAACACGCCACCACTGTTACGTTTGGCCATCTTGGTTTAATACGCGGCAATCATAGAAGCGAGGGTCCGCCTCGCGTCCCATCCGCAGAGTGGAGATTTGTGTTTTCGTAAATAAAAGATTGATTTTACGCGGTAAGTACATTGATCAATTCTCCTGTATTACTAGTTTTTGATTTATAGGAATGTCTTGATTTGGTAGTATATCAAAGCAGTTTTTTATGGTATATTTAACAGAAAGGCAGAATTATTAGTTTCTGTATAAATAGTGTTAACCTCAAAACTTACCTAGTCGGGCAAAGTGAATAGGGCAAAGTGGATATGGTCCACTTTGCTCTATTTACTTTGACTGTCATTTCTCATTGGTGACTTATTATCTAAACATGTATTTTATTTGTTTTAGGTGGTGAATAAATATAAAAAAAATCTAAGCAAGAGACGTGGGATGAAAATGCTATGCAAACGGCTATTGATTTGTGCAGAGTTGGAGAATCAATAAAAAACACAGCTAAAAAGTATGGTTTGGCTTATGCGACCTTGTATAGGCAAACCTTGTATAAGTAAAGTGTTTATTTTTTTTCAGTTTATCAAAGTTATTTTTATGTTATCAGAGATTGAATATGGGTATTCACTTTGCCCAAGTACTGTATCCGCTTTACCCGAGGTACCGGGCAAAGCGAATACTTTCGTACTTTTTTAAATTTTAATTATAGTTGATTATTGCTTAAATATTAATGGTAACTGATGTCCGTATTTGTACGAGCAATAAATAAAGACTGGTTTCTGATAATTATTTTGATTTTGTATTATATACCTTTTCTGCTATAACCTTGAAAACCTTAAGGTATCCACTTTGCCCGGCCTTCCCCTACATCTAGTAGATGCTGTGAGAAGATGACAATCAGATTTACTATCAAACGCTTTTCGTATAATTTGCTAGATTGTACATCACTTTTGTGAATTTAAAAAAATTAACATGATTTTACGAAGAAAATACATTGAAGTTTTCATCATATTACAACTCTTTTTTTAACCCGACATACTTACTTTTACACTAAGGAATACATATAAATCAGTGGTTCAATCACAATCATGAGGGGTACCAAACGGCCAAGGAGTCCAAATTAATAGTTCCTTGGCAATAACACCGACTTTAAAGCGAATTTAATCCAGACGTAATATCAGGGTTTGATTCAAAATATTGATTTAAATTCTAAAAGATTGCCCGGGAATTATCGTGAAGTTAGAGATCATCCTTATCTACAACGATATCTCTATTTTTATAAAAATATGCATCCTAAAATCGATTAAATTAGAATAAGCAAATATTTATTAGCGGCGAAATCACGGGCTGAAGCAAATATACAGAAAATGGCCGTAAATATCGATCCATGTAAATCCAGCTTCGTCGCAAAAGATTATCTCGCTTTGAGATGTAAAATAAACAACTGTATGATTTATCGACCGACTCAATTATTGTGATACCAGGATTCTCGTTTCCAGAGCGAAATCCATTAAGTTTTTGTTGGTTTGTATTTGCGTTTTATGACATCAAAATAATATTAATGTAATGCGAAAGTGTTTGTTACTTTATTTTTCTTCAACACGCTAAATAAATGTCATATTTTTTGTATAACGATTGTTCAAGAACCAGAGTGAATCTCAATTTAATGTGGAATAGATAAATAATGGGGGGAAATGTTTTTGGATCAATAATTAAAAATAGCTAGAAACCGAACAATAACATATTCTAATAGAGCAGAAAGAAAAGTGATCTCTCCCTGGTCAAACGCTATATTACGAACCACGCTCTTATCAATAGCGCTGGTATTGAAGAATCCGAGATATTACACGGAGTAGACAGAGTTAATATTCTGACAAAAAACAATTAAATATAGCTTAAAATAATGTTCTTTGTCACGTGTTTGGCACCATATTTCTTCAAACAATTCTTCTCAATCAATTAGGGTAAGGCTGTAGGCCTTAACTGTGTCAGTAGATAGTACTAAACAACATTCGATTCGAAAATTTTTGAGCTAGATTAGGCCAGCGTCTGTTGGTTTATGGTACTAAACATTAGTATGCAAAGCTTGTCCTATTGGTAAGCTGAGTATCGTACGGTATTACGATAGTGGGACTGCATTTATGAGCAGATATTGAGGCAAATCTTACGCACAATTATTCCGGGTCTTGTTTCTGATGATAATAAAAAATGTTGATACCTTATGTTTTCTTATATTTACGCGAATGTTACACTTTTTTTTTAATTTAAGTATTTGTGAAATACACACATACAGGGCACACCTCTGACTTTTCGGAGTCATGTGTGTATTGATAGTCAATCACCACGCGCTAAAACGGTGAAGGAAAACATCGTGAGGAAACCTGCATACCATAGCGATTTTTAAGAATTTCTATGGTATGTAAGTCCGCCAACCCACACTAGGCCAGCGTGGTGGACTATATGGCTTAACCACTCTCAATCATACTGTCGATTGTAGAGTAGGCCCGTGCCCTGCAGTGGGACGTATATGGGCTGATACAGATACTGATTTGTGGAATAAGTCTAGTATGTAATATTGTGACAGCCACTGAATGGATAGCTAATACCTCTGACCGCCCAGTGATCACGATATGTAAAATAATTGAAACGTCAGGAAGTTGCATCGTAAAAATTTACCCAAATCCGTGATAATTCGTAAAAGTAATGTGATACGCTACGCGTGTTAGCAAATGTCCTGCTAGCTAGATTAGAATATAGAACACCACAGATCATCGAATTCTAATTGGCTAAAGCTGATTGTGTCTCAACGATCACAACCAGAGGATCAGCGCTAAGAGACAATAGTCTCTTAGCAACACAATAGCATTGATAATTTATATCATATTTTAATTATTCTTTATGCAAATATTCTCCCATTAACAATTACGAATAAAGTTGTAAGAAGAAGTTGTTTGTGTGAAGAAGCATCTTAGCGGGCCGGCATAATTGTATCAGACGGCGCGGCGCGGCGGTCCCATGCCATTCAATACTTTATGTGGACGGCATTTGCACTGATCATCAGGTGCAGTGCACTTATTATACCGTGCCAGTGAAAAAAAACGTTGAAAAATTATAGAATTTACTATTGGAAATATCAGTTTCATGAAAAGTTTTTTAATATATTGCCACCGAGCGGCGACGAGCAAGCGGTCCACCTATTAGTAAACTATCATAAATTGTCATGGACATTGAAAATGTCTATCTATGTTTACTAGTGCCTTGTATTATATTATAGGATATTTTATTTTATAGCATTTATATTGGCCACATAGGATCGAAGGTTCATTGAAAATACCGTTAGCGTCGGCTTCCTGGCGCGGCTTCCCGCCGCTAAATACCCGTCAATTGATTTAACACCTGTTCATGATAGTGTCACTTAGCACGGAGCAAATCAATCCTTACCTTTATTGTATTAGAGGTCACATTTGTACGACATTCGCGGTAGAGGGGACATGCGGTGATGTAACAAGTCGATGATCTCGTATTGATAGCAACTTAATCTATTTTTAAAATATTGTTTACTTTTCAAAAGCTTACATTTTTTTATTGAAATTAATGTCGAGCCGAGCATGCCGTTCGCTTGATGATAAGCATTACAACTGCTCATAAACAGAAGGAAAAACCAACAATACCTGGAATTACAAAGCAATGCTTGGCTTCCACTGAGCTCTCCATTCTGAGACATAAGGTGGTAAATCTCAATATGTCCAATAGTTACTCTGGCTGCAATGTCCTTCAATCCGAAACACAACAGTGCATTTACACTGCTGTTTGGCGAGAGAAATAGACATTGCGGTGGTACCAACCCAGGTGGCGACCGCTAAGTATTGATCATAAGCAGATGTTTGCTGATGATAAATACTTAGCAGTGTGAATACGTAACAGCTTGTTAAAGCCATAACGAAGCCTTATACAGTACCTATAGAACTATCAAGGCAAGGCTCACGCAAAATAGAAGTATGTGAGAGACAAAGAGAACGTGCGGTCAGGTGTTTTCTCTTTTTATATATTTTTATATGCTTTTTCTATTTCTTACTAAAGAGTAATCATTTAATAACATTTCTTCTTTGGTGGCACATTATTAAAAACTTATAGTGGAAACGCGTCCTTGCGTCCTAGTACAGTTATAATGTGATATATCTATTTACAATCTACAGTCTACACATGGTTTGGACCATCTCTCGACTCTCGTATATCGATCACACTTTATTACCATCAAGTAAATTGTAATTACTTGGTCGTCCCACGTGCAATAAAAATAAACGATGTCTTTTACCTTACATCCTTGAACACTGTGACCCATGAGAATCGATCAAGTTCAGTGCCAAAAATGTCGAGAACCCGGTTAGCATTTACTGAGTCAGTAAACAAAGAGGTAGCTTGGAAAGCCTGGCGCTCTTCCAAGTCGTATTGATCCTGCGTGACTATGGCCTAATTCCAACACATAACGGGAGAACGCGGATGCTGCGTAGCGAAATTATTAACTCTGCAGTAAAGATCTAAGATTATATGTCGAGCTATTTTCGTATAGATTACAGGGTACGCCAAGCCTTTAAAATACATTATTATTGGTTTATTCAGTTTTATAATGTATTAATACGAATTGCATAGTATGTTAAGTTAAATATGTTACTTATGCATTTAACACTGTTAAAGACTACATTGTTGTAGCAAACGACAAAAATTGAAATTAGTATAGATTTATTTTCCTGAAATCCAAAATGCTAAACTAAAAGACAGCGCTTGTGCGTCATTTTTTGAACACTCAATCGTCTTTATTTTTACAATTTTCGACTGGAAAATGCATTCAAAAAACTTTGAGAAACATAGCATTTCCTTGCAATGTACGAAACTTAATCAATACTTATTAAATCATCGATATTAAAATAAACTTTATTTTTTAACTAATTAAGGTTGAATTTGATATGTTACCAGGAATGCAACATGGCGTGATATATGGGGCGGAACCAAGAGGTTTACCACTCACAGAGAAAATACTGCCTCAATATCTCAAAGACTTGGGATACAAGACACATCTTGTTGGAAAATGGCATTTAGGAAGCTACAAAAGAGAATATTTACCAATGAATCGGGGGTATGTATAATACAATTGCATTAATTTTAAGTATAAATACGTTTATTATTGTATTTTAAGTATTTACCTGCTCGATACCGATCATCGGCAATTATATATATATTTTTTTATTGCTATGAATGGCGAGACGAGCATGCCGTTCGCCTGATGGTAAGCGATACGACCGCTCATGAACAGCAGCAAAACCAAACAACACCTTGAATTACAAAGCAATGCATGGCATTCCACTGCGCTCGCCATCCTGAGACATAAGATGTTAAGTCTCAATATGTCCAGTAGTTACTCTGGCTACAATGCCCTTCAACCCGAAACACAACAGTGCGTTTACACTGCTGTTTGACGGGAGAAATAGACACTGCGGTGGTACCCACCCAGATGGCCTCTCACATATGAGAGACCTACCACCAGTATATCGGATTTGAATTTTTTTTAATGGATAGGTTACAATGTGTATGCCAAGTACGTATCCATAAAAATTTGGTAAAGATCTGACGAATATCTTTAAGTTTAGAAACAACTTAATGACTAAAGAGCTTTCATAATGTATAATGCCCATTTCAAGTTATTTTTGATTCAATGCTGATGGTAAGAAAAATATTAAATATCTTATTTCAGATTCGACAGTCACATCGGATTTTGGACAGGCAGAATAGACATGTACGACCACACTTCGATGGAACACGGCTCGTGGGGATTTGACTTCAGAAGAGGTAAGGTTTCTCCTTGTTCATTCTTGTATCTTCCATTAGTGTGAATATCTTTATCGTAATAACTTCAAGCTAGACTTTACTTTCCCGAACTCTTTCGGATCTTTTTATCTACTTTACGATTAAGATCATCTGTTATCATTAAATAGTCACTAGTAGTAAGCCTACATTACATTTTTAAAACAAAGTCGTCTTCCTTATTACAAGAATTGCTGATAATATTTACATGTTGTATCCTTTAAGTTTTTAATTTTTTTAAAGGAAATTTTGGCTAATTTGCTTTTCAGTAAATGTAGAAATTCTCCAAGTGTAAGACCAGAAGGTTTACAGTTCGATTTGTACGTTTTCAGGTTTTAAAGTAGCTGATGAACTATTTGGTCAATACGCAACAGATATATACACAAAAGAAGCTGTTAAGGTAACAATTCAATTAAACCGAAGTTAAATTTATCATGATATCCTAATTTTAAAAAATCAACCAAAGATGCGAAACGCTATGTGTTATATATTTTAATGCTTTATTTACATGTCGTAACACATATACTGGTTTTGAAATCCGTTTAATTGCTGCTTTTCTTTCTTTTTTGATGGTTTTTAGAATATTTTACCTCAGATTATTATCTAGAGGTGAAACATTTGTGTACTTTAGTTTATATAATTACAGGTAATCGAAAGCCACAACAGCAGTGATCCTCTCTTCCTAATGGTGTCTCATTCAGCAGTACACAGTGGTAATCCGTACGAGCCGATTAGAGCACCCGAGGCAGAATACCAGAAGTTTAAACATATTGACGATCCTAAGAGACAGAGGTTCGCCGGTGAGTAACTTAGCGAACATCTCACAAGAAATATAAGAGAAATGATATAGACTCACAAAACGGTGAAGGAAAACATCGTGAGGAAACCTGTATACCATAGCGATCTATAAGAATTTCTATGGTATGTAAGTCCGCCAACCCGCATTAGGCCGGCGTGACGGACTTTATGGCCTAACCACCCTCAATCATACTGTTGATTGTAGAGGAGGCACGTGCCCTGTAGCGGAACGTATATGGGCTGATAGAGTGAGAGAGATAGAGACTCATTATACAGTGATTATACTTGGAATAATCATGAAAACCATACCCACCTACGCAACTAATCTCACCATCATTTACTGGGCTTGCCGCGACATTTTAAGATGTGTTGGTCAAGTAAGCGAAGTGTCGGACGCCCGCCTACAAGGTGGATGAACGACCTACTTAAGGTTGCAGGAAGAAGCTGGATGTAGACCGCTTCCAACAGGTCAATGTGGAGAGCTTGGAGGAGGCTAATGTTCAGCAGTGGACATCCTATGAATGAAGAGGGAGAGAGAGAGAAATGGATTAGGATGTCCAAGCTATTGCTTAGATCTATAGTTATAGATAGATGTTATGCTACCACCACCACTTTAAGTTAATTAAAGCTTCAAAACAAACGACCGAAAGTACATTTTCATAACAGAATTTTGCTTTCATTGCCTGGTTTTATTTTAACTCTAAATACCACATTAACATTATATCAATAATTAATTATTTTCTCATTTTAGCCGTGTTATCGAAGATGGACGAGTCTATAGGCAAAGTAATAGAAGCTTTAAACAGCCATGGATTACTGGACAATTCTATTGTGATATTTAGTACTGATAACGGTGGCCCAGCTGCTGGATTTAATGATAATGCAGCTTCAAACTTCCCACTTAAAGGGGTAAGTAGTAACAATACTGCTAAATAAATGTTCATAACAACACTACGTAAAATATTGAATTTTAAAGACCACAAAAGGCTATCCGCAAATAAGATCTTGTTTACTTTTAAAAATCCAAAACGAAATGTTGGAATGTTCATGACTTCGAATAAAATTATTTCTGCGGTGGAGCAAACTGCTTTCTTCAGCCTAGTTAATAATTAATTGAATAAATGCTATCCGATATCATTACGACCATTTGTAATCTTCTCTGCAGTCTATTATACCACAATTGATGTAATTACCTTAGTATTTCTTCGTTATGGAAATATTATATATAGTTATTTAGACTCAAGGAGGGTTGTGTATTAACTCCAATCAACGCTTTTTATTCAAGCGTGTGAAGCGATGAATGTGCATACAAAATGACAATGCACATTGTTAAATACCGAAATTCCTACCAACATACTTATTAAAGAAAAATTGTCAATACTTTGACAACAATTTAAGTGTCAACAAGGACAGTAAACATTTAAAATATTTTTTCAGGTAAAGAACACGTTATGGGAGGGTGGTGTGCGAGCCGCGGGAGTTCTATGGAGTCCACTACTTGAGAAGAAATCTCGAGTGGCGTCTCAAAGGATGCACATTGTCGATTGGTTGCCAACATTATACAAAGCTGCAGGTGGCGACCTCAGGTACGTTGCAGATTTTTATACAAGAAACATTTCATAAAAACTGATCCCAGAATGATGAATCGATAACATCAAAATTATTTTAAATTCAATAGATAGTTTTGCTACTGATTTGAATGAAACCATCTTACGTTCAAGCATTTTTATTTACTGATGTTCATCATTAGATCACAAATGTACACGCCCTGGCTGAAGTCAATTCATTAAATAAATAAATGATAATGTAACTCTGGCCACTACTACGTAGCATACCATGATCGAATATTTTATACCTAATACGTTCATGGTAACTTAAGTAGGTACTTAAAAGAAAAAACATCTAATTTTCATATTTCGACTTGTCAGTAGGGTAATTTAAAAACTAAATAAATCTGTTTAGTGCATTCCAGAATATAGACGGGATAGATCAATGGGACGCGTTGTCGAAGGATCAACAGTCAGCGAGAACAAGTGTGCTTCACAATATCGACGATATATGGGGAATCGCTTCTCTAACTGTTGATCAGTGGAAGATACATAAAGGTATTTATTTCAATTACATGTCTGTTTTTTCTCCTATTTCTATATAACTTGTCACATCTATACATTATATATATTGACAGCCTCCGAGGCGCATTTGGTTAGACGCGGGCTGTGAAACCAGAGGCCGCGGGTTCGACCCCGCACCGAGAAAATGTTTATGTAATCCACAGGTGTTTGTTTCGGGTCTGGGTGTTTGTGAGACCGGAAAGTCTCTCGTAGTTTTTGATATCCACGACACAAGACTCTGTATTAGTTTGTGTTCAGAGCTATCTATACAACGGTTGAGTGTATTTATTATTTTTTATTTGTGAATATGTCCCAGTTTTTTATAGCTCCTGTATCTTGGTTTGGATTGAATGATGATAGAACTATATTATACTAACATAAGAAATTAAGCATTTCTAACAAGAAATCGTTGCGTTCCCAAGTAACATTTAAGCGGAAAAATATTATATTTACCAGCGCATTACCAGCTATAAGCTTAAAAAATGTTGTACAAGAGTGTAAAAATATGTTTAGGACTGGACTAAAGTATACAACTGTATACAGTATAGCTGATTAACGGCTGTATAGAGCCTAAATTTTTACCTTTAGCTTTTAAATAGCATTGGAAAACGCTAAAATACAGACCGCGGCGTAAAAAACTGCGTTCAGCAACTTTATACGACAATAACTGTATATTGCTCTCAAATTATACTTTTGTATAACCTACTTCTGTACAAGAGCATTAAATATTGTTATAGCCTGAATATTGGTGTAAAATTACTCTGTTGTTCAGCCTTCAAGTTAAGCTTGATAATAGCTGTACAACGGAAATCTAGGATACTCTTACCAAGCAATTCCCTTTATAATAGTGTAATACAATTCTATCTCATGTAGAAGAGTTTGTTACTCTTTAGGCTGAGATGCGTTCTTAAATAACGACTCTGTTATGCAAAAAGCTGCATTAAGAGGTACTAGAAGAGCAAGAGCTGTATAAACTAAGGACGCCATTTTATCATAACCTATAAATTGCTTTCCAATTTTACGAGATATTTTTTTGTTTGTTTTTGAAATTTCAGTGCAAATTTACAAAGGATTTTAACTGTATAGTACACACAATTACGTTTACTATCAATAGAACAGTCCGGGTTACTCTTAAAACTGCTTTCAGATATGATCACATATTTGTTGTTACAGAAAAAATGTATGTATATCCTTTATTTCGAAGGGGCGTGAGTCATAAAAATATCAGTCGCAAGCATAATAACAACGATAAACAGGAAAGACCACTTAGTTATCAAATATTTTTTTCACTTATACTTCACATATGGTCTCTGCCTTGGCACATAGTAAATTAAGAAATAAAATGGAGAATGGAAATGGAGAAACGAACACAATTATAATATATTTATTCTTCTATTAAGATTTTCACAAGCCTGATTCTGTATAAAAGAATAAAAAGGAAAATTAGAGAATGGAAGCTGTATAAAAGTATCTAAATAGTATCTTAGCCAGCCAAATAGTACAGCTATTATGCAGCTGTTATACAGCAAAATCTACATTTAAAGCTGTATAATTTTGGGGCCCATTTCAGAGTTATAAGGGCTGTATAACTTGCTATACAGTCTTTATACAGCAACGTTTAACAGCCTGTAGAAAACAAATAGTCTATAATACAGCTTTTATACAGTTCAAAATGTTACTTGGGTTATGTACAAAGTACCTCTTTGCATTAGCCATTAACAGCAATAATACCACTTAAAAGACAACTTAAATATAAGGTGAAAATGAATTGCAAGATAGTAGATCTGGTTTAATTGCAGGTACAACATACAACGGAGCGTGGGACTACTGGTACGGACCAGATGAACGCAGAGGCTCCTACAACATCAGTAATGTGTGCGATGAATATGCGGGAAAAGCAGTCCGGAGGCTTGGTCTCTTGCCGGATGGAGACAAAATTGTCGAGCTCAGGTATTAAGATAAAGTTATCTTTTTTTTTGTTTTCAGTACCAGTATAAGTATACTGGTACTGAAAACGAATCCGGGTGGTGGGCTTAGTGACTACAAACACAATGTATCTAAAATTTTTATTTCATCGTGTTTCGGCGGTAAATACGACGGGAGTAAAAATAACAAAAAAAAACATTCATCGCTTGTTTTTAAACTTTATTTGTGTTTTGTCGGCAGTCAGTAAAACTACCACTAGGCAATAGCTTGACAAATGCTGTACGAAATTTGTATGTTTGACATCTTTGTGAATACCTACTATTTATGAATATTTCAGGAACGCAGCTACAATAAATTGCAACAGTAGCATTACACCGATACCGTGCGTGCCTCTACAAGCGCCATGCTTGTTCAACATCGAGGAGGACCCGTGCGAACGAAGAAACTTAGCACAAGAGTAAGCTACTTCCTATCAGTACTATAACTTACCTTCTTTGAGATCTGTCTGGGGTTTTATAACCATAAAAAACATATAAGCTACTTCTGATCGTTAAAATAACTAACCTTTTTTGCGATCGGTGGGAGTTTTGGTAACAAACAAACCTTCTAGTAATTTCTGCGCAATATGCTTGGACACCGCTCATTTTTAAAAATCAAAGAAATATGCATCACACATATAGGTCTTTATACATTGCATAACGGTAAAGGAAGACATCGTGAGGAAACTTGCATACCATAATGATTTTAAAGATTTTCTATGATATTTAAAGCCCGCCAACCCGCACCAAGCCAGCGTGATGGATTTTATGGCCTAACCACTCTCAATCGTACAGTAGGACGTATAAGGGCTTATACAGTACATTGTATACAAAGTTAAGTTTACCCACAAAGAATGTGCAGAAGTCAATATTCCCACAACTGAGAATTGTAATACTAATTTTATTAATGTTTCGTCGCACTTTGCATAACCATTTAAAAACAAATTCCTTCATTGATAGCTAATTAATAAATCTTTTCACCAGGGAACCAGAAATCCTTCAAAGGCTTCTAGATGAACTGTCCAAAGTGAATAAGACAGCGGTGCCGCAAAACAACAAGCCGATAGATCCTAAAGGAAATCCGAAGAATTGGGGCAGAATCTATACAAATTTCGGCGATTACGACAGAGAACACGGATCTTCAGTTTGTTTATAGCACTGTGATATAGTAAATTATATCATAGGGATACATCTTCTGTGGATCCTTACTTGATGTCTAGAGTTTAGAAGATTGTGAACAAACCCACGCATAATAAAATAAAGCTAAGGCTTAAATCTCCTAAAAGGAAGAAAGAGCAGTAGATGATCCATTGTGTAATAAACAAGTACCTTGTAGGTACTTGTTGACAGATTTATAAATTAAGGAGCAAAAGTGATCATAATATGTCACTGATTAAAGAAACAAACTTCGATGTTAACTTGAAACACAGCATTTATTAAAGTTATAAGTAAAAGCAACCCAAAATTGGGATACTTATGACTGTATGAAATTATCCTTAAATCAAAAATTATATATTAAGTACAAAAACAATATGTTGTTTACTTTTTACGTTTTACCCCGCTTGGTTCTAACTCTTATATTGGACCGAACAACGAGCTTTTCTTTCCCCAATAGGTTGCCATAATTATCATATTGGGAGAAATTAAAATAATAACACTTTAAATAAAGATAAAAGTACAAAATCTTAACAGATAAAAATTATTAAACTTAACAAAAATTAAATTGAGCAACAATCGATCATTTGCGTACTTACGACAATATCGATTTTAATGAGGAATTATATTATGTATTTCCACAAAGTCAAAATAAATGAAAACAGAAACAATAGATGAATAATTAAATCAATAAAAAATCAGTAAATCCAAAACTACAATACAACGAATTTTAGTAAAATGTTAAGAAATGGGTTTAGTGAAACGTAATATTATAGTACAACAAATCGCAAAATAATAATCATGACTAAAACAATAATTGAGAGATTTGGTAGACTTATCAGAAATCATTGTTTTAATGCAAACTCTTCTCAACTGAATATATGCTAAACTATTCGCAAAATAAATTTTAATGGGTAACTCACAAAAAAGTACTAGCCGTACTAAAGAGTATTATGAAAAACTAACAAAAATCAAGGTTAGGTACTATAAAATATGTATATTAGTTTACGTATTAGATGTGTTACCCCTTTTGGTTCTAACTCCTCTTTAGGACCTATCTGGTAGTTTCCTTTTCCCAGGCTTGCCAATACTCTGCATGTCTTGAACTGGATTGTGAATTCTACTTAGATGTATTACTTCATATTCAAATTATTTTAAATCGATAACTAAAAAAGGAGAACCACCTACACAAACAATTTTAAAAATATTACAACAAAATAACAAAAATCAAGGGTAATAATACAAAAATTCAACAGTTTATTTGTTAGATGTCTTAGCCCGTTTTGTTCTAACTCCTCTTTTGGACCTATCAGAAAGTTTTCTTTTATTCGACTTGCCAATATTCTCCATGTCTTTCACTGGATTGTGACTTCCACTTAAAGGCATTTCTTCATCATTACCCTGATTGGTTAGAATCGCTTCTCTATATTCTTTTAGTGCTGAATCTTCTGGAACTTTCGATATCTCTGCCTGTACTACTCGACCGAGTGTAGATGCGTTTTGAAGACTTACCTGTTATTAGACAATATTGATTTTATAACCTTATGGGGTGTAAATTTCGCCTATCTCTAGTGTTAATCTGGATTACGTACGTTAATCTTGATGTGATAGTTTCAAAAAGTGTAGGAATTGTTATTAATGGAAATATTTCGTACTTTAATCCTTTTCAGCTGACTTCATAAAAAGCAGGAGGTTCTCAATTCATCAGTATTTTTAATATAATATGTGATTTTTTATTACGTAGCATAAATAATCTGTAGGTGGATTTTTTAGGGAGGACTATATTTAGCAGTGGACTTCCTATGGCTGAAGTCAAAGTCAGAAATTAGCTTGTATGTATTAAATAGAATTAGATTGAACTTATTTAAGAATTTTCACATTCGTCTAACAAGTTTGCCTACATCAAATATACTATTCCATAAATGATAATACTTGGGACTACAACTAACACCATAGCAATAGTCGTCACCTTCTCCATAGGACTGAGTACGTCTCCCACTGGGTCGGAGTGGCTGGGCTGGGACAGAGTCTCCGCTAGCAGGCGGTCCACTATGTTCTGCTCTTCAGTTTGGAAGAACTTCGCCATCACTTGATCCAGTTGCTTGTGAATTATTTCACGGGATGATGTTTGACTACGAATAAGAATGTGTAAATAAGTTTTATGAAATTTGAAGTTGGAAAAATTAAAAACTACGTTTAGCACGAACTTACAGAATGTGTCAAGCTCATAGCTTTTAAGATCCCTGTTTAGTTCGACGCAATGTAATTTTGTATGTTGCTAAAGATATGTTTTTTTTTATTAACGACCGACCCCATGATTCCCATCAATCCTTTTCAAATTTAATTCAAATCAGCCTTAATCAATTGATGGTAATTTTACTGAATATCGCAGAACAATATGAATCCAACCCTTTAAGATTTTAGTAAATCAAGCTAACTTCATTTCACATACATTTGAAATTCTACAAAACTAGGCAGGACTCTACATTTCCAATCATTATAAATGACTCCATAATGATGAGACACTTACTCGGCGCTGGGGTCCTGTTCGATGATCCCGTGGGAGTGCAGCAGGCGCATGAGTTTGGTGGCGTTGACGTGGGACATGCTGAACTTGTCCACCAGCTGTGCGGCGCAGATTGAAGCCTCTTGTGAACACCAGTCCAGGGTGCGCCGGAATATGCACAGGCACTGAATATAGCCAGAAAAAAAGTCGCACCTTTAGAATTAAAGGGACCTAATCCAAAAAAAAGATTTTGGCTTTTAATCATATATTGACTTAAAGTGACTATCTCCAACGACCCTTAAAGAAGGGTCTATTTACGCGTGAAAGACAGAAAGATATATACTTCGGTCTTCTCGATGTATCTTCTGTAAATACAAAATTTCTATTTTTTTAATCTTTAATGTACGTTTCCCAAAAAATAAGATTTTTTAGTTACGTCTCTTTAATTCTAAAGGTGCGATATGTTACTGTAAAATCTTATATAACGCCATTACCTAATATTTTACCATAAAGTTCCGAAATGTTGTGGTGATCCTTGGGATTTTTATTCCCCACACGTTCATTCCAGCACTGTAGTTAATTACATTGAATTACTATCAGAATAGTTCAGTGTGACTGAGGTGATACAAAGTCTCGTTCTGAAGTAATGGCTTGGCATTCATAAGATACACTCCACCAAGTACAACTTTCAGAAGACTAAAGACACGACCACCACAAGATCTAATGTAAACGTAAATGTTGCAATATGTTTGGGAAAATCGCTGGATTTTGCACCAAATACATCGTTAGACAAATATTTGAACCCCAGCTAAATTTCGTACGAGACAGATTGCAGGGAAAAGAGAGATATAACAAAAAAGATACACTCATTACTAAGATTACCATTGGCCTAATGCCTCTCCTCCCATCCCTTTTAAATAATCCTGTATCGGACCAAGACGATCTTAACCTGTATGAAAAATTAACATAACACTGGATAAGTAGTATAATACATACTTCTCTCTTATTAGGCGACAGGTCGTCCAGTCGCGGGTCGGTGGGGGTACTGTCCACGTGTCGTACGCGACAGTCCACGCACGTGTGGCGAATGTTGGCCACATTCTGTCGCCGCACGCCGTAGCATGACGCGTGTTGCAAGACACCGCAGTGACTACCATCAAATAACAAAATACCCTCAACAATCACATGCCTGTACTGACTACACACTAAGATACTTTTCAATTATGTACCTATTTTCGTTACCGCTATAACAACAATTACTACAAATTTTAAAAATGAAAATATTAAATTACTCTAAACGTGTTTTTTTCGTATTTTTTTGCTCAATATTAATAACGGTAACAGGTAGACGCTTAAAACTTTCACAGAATATTTAATTGTATTACGAGTATATTTCAAAATAAATAATTAAATAAAAATAAAGTAATTATTAAAGGCGGGGCTCCTATAAAACAAACGTAATTGTAAACAATTTGCAACTTTATGTAATAAACAGGAGCAAGGGTGATAGAGCTAGAGTCTAGCTCAATCTGTATGATTATATTTGAAAACTCTTTCAGATATAGATAAACGTTAATTAGTACTTACTTACTAGTTACTAGTACTTACTTAACTAGTTGAGTAACTACTAAATAAGTACTAAGTTATGTTAAAAATCCATACAAAATCTGTGGAAAACATTCAAAACTATAATAAAATCTGCACGACTTACATGCAAGTAAGCAGCAGCTTGTCGTCGTCGACGTCGTTTCTGTTGCAAGGACAACGCACTTGTCCCGCCACGTCGCTTTCAGAGTTACTGCGTTGATCAGAGCCTTGTGCACCTGACATTGGTATATTACGATAGCCTTACAATTCAATAAATTAAAAAAATAAATTTACTTACTTAACTTAGGTACTCTCATAGTTTTTCAAACATTCTAAAGAAATATAACTTAAAAAACACATCCAATAGTCACATCATGCCTAAACCAAGACATAATAATTATTAGACAAATAATATTTGACACGACGCAAGGATCGAACCCACATTCTCTCGTTTCACAACCTACAATCTATAACGTCCCCACGGAGGCTGCCAAACTTAGCAAAATGGTTAAATAGTAACTGCTTATTCTTAAAAAAATCTTTTATATTATTTTAATTCTTATTAAAAAATTGGTTACACAAATAGTAACTGCTTATTCTTCCGAGATTATACTTGTTATATTACGTATGTTTTGATATTGAAGATATTGGAGTTGTTCAAATTTTCCTTTGTTTGTTATTTATTTATATCGCTCTTATATTTAGATATCTCTTTATATATATATATAGGTTTATATATTATATGTGTATTTTGTGTACTTGTATGTTTATTCAACATATATGTGTATTTGTATGCATGTATGTATGTATGTATGTATGTTTATTCATAAACTTAATAATATTATAAATATTCGTACACCTGAAGCCCCAACTTTCGTTCTTTTCATTTATCCATCCCATGGTTGTCTGGCAGAGATTGCTTCAAGCAATAAGACCGCCACTTGTACATATATTTAATTTCATGTTGTTATGTACTTTTTATGTGTATGGTGTACAATAAAGTATTAAATAAATAAATAAATATGTTTATGTATGTTATTTAACCTCTCGACTGCCTACTTAACGTAAGACTATGTAATAGAATGAGTTACCGGACTCTAGGTTTCGAGAGAGCTATAATTTGGGTTTGAATCTAGTTAGATTCATACGAAAAATTATATCGTCACTTTTTATTGTTATTTATTAAATAGTTTCGGCCATTCATAGACAATTTTAAAAGCTATTTTAGTTATCGAATGTTTTGTCGCTTCAATTTGAGCAAAGAAAACGCTGCTTTAAGTAATGGAGAAGATTGACGATATAAACAAATAACTTACTAAAGTCATCTCCGTGATCTTGCGTCATCGCTGGCGGATTTTGAGATGGCTGAAAATAGTGAATAGGCTATTAAGACTTCGCTTTCCGATGACTTTTTTATTCACTAGGTCCGGCAAATGAGGAAGTAGGTCACCTGATGGTAAGTGAACACTGCCGCTCATAAACATCCACAATACTGGGATTTATAGATGTGTTTCCGGACCATCAAATTGGGAGGAATATTATTAGGCATTCACCGTACGCAACGCGAAGGCAAAGCTGTCATTTTACTCCGATCTTCAAGATTATTTCCATCCTTCCTTTCATCAAAATCATCACAAGTGTAATAAAATATGCTACTCACATTAGCATCGTGACTGGATCCCATAGCTTCCTTGCAGTAAGTGCGAGCGACGAGCTTGTGGTACGGAGTCTCCACCCAACCCAACTTCACGGACTCTGCTAATGTACCCTCGATATGGTCTTCAGACTCAGGGATCGATAGGAACCCTGGCGCTTGGTAGCCTTCTGGGGCGTCTGAATGAGACAAACTTGGACCAATACAAAAAGCTACTATACCAATTCAAAGTCCCTAAAGTAACGAACAATTGAATAACAAATAATTGTCAATTGTTTTAGAATCAAAATAACTGTAGGATTTCAAAGTTCATTTTTCCTATCGAATTCTAGGATGTTACAAATAATGCATAGGTATGTTTTAAAGCTATGACTATGCCATCCATACCTATGCAAATTATCAAACGGGCTTGAAATTTTTGCAATATCTATTGGGGTAACACGTGACACCCTCAAAATAGTGCGCAAGATGGAGGATGGAGGGGTAAAAGAAAGAAATTAAACTGCTTTATTTTATATGAATTTACCCCCTCCACGGTGCTACACTTACCTGAATTTAGAGTTAGTTTAAGGGCGGAAAATCAAAGGCTAATTACTAAAATTACATTTTACTGTACAATATGAGTTGAAGAGTTACGACTCGAAATCAAAATATAACTTTTTCCCAGATGGGGTAGGCAGAGGTGCCAGGGCACCCACATTTCGCCTTGTATGTTCCGTCCCACAACGTGATAGGTGGCGAGCCTATCGCCATATCGGGCACAAATTCCTGACTCTGGGCTGATAATGAATAGAAAATTCCAATATCACTTTGCCCAACCCGGGATTCGAACCCGAGACCCCAGCTTTGCAAGCGCACCGTAGTACAACTACGCCACCGAGGCAGTATAAATAATACCAAATATAACACTTACCGTTATTGTAATAAAGCCTCAAGCTAACATCGTAGGTAGACGGCAACTCATTCTGGCAAGTCTGCATGATAACCACACAAGCCCTGATCAGGTGGATAGTCCTGTCCCTCACGTTATCGAAGGAATACCTAGAGGAACGCTTCACACTATCCCGGTTTTTGGAGTGCACGTCCATTGTCACCCCTTCTGGGTTGTAGGAGAACTCGAAAATGTGATACTCTATTAGATTTTCCAGCTTGCATTCACCATCGTAGAAGCATAGGGCTAACTGGTGAAGCTGAAAGAAAGAGTTCTTGATTTTGCGGTGTTACTGCTGGTGGGTCATTTGAGAATGCTTTGAAATAAGTCGTAATGTCATTGTAAGGTTTCTAAAAAAAACCCGTTTGAGCATGAATAAATTAGTAGGTATATCAAACAATATTTTAAAGACTTGTTCAATTTTTTTATGGAATTGTTTATTAATCGCTCAAGACTTATTTCGACCTTTAATATTTAATTTCCCATATGATAAATAGCTACTATTCACTGCAATTGTTTTTACAAAGTAACTAGAATAATAATGAAATAAAACCCTACATATTTCTTATCGAACGCCTCAAATGCTTGCGTCAGCGCAGTACTGACGAATTGAGCCAGTTCATCCTTGCATTTCTTCTTCAGGATCCTTAGCCGAATGCCTCCGAAGCTCTCTACAGTATAGCTCTCTTCAGGGAATACATTCTTTAGATAAGTTATAGTGCTGACTGCAATCACAGTCAACTGTTTCATAAACGTTACCGAACTTGTGTAAGTCTCGGTTACTGTGCGAGGAAATAACTTTATCCATTCAGCCACTGCCTAGTAAAGAAATAAAAAAAAATATTTTTTAAGTTACATACATACACAAACTCACGCCTTTTTTCCCAGAAGGGGTAGGCAGAGGTGCCTGGACACCCACATTTCGCCTTGTATGTTCCGTCCCACGATGTGATACGTGGCGAGCCTATCGCCACATCGGGTACAAATACCTGACTCCGGGCTGATAATGTATAGAACAATCCAATATCACTTTGCCCGACTCGGGATTCGACCTCGAAACTTCAGCTTTGTAAGCGCACCTTAGCCCAACTACGCCCCCGAGGCATTTTTTATGTTGCCACGAAAAATTGTCTTTAAAGCTCCAGTGCAATCGAGATGTCCATAGATTTGAGATTTCTATCGTCTATCCTCGCGGATCAACAATAATACTTATACTTAGTTCCACTCTTATAGTAAGACTAGCTTTGCCCGCAACATCGACTGCTTGATTAATCTGTTGTGATTAACCGTACAATATGTTTTATATACTTAAAAATCGTGTACCCTACACCTTACTTCACCACCATTTCTCCCTTCAAAAGCTGAAGCCACGAATGACGTTATTATTTATTTGTGATTATGCCGTTGGCTAAATTATATGGCCTACTACTTACTTTATCAATAATAATTTCCCAGCTTGGAACTTAGTTAATTAGTTTGTTAAGTTTCTAGCTCTTAAAAACTTAAAAAATGTCAGCTCTCTCCTCCGCCCCCAAATATAACAAACCACAAACAATATTACTTACGGGTATATTTCGTAAACGAAAGTTGCTTTAAAAAGATTCAATTATAATGTTGGAGTTCATATCTTAAAAAACCGATATTGCCACACAGTTACCCCCCCCCCCCCTCTCCCTAACAGCAATCCCCCTCCCGTAAATAAAAAATTCTAAAACTCCTGAATAACTTATTTTGTTTGCCCTACATAATTTGTTTTACAACATAAAAGTAAGTTTCTCTCGAAAAAATTAGCTATCTGTCAGTGAAAGTCCCGTCACAATTGGACCAGCCGTTCTCGAGATTAGCAGCAACGAACAGACCGATAGACAGACAATTAGACAGAGTGAATATTCGGTATAGATATCGTGTAAATAAGAATAAGTACTTGAAAACAAATCACCTTACAAAGAGACACTCTAATTTTATTTATATGTACATATAGATAAATCATAAGCCGTAGGTACCAAAAACAATGACTTATCAAAATACTTGTGGGCTAGCACACAAACCCGAAATAAAATTTAAGTTTTCAAACTGTAATAAAAACTCTCGTGGCGCAGTTAAACGCCGGCTGCACGGCCGTAGCTAGAGGAGAGCATTGTGGGGCAATGCCCTGCCTTGAAATCATAATGCTCTGTCTTAAAAATACCCAAAACTAAGATACATTATTATAATTAACCCAACCAACCACCCAACAATTAATTATTACCTAACTCTCACTCATACATGGATCTCTACATCCAAATCTGGAAGTTCAACCATCTATGTCAGTATACGTGGTGATTGATTTAGAAGCCCTTGCTTCGAGGGCAGATCAATTATGATATTCTTTTACTTCCGCCCTACCTGTAACCAATGCTGCACTACGTCAAATTCGACTCTAGTTACGGCTCTGGCCGACTGTGAAACGAGAGGCCGCGAGTTCGATTCTCGCACCGAGACAAATGTTTGTGAGGCTCACAAATACGAGTATTTGTCTCGGGTCTGGATGTTTATGAGACCAAAAAACTAACCTGTTAAAGTTTGTGATGCCCACGACACAAGGCTTAATTGATCTTAATGTGGTGTCATGTATGTCACTGTTGGGTGTATATATGTATATTATTATTTGTCTCGAGCCAGGAATCAAACTCATAGCCCCTCAGCCTATTATTTTATGCAAATAGTTTACAAGGAGTAAGGACATACATTGAATATTGATTCCAAACAAGTATAAGATTAGTATTATTTTATCATAAATAATATGCATACCCTCTTTTCTCAAAATTAAAGGTAAAATTGACCAAAGTTTCATTTTTTTTTGCTACTTTATCCCTTATGATAAAAATATATAGAAAGCAACATATGAAGGATCTAGTTTACTTTAGATAGTAAATTTTACACTTCCGTTTTGTAAGTACTTAAAATTGCTTTAATAAAATAAGCTTAATAAATTAAAAACAATACTTGTTAAACTTACATGAGACGTAATCGTAGCCGTTGCAGACATGTTATTAGTGGACTATGAATTACCACTTTTAAGATATACGAAAGACGAAACAAGTGAGAATTTAAAAAAATATGACTGTGCGTTTAAACTTTAATGTTCCCGCCATTCCCGCCATTAATTCGCACAGATAATACTTCGTCAAAGACAACAACAACAAAAATGAAGTAAATTATAAAGACCTAAAAATTTTTAAAACTTCATGAATACTTATGAGTTATGTTAAGATATATTCAATATTTTATGTTTTATCTTAATATCAATAGAATACATAGCAACATATAAAATCACATATAAAATAAAGAATCTTAATAATATATCTCTAATAAGCTTGTGTGAAAGTAGGTTTGCCATTTTTTTTTCGAATTTTAAATCACTTTTTTATTTTGTGTAACAAATGACGAATTGACAATAATTGTGACAAACTGAAAATTTTGAATAGTTTTAGTGAAAAGTTCTGAAGAAATTTTAATTAAGACAAATCGAAATGTTATGTCCTGAAGGTACGCAATTCGAAAAAGAGAATGTTCCCAAAGAAGGTGAAGAAACGTGTAAAAAGAAATGTAAAAAGATACCTTCCGAGGGCACAAGCAGTTTGGAGCTAAACTCATTTAAAAATCCAAAAACATGGAAAAAATCCATATCGAATTTCTTTCGCAATCAGCTTCGGTCGACTAAGTCCAATGATGTAAGATCAATAACTCATTACCTATGTATGCTTCAATTTGTGTATATTGTTTGTTAACAAAAATAATTGTTTCAATTTCAGGGTGATCACCCTTCAGGGAGTAAAGACCACTTCGAAGTTAAGGAGATAAGTCCTGAGCAAAAATGGCAGAGCTTGGGTAAAATTTTTCGACGTCAAAGTTTTGCTGAACAATGGAACAAATCGCCAACTCAACAAGGGGAGTGTTCATCTCAAAATAAACGGCTCGCTGTGCGAAAAGTACTTTCAAGCTATTTTGGCAAAAATCCCAAGTCTTCATGTGTATCAAATGAAAAATAAATGTTTGTTTAATAAGTTTTATTTTTTTGTTTCCTTTGGTCGTTATGTTTGTAGATAGTGTTTATATCCTTGAGGTATTGTAATACTTCAATGGTATGAATATATTTTTTACTATTGGTACATCTGGATGTTAATCAGCTGAAAATAAATAACTATTGTGAACTTCGATCAAATATAGGTACACTAGATACAACATGAGCGCTTAGAAAATGGCACCAAAAAAGAGTGTTTTAAGCACTTTTTTGCCTTCAGTCACGCACCGACCGTTGCTTCTAAAACACGCATAACTTTAGACATTATTACATGAAAAGCTACTTTAAGCTCCAGGAATAAGGTGGAATTTGTGTTAACATATTTGGAATATGTGATCTTTTTGTTTACTTTTTTTCATGTCATGCATCGGTGCCACTTTTTAACAGAACTTTTACAGGGAACTGTGTATCTAGCAGGGACCGAAAACGGTAACGAAAATACCGGTATTTTTTGGTATCAACCGAAAAAAAAAATACCGGTATTTTTAAAGGTAACCCCTATACGCCAATTTTATTAGATTCCTAGAATTTAACCGGTATCATACCGGTAACCGAAATAAGGATTACCTCTATGTTTCAAGCGTTGTCGGCAAAAGTCAAAGCGTCGCTGCGCCGTGCGTCGACCAAACACGACCTCAAGGCCGTCGCCCCGGTTGGTGCATATTGTAACTTGCACCGATTCGACGCAGACCATACGCAGACGCGTTCTTTGCGATTTTTGAATTTTGAGACTCTTAATTGATATTTCATTCAGTACGCACGTCGCACGGGAGTGTTGAATTATTTGTTTGGTTTGGAATCGGATTACCTATATACTTTGAAAATGGGACGAAAGCTAAAAAATCATGTTTATGCATATTTTACCTACCAAAAAGAAACAAATTCATCTAAATGTAATGTAAAAGGGTGTAATAAAGTTGACACTAATAACGAAAAAGTAATAGTAATCACCACAAATCCATATCTATTTTAAAATACGATGTCTGTGCCTTGTGGTAATCACATTGTTAATATTTATTATTGTCTGCCCTGAGGAACTCCGGCATTTACCGACATGAGCGCCGAAGCGTACACGTATTCTACGCCCATGCAGAAAGCCGGAAATCAACGAACACAGGTTGCCGGGCAGACCGTATGCCGGAAGTTTAGAAAGAAGACCACGGTGCCAGATTCTATCAATCGACTTGGCTATGTCGAGGCTCACAGCAAGAGCCTCGCCACGCCGGTCAATCGCCTCACTCCAGCGATGCAGGACAAACGCTAGAAGATCACCCGTCGATCGATTATGACGGAATCCGTATTGTCGGTCACGGATCAACGAGTGATCCTCCAGGTAGCGGACCAATTGAGCGTTTATGATCCGCTCCATGACCTTACACATCACTGAGGTGATAGCGATAGGGCGGTAATTGGTAGGGTCCGACCGATCACCCTTTCTTGGGATCGGCTGCACATTGGCCTCCCTCCAAGATTCCGGCACAACACCTGTGCGGTAGGACGCTCGGTAGAGGCAAGTCAGTGCAGGAGACGACTTGGCTGCACAAGCTCTTAAAACCACGGCTGGTATCCCATCCCATCCAGACCACTGGCTTTCCGCACATCGAGAGACCGTAACTCACGCTGCACATCACACTGCCTGATGCGAATATCCGCCATTGAGAAACCGCAATCAGGCAGTGTGGGCAGCGTCTGGGAACCACGGTCTTCAACGCGGGAATTAGCTGCAAAGAGATTTGCCAGCAAGGCAGCCTTCTCTTGCGGCTTGTGGGCCAGCGACCCTTCTGGGTACCTCAGCGGTGGCAACGCTGGACGGCAGAAGTTAGATTGAACGGCCCCGGCCAAACTCCAATAAGCACGACTGCTAGTTGGGTAATTATTATTACCTTGTTTATTCTGCATATCAATGACATGTTGTCGCTTGGCAACATTCATTGCTATGCAGATGACAGCACGGTTCATGGGCGATACCACTGCGGGCCTCTGGGTTGCCGAGTCGAAACTGTGAGGGGACGTGAAGATCTTGTCATTGAGCTCAACCGGACCTTGGATCTCATTTCTACATGGGGTTCCAGGAATATGGTTGAGTTCAATGCCAAGAAAACTCAGGTGTGTGCGTTCACGTGCAAAAAATCCCCGTTCTCTCCCCTCCCCATTCTTCAGAGTACTCCCCTGTCAACGCGGAATGACCTGAGTATCCTTGGTGTGGATATCCGCTGTGATCTCAATCCAAGGAATCACATCGAGGGCGTAATATCTGCCACGTCACGCAGGATTGGTGTTCTGAACAGGGTGCGTCGGTTCTTCACGCCCGGTCAGCTTTATCGTTTGTATAAAGCGCAGGTCCGGCCGGGTATGGAGTACTGTTCGCACCTCTGGGATGGATCCGCCCAGTACCTGCTCGATGCCTTGGATGGATTGCAGCGGCGGGCCATCCGCATTGTGAATGATGCAGACGTTACGAGCAACTTAGAGTCGCTACAACTCCGGAGGGATGTCGCCTCTCTAAGCGTGTTCTACCGCCTGTATCACGGGGAATGCTCTGAGGAATTGTTCAACTTGATCCCCTCCTCTCCATTCCTTACCAGAACCACGCGGGCTGGCTTGCGAAGCCACAGCTTGTCGGTCCAAACCATCCCGGCGCGAACCAAACGGTTCTCTAATTCTTTTTTGTGCCGCACCGTCAGGCTGTGGAATTGTTTGCCATCTCACGTGTTCCCTCCTTCCTACAATCCTGGGTCCTTCCGCCGTGGTGTGAAGAGGCACCTTAGCAGGCCGGCATAATTGTTTCCATTGGCATGGGACTGCCATCCGATGCCAATGGATACTCTGCCTGGGCGGCATTTGCGCTTACCAGCAGGTGCAATGCCGCCACTATGTCGGGCCACAATAAAAAAAAAAAAAAAAAAAAAAAAAAATTGGCCAACACACGCCCAATCCTGCTGACGCGCTGGGCATCCACCCTAACGTAGGCCTTCTTGCAAGCCTTGGTTGTAGGCTTATTTGAGGGAACTGATATTGGTATCCTTCATGGCACGACTCCTGATCCAAGCGCGGTACGCCGCCTGTTTGTCACTGACAGCATCGGCGCATGCACGATTGAACCAGGAGCGTCCACGGCCCTTACTGGCGATCTCAAATCTCGTCAGCAATAGCGTTGACACTCGCTGACGGATCTTTACCCTCAAAGCAGCGCCGCCTCCAAGAGATGAATGCGAAATATTCCGGCATACCATCCCAATCTGCCACGAGTAATGCCAGACCCTCCGCTTAATCTGCACGGATTGTGGTGGTGATGCGAGCGGTAATGACGACCCAACCAGGCAGTTATCGAAAGTGCCTAGAGGCGCACTAACGGTCACACGATACCCGGCTGGGTGACTCGCCAGCAGAAGGTCCATCAGAGAAGGCGCATGACTCGCCACATCCGGGATCCTGGTGGGCTAGTTCACCAGTTGTGTCAAGTCATGAGTCAGAGCGAATGCATGGGCAGCTCTGCCAGCATGATCAGTCCTAGCCACAGTTCGTGATGAGCATTGAAATCCCCCAAGACCACCATTTCGGGCGACGGGAACTGCGCATGCGCGTCATCAGCCGCCTGGCTAAGATACCTGAACAGCCGAGTCGCCTCATCGTCCCCGTGGTGAGAGCTGTAAAGGCACACGTAGATAAGGCTCAGGGAATCTAGATCGACTTGCACCCACAGAGCGGAGAAGGAGGGGTCCTCCATGCAGTGCAAACGGCGGCTGCAGATGTCCGACCGAACACACAAACATACCCCGGCTTTAGGTTTCAAGTTTACTTCAAGCGAATAACCGGGATACAACAAGTAATAATCATCGGCCGGACAACGAATCTGCATCTCCGTTAGGAAGAGCAAAGCAGGCCGGGCCGTCTCGAGATGGACGGCATTGAGGTTCGTATGGGGTCCGCGGATATTAGTGAATTCCATAGTGAACGCGGTGGTGGGGTTATGCACCGCTGAAGGACCTGCTCTGTTTAATTGCACTGTCATGGTTGAAAGGATGGGATTGGTGAAGAGGCAACGAATGGCTTAAGTTCGAGAACTAAGAAGGCCGAATGGGCACCGGTACGAAAGGATCTGCAAGAAGCGAATTGATCCGCCGGACGGAAGGGCCCCCGTACACTCCCGGGATGGGCCGCCGGGACCCCACTTCCGGTCACCAACCGGCACGACGGACCCACCCAAGATTATGCGCGGCACGGTTAGGCAGCCTCTCGAGGTGGTTAGCCCCTGTACTATACCGCGGGCGGCCAGCGGACAACCGTTTCTACGGGTCTCCCTGGCCGGCGGATCAACATTCCTCCCTTCGACAAACGACCGAAAATACCCACACGGTACAACCTCATGCCTGGACTCAAGCCCCTCGAAAAAACCGGAAAACCATGGGCTGATCCCGGAACGCGATCCCCTTATGGAGATCACTATGGCGGCCTTTACGTCATCGTCCTCGTGGACGGTCGTCGCTACCCGGGCGGACACTTAAGTCCTACCACCACGAACTGCGTCACTCATTTGGCACTACCCAGGGGTCAAGTGTAGGGAATCTAGAGTCTAAGCCTACGGACGCGGGTGACGTTAACCCCCTCGAATGAACTCTACTGCGGTAAAGTGAGGTGTGATGGTAAAAAAAGCGAAGACTTGTGGTCAGAAGTCGGACGTTCGCACCAAAACCCTTTGATCCGTCCCACAAAAACCGACAACAATCGGATTCGAGGCGGACGCATCTGTGGACGTTAAATACGTACAACAGACGCACAAATCACTTCCTTTATACGTCGGCGGACGTAACCGAATACGACGTCGTGTATAGAAGGCATTAGAAAGACGTAAATGCTCAAGGTCATTTGCTCGGGACCTGGTTTATCTTATTTTAAAGTTTTATAATATAAAAATATAGGGTTTTTGTACTAAATAATATTATTTATGTGAATTTAGGTACCTATCTATTTATTTATTAAATTAAATATACTGAGATATAAAAATGTCTTTACTATATAGTATCCCTTTACACCAAATTCTTGCCTTCACTCATTTCCTTTTCTTTTCAACACAATTACATCGCAAGTAAAATGAAACGATTCCAGGGATATTGCGTAAACAACACGCCAAGTATAATATATTTTATTTGGTATGCAATATGGAAATGAGTAACTATTCTCCAATGCGCTCTCTTTTACCGTCAAGGTCTTTTTTAGGTTACCGGTATTAAATCGGTTACCGTATATAAGGGTAACCTTTATAATTTGCATTGGTTACCGTCATAAGGGTTACCTAAATCTTAGAGGTAACCGAAATTGGTCGATACCGGTACCGTTATGTACAACCGGTTTCGGTCCCTGGTATCTAGTGTATATTTGATCGAAGATTGTGAACGTAGAATTACTATTGATAAACACATAGATTTAGTATAAAACAATTTAGTGTTCTAAACTACATTTATGGATAAACATCAATTAAACATGAAGAAAATCATACTTAATTGCATTCATGCTAGAAACCTAAATTATTATGAATTGCAACTGGAACGCAATAAAACAATACTTCGTTCGGAAACACATTGACATAACTCTGACAGAACGTCTAGAACCACAAAAAATCACCAGACTGACATTTCTATAGGCAACTCAGGAACGGAATTAATTTTTCAGCTTTTTGTGCTAAAAGATTTTATATTTTTAACAGTTTATTTCGTTTTCAGTCACATTTATTAAGTTTTTTTTTAGTTTTGAACATTGCAATCGGTTATTAGTTCACGTGTTCTTGTGTATTGAGTGCATACGCCCTTGAAAATCTTGTGTAAAAAAAGTCTAAAGTCAGCATAGCAACAACAGAGTGGTCCATATAACACCTATTTTGGAGGATACAGCTCGCTTGCTACCACACGGGTGCCTTTATGAGGTGAGCGAAACAGTTTATTGGAGTAATAAGGTACAATATGTTGAACGAGCGCTGCGGCATCGGTTCACAGTGGCACCTTTGTGTTCCATTCTCATACGTATATCTATCCATATATGTTGCCATAACGCTTGCTAGTGAAGTTTACACATTTATCACAATACCAGCATTTTCACGCGACGACACTTTAGATACTGTTTTTAACATTTTTTCACTGTTTTATATTTTGTAACAATTATTTCAATGTAGTTGTAACAGTTTTGAGCTCCGAAAATATATAACATATAAAAATATACGCCTTAACAGTGCTAAAAAAATGCACAGAAATAAATATGAAGTTTTTGTAACAATCATTTTAATGCGGTTGCAACAATGTTGAGCTCAGAAAATATATAACATATTACAAAAATATATGCTTAAATTTTGCCAAAAATAAACATACAATAAACACCAAGCATTTTTTAATTTTTTATTGCGTTAAAATTAATGTAAACTTTAGTAGTCTAACCCAATAAAAAAAATGAATGCAGCTCATAGCCCCAGAAATAATACTGGAAACTTCACTTAGTCATAACTTGGAACAACACCAAGTAATTGCTACTTTGAATAGGGGTATGCAAGCCAAGTTTTACAAAAATGGTTGGAAATCTTCTTTAAATAATAATAGAATTATATTTATTCACATAGTATTAGTATCTACATTTCAAAGGTAATACTAATCCTTAATAATTCTGGTAGTATACTAAAATACCTTTTCTAAAAACCATTGATGTCAGCCAAGCGCAAAGACAACATAATATACTGATTTATTTTAATAAAAAATAATTACAAAATACTTTTATAAACATCAACAAAACTATTCAAACATAATTTAATTCTTACGCCGAAATGCATTACAAAATATTTTCTATTTACATAATTTATAAATTATCATTGTTTACAATAAAGTTTAAATAAATTAATATATTAATTGTGTATTTATAAACATGGGATTTCATTGTCAACATAATTACATGTTGACTACATGAGTGACATAACCCTTTTAGAAGATGAATAGAAGCCATCGTGAGTACATCATGTTAACTATAGTATGGAGCCCAAAACTGACAGTTCTTTAGAATTGAGAGTACATACACGTAAATCTAAGATACCATTATGAAAGTCTAATTGTAAATAAATATAATGTTAGTTCTGATTGTCCTTATCAACTGTATCCTTTTCTTTTCGTTGGGGTTGAAAAGAATTTAGTGAAACAATATTAATTTATTGATCATTTAGGCAATTAAATAGCTCTTATGACAAATCAAAACATAGTACTTAATCTGTATTTAGAAAATAATTGATTATATTATTTGGTATAAAAATATTACTATGTATAAATCTCTATCCCATTTGCAATATAGTACAAAATTACATAAAAAAAACTGATTGGGTCATTTCAGTTATAAATAAATATGAGTTCAAGTTGAAAAGCATAATTATCAGAAAAGAACAAATACAAGCCTTGTAACATAAGCACTCTCTATCAAACTTGCAGTTGTATAGGTTCACCACTGCAGTGGACACTTATTTGCCAATATGCTACAATAAGTACATACATACATAATAAATAAACTCACACCTTTTTCTCAGAAAGGGTAACCAGAGGTGCAACCATGAAGCCTACATTTGTATTTTCCGTCCCATAATGTGATAGGGAGCAAGCATATTGCCATATTGGGCACAAATTCCTAACTCCGAGCTAGTTTAAGTCCAGTTTTTCTTTTTTAACTACAAAAATCTTTAAAACCAAAGCAATAGATAGTTTTGGCATATGGATCTAATGTATGGTAATCAAGTGGTTAGATTCAGCTGGTCAAGTACAACTGTCCAACCTTGCATTCCACTGCCAAGGTGACCATGATCTAATGCATCTAGCGTTACCCATTCTGATTTGTCAGATTTCTATTTGTGCATTTTTCATAAATTGTATGTAAAGCAACTTTTAAATTTGTTTAATAAATATTATAATTATTCACAATGTTTTCCTTAATCAGTACAACAGCCAATAATTATACAGATTTTAATAAACTTAATTAATATTAAGTTTGTCTGAGTTCAGAAATTTGATATATTATTAAAGTACAGCTTTAAATATAATTTTAAGTTATAATTTTTTTTACTGAAATCCTGGCCAATATTATGCTCTAAATACCATGCCCATGACACATTAGGATTTACAGTTCCAGTGATTTTATCATTAGTCAGTCAATAGTATTATGTTTTTCTACATAAATATATTATTCATTATTTGTATCACTTTCATACCATCCATTGCAATGTTTCTGGTCATAGATACCCCTTCATTTCTGATGCCCTGGGCAGTCGTAATCATAGTCTAGTACTTGCTATGAGGACATGATGGTTTTCAGCATTAAACCAGTTATTATGCCTTTGAAACATGATAGGGAGTTTCTTATTTCTCTGAATCCTTCACAGCTTGTGGTTTTCCTTATTAAATTATATTCATAAACATAGACTGTTTGTTTCAATAATTATCATATGATTGTTTTGTTTGTGAAGTAAAAGGATTGATAATTAGTATTTTGTATATAGTTAGTTATTATTTATTTATTAAATGCTGTTTAGTTCCCACTGGTGGGCATAAGCCTCCCTTTTTATCTATTTGTCGCATTCAAATGCTTGTAGATGTATGGAGTGCTTTGGTAAAATATTTACGTAATAAAATAATGTGATACATATTGTCGATAAGAAGCATTTTTAATAATTAATACTTATACCACCTATTTGTGGATAAAAATATACCGAAAATCACCTCTATGTGTAGTCGTAGTGTAGTGGAAATTCAAAGCTCTCTTTAATGGCCACCATGACAATTCATAGTCATAAAGATTGTATGTTTCGGCTCTTCGAAATAGCTTCATTGCATGATAAAGATCTTTTTTTTTGTTTTGTTTCTGATAGTTGTGAGACCCAAAAGTCCGATAATTTCAGACATATACAAAACAAGACACTCAGGATAAAACCTCGGAACGTATTGGACTATTTACGTATTCCTAATATGGTTTGCATCACTCATACGAGTACCTATAAAATACCACGTAAACAAACTAGCGTAAATTGAATGGACTCAATTTTACATTACAGGAAATTCGCCCGTCAGTGGGTTAGTTCTAATGATTAGTTTGTACACTTCGCGAGGGGTTGACGGTCCCATGGGAATGGATACTCGGAAAATATATACCTTGACACGTAGTTGAATGTATGGGTGAGACGTGGGAATCAGTTAATATGGTATGCTTTTTGCTGTTCCCTCGTTTTTCATTGTCACTTTGAATATTTATTATTTGAAAAATTACTCATTTCACTGTGGTATATCTACTTTGTATAAAATCCTAGGTGTATTTCTAGTATAATAACACCCAACAGTCACATACATAGTCCTGACCCCACGCTAAGGTCGAGTCATGTATCGTGGTTATAGGGAACTACGAGAGACTTTTCGGTTTCACAAACACCCAGACCCGAAAGAAATATTTGTGGGCCACACAAACATTTCTCTCGTTGCGGAGATAGAACCCGCGGCCTCTTGTTTCACAGGCGGCGTCTAACCGTCTGCGTTTTTTGCGCACTTTTTATATTGATAAAAATGTTTCTATAATGTTGCTTACATAACTTGCTATTCCACATATTAAAAATAAAGTTAAACAGTAGGTAACAGTGACTCATTGCACCTTACGCATTTCAATTAGTAGTCGTCTCACCCCATTGTGACTGCAGTTGAACTATGTGCTGGCAGCTAATTAATTATTACGTTCTGGCATTTACTAGCCGCAAAAGAACTAATTTGCACTCTTTGGCTTATAAATTCTCTTTATATACCGAGCATTTAGTGCGAAAATATCAGCTGTAAACAAGAAACCACTCAAATATCGTTTCCATGCGACAGGTGCGGTCATTTTTAAATTACCTTTCTTAGATGGCCATTTGGCTCGCATGCTAAAAAGCCTTTCTAGGTAACAAAGGTTGCAGTTGCAATCTCCGCAAGGAAACAAGTATGCATGCCCCACAGACCGTCTGTGTTCTAACAAGAGAAACACATATTTCTGCCGCATATTGTGGAACATTTTTTAATCTCCCATTATGTTCGTTCCTATAAACCAGAGACTTTAGTTTAACTAGTTTGGTAATTATATTTAGCATACTGAAATAATCGTGTCCAATCGCGAGAGACAATCGTCGCTGACCAGCCTATACATAATCCCTCACTACATTTACCGTAAGTTGTAGTATAATAATAACCATCCAAGTACAAAATTAATTCTAGCGGGGTTTAAGAAACATCAAGTATTGGATTTAGTAGAGCGAAACTGGCAGTGCGATAGTTTCCATTGCCAATATGTGACGTTGCATTTATTCGAAATTCAAATACTCGAAAGGCATTTGCTTATATTGTAACGGCTGGCAAAAAGACAAGTTATGCAGAGATACAAGGAAATAAACGAACATAAATCACTATAAATACATTATTTATGTATTAACATTTTATTAATCGCTTGTGGGGATTGCGAATATTAAGTACCTATCGCAGGTTTAAACTATGCTTAATCAAGCGCTCGGGACCGAGACAATATTATCTAGTAGAATCTAGATAAATTATAAACGTTCTATTCAGTTACAATGCAAAGAAATCATTAACTTGGGTAAAACAAACGTAATTTTGTAAAAAAAAAACATTATAAGAACTTTAGGAAAAAAGAAAACATTGTAACATTAAAACACACCGAGCGGGATCTGTTACACCGAAGGAAACAATGATTAACTCCCGATCCCACAATGTATAGTTAAAAAAAACCGGCATTCAAATTTCGAAAACCTGTGTCACACATCCACGACAACATATAAGTACGGGGCTTCTAATGACTTCCACACAAATAACTTCCACACAGTGTAATAATTATAAGTATCTTAATGAACTGACAGAATTTTGTATTTACGTCACTATTTCATGTACATGTTTATATATTTATTTACACAATTTGGTTGTATTTTCCTGAAGTTCTGTTTTTCATAATAAATAGTGAATCATGAATCAATTCTATAATATTTGTAATTAACGAAAAATTCCAACAAATGCTGCATTTTGTTGAAATTATATGTAAACAATAATAACTCATAGCGATTCCAAAGAACGACTATCGTAACCGAAGAATAGGGTTCATGCTTCTAAGTGAGTTTCTGGCGCCCTTAGATCTTCTTAGGCAGTGGCAGTATTTCTTAACATTTAGAAAGTTAATTTTTTATTTATTTTCATCTTGTTCCAGACTATATACATACTTGAATAATAATTGTCTATACTAATATATAAGCTAGAGTTTGTTCGTTACCTCTAATCTCAGGAACTACAGGTTCGAATTGAAAAAGATTATTTTTTTCGTTTTTCGTGGTACAATTGTTCTCTGCACCCGGGGCAGCCGGGCCGGGCCGCTAGTAATATATATTTTGCCATTTTTTAATGAATAAATTACCAAAGGAGTACATAGTACGCGGTTAAATTATCTAAATCATAATGTTAAATATAATACGCAATACGAGTACACACAATGCTACGCTTTTCTTAGTTTCCTTGTGGTTAAATGTATATAACCGCTTTTAATGTCTCTTTTATGTAAACAAATTAACATTTTGTGTCATTAGCGCGTCTGACTACACCATTGGGCTAAGTCTGAGTCTAATTGAAACGCCCATTTTTAGATTTGAAATATACGTTACAGTTTAAACATGCTTTCTTCTTATCTAAGATTTGTTCTGTTTTTGGATAGTGTAATTCTAAATCAATTTAAAAAAAGGCAAAGACAGGAACTTGGTTTACTGCTTTCTCGATTAGCATGGCAGAAGATAGTAATCAATATTACTATATTATGATAGCTTATTGACTGTAAATTTCTAAATTCTACAAAAATAATTTGATCAGCAACATTTCGATTTTATTTCTATTTTAATTACCACTAAAACAGTAGAATAAAGTCACCAATAATAGATTTTAGACACCAATGTTACGTTTTAAATACTATGATATTTAACATAATATTGACACTACATTTCTTTTTGGTTTCAGATGATCGATGAGGATGTTCGGAGGCTTAGAGGTCAAGAAGAAAAAACATTAATTTGATTTAGGCTTTGTAAGTGTCACGTGGTGCTTTGATTTAGTGTAAGATGATCACTCGAAGATGGTTCCACCCATCACTGACTGGTGTGGAAGCAGAGAAACTCCTCATGGATTGCGGTCACGACGGCTATTTTCTTGCCAGGCCCAGCATGAGTAACAAAGGGGATTTCACTCTATCTGTGCGTAGAGGCAACGAGGTGACGCACATAAAAATTCAGAACAATGGTGAGTTTCTTGATCTGTATGGTGGCGAAAAATTCGCCACACTTTCCGAGCTTATTCAGTACTATATGGACAATCAGTGTCAATTGCGCGAGAAGAACGGCAATATTATAAGGTTAAAAACGCCGCTCAATTGCGCTGACCCGACCACCGAACGCTGGTACCACGGACAACTCACTGCGAAAGAGGCGGAGAGGATGATGCTCGAGAATGGCAAGAATGGCTCCTTTCTGGTTCGAGAGTCTCAGCGGCAGCCCGGAGATTTCGTATTGTCGGTTAGGACGAGCGGCCGAGTGACGCACGTGATCATCCGGCGGCAGGACAATAAGTACGACGTGGGAGGTGGACAGCAATTCAACGATCTCGTTAGTCTCATCGAACATTATCGCAACTTCCCCATGGTGGAGACGACGGGGGAAGTGTTGCGGCTCATCCAACCCTTCAACGCCACCCGCATCCAAGTCCGACATCTCCACACCCGGGTGAAACAGCTGCAAAAAGAAAACGAAGGTCCAATAGAGAGCATGGCCTACAAACAAGGCTTCTGGGAGGAATTCGAAACGTTACAGATGATGGAGAATTTGCAATTATTCGACAGGATGGAGGGATCCAAACCAGAAAATATTAGGAAAAACAGATACAAAAATATCATACCATTTGATCATACGCGCGTAGTTTTGAAGGATATCCCTCCGGATGCGCCGCCGGGTTCCGATTATATAAACGCTAACTACATCCGATGTGACAGTACGGAGTCGTGTTCCGATTCTCAGGACACTAACGGGACCAGCGAAAACGGTACTGCAGGCAGGGATGGCACTCCATCCAGGAGTAAAGACAAATCTTCCCCCAACCACACCAGCCTCGTAGTCACCGAAGAAAAAACTAGTGGGAAAATCCACGGAAATGGAACTCATAAACTGCCAGCGTTTGAGCCCAGCGTCCTCCGCACAAACCCGAATTATGTCAACACGACCATCCCTAAATCGGCGGAAGAAACGGAAAATGGAGTTCACGCCGAACACGTTTACAATAAGACGTATATTGCTACTCAAGGCTGTCTGTCGACCACAATATATCCTTTCTGGTCAATGATATGGCAAGAAGACGTGCGCATCATCATAATGACGACGAAAGAGATCGAACGCGGAAAAGTTAAATGCGAAAGGTACTGGCCCGATCTGAATAAGACCGACGTCATCAAAAAATTCACAATTTTCAACGAATTCGAATCGTCCACTCCGGACTACACGCTGAGGCGATTCTTGGTGACGAAAAAGGACGAGCCAAACGTGAAGAGGACAATATATCATTTCCATTTCACCGCGTGGCCCGATCACGGCGTTCCATCGGAGCCGGGCCGCGTGTTGAATATCCTCTTGGATGTGAACTTCAGGCTGCAGCAGATCATGACGGGTCCGGAGCCCCCGGCCCAGGCCGTAGTGTGCGTGCACTGTTCAGCCGGTATCGGCCGAACTGGCACATTTATAGTGATCGACATGATCTTGGATCAGATCAGGAAAGAGGGTTTCGACTGCGAGATAGACATCCACCGCTCGGTGCAGATGGTGCGAGACCAGCGCTCCGGCATGGTACAGAACGAGGCGCAGTACAAGTTCATATACATGGCCGTGCTGGAGTTCATCGAGACGGAGAAGCAGAGGGTGGGTCTGGGCCCGGAGCCCTCGCAGGACTCGCCTCGCGCCAGATCGCTCCCCGTACCTTTTTTATGAATCGCGCTAAGAGTGCAAAGAATTTTTTATCGAAAGCTTTATCCTGTGGAAGCATTGTAGGGGTGCGTAGATTCTAAACATTATCTATTTCACACGTATATAACCACTTTATCAGGTATAATTTTGAAATCAGCCATACATTAATTAACACTTTGGAAGCGATAAAAGTTTATCTATCGGAACATTTTGAAGCATCATCTAGGTATTACCCACAGTATATGCTGATGATAATGTGAAAATATATTTTGAAAGTCACATATTTTTACGTGTATATAGGAAGCTACAGTACATACCTGATTTCTGTTTATTGTGCTGAAATTCGATTATTATTATATGAAATTATATAAAATCTATTCACGTGAAATCACTATTAGTTTATTAATTATTAAAAATATCAATGACAAAACGTATTCAATACAAGTTTGTGTCTATAAAAATATTAATGTTTATGGGATATCTTAAGAAAATATTCTCAAAACAATGAGGCACTAATTAATTAAGTCCCTGTTGTATGTAGCATATGAAATCTGTCCAATATCTGTGTAGGTGAGTTACTTTTAGAACTACAAAATTCTTCATAAATGTCTACTCTTATAAACTTACATGTTACATTTTATAACACGTGTAACAAGCATTACTTTATCCAGAATACTTGTTTGACAATACCAATATTTGAACATAACACCAATCTGTATATTTCCAATCTGAAGTAATAGGGTTAAAAATACGACATCTATTTCTCTGAATGTCGTGTCGGTAGACTGCAGGCCTTGGAGTTGTACTCATGTGGAAGTTTATAGTGCGCTGAAACAGTGGCAAATTTTTCGTTGACAATATAATTAAATTTTTATGTTTTACTATAATACATTTGATGTGTTCCAATACTGAGCATAATCAAGTGAAGGTTTGCAATTTAGAAAAATATTTACTGTATCACTGTCATTTCAATAATAAATAATGAGCGACAAACAGCCGATTGCTGTTAATTTTTTTGCAAAAGGCCTTTGTTTTGCTACGAACTTTCTTTTCCTGTAGATTATTATGATGATCCCATACAATGTGAAACTAAAATGAATATTGCAAACTATCACTTCACGTGCTCATGTTTAATTTTAATACACGACAGATATTTATAAAAATGAAAATAATATTCGTTAAGGAAAATGATTTTAACAATCGACTACGGAGACATTGTCAATTTAAAAACATACGGCGACCTGGAAACGTATCAAACCGTTGCTTTAATTTATATTACATGAAAGTCAGGTGTTTGACTTCGTCGTGATCTCGAATTGGATTCTTCTTTTTAGGCAGAATGTTTTGTATTTTTTATTTTTCGACAATTTGATATGTGCTTGAATTGACCCTTTTTTGTACTGCGTGTTATGGATTGAGTTGAGTAGTTTGATTCTATGAGGAAAAAAATATAAAAAGATATGGTTTAATAGTTAATTGGTTGTTCATTTGATTGTATAATAAATAAAATGATGAAAAATATATTTTATTCTGATATGAAATTTAAATATCCATAGTAATTTATTATTGGTGATTCCCCAGATTCTTTTTGAGAAATAAAATCTCTCTAAAATGATATATTTTTAATGATCATGTCAATAATATGTTAATTCGATTTTTAAACCATTAATATGTTTCTATTGCTTTTTCTATTTATCTGGGGAGTAGTCGAAAAATGAAATAAATGTGTATACATTTTATTTGTAATTTGGAGCAAGAATTTTAGCTGTGGAAAAAAATAAAACTACGATATTTTAATGAATTATGTTTATCCACATCCAAATCTGCTAATTCTATAAAATACGTTATTTTTGTATTCTTGTCAAAATGTGAAATTGGAGGTGCTTTTTATGTGAAGTTTTAGACTCGTGTGACGTCACGGGATATGGTGCGATGATTTTAATGTTTTTTTTTTTGTTTGTAAGCATAGATGATACGAATAAAATATGTATGATATAGCGATGTGTTTGTTCACACAGAAGTAATTCGAAATGAGGCCTAGGTTTTGAGGAAATAAAAAGAAATATGAGGGGCATTGCAACAGTGTTCACAAAAGTCTTATAAAAAGTTAAAAACTAAAAGTAGTTTGTAAAGTATCTAAGTACAATAACTCTAGACACTAGTATAATATTCAATCAGCACAATGGCACGAATTTGTCATACATAGTCTATATTTATTGTTATGGTGAACACTATGTATCACATAAAAACCCTTTATGTGTATGTGACTGTAGGAAGACACTAATGACAAATATTTCTCAATTCGTAACTATTGATCCACTAGAGCCTTTTTATTTTAATTCAACAAATTTAGATGTTAATTTCCTGTGTACCTATACAATCACGTTTCAATGATCTATTTGGTTTGTTCTATTAGATGCTACTGTTATAAATATTTATATATGATTGTTGTATTTATAAGTTATGTAAAAAATGTATTATGGAATACAATCAAAAATTTTATCTGTTAAGATTAACCAGATACAGCATAATTAAAATCATATTAAAGTAATGAAACAAATTCATAATAATTCTTGTCATTATTTCGATTAATTAAATAGAATATAATTTGCAACTGCGTGAACAAGCACATATATTTTATGTTGTTGGCATTTTATTTAAAAAAAAAAACTATTATTCCAATTTGTAAAGCTGAGCTAATGAGTCGCATGAAGTTAGAGAGAAAAAAATATGTTATCTGCTAAAGATATATGTTGTGTTATATTAATATAAATATTGAATAAAATGTGATATTGTATATTTATAGATTTTTATTTCTTAATTAAAAATAAAATTCACAATAAACCTATTTAACTAAAATTTTAATCCAAATTATGAATGCATTATTGCCGGACACCATAGCTTGTGGCACAGAAAATACATGCCTACCTTGATGGAACATGAAGGAAAACCCATCATGGCGAGTCAAGTTTCTCACATTTTGGGATCAGATGTGCAGAATAGCATAGTCATTATCTTTTTACATGGGATATGCTCTATATAAACTGCTCTGCATTTACCATCAGACATGTCATGCGCAAAGTAGATAGCAATAGGACCACCTCATTGTAAATCATCTCTACAAAACCAATTGTGAGTTGTTAGCACTTAATGTTGCAAAATAAACAATAAAATTATGTATAATAATTGCACATTTTTTTAAATTAATATGAAGGAAAAACAGACATGCCAAAAACTCACAGTTGATGTTTACACAGTTCTTGTTTACATATATTTAAATTACATTCATTCTACATAAAATATAATCCAATCATCTTTTTATCACAGGATTTTCAAAGAATATTTTTTCCAATTATGTAAGTAGTTGATAAATATTTAGATTTTGAGATTGTGCCAAGATGAAAATGCAGGTTCAATCAATTCGTAAAACACTCAAGCCTTCATAAATATTATAGTAAATAAGAATAATTGTCAGTTATGAGCCTTTTTACAATTTTACAATAGTACATTAACATTGTATTTACCCTAAATGTATCCAGAAATATTATTTTGAGCATTGTTTTGATTTGTTTTCTATCAATATGAATTTAAAAACTCTTATTTCTTTTGTATCATTATAATATTTTATAAAGACTTGATAAATATAAAAAAATAAAAAACCTAACATCTAATCAACAAATCATACATCAACAGCTTGTGAGTTAACTTGTGTTAGTCGTCACTGTTCACTTGAATTTCTTCAATACCATCACTCTCTGTTACAAGAGCTCTCTCAAGGATCACCCGGCCCTCCTTGTATCTGAAATTATAAAAACCATTTTATCCTCCATTGGCAACTTAGCAATATTGAATAACCAGCGTGAATATGCTTATGTAAGAAAAGAATAAGTAGACAAAGTAAATGTTGTCAAGATATATAGGCAGTCAAGACTAACAAAAATTTTTACAAATCACTAATTTAAAAACAAATATAATGGCCAAAATTATTCCAAATTAAATCTATACTTAACAAGTTATCAACACACCTCTGGTTTTCCTCAGTAGCAAATTCATAGACCCAGCCGAGTTTAGTGCTGCAGTTCTTGCAGGAGACATCGCGCACCATGTGACGGCCCGTCAGCATCACACGGTCCTGAACCTCGGAGTATACCAGATTCACTACTTTATGAAATAAAAATGCTCTACCTGAAACATAAAAACTTCTTAAACTTTGTGAAATAACACTGACCTGCTGAAATTATCACAAAACAAATCAGTTTTTAATCATAAGAATAGGTAACTTTGACAAACACTCGACCTTAAGGCCAGTGAAGAAAAATAACATGATGACCTTTTTAATAACAGTTTCATTATTCTAGTGAATGGACATTGAAAAAACCCTGATCATCGTTATCTAGTAATGGATTAACAGGTAAAGGAAAACTAGACAACTATTTAAATCATATACGAAGTTGAAAGACAAAGAATATGCCAACATCATATCGCAACACGACATACCAGTGGCTCCAGTAAAGCGGGTGCTAATCAGCTCCGAACGGTTGGTAAGGTTTACGTCGCACGATGCACAGGAGAACAAACGAGTACCACCAATATGATCGAGGAATATTTTGCCCATTTTCAATAGTTTCTTTGTGTTCAAACCACTTCAAAACAAACAAAATACGCAATCTATTCACTTGACAGCCAGACAGCTGACATAGGTAAATAGAGCACAAGTGTCAAAACTTGTTGAAAGTAAAGTGCTGCCATCTAGTTACCTTAACGTGATAATAATAGGGAATATGCATGCCATTTTTTTATATTTTTAATAAATTCTGTATGTTATTACATTATCAGAAAAAAATATAAGTCTTTGCAAATATCAATAAAAAAAGTACAAAAAAATAATCAAAACTGCTATCAGTTTCGAAGCATTTAAACGCCATGTTGGCGCGAACTCGCTGTGACGTCAGAGGGCACGATATGAACGACGTAGTATTTGGATTAAGTTTCATTCATGAATTGCTACAGAACTGTATTTCGTGACAAAATAATCAATTTTATTTAATAGTATAAAGAAAGCACAAAATAGCTCGTAAAAAAACGTAAAACAACAAGCTAAAACTTCATAAGAACGTGCCCTCTGACGTCACTTTCCTTTTCAAGCAATAGATCGCGTTTCGGAAAAAATGCGCGGCAAATTTGAAATGTCATTTTTTAAGTATTTATTTTACCGATTTAGAGTTGATAAATTTAAAAAATATCTTTAAGGTATATCCCTATATTAATAAAGATTACAAAAAAAATATTTTGACTTATTTTGAAGTCTGATGCATATTCCCTATTGGTATATGAAATTTTAAGCGCCCAATTTAAAAATATTACATTGAAAAACATAAAGTCACTGAATGTTTACATTGTTATTAATGTCAAAAATATAAAATTATATAGAGAACTGTTTTATTTCATCATGGAGACAATAAAATACAACATTACGAAATCGCAACGCCGAATCGTCTCAACCACCACTAGTATTTACTCGTTGCCAAAGCGACGATATCTTTTCAAATTCACATAACTATGATTTTTATAAAAAAAAGTAAACAAATTTATGTCTGTTATTTTATTTATACAAAATTAAAATAGATATATTTGTTGACTAGTTCTAATGGAGAGTATTAAGGAGGAGGCCATACACCAGACAGCGCTCAAATTAGCCGAGGAAATAAAGAATCTATCAATATATAAATCGTTTTATAATGATGTACAGGCAAGTGCTTACATAAAAGTATATTTTAGTTTTAGTACAACTTCAGCATCGTAAAACTCAATATCCAACTATAGCAAATATAGTGAATTAAGCGACGCTATTTTTCAAGGGTAAGTGAAGTCCGCCAATCCGTACTAGGTTAGCGTTGGCCTACTGTATGGCCTAAACCCTCTCAAAGTAAGAATTTCTGTGGTACAATACAATACAAGAACTCTTTATTGTAACCAAAACAAGGAAATACAATAATAAGAAATAAAAAAAAGAAACACTTGTGTTACAATGGGCGGTCTTATCGCTTAAAGCGATATCTTCCAGACAACCGTGGTAGGTACGTCACGCCCGCCAAAGCGCAATAGGCCAGCATGGATGGTCTTGTTATATGGCCTACTCCCTTTCAATCATACTCTCGATTGTAGAGGAGGCCTTTGCCCAGCACTGGGACGTATATGGATGATGTACCATACTAGCAGCTGACTTCTGTATTAATTAAATATAGGTCTTATAAAACTGATGCTTACTTTTTCGATGTCTAGGCAGTAGGCCCTGGACTGATCTCAATATTGATATATTCCTTTAAAAAATACTAATTTCATTATTTTTTACTAATAATTTTTTTTTTTATGTAATATTAATTTATTTGAGATACCATATTAATTTATTTTTTGCTTATATTTCCTATAATTACCGAATGTAGGGCAAAAGCTTTCTTTTCGTTTTCAATGCCATAATATTTATATGAAGTTTTAATATACTTGTCGGCATCATCTAGAAATTAGTAGCTTCGCCAAATGTGAAAAAAGAAGACTTCAAACAAACCTTACAGCAAGCAATGAAAGAAAAGGGATTAGACACAAAACTTAGGAACACAGTATTTCATTGGGTGCGCACACAAAGTAAACAAAATGTAAGTTTCTTTGAAACTAATATAATATTTTTGGATTTACCAGTTTTAATAGATGTTCTTTAATAATTGATATTTTCTAAAAAAACGGCATATCATTAAGGTTTAATACCTGCGTAAAATATTTTCTTTAACATTTGCCTATATTTTTATGACGTACTTGAAAACTTACAGGTTTTATTTCTTTTTCAGAAATTGGATCCCTTAACGTCGTTAATAAAAGCCAGCGCTCAGTGGGAGAAGCGAATACACAAATCATTGAATTCAATGTGTTCAGATCTAGAAACGTCACTGGCTAAAATACGGCCGCAGAGCGAGCAAGACGACCTGGCAGAAAAATGGCATGAACTCAGCACCTATAATTTAGGTAAAGGTAATATTTTTTTCACATATTCCTACTAAAGATCACGTTTATATTCCCGAAAATGTATATAGATATAACAAGGCTTTTTCTGTCTAAGATTTTCTTTGGCAAACGTTGGGCATATAATATATGAACTCATTTTACTTTAGTATATTTTAAAATAAAGTATTGATTTGTTTCAGATTTAACAAAATACAGACCAGTTTATGCTCCAAAAGATTTTTTAGAAGTATTATTAACTCTATCCGGTTATGTTCCTTTCACAAGAGAGTAAGTAAATACTTTAACATGTGGTTAAAACTCGTAACATTTTCGTTAAATTGCAATTTTTCATTCAGAGATGAGCCGAAATGGGAATTTGCCCATTTGCCGCTACAAGTGAAGACGTTGGACCAATTGGTAAGTCGCAATTATGTCAAATCCGGCTCGAAGGATCAAAGCTTGGCAACTTACAATATATAAGACAGCTATATAATGATTACTCGTCAAATTAGTTTATTTCCCTACATCCTAGAATTTTGGTAATTTTGTTGAAAGATTTACCATAATAATTCTGATTGTAATATTGGTCCTTACCGATGGACGATAGTTACAGGAAATGATGATTTCAGAACCTTAAGACAATATGGACCACTCAATCTAGGAAATATAACTTAACTCGTGCAGTGACCACTACTCAATACACTCCTGATAACCCTACAATGAAACAATATTTTAAAACCATCAAATCTATTCCAGAGGAAAGTCTTCGTGGAGTGGGCGAACGGGGAGCCTTTGCTAGGCGTGAACGCTTACATGCCTAGCACAGTTCCTGGGTTTAGCACCTTGGAAGCGGAGAGGATAAGTCTGGGTGAACGAGTGGCAGTACTGGGTTACGCTCCCGTCATACAGGAGTACTTGAAGAAGGGCAGCCCGCAGTGCCTGAGAGCTAGGTTGTGGACGCAAGTACTAGGATCGGAAATTAAATCACAAGTATGAAATATATGATGATTTTCTTGTTAATTAATCATTTTTTCAATAGATTTTGCTATTTATCTTAATGCTTTGCTCAATCATAGCTTTTGAGGGACTATTTAGCAGTGGACTTATTACGGTTGAAATTGGTGTCATGAAACTCACTCACATAGGTTATTAAAAAATATATTTTCTAATTTTTTAGCAAACAACATATTTTAATCAGCTAAAGAAAAGCGTGTTAGAAGTGGATCTGATGATCGATAAATTAATATTCAAAGACGTTCAACTCACCGCTTCGAATGACGACCAGTACTTTGTTTTCGAAGATCTATTATATCAGGTATGAAAATTACTCATTTAAATTGTGCTCCTAGTTAAAATTATGCAAAATATCGATATGTGCTTGTAAAGTATGTAAAACGTACTGGATTGTAATTGATTGTAAACCTTAGAATACATTTTTTGTTATGAGAAATTAATATTAAAATAGATAAACATAGTTTTAAGCTATTTAAAAAAACACGTAATGGAATCCATTTCATAAAGCCTACGAATAGGGATTAAATTTAATCATAAGTACATTGTCTCATCTGACTATTCTTCCAAGGTGATGCTGTGCTTTTCTCGGGACTGTGAAATCATGCAACATCTGAAAGGCAGCATCGGCAATCCTCTCAACGTGACTATCAAGGGAAAGCAGACGTCATCGGAAAGCGTTACAGTTTTCCCGCCTAGTGGAATCATACCTTTTCACGGATTCACGATGTATGGTGAGTTAGTTATTTGGTTAATATAACCGTTTTACATACATACATGCATAAACTCACGCCTTTTTCCCAGAAGGGATAGGCAGAGGTGTGACCAGAACACCCACATTTCTCCTTGTTTGTTCCGACCCACGATGTGAGAGGAGGCGAAGCTATCGCCATATCGGGCACAAATTTGTGACAAATCCAATATTACTTTGGCCGACCCGGGATTTGAACCCGAGACCTTAGCTTTGTAACCGTACTGTATTACAACTACGCCACCGAGGCACCGTATAACTGTTTTATATACTAGCAAAATCCAAACCAAAATGGACGAGACACATGTTGGTCAAATTCTGTACTTTATTCAATAAATGAATGTCCTGAAGAAATAAATGAAGGTCCTGGACCAACCATGTTAATGTTATAAGAGTCTTGTAACGCGTGCATCGTAAACTACCATATTCTCTCACAAAGTCGAAACTCGAAACAAATAGTTTACTTACCTTCTTTCTTTTTCAGCAACTCCATTTTGTTACTTGTACGATGATCCCGTACAACTGTACTACACATTTAGAGCTTTTTACATAAGATATTGGCACCGGTTACATTACATATCAACACATCCACAGGTAAATTAAATAATATGTTCTATATTGTTATGTTCTGCACACAATCTAAAATAAGAGATAAGTATAAGATTGTGTTTTTTTACGTACACTCTCTCCAACATAAACTTTTTGAAAGTATCCAATAGACAAGTTCCAAATTTAAAAATTACTTCCTTACGAGAGTATTTAGTCTGAGTTCCATTACATTACATGAGTAACGTCAGGAATTTGGTTTGCTTTCAAATCCACCGGTTTAGGCTGTTTATTGTTAGTTATTTGTTGCCTTACGATATTTTTATTGATTGTATTATACTGTTTTACAAAAGATCTTTTATTTCCAGGGTATAGTTTCGTTATGCCTTTTATACGAGAGACTTTTAGAAGCAAATGAGCCTTTATTATGGATACATTTTCGTAATATTAATATAAATCCGTAAGTATTTACAATTAGATTACAATGCGCACCTTAAATTCGTAAATCCAACAGCCGTCTATTAATAGTAAATTACTTATGTCGCACATTATAAATTATTTAAGCTTTTTAAGCCTCTCGGCTTCTGCATACCGCAGATTGTGGCTTTCCTATCTGAAGTATATGTATCTACCATTTTGATCCTTCGAGCCGGATATTGTAATTTTTTTTTCCAGAGTCCGAGTGGTGTTCAAATGGCTAATGCGTGCGTTCAGCGGACATTTACCACCAGATCAACTCCTACTTCTCTGGGACGCAATACTCGGCTACGACTGCTTGGAGATTCTGCCATTATTAGCGCTGGCAATACTCAGCTTCAGAAAAGAGAATATATTCCAAGTGAACACGCTACAGAATGTCGACGCCGTGTTAGCCGACCTCTCCACTATATCTGTTATACCGTTACTGCAGTTATCTTTGATGAAACCGTAGTTTCTTGCGCCGTGTGATAGTGTGAATAAGTGTCAATTCAAAATAGTATTATTTTTTAATTCAAATTGCTGGCTAGCATGTATGGCGGTTTGAAATGTTGCCAACTTCGAGGCACTTAGTGTTGCCCGGTTAAATTATTTCTGTTTACGAGTGTATGAAATGAACATATGCGCGCGAACCAATCGTTGTTGTACTTGAACATTGTTTGTACAGTGTTTTTATACTAGTGTTTGTTTTTATTTTGTAGAATCAAACTTTTTTTTTTGTAAATTAAAAAAAGAGTACAAAGCTGTTACCTCATATTTAATCGTTTTATTTATAGACTTAAACCTATTAAACCAACAGTCATACAGTAATTCTTTTCCAACCAAATCTTGCGTCATATTAGAAACTACTAAAAAATAGTGTTCACACATCCAAACCCAAAACAAATATTTTCTTCACCTACAAACTTCGCCGTGCTCATGTTAATATTAGTCAGAGATGAACTAAAAATGATAACATTTTAGCCAAATAAAAACATATTAATCCTGTATAAATCTTTATTGGACTCACATCTTCCTACAGATAACACACCAGTTGCCCTCTTCATAAAAACTCTTTTCAACAGTCAACCCTACCTCTTCACACAGTCCATCCAATTCGCCCTCCTCAAAAACATGATAATACCTCAACAATGTACTCTCCGGCTTATCAGCTAACTTGTTATCAGTCTTCCTCCTCAATTTCCATGGGACCAACAAGTCCTTGTATTGAAACTGGGTCCTATTCTCATGCACAGGCAGGTTTAAACCCGCGACGGTTATCGAACGATCCTCGGACACGCTTTGCGTTTTGTTTTTGCATAGATAATTTGATTTCGATTGGTCTTTCGCCCATACTGTTATGAGGGCTTCTCCGTTTGGCCTTAATAGTCGTTTTATGCTCGCTATTGCTTGAAGACGACGCGACTGAAATAGAAGTAAAGTTTTTTTGCTTAAGTAATTATTAAACTTCATAGAATAAAATTGTACAGGCGGACTTAATGCCGTTGACATTTTTTACCAGTCAACCTTCGAAAGAAGCAGAAATTAGACAAAAATATATATTTTTCATATGATTTTTCAGTTAAAGTATTCAGTAACGTTTAATACCTAATATGTAATTTTATGCATAATTTCAACAAATAATACACAACAATTATATGATAAAATAAAGTGAAGTAGAAGAGCCACCATGTTTTTTAAAAATGAAATCTCAGCTTACAAGACATTAAATAAAAATTAATTCAAAAGCCATTAAAATAACAACATCATAACTCACTTTGCTGCTAAAATGATGTATAACAGCGATACATATGATGACGTCAGCGCAGGAGTCTTTGAGACCTGTGTGCAGGAGGTCCAGACGGATGCAGTCAGCTGACGTCACTGCTTTAACATTCTCCTTGCATTCAGCTAATAAACCGCTGCTGCGTTCTCCTGCTATCTGAAATCATCATCATCGTGACAAGATGACCACTGTAGAGTGTAGATCATCACGTTATACCTGTGATTTTGGTGATGGTGGAATATTTGTACTAATACAATTTTTCCAAAAAAAGGTTCGGGTGTAATGAGGGCGCTTTGACCTAATACCAAGAAGCTTATACCCAAATGGAGATTACATTCCGTATAAAACACTGAAGCACAAAAAATTGACTTTGAATGAATAAAAACGACTTTTAGTTCATTCATTATCACTCGAAAGAAAAGGATAGCAGGCAACAGCGACTGAATTCAAGGTCAAATTTTTGTGCTTCACTTTTATATACGGAATGCAATCTCCATTAGGGTATAAGCTTCTTGCCTAATACAGTATAGTATGGCAACCCGGTATACTACAACGTAAAATGTTTAATACTTGTTGTATTTAGTTATTGTTGTTTAATGAACCAAAAGTTCGTTTTAATTATCAAGACAAGCAAAAACCGTACAAGAATATTATACAAAAATCCGTATAAAAACATTTAGCACACCCACCAATGACATTTTTAATAGTGTTGCCAGTAGTAAAAAACTCAAATAGTCAAAAACGAACCTGCAAAACATCGTTTCTATTGAGTATGTTCTTGCCGTTGCCACATCCCAGGTCCAAGAGTATCGCTCCAGTCGGTACTTCTCTGGTGAACTCCACCACTTTCGGCCATGGTTTATGGCGTGTTGTGCTGAAGTGGCCTGCTATTTGTTCGTACACCTGCACCATACACATTGTTCATATATCTGTATTATTATAAGATTCTAATGTAAAAAAAGTATTTTGGTCATCTCATACACATTAACTGCGTACTTAAAACACGTTACACGTGTTTGATGTGTGAAACGCTAGTGCGAATAGCACACACAGTCTATTATTTTCAATAACCCCATGTAGATTATTGTTTTCGCAGCGCAGTCAACGTGTTCAATAAATATGGCTTCAGAAACTAGGTTCGAATTTTTGATGTCAAAAAATAACATAAATTATTATTATAAGCCCGTCAATTGCCACTGCTGGGCAAAGGCCTCCATTCTCCTTCCATTTGACATTCCAAGTTGAAGTAGAACTGGGCTGGGCATATTTACCGCATGTCCGACGACCATTTGGCAAGTCACTACACAGTGGCTTCCCAATAGCCGAAATAGACTACGTAGTAGGACTAGATGAGATGGCGGGATGAAACGACGACTCAAGTCATATCTTTCGAACCGGCGGCTAACATCTGACCGCGATAAAATAAATTATGGATCACTAAATTATTTGAACTGAACCCACAGTCTGTTATTTTATTTATTTTTTATTCTGGCCCGGCATGGTGACCACACTGCGCCTGATGGTAAGCGCAAATGCCGCCCAGGCCAGAGTATCGATTGACATCAGAGGGTAGTCCCATGCTAATCGACACAATTATGCCAGCCTGCTAAGATGCCTCTTCTCATTACGGCGGAAGGACTCAGGATTATAGGAAGGATTATTCTTATTTTACACCCCAGTTGTAATTAAAGGTTATTATTATTATTTACCTGGTGTACATGCAATTCCTCAAGATTGCAAGCTATTTGGTCTTCCAAATCTTCCGTCCTCCCTTTGCCTGCTGTATCACAAAGAGTTTTATAACTGCATTCACAAGGCCCACTTCTAGTCCAACGAAATGTTAGGGATATCCTTGTCTGCCGAGGAACCGTGTCAGAAGTTATCACTTTCACATTATTGTTGTCTATAGTCCGGTTCTCTATGATAGGGTCATAGGTTCTTGGTTGAATGCCGTGCTGCCAATCATACCTGAAAAAATAGAAAATAATTTTGATAGCCTCCATGGCGGAGTTGGTTAGACACAGACAGTGAAACAAGAGGCTTCGGGTTCGATCCCCGCACCGAAACAAACATTTATGAGGTATTTGTTTCAGGTCTGAGTGTTTGTGAGAGCGAAAAGTCTCTCATAGTTCCTGATACCCACGACACAAGACTCGATCTTAGTGTGGGGTCAGGTCTATGTATATGACTGTTGGGTGTATTTTGCATTTATTTATTACTAGCGGCCCGGCCCAGCTTCGCCCGGGTACAAATAGATTTTTGTACATTAATATGTACGTATTATTATTATATTATAAACTTTCCTATATAGGCACGCTGCCGCCGCCCCGGCCGGCCAGTACCGCCGCAAGCGCTACGTCCCGCAATTTTAATTCTGTAATATCTTCGAAAATATTCATTTAAATCTTGTGGTGTAAAGGACCATATAGATCTATATTAAAGCAACAATGTATTTAAGCTATTTAATTGGATAAGGATTAATGCTGTATTGGTTAAAATCGCTTCGAAAATTAGCCATTATTTGTCGTAAAAAGTAAATGACAAAAAAATGTTATTGTGGGATACCCATAAGAGATAGACATATACCATCGCGGAGTTTTCTGTAGACCTTTTCAATGTGTACAAATATATAGTACATTATTTTGATAAATCTCGTAGGGTTCAGCCTGCGTTTGCAATGTAAGCGGAAAAAAATTGATAATTAACGACATCACATTAGAAACCTCAAAAATAACAATATTTCTCCACTATTTAATGGATGTCATTATACATATAAACCTTTCTATTGAATCACTCTATCTATTAAAAAAAGCCGCATCAAAATCCGTTGCGTAGTTTTAAAGATTTAAGCATACAAGTGGACATAGGGACATAGGGACAGAGAAAGCGACTTTGTTTTATACTATGTAATGAAGATTGCATTTGAGATAACGTTAAGCAAAGGCAATACTGCTCTTACAAAGTCCTAGACAATTGTTAGTACTTGCAGCTTACTTACTTAGCAATTTAATTTTATTGCTTGTATCGACAATAAAGACGCCAAGGCAAACTAACCAAAATTTTGCAAGATTGTACTTTGCATTGATTGAGATAATAAAGAATGCCTAAGTACTGTATCTGCCCACATACAGCCCACTGCAGGGCATGGGCCTCCTCTACAAAAGAGGAATACTTACTTGAAAGTATGATAGAGATTGGTTAGGCCATATAGTCCAACACGCTGGGCTAGGGCGGGTTGGCGGACTTTACATACTATGGAAATTCATACAAATCTCAATGATATGCAGGTTTCGTCAACATGCTCTTCTTCACCGTTATAGTGCGTAGTTATTACTTATCAATACACACAACTCCGAAAAGTTAAAGGTGTGCCCTGGGATTCGAACCCGCGACCATCGTGAACATGTTGGCATTTGCGTCTGGTCCGTTTACCAACAGGCCGCTATGCACACGCATAAGGCCTAAGTATCACAATATAATTAATAACAGTCAGATAAATATAAAACCAGTCTAAATATTTACCTGGCTTCATCCTGCATCATGAGTAGTGATCTAGCTTCAATTACAACTGGCACACACTTCCCACTGTGATGTTTCCATTCCATAATCACTGCTGAACCCAAAGATAATGATAGTATAGTGTCTCCAAAAGGACTGTGTTTGTCTACATGAGATGGGATACCTAAAAACATAAAATATTACTCTCTGAGACTCAGAAAAATATTTCTCAGCCATAAAAATATTTAGGGACCAAATTTATTAACTCTATATTATTCAGTTTTGTTGTCTATTTTACAGCATAAGTATTTATGTTTATTTATTACTAGCTGTACCCGTGACTTCGTCCGCGTGGAATTTAAAAAAAACTTTATTTTTCTAAAATAAATGCAGCCTAAGTTACTCCTTATTATATCAGCTATCTGACAATAAAAGTCCCCTTAAAATCGGTCCAGCCATTTCAGAGATTAGCCGGGACAAACAGACAGACAGACAGATGGACAAAAAAAATCTAAGGTCATTTTCGTTATAGGTATCGTGTATATAATGATATGTAGTTGGACATTTTTTTATTTTCACTTTACAAACAGACACTTCAATTTTATTTATATGTATAGATTACCTTGTCCAGGCAAATACTTGTTAATGGTCAGTTGATCAGGCACACCAACATCTATCCCATAATCTCTCAACCTCTGCCAAATTAAATCACATTCCTTGGGTATCTTCTCTTCCAGCGGATTAGCCAAGTCCACATCATTACTACCGTATCTAAACTCATAACCGTAATGTCTTACTTGCCGGTTCTTTAATACATTAGAATCAATTTCTGACTCCCAGTCAAATATTTTAAGGAATAATTTCTCTTCATCTTCTGTTATGAAGTTATTTATTAATGTCAGCCCTTTGGGATTTGGATGAGTACATATGGTTTCTGTGACAGGCACTGAAAGAATAGATTTTTTTTTGATAATATTATAGAGCATATGGCTTACAATTTGTGAGGTCCTGGGTTGAATTCCAGCATTGGTAATATTGTCTGTGTGTAAGATGTTTCTAAATATATTTTGTTGCAATAGAAATAAAACATTTCTTATCAATATCAACTAATTATGCTTACATACCATTTTCAACATAATGCATGTATAATTGGTTTTCATTTTCATCAATTTTTGCTTTGCCATTGTAAGCATTATAGAAAAATTCAGCACTCTCCACATCTTTAAAAACAAGAAATGAATGTGATTCACCCTTTTCAGCAATGTACTTAGGATGAGGTACACCCAAATCATCTGCGAGGTTTAAAATAAAATCTTTTTCTAATCCTGTAGCCTGGCCAGCATTGCACAATACAATGTTCTGTAAAAATAAGACAGAATTCTTGAATAGAAAAAACTAATTTGTACTTAAAATTTCACCCAATTAATTATCATTTAAAATTTAATAAATTGATAAAACCAGTACAGTGTAATTCAATTTCAATATGTAATAAAGTGTTAAATAAATCTATTATTTTATTTATATGGTGTTTAGGCTTAAAGAATTATGTTACAAAGAAGTAATGGCTAAACATAAGACTTACTGGTCGTGGTACATCAGTACATATTAAGCCTTTCGAAATCTTTAGCCGAGCAGCGAATCTCTTTCTTTTACGTTCTGTTTTCCTATCTTCTTCCATGTCAATTTATTTAGAAAAATATAATAAATATGCGGATCAAAGATTTTATAACCTAAAACATTATTTGTTGATTTTATTCACATTTCATGGTTCTATTGATACATTTTGACATTTAGAAAAGAGATAGGTTAATTAATAATCCATAAGAAGAAAAGAAATAGAATAGGTTTATATTTTTAAATACAGCATTCCTAAATCAGTTTACAAAGTTAGTTGTACTAACTAAGAACATTGAAGCGTCAATAAAATAAGTATTACTTATGTTAAAATAATTATCTACGATAAACATACAATCATACATACATAAACTCACGCCTTTTTCCCAGAAGGGGTAGGCAGAGGTGCCAGGGCACCCACATTTCACCAGTTTGTTCCGTCCCACTATGTGATAGGTGGCGAGCCTATTGCCATATCGGGCACAAATTCCTGACTTTGGGCTGATAATGAATAGAAAAATCCAATATCACTTTGCCCAACCCGGGATTCGAACCCGAGACCTCAGCTTTGTAAGCGTACCGTAGTACAACTACGCCACCGAGGCAGTCTACGATAAAGTTTCTCTATATATTACTATTATTGCATGTATTAAAGCAAGAAAACTCAATATATTTTACATGTTCATATTTTGTATGTTAAAAAATGTAATACATTACGTTGTAACGGTTATAACAGCACTCGTAAACTCCATATGTCAAATGATGTCAATCACAGACGACTAAAAATACAGACGGCCAACTCCATACAAATGTTTTAACACGTTATGCAAACTCACACAACTACATGTGTTTATACATTCTACATATAGAATTTCATAGAATTCATTCAAATGTTCATCGGACCTTTCTTTCTTTTCATTCGCAAATTTACCACTGACCAATAGTATTAAAGATTATTGTTCCGCGTATTTGAGCCATCTTTTTCGCGCGTTATACGTATATATATTTCGACGCGTTTCGAACCAGAGCTGGAAATCGGTACTTTACCGAAATTGCCGATTTTTCAATATTTAGGGATGTACTACATATTTTAGGCAATCCGATTTTTATTACCGAAAATTTACCGGTTTATATTTGGGTATCATTCGTATGTATGTTAAAATTACTCAATTTCATACGAAAATAAAAAAATAAAACCAAGTTATAATTCAAAACCTTTACTCAACAACATTAGAAATGTATTTTATTTCATATTTTTTCATTATTTTTAACATTTTTATCATAATTTAATATTACAACCTAAAATACTTTTTATACATTTTCAAATTGACTTAACATTTTCAATTTGTAAATATTAATTCTGTTAATTTTAGGACTATTAAAACAATGCCAAATCAAAGAATATGATCACTGCACTAACAAATAAAAGTATAAATGGTAACATTCATTGCACAATATATTTTCCAATACTACCGGCACAATATTGCTATATTTGTAGTGTAAATTAAATATGAGAAGCCATTCGTGTAAATTAATAATAAAATACACGCCATTTAACAAACATTTGAAACAGAGCAAAATTAAAAACATATGCTTACATTACTTATCTGAAGTATATAATAACAAATTATTATTTCAAGTAGGACGTAATGAAAAATATAATTGGGAAAGTCATAATATCATATTTACAATAAGAAAATATACACAAAAATGTATATCAAGTGATATGATATTATGATACATTAAAAAATAGGCAATAATGTTATGTGTGTAAAGTGTAATGAAAAATAATAATAGTAAATTGTTTACATTGACATATTGAAGAATAAGCAATATTGTTAAATTAATACAATAAATGTGTTGGCTTCAAATCATAGAAAACATTAAATGCATAATACCAACATACTAAAACATTTGAGATTAACTATTATATAACAACATATTAAAGAAATAGGCAAAAAATATGTTTATAATAAGGTAATTTTGAAGAATGCTTTTATGCTACATAATATAGGTTGGTAGGCATTCCTGTTTTATGCATACTGTATTCAATATTATTAATTTCATTCTTAACTTCAATACACTACTGCATTGCATTTTATTTTAATAACATATGACCAAAAAGCTTTAACAAATGCCTTTTCTGAACATCTTAATTATATCAAATAGTATCAATATTATAAACAAATTATGAATTAACATAATTACTTATGCTGTGAATTAACCTTTGTAAATATTAACATATAAACCTACAGAGTAGAGATCCTTCAGACACAGAGGTGAAACTTTCTTTATGCTTCCAACGATGAACACATTTGCCTGCTAAATACTTGGACTGCAAATTTAACCCGAGTCTTGCCTGGAATTTATAAAACAATTAATTAATAACAAAATAAATATAAAAAAGACACAATCAGTTGTTTTCACTTTCATTCTTAACTTCAATACACTACTGCATTGCATTTCATTTTAATAACATATGACCAAAAAGCTTTAACAAATGCCTTTTCTGAACATCTTAATTATATCAAATATTATCAATATTATAAACAGATTATTAATGAACATAATTACTTATGCTGTGAATTAACCTTTGTAAATATTAACATATAAACCTACAGAGAAGAGATCCTTCAGACACCGAGATGAGACTTTCTTTATGCTTCCAACGATGAACTCATTTGCCTGCTAAATACTTGGACTGCAAATTTAACCCGAGTCTTGCCTGGAAATTATAAAACAATTAATTAATAACAAAATAAATATGAAAAAGACACAATCAGTTGTTTCCACTGCTTGCCTGACGTTAAATAATAATTATAAAACATTAAATAATTATTAAATTAAGCTGTGATGAACTTGCGGGTACCTATACCAATAAAAAGCTCTAATATTGAATTGTACTGTACTAGATCGGTCTTTATTGTCCCAACTGCAGAGCACGAGCATCCTCTACAACCGAGAGTATCAATGAAAGGTGTATGGCTACATAATTCGTCACGATGGACTCATACAAAAAGCTAACCTTTTCACATGAGATCCAAAACATCTGTATTTTATAATGTATTTGAACGTATTGTTATTTCTTATATTCCGGCAACAATTTAAAACTAGGAATAGTATCACAACATGGTCACAGCGGAATAAAATATTATATTTACCTTGTTTCTGTCATATGAGGTTAGAATGATGTTTTTCAATAATTTGATGCTCCATGCTCCGCCAACATAGCTCTGTCCATTGAGTACATTGTTTTTATACTTTGTTTGGGAAAGACACACAACACTTTCTTGAATACTTTATTTGATTTGTGGTAAATTCACTCGGGAACAAAACACGTGACCAACATTAATAATTATCATGAAAATCACAAGTTTATTGATACCATTTGCACAAAACAAACTATATAACGTTCGCACTGCTAAATATTTACGTTACTGATTACAAAATAGATGAAATATCATAAAAAATATAAATAAAATCAGCCGAACCAAACTAACAAACAACGATTGACTATTGACAAAAATGGCGGCAAGTGCACCCGGCACACGCACACATTTACAAAAATAGCGTAAGTGAAAAAGATGGGGCGAAAACGGCATATGAGAAAGCGAGATAAAAAAATGGGTCACTTTTTAGGCCCAAGTTAAACGGGCCTGATGTCAATTGTCAAGTAATCAACTAATCAGCTGTGTTTTTTGTTTTCGAAATTATCTATTTCAACTTTCATTTTCAAGTGTTTTGCTGATATATTCATTTTATTATCAATAATAAGCCAGTTTATACATTCTCAGTAAGTTATCTACAACCATGTTTTTCATAATAACTGAAATCATTTAAATTCTATAAACTAACCTATATATTTCAGAAAATGAGCAGGAAAAAACGGCACGTAATATGTATGGCTTCGGATTTCTTTTATCCCAACACTGGAGGCGTAGAAGAACACATCTACAACTTATCACAATGCTTAATCAAACGTGGACATAAAGTAGTGGTCATAACCCATTCATATGGTGACAGAATTGGCATACGGTATTTAACTGCGGGATTGAAGGTTTATTACTTACCTATAAAAGTTTTCTACGCACAATGTGTATTACCAACCATGATATGCAACATATCGCTGATAAGATACATATTAATCAGAGAATGTATAGAGATTGTTCACGGACACTCAGCCTTCAGTGTTTTATGCCATGAAGTATCAATTATAGGCAAACTTATGGGTTTAAAAACAGTGTTCACTGATCACAGTTTATTTGGTTTTGCAGACACATCTGCAGTTTTAACAAATAAGTACTTGCAATTGTGTTTGTGTGAGTGTGATCACTGTATTTGTGTATCCCACACTGGAAAAGAAAACACAGTTTTGAGAGCCAAAGTAAAAGCTCATAAGGTTTCTGTTATCCCTAATGCAGTAGATGCATACACATTCACTCCTGATCCAATGCAAAGGGATCAAAATTTTATTACAATAGTAATTGTGTCAAGGTTGGTGTACAGAAAAGGTGTAGACCTTATGGCTGCTGTTATAGCAGATATGTGTCCAAGATATCCAAAACTAAGATTCATTATTGGTGGAGATGGTCCAAAAATGTGGCTACTACAAGAGGTAAGAGAAAAAATGGGCCTACAGGACTGTGTAACCCTTCTCGGTAGTTTAAAACATTCAGAAGTCAGGAATGTTCTAGTTAAAGGTGACATATTTTTGAACACTTCCCTAACAGAGGCTTATTGCATGGCTATAGTTGAGGCAGCTTCGTGTGGTTTAAAGGTAGTATCAACTAAAGTTGGCGGTATTCCAGAGGTGCTACCAGAGAAAATGATCTACTTAACTGAACCAAATGTCGGTAGTTTAGTTGAAGGAGTGGAAAAAGCCATGAGTGATTTAAAAGTGGGTAACATACTATGCCCCTATGAGTGTAACCAAATGGTTAGAAAAATGTACAATTGGATGGACATAACTAGAAGAACTGAAATTGTTTATAATAAAATATCAATGAATAAGAATAAACCTCTAGGGCAGCAATTGAGAAACTACCTCTCTTGTGGTGTTTGGCCATTCCTTTTAGTTATAAGTTTAATGTATTTATTATTGCAATTAGTAGAGAAATTGTACAAAAGAAAGCATATAGATATAGCAAGAGATTTAAAGTTATAGTAATTGGCTATTATTTATTTATAATATAAAATATGTCTTTAGCATAAATATATTATGAACTTAGTGCAATTATTGATATTTTTTGTACATAATGTTAAATGACTGGCTCACTTCCATCATAATACATGATTTAAATACAAACAAAATGGTGAGAGGCCTGTCTAGCCCTTTTTAGGATTATATTATTACTATTAAAATTTTATAAACTTGAACATTATGTATGGCATTTCAGTTTTACTACTATATATAAAAGTAATAGGAAGAATTCGAAAAATAATTTGCATAACAAGGTTGCAAGCAGCATAAGTTTCTGCTGCAAACTTAAATATAACATTGTATTAACATAAAGTATATAATGCACTGATAATATAACATGGTAAGCCTATTGTATTCGGTCATTCACCCATAGTACATACATGATCTCAATAACATTCATTTGATATTTTGATTACATATTAGGTTAAAAAAATGTACCAAAGGAAACACAAAGATTAATTTTGGAATGATATTTATTATAATACTATTGAAATAAAAAAAATTAGGCTACTGCTCCAACTGAATAGTCAGCCTTAACATTGTAAATAAAAAATAATTTCGATTAACAACAGCGTTTGTTACATTCCAGTATTATTTATAATATACAGCACATGAACAATTATATTATTTTCTACATTAACAATTAAATGTGATTCTTAAACACAGACTGATATTATATAAGGTACCAATAATTATGTGTTTTAGTAGACTTGCTTGTACATATCCAATGTTCATTCATGCCCTGTGAAAAATAGAATGATATTATTTTTATGAACAATTTTTTTAGGAACTATTTCTTTATTTTATCTGTAGTTGTTATGTAGTTTTTTGATAATTATGTGTGAATATGACATGTAGCTCACACTAGATTATGAAAGTAAATTGGAATGTGTTATGGAATTGACATTAGGACCTGTTTTTCTTGACAAAATGTTAATTTTGTTTATTACAGTTGTGCTAAAATAATATATTTTTTACACATCATATTTGTGTTATTATTGAGTTACATCCAAAACGAAATACTTTGAAATGGGTGCATGTAATTAAATATTATATTGGTATTTCCTTCATTATTATAGACACTTACACTTTGGTGGTGCGTGGCGGGTGTTTGGGTCGGACACCGGATTGTTTCAGTTGCAAGACGATGGAGCGCAGTCTCGCCACGTCGCGGCCACGACGAGGACCGAAGTCGCACAGCTCGGCCACGCGAGCCCATTCGTTGCCCTCCTCCACTCCGCCTTCGGAGCCTCGAGCCAGGGCCCTCTCCGCGTTCCTAACACCCAAATACTATTAGCACATCTTCTAAGGAAATGGCAGCCCTGATAATCACATGTTGAATAATATGATTGTTAGTTTTGGAGTCTGCTTTATGAACAGTCACATAAAATTTATTGATTTACATAAATTCATAGACATTACTTGATAACATATTTGTGTATTGTGAAAAACCAATGTCATTTTACAAACTGGATTTATACAGTCACCTATATGTATTGAATGAAAAAATAAATAAATATATGCATTTTACAAGTTATGCTAAGAAAATCAAGATGAACTTTCAAAAATCAATGAGACTTATGAAAACATTGTTCCCATTTTATGATATTCCCTGATGTTTCACAGAATTATTAAATCCCAATAAATAATTAATGGATTCCAAATGAAAAGTAGGACAATGTTAAACCAACACCAATCACATTTTACCAAACATTTGTTGCATTTATCCCCAAATACCCTCACCATGTACCATACATATTGTTAATACATGAATAATTTATTTTTTCATATTTATACTCACTTAGCAGATTCCCTGAGCGCATTGAAAAGGAAATAAAGAAGTATTAGTTTACACTTATACATGCTTATACATACTTATTATTCATATGTATAACAAGCAAAATATAAACTTTACAGCCTAGAGACAAAAGTCTTAAAGATATCCTGAAAAATGATTAGTCTGAATAAATTCTAAATCTAAAAACATGCAAAAAACATACTAGATTTTTAAATAGCCTACTACTTAGATATGTATGGTTCAATACTACAACATAGAAAAAACCAGAGAGAGAAGACACTAAGACAGAGAATATTCATCTAACTATAACATTTTTTACAGAAAGTACTTCTCAAAAAAAATGGATAGCAGAAAATTTCCATAAGTTAAAAATATGCAACAAGTTTTATTTATCATACAATCAATCATACTCGTGATTGTACAGGAGGCCTGTGCTTTACAGTGGGAAGTATATGAGCTGATACAGATACAGTAAATTACAAATACTTGATCCCGCAACAAATATATGTAACTCATCTTACTACATTTATTTGATGTTATGCTCAATATTTTATTACCACTTGCAAAGCCCAACAGCATCTAAACCTTTCAGCATACATATTGATAAGTAATCTGTTGATAGCATTACCTGTTAGCTGCTTTTGTCTTGGCAATCTGCTCTTCATGTGTTTTGTACCAATCTTCCAACTCTTTCTTAGCAACTAACAACATCTCTTGTCTTTTTCTCTCTTCTTCCGCATCTGAGAAACAAAGCCATTTTTCTTTCAAACATTTAGTACTTCAGTACCTTTCATATTAAATGTAAATTTGGTAAACAGCCTCCATGGTGCAGTTGGTTAGACATTGGCTGTGAAATAAGTATCCACAGGTTTGACCCCTGCCCAAAGACAAATGATTATGAGGCCCACAAGTATTTGTAACGGGTCTAGGTGTTTGTAAGACTAAAAATGTATCTCATAGTTTCTGATATTCACGATGCAAGACTTAATTGATATTAATTTGGGATCAGGTCTAAATTTGTCACTGTTGGGGGGATATTTATTTATTGATTTTGTGAAGGTAGTTTTGCGGAGTAATCACCTATTAGCACTTGTGTTTGCAACACACATATTTTCAAAAACAGCTACCAATTTTATCAACTGTGTCGATTAGTGTTAAATATTGGTATTAGTTTCACCTTGTTTAATTATAGGCATTATAATTTCAATTGCATGTCCATGAATGCAGGTATATTATTTTGCATTTAAATTATACAATATTCTGCCCAGAATTACATAACATAAAAAGGCCATTAAAGAGAAATTTTAACCTAGTATTTTAATTTAAAAAATTTTGTTAATCTCAGGTCTTGGATAGTTATAGATTGTATAACATTGTCTTGCTTTTAGATTACTTATTATTTCTTTCCATACCTTTTTCTTCCAGTCTCTGCTTCTGTTCTTCACGCCATAACTTTATCTTCTCAGGCTCTTCCCTCTCCTGCTTGAACACTGATGTCTGCACTGGTTCATCTAATAAGCCGTTAGCTTCGAAAGCTGCTGCACTTGGTACTTCTGTAATTGACAAAAGTTAAATATACCATGTATATTATACTTATATGGCATTCACGATGTGAGCTAGTCATTAACTTTTCACTATACAGTGTAAATAATAAGTATTCTATACATTAAAATTATTATTGGAATTGAAATTATTATGAAAAATACGTATTACACATTGAATTTAGCTGAAAACATGATTTTTTTATATACAATCACTATTTATGTATGACTCATACAAAAAAGTATATTATGTAGAGACGTATTAGATAGTCGCAGGCGAACGATCTACAAATTGAATAGTAAAGATTATTGATTTTGTCAGCTTCATAATTTACAGTGCCAAAATTGAGTTAGCAGGTTCACGTAACATTTTAGTTCTGAGTTTTCGTCTTACCGACAAAATCATCCAAGCCGTTGCTGGTTGAAGTTACGACGGGGGGCGGAGCACTGGTCTCCAACTCATCTTCGAGCCCAGCCAATTGATTCTGCTCTCGTGCTAAAAACTCCGCCGCTGGGTCAACCTCGGGTTGTACAAAGCTATCTCCGAAGTCATCCATATTAGATTTTTTTTAATAAATAATTACAATACAAAGAAACAAAGTAACAACTCGGACGACGTTTAATAATCAAAGACAATATAGAAGGAAAGGACATAAACGATGACAGTTCAAAATGCTTAACCTGCCAAGGCATAAATGGATCAATACAATTTTCTATCGTATTTATATGATAAATTCGTCATATTTTAGTTAGTTATCTATTGAGATTAGTAAAAATTATATCGGGTCATGAATAACTCTTTAGATTGAATTGAATAAATAACCAACAAAGGACCGTTTTTAAATCACAATCAATGATATCACAATATTTCAGGACGATTATTATATGTCAAGCGTCGTCTATACTATACTCAAAATAAATGTCACATAGAAAAACATAACCTATAAAAATACTCTGATTTCACTGGTCTTTGTTCTGAATATAGTTTAGGTAATTCAAGACAAACTAAAATGAATTTGTGTATCAGAACAAAGTGTTTGAGATCAAACATATTTGGGTCTATATACCGATACTCCACAACACCGGAGGCTATAGAGAAGAATGATCAAATTCTCATTGACGATACTGATGATAACCAGGCGAGAGAGGCTGAAATTGAGAAGAAAAGGAATATCTCTCGCCTGTCCCCAAGCCACTTCAATCTTGTGAATGATCGCAGACCATACGAAACACCAAAATGCTTGGCCCATTTGACGGTGAAATATCATAGGAAAATGTATGGAAAATATGGAATGAATAGCGGAGTAAATCCCAGTAAGTAAAATTAAAACAATATAAATATAAGCTTTTGACAAGATCCTTGATTTAGAGCTGCATTTTAATAGTAAACTTTTTCTAAAATGGATAATTCAAATAAGTTATTGTATTTTAGTAGACATAAAATCTTAGATTATGTATAAAAAGTATAATTACTTGCTAAGTTTTAATCACCATATATTCACAATTGATTACCTCATATAAACAAGGTACTATTCACCAGTGCTGCTGTAGCCTATTTTGTAAAAAAATAACATGGCCAGTGCCACTTTTCAATATTTATTTAATATATTGAATCATGTCTGTGTCATACTCTTAAAAAATTACTCACTTTTCTCATTCAAAATGCCAAATGGTGTATTGGAATTATTCTATTCCTCATTAATTACTCTTTTAATAGGTGTAGCATCTACAGATTACAATAATAAAACTACCAATATTCTCATTTCTCTTATTTAAACTCAGGTCTATGCTGGCCTTCAAAGGAGGACATCCAAGAGAAGTTAGAATATGAAGCCGTCGCCTACCCATACACCATCAAACAAATGATGGAATCAGCAGCTCAGAGAAGGAAAGAAGAACAGGAAAGAATACTTAAACGAGACCAGGAGATTGTAGCTAAGGTAGCAAAGCTGGAACAATGGAAAACAGATCTCCACAACAGATTAGCTAAGAAAACTGCTGAAGTACAGGCTGCCAAGGTAAGTCTTAAACATGATGATAAAATACACAACCAAATATTGTTCAGGAGTGCAGTTATGACAAATAATTAGGTGCATCACTCTCATAGCAATTCCAGTGTATTGTTCCTAAAAATAAAACTGTTAGTGAAATGGTTTGACAATTTTTAGGATCTGAATAGAATTGGTAACTCTAGCCACGAGATTTAGTGGCTGCAGATGTTATCAGTGGTAAAGTTAATGCAAAATTGCCTCAACTACAAAATTACCATTTTATAGTTGTTTATTGTGTATCATATTAATTATGGCAGTAAATTAAGGTTGTGTCAAGAGCATGATGCTTTATTAACTCTAGTTACGGGCTTTAGTTGGCTCAATTATCTTTAACTGCAATATTAATTTGAAATTGCCACAACTAGCGAATGATACATCATTCCAGTTGACTAGTTATTGATTTCCGTAAACATAATAAAACAAGCACCTATGTGCAGGGGCATCGCCAGCTGATGGCCCAGGTAGGGGCAAATAATATGGAGAGTGAGAAAAGTATGAATTGTAATTAAAGTCAAGGGCACATTAAGCTTTTCACTTGAAGTACGAGCCTTACATCTACGGTAATATTCAAAAAAATTACCATATAGTAGGCAAGTGAAGTCAAAGATTTTGGGCAGCTGCCCCTACCTGTTCCCCCTGGTGACGCCCTTGCCTATGTGTACATCGATAGATGATAATCTATGTTTAATAGCTGTTTTCGCTGGATTTTAACTCGTACAGCGTACTACCACTTAGTACTACTTCAGGTACCGGAAGTGTACTGCTGCACATAGGCCTCTCCTAAGGATTTGCTAAGTAACCTGTATCGTAAATCAAAAATTTTAAATATTTTGCAGGAAAGAAAAGAGCGTATCGTGGAAGAGGTACGAAGACACTTCGGTTTCAAGTTGGACCCGCGTGACGAGAGGTTCCAGGAGATGTTGGCGAAACGCGAGAAAGAAATCAAGAAGCAAGAGAAACAAGCAAAGAAGGAAGCGAAAGAGAAGATGATGATCGCGAAACTACAGCAAAAGAACGTGGAGATGACAGAGTCCAAGTAGATGTATGATGATATGTAGTTATTGTAGTTTGTAATATATTGTTTAAATAAATATATGCCTCGAAGATTGTGTTTATCATTTATTTTACATAGAAAATGATGACAGATATGACCCAGTCAAGAATCATGTTGAATATTACAAGTTCCGATTGTTGGTGCTGTTATTTATGACCGGTTATCACGCGTACCGTCACTCTCTGGATCTGCATCTCTCGTTATTTTCATCTATCTCATGAAAATGAAAATAATTTGTTGAATCCATTTAAAATGTTCAATATCATATAGATTGACTCTAGTGTTGCTCTTTTCAACTTTTCTTTCTTACGAAAGTTACAAGTTAGTTTATTTGAACTTCAAGTTAGTTCAAATGAGAGCAGTTCATTAATAATTTATTATAAAACAATAAATATTTTAAATTATAATATCGACATCGCTAAACTCAGCTCGCATTCGCTACAGTGAAATGAAACACAAAATGAACCAAAATATTTAATAGTTACAAATAACAATGGACAGAAAGCAAGTCAGGAGCTGTCGTCGTCCGTGGAGGAGTAGAGCGCCTCGCGCGGGTTGAGCAGCGCGGGCGCGGGCGCGGCCGACACCAGCGTCTCCGAGTCGCTCTCCGCGCTCGACGAACATGCACTGCTCTTGTGCGAGACGGTCTGCAACACATTTTTTTTTTATTGCTATGAATAGCGAGACGCCCATACCGTTCGCCTGATGGTAAGCGATACGACCGCTCATAAACAGAAGAAGAAAGAAGATACTAAATTTGGAATAAAGTAAGTATTGGCATTTATACTATGTAAACGAGACATTGATTTTATCTTAAAATTTACCTTCTTTAGTTTCGTTTGCGCGACAATCAGTCCTTCCAAAATGTGTTCATCATGCGAATTTTTCGTGTCTCCCATGTGTCTTTCAATCATTTCCGGTTTCTGAAACAAATAAATTAAATTAAAGTATTAGATTTGGGCACAATGAATCATTTAAGTGACTACCTACTTACCCTACGGCATTACAAAAATTCATTGAGACCCATTTGAGACCATTAAGAACAATTACAATATTTTCTTCAAGATTAGAAATTTCGGTTTAATCCTGAAGTCCAATACTACACTTCTTACCATTTCCACCGAGTCTTTAACCCTCTGCATATCGCCGAGCAGATGCGCCGACTTGGTCATCTTGTTCATCTTGAAGTTCTCCGGCATCTTGGCGTGCGTGCTCTGCGCTTTCTTCGGCGCCATGTTTAGTCGCAGCTCGCTCGCCTCGTACTCTTCCATCTCGGCCACTTCTGTCACCAATTCTAGTGAGCCTGGTTCCTGTGACTTCGCGTTCGTCGCTTCGTGCAAGCATGAGCTGAATAAGTCATTTTGTTAAAAAGGCATGAGATATAAAAACTTAAGTTCAGAGAAATTACGGCTGCATCGTCAAAAGTTTACTTTTTAAAGTAGAAAAAATATGCCAAAGACAATGAAATATTTGTGGAGCACATACCCTTGACACTGATTGTTCTTGATAAACGCGTAGATGTCTTTGAAAGCCTGTTGTATGTACGACAGCGTGTTCTGGTCGATAGGCACAGAGCTAGTGGACCCTGAACTACTCGACAGGTCGCCAGACCGCGAGCTCGCTTGGAACGACTGTTCTGAGCCTGCAAACAATATGGAGACAGGAGAACACATCATGACGCATGGGGGTTAGAGCGAGTCATATTTCAGCATTTCTAATAACTGAGATTGTTTCAAAAAGAGCAGTACTCAGTAGGTAAGTTCATTACGTAAGTCCTTAAACTTCGCTAAGTCGTACTATCACCTACATTATAATGTGTACCTAGTTACAATCATAAAGGATAGTTAGCAATAGAAAATTTACAGGTTTAAATTACCTGACCCTGAAACACGTTGGGAAAAATATTTCATATTAACCATTTGTAATAGTTTCATCCCCACCTCCATCAAGAAATTACATTGGTACCTGAAGATGTAGCTCCATTGGCCCACAATCGGATTTGCTGCTGCTTTAGCTCCTTCATCTGGTCCACCAGCTGCAAATTCAACTCCTCGAGCTGGTGCCTGTGCGATATTTCCTCTTGGAGTTGCTCTTCAAGTATTTCCGTGTACTCTCTGCAATTAACACGAATTGCTGCATTCAGTGATTTCGAGGACTCGTATGTTTTACATGGCATTAAAGAAAGAACTAGCGAGGCGGGTACTTTTGCCTTAGTAGCTTCTTAATAGCCCCACTACATGATGCGCCAGCGCTGGACCAGCGAGTTGGCCTTAAATGGTCATATGAATGTTAGAAACGCAGCTACACGATGGCGACATCCTGTAGTGATCACTCACTAGTTTTGTTGTACGCCGGACAAACCAACACGCCATTCCAAGATTATCGAATGCGTCATAAGCAATTATACACCACTACGCCCTGTACACGATGGGCCATCATAGTGGATCATCGCGATGGCCCATCGTGTAGAGGGGACATAACACTTTAAATTTAATTGTATTGTAAACTTATTTTGAAAAGAGCACCGCTAGAGTTCCTTGCCCGTTCTTCTCTGGCGAAAACAGCCTTGTTAACCGGGTGGTAGTGGAAAAAAAGTGACTGAATCTTAATAGTTTATGACATATTATGCATTTAATAAATATTTTCATTTCATTTCATTAATAAGTACTGGAAGTAACACTTTCACAAATGGAATTGGGAACTGGAAACAAATCAAATTGCCAAAAGCTCTGGGGAGATGTTTATATTCAGGAGTGACTTCTTGTAGCTAAACATAATTATTATAGTAACGAAAAGCCATACTTACTTCTCCTTTTTCGCTACGTTAGCTTTGTTCGCATATTTTGAGGGAGCATTTTTAGTGACTATAACTCGGTCTTTCATTAATCCATTCCTGTGAACCGAAAAACGAAATTATAATGTAAGCAATTTGTTTATTAATTTAGAGTTCCTTGAATTTGGAGTATTCTACTATGGAGTAAATACGTGTATATATAATATAGTGCAACATATAATTACTTAATAACTGGTATATGAAAATGCAGATATTATGTTCTTAAATAATATAAGTGCAGATATGTAAACGATATCCGAAAATGAAGAGAAATACTATTTACTGTTAATTCCAGACATACTCGTATTTATAAAATCATAAATAATGCGTATCAAAAACTACGAAGTTTTGCGGACTCCGAATTAATTATTTGAGCATCACAAATATTTTGCTTCATTTCGTGCGGGGATTGAACCCGCAAAGCGCCCGCGCAGCTCGCATTTCGTTTTTTACCCCGCTTTTAAACTAAATGCATCAGACTAACCAACATTCAAAAATAAGCCCGGCAATTTACCTAAACATTGTTTTTTTTCATAATTAAATGTTTTACGACTGCAGCTATAGCTAAAATAATTGTATCTACAAGTATAACTATAGATACACAGAATAATTGAATAACAAAATTCTTACTTGCATGGAACATTTTTGACCGATCTACCGTCACTTGAGCTTCCACTAACGTTACCTAGCCATGAAAACTGAAACAAATTGATCAATAAAATTCAAAATTATACCTAGATCAAAGTTATTTAGTGATTAAAATACTTGATACAGATCCTTTGTCTTTTAAATAGTATTCACCTCGGAAGTTTGTGACATTCACATATTTGTGATATTTTTTTAAATTTTAATTTCGTAATTCGTAGGACTTCCATAACGACCTGTTAACCGTAGTTATCTAGTCCGTTCACTTTGTAGATGGCCGAGCGATACTTAAAATGGAGGTACATGGTCTACATTTAAGACATTTTTGGCCGCATTGTTACTCTGTCCTAGGTACCATGCTTGCTGCCACTTCAACTAATTTACTGATACACCTTTTCACTTATGAGAGCCTATCTATAACCAAATATCGAACTAGGTATATCAAATGCCACTCACCTGTCCTCCCATACCTCTTTCGTTTTCTCTCAACGCAGCTCTCACTTGAGACAACCACTCGCTAGAAATTTCACTATTATGCCGCAAGTCTAGAACAACTAGCGTGGTGTTTGATCGCATCATTTGCATCACAGCTCTGGCGCTTAGCTCCGACAAACCACAATTTTGCACGTCCAACGCTAGAGACAAAAAATAATTTTGTGTTTTTAAACTATATCGCTATTCCCTACTTAGTTATTTTGTAACTTCCATCATATTCCGGATCTAATGTATCCATACTACCTTAGTTCAATTAATGGAGATTCTGTATTCAGTATCAGCCCATATACATCCCACCGCAGGGCACGGGCCTGCTCTACAATCGAGAATATGATTGAAGAGTGGTTAGGGCATATAGTCCACGCTGGCCTAGTGCGGGTTGGCGGACATAACATATCATAGAAATCGCTATGGTATGCAGGTTTCGTCACGATGTTTTCATTCAGTTATATTGTGGCTTTGTTTGCTAGGAAAAAATACCATAAGTTCGTTAATCCCGCTCTTAGTCGTGTCAACAAACATGCATAAAAACTCTTGTCTATCAGTGGTAAGTCTAATTTATTACCTAAATAAATATAATTCTAAAATCAGCTACATTCTGAGTGTATTCACCTTTAATCCACAAGTCATCAGCGAGCACCTCCAGCAGTTTGTTGAGTCCGGCGTCTCCGAGCTGCGTGTTGCCGCACAGCGTGATGCGCCGGAGCCCAGCCATCGTGTCCAAGTCGGGCAGCCGGTAGCGCAACGTGTGCACCCAGTTCTCGCTGTATCGATGGATTTTTTGGTACTGCAACCATTCAATATGACCGAGGATTCAAATACACCGAGATTTGCCAATTTGAGATGTTCTACAAATATTTATTTTTATAACCAAACGCTTTATGTTACGTATTAAGGCTGAAACTTTTCTTGGTGTTAAAGTACTAAGACCCATTTTTTTATCACAGAACATTTTATTAAAATATAATATCTACTGTGCAATAAACATGAGTAAAATTGTTATCATAAATCTGGGTTAAGTGACATAGAAAATACACTATTTAAGTGATTTAGGAGCCTAGGATTAAGAATTATCCTAAAAAGCTTCAAGTTTTTGTTAGTTGTTGTAAAATAATGCACCTATTACCTTAACTAAATCAGCAATGTAGCTGGCTCCGAGGAGAGTAATGTCACAGCCTGACAAATCCAGGGTAAGAATATTAGGCAGGCACCGAACCGCCTTGCATATCGCCAAACAACCAGCGTCACCGAGCAAACAGCGTGGTAGGTAGAGATGTTGGAGGGAATTGTTGGCTAGAAGAGCCTACAAATGGAAACCATAAGGTATTTAGCTAAATTATTTTTTTTATTTTATTTTTCTTGTATATAGTATATTTGTTTTTTTTGGAATAGGAACTTACATTGTATCCATGGATTAAGTGTGGTACACTGGTCCTCCCAAGATACAGGTATAACCTAGTTTGGGAGCCAGGGAACCAAGATTAAAGTATGAACATATTTCATGTGTAATTTCCCTTAATTAGTAATAATTTTGTTTTAGAGATGAAATTTGTATATGTTTTGTGCAAAATGTAATTCTTTTGTAATAATAAATACATTTTTTTTTATTTAATTACAATTTAATTAAAAAACATAAATACTACCATTGAAAATTAACTATTATAGGTAGGTAATAAGTACTTATAAAATATTGTGTTCCTGGGTATTGTATCGCCGTACAACACAACCCATCCTTATCCAACATATAAACAATAAGTTTGAAGAAATATTTTTGGTTCTGCGCCTGGTAGTCACGGAATACACTTAGGTAAATGTAGAGCACATTTTGCCCGACGCGAAGTGTGTTTAATCCATAATAGGATTATGTTTTATCTAGCCAGAGGACTTGTGTCACAGTCCTATCTCTTTCGTCTTCCCAAGGAAACGAAAGAGAAGCTTAATACACTTCTTTATTAGTTCAAAGTTCGAACTAGTCACTACAAATTGTTTTCAAGTACAAAGTTTGAGCCACCTCACCTCACACAAAGGGTTGAGATATGGTACTTTCAGCGGCAGACCCTCGAGAAGCAAGGTGGTGCATAGCGTTGTGTTGGAAAGCAGTTGACTGACCGCTTCCATCAGGTTTGTGAGCATAAAGTTGGTAAGGATCACCGCACGCTTGTTCACCGTCTTCGCGAGTCGTTCGCAGTCAATCTGTTCTAGAACTGAAAAGAACGGCTAATAATATTATTGTACATATTGCTACAAAGAGTACACGGATCTCCCTAAAAAAAAAACAATGTTCTTGTTGGCAATGGCTTTCACTTATTGAGTTCCTATAAGCTTACCTCACGTTTTTAGATACTAAGTAGACTCTCAAAGTTCTATACCTAGTTCTATCTCTTAAAATATTTTGCGGTGTAAATACTTGTATGCATTTTTTCGAAACAATTCATTATTGGATGGTTAGATCCTCAATTACTTTAGCTTCACGCTCCTAAACACAGGGTGAAAACATTTTGACATCTTTGTCAATATCTAAACTTAATTAGTTGAATAAGAGTTAATGGTCTTTTTAACCGACTTCAAGAAAAGGCGGAGGTTCTCATTTCCACTGTATTTTACTTTTTTCTACAATATAAAGCAAAATGTAGTTACCAGTCTTAACTGGCTGCCGGCATCGTATGGAAACAGAATGTAGACTTAAATCGCAGCTGAGAGCGTTCAATATAGGCGCCCAGTCCGCATACTTGATCCTGTCTACGCAGAAATCCAACACCTTCCCGTTAGAAGAAGGCAAGACATTGTTCAAGGGAGTAAGATTCTGCAATTTACAACACTTCACATAGCACTGGTGGAAAATACGGCTGCTCTTCGGTTCGACGCCTTTCCCCACCATACTGCGTAAAATCTATTGATACGTAAAAAGTCCCGATCGCACGCGTTTCGCGGAAGAAAAAAAATATTACGAATAAAATTCCGATGTTGATAAATATTTGCTAAAAAATGTTGGCAGCTGTTTGAAATTCGATCATATGTGACATTGACTGCTAAAGGAATGGTTTCTTTCGTTGGTATTACGACAAGCCAGTTTTTTATGTAAGTTTTTATTTTGAAGTTATTTTATAGACAACAAATACTGTTTTGTGTGGTGGGTATCCGAAACTACGAAAGACTTAAAACATTTATCTTACGCCCAAATACTGGAACGCAACTTAAATATAAATTGCGCTTAACTACGTTAATCCCGCTTAAATGTATTGGCTAAGTGAGCCGCGCGCTGTTAAGAGCAACTTATTATTTGAATGGCGTTCCAGTATTCGGGCGTTAGTGCTTTAAAAATTGAACCTGCGGCCACTCAATTCACGACCAGCATGTAACCAGTTCTGCGCCACAGAGGCCGTCATTTATCGTATTGCACCACATGACCACAATTACATCGTATAAAGTAGGTATAGATGGATAAATATATTCTGTGTATTCCTATTGCATCTACGTATACTGTCATTAAATTGTAATGTTCATTGTATCTCTATTTTGGGATCATTTTATTACATCCAGATATCCAACTTTCTTCCACATTAATTAAAGGATTTACAAAATAAAATACACGCATAGAGTTTGATATTTTATTAAACAAATAGTTGTGACAATATTGAAAACATAGATACACCTTACAATATAAGTCCATAACAATTTAACATCAAAACGTCTATTGTAAACTTTCCTAAAAATCGTGTTAATACCGATATTCAAGGACTTACTGTAAAATCTAACTAAAAATATTTACAACTCTTAATACACACCGTAACATAAATAACGAACAATACTTGTAAATTCCCTTTTCGACACTGGACCGTTTTCACTGTTAGCGAAAAAAAAAAAGTTTTTGCAAAACATTTTTTTATTTTTTATTTTTTTCGCTAATAGTGAAATAGGGTATAAAATAACAAAAACAGACAAAGGGTAACTTATGTGGTAACGTTAAGGCACGTTTGGTCGAATGTATAAGAGAGCATCAACAAATATCATTTGCGCGTGTCTTTTTTTGTGCTATGTTTTCCCAGCATTTTGCATTACAATTACGTTATCTCGAGTTTAAAAATCGATTAATTTAGTTTTTGGTACATTTTTTTAATTAAAATTTGTCCATTTTTAGTTGTAAGGAAATATTACAAATTTAATAACACGCACAAACTAAACGCCGACATAAAAAATCTTGTAAAAATGTTTCTTGAAAATATCACTTTTTTATCTCCTACAATAAATTAAAAGTACTTACACCGTCACCTACTTAATAGACTAAATTGCTATTATGCGTTGCTTAAGCATACTTTGGCCTTTAATCATTTTTATGTTTAAGATTATTTAATTATATTATCGAAACATTATAATTTTCAACAATACAGTTTATTCTCTACGATCACTTTAGTTTTATGATTTTTTGTATTCCCAATTTCCAAAAGCTGTTAACAATTATGTTCCAAAAGAAAACTATAGAAAGGTAATTGTATGGCATTCAAAACTCAAACAGGAGTAGATTAAAAGACTGTTCATAGTCATACAATAATATAATAGACGTCAATGCAGATGTTAGTGACTTTAAATATTTGGGAATGAGGGCAATATATTGTTACAAAATTGTTAGTAAAACATTACAAAAATCTGGTTACATACATTTTAAAATATATCGATTATATCGTCTCTATTAAGTTTAGTAAGACACAGGTACTTAGACAGTGGTGAAAAATTAACGACATCGATTTTATTAACATCGTTACAACCCACCGTTAATTGTTAGTGACAAAACTCCTAACTACTTATATTTTTTGTCTTTCACGAACATGTAACCAAAGGATTAACTTATCGACTCTATCGACAACATTTACATCACTATAAATTCAATTTGTCATTACGAAATATAAGCCTCTTTAAGCCATGCTACTCAACTCTATTTTATTTCTATAACGTCGCAATTTCGTTTAACAATCTCGAGGGAGTAGCATTCATTTATCGATAAAACCCTCAACTCAGTTACTGTTCGATGTTTTGCAGTTACCGATAGACATTATGGACTGCGCATTAATCTCATAAAGTTGACAAATATCTAGAAAAAAAAAACAAACCTATTATGTGTTCAAATTGTCAAACAACACTGGCCATAGGTTCGTCCGATCCCTTCACTTCTTCGATTTTTATCTGACAGCAGCAGTCCACTATCTATATCGATAAATTTACCAATGTATCGATTCGGCAGTTCATCGATACTTGTTAGAATCGATAACTAATCGATTATCTCCACGTGTTACTCTGCGTACGTGGCGTAGTTGGTGTTGAAGGTTTTCTGATCGACTTCAGGTTGTTCGGCATCGCTCTCCGAGTTGGATTGTCGGCCATTCCACTCGCTCTCCGGATCGGAGAATATATTCCTGTCGGCAAGAGCATCGTCGTCCATTGCGTCCATGTCGAGTTCATCTGGAAATAATACGTTTCGTTAGAAGTTATCCTAACGATGTTGCAATTGTCATGTTATGTAGTGCTATGTGTTTTATTAAATCTTTACAAAGCGAAGCAGCCAGACCACAGGTCGTAAAATTGAAGCCTTTAAAAAAACATTATAACTTGGGTGATTCAAGTCTTTTTTAAATATTTTCAAGAAACAACAGCTGCAGTGCATTTAATTAAGTGCAATGCAATCGGATGAGATCTAAAACCAACACACATAAATTAAGGTCGACACAATAACTCAGGCTCGATTAATGTCGAATATGCAATCTTTTTAATCCGCCTGTTAAAAAATACGACATTGCATCGGTGTGTTTCTGTCTCATTGTAATGTTTTTTCGATCATTGCGTATGGTAGATAGTGGGTACGTATGTCCTAGCACTGTTTACGAGGCGCTCAGACCCCGTTATTGTTAGCAATGAGGGTATTAAAACATTAACCCATTTACGCCCGAACAATAACTGGCTAATTATTTTTTATATTATTTTTTATAAAATACATAGGACAACTATTGTATTTCGCATATGCACTTTACTTGCAAACTTAACATTCAAGATTTTAAAAATTTGGCTTCTTAGTGGCTATCCTCGTTTGGGCACGTTGGGCATAAATGGGTTAAAGGTGAAGAGGGAGAGTAGTAGCTATATTACTCACCGTTGTTCGCTAGCAACTCGTCGGCCCAGTCGTTGTCGAATTCAAGTTGCTTGTTGAGCGAGCGCTCGGCCGGCGACTGAACCGCGTCGGTGTCCGCATCCGTTACATCGTAGATCTCGGTCATTTTCATCTAAAACAACACATCAATGTATCAGTTTAAAACTAAAATTGATGGCACGGGACGGGAGGGATATAACGGCGGGATAAATGTCCTACTATTTCACTTTCTGCACCATCCAAACGTCCACTGGTAGAGAATGCCTCCAGCATTAAGTCCGCCTATATACAACTCTGTATATAAAGCATAAATGGCTACCAAATAATGACTGTTCTGTTCATTCGTTCCCTCAGTGCTCTTTTCAATATCCGTAGATGTATTCATTGCATTGTGGAGTTGCTTGACTTGTAGAGTCAATATCTTAACATATAATCACATTACATATATTCTTATATAACGGATGATCCATCGTACGTTTGGTTGTCTGGAAGAGATCGCTAATAGCGATAAGACCGCCAGTTGTTACACTATTTCAAAAATGTAAACTGTTTACTTGTATGTAATATGTGGTGAACAATAAAGTGTTATCTATCTAGATAGATAGATAGATATCTATCTTAACTTATACGGTGGCGTTTTGTTGCGCTTCAACTCATGTGCATAGGTCCATAATACAAGATATTATCAGACTTTCAAAAATTTCATAAAATTATGTTTTCCATCATCTACTATTGATTAGAAATAAACGTAAATAAAATCTCATAATTAGTCATAAACTTTGACGTCACGGTCCACGTTATCCACGCATATTGAACAATATGTTTATTATTTTTGTCGGAGATAACACATTTCGCACGTAGAAAGTGCACCGGGTCAATTAATTATTACTCACGTGTAATTTTGCATTGCTAATTATGAGACGTAATGGCTAATGACGTCATATTATCCGTATATAGTAAGTTCACTTAAGATTATCGGTTTTCAAACAAAGTTTTCTATTATCAATTATATAACAAAGTTTGTCAATCTGGTTGTTTCTGGCCTTATAATTTAAGTATCCCTGATGCGTTGTATTAGATTCTGTTTTGCTGTGTAAATATTGGAGTGGTTGCAACAATTATTCAATGAAAATTCTGTCATTAAATCCATCTGCCTTTAAAATCGTACCGTGTTCTAAGTTCTATTCATGTTCTACATACATACATAAACCCACGCCTTTTTCCCAGAAGGGGTAGGCAGAGGTGCCAGGGCACCCACATTTCGCCTTGTATGTTCCGTCCCACAATGTGATAGGTGGCGAGTTGTTGTAAGCGTACTGTAGTACAATTACGCCACCGAGGCAGTCTATTCATGTTCTAAACGTCTATAAAACCAGCTGTGGGACTTTAAACTGATATGTATATATCATCACGCTATGACCTATAGGAGGAGAGCAGTAGTGATATTTCTAGCAAATACGAGGAAATTTTGTGCGTTTTTCGTGGTCCGATTGGTCGATATTCTAAACTGATAGTCAGAATTAAACATTTTGACCGCCATTTTAAAAAGTGTATGCCCCCGGGCGGAGCCGGGCCCGACCGCTAGTGTATTATAAAAATAAATAACGTAAGCGAAAAGTGCAGCGGGGTCAGTATTACTCGTATTGCAATGTATTTCGGATTGTGTTTCCGATATCTGTTTTTGTTTTCGCAGTGGGGCATATTTTATTGTTGTATCTTATTGTATTGTTTTTATGAATAATTTCGTCATGAGATATTTGATATTGGCGTCGTAAATATATTTTTTTTAGAGTTATTTCTTTCATTTTATACTTGAAATCGTCAATTGATGAAGATAACCTTGGATAGCTTCCGTGGCGCAGTTTCTGGCTATCAAAGCCGAGGCCGCAGGTTCGATGCCCGCACCGCAACAAATATTTGTGTGATCCACAGGTAAGGCTTGGGTCTGGGTGTTTATGGGACCGAAAAGTCTCTGGTCGTTTCTGATACCCATGACACAATACTCGACAGGACTATGTATGTGACTGTTTTACTGTTTTAAAACTTACTTTATATTTCCAATACTCTGTCCCTTTCGAACGATTTTTGAAGTCAGTTTGAGCGAGAAAGACAAAAAATTCGATAGCTAAAATAGTTTTATAATATTTATTAGATAAGGCAGTTAGTCTCTGAAAAAACTGACCATCAAGACCACCTAATGAAAAAAATGCATCAACGATCGCGATAACCCAGCGAAATATACGCAGAGGATAACCTCGGGTGTGTGCGAGCGGCCTTACATCGCGCCATGCACGTCACAGATAACGCGGGTCAAGTTTTACAATACACACACTTGTACAGATCGAGACGTGGATCAAGAGTACGCCATCGAACTCAAAACTCGGTTTTATTCATCCATCTTACCGTAGCCTCTCTGCGAAGATGGACACTCCACTTACTAAGACTATAAGTTAGACTACAGGAATGGGCTGTTTTTTTAAGTAATTCAGGTAGCCGAGCATACGGCCCGCCTGAGTGTTATCTGCCCCGCAGACTCCGATCGCAAGTTATGATTATGTTATTATTTGAAGACTGCCTGAAGACTGAAGATTATTCTCCGTGGCGCAATTGTACTACATTGTTAGCAAAACTGAGTTCTCGGCTTCGATCGCCGGGTCGGACAAAGTAATATTAGATTTTTCTATTCATTATCAGCCTGGAGTCAGAAATTTGTGCCCGATATGGCGATAGGCTCGGTATCACATCCTGGAATGGAAAATGCTGGGCGAAACGTTGTTGTCCCGGTTGCATCTCTGCCTACCCCTTCGGGAAAAAAGGCGAGAGAGTATATTTGTATTATAAGAAGGAGATGAAGTATACCTTATTCTCTCCGTCGAGGTAGTAGTAAGCGAGCAGCGCGTCGTGGTGCGAGGTCACGTTGAGGATCTGTTCGAACGTGTCCGAGTCGTCGTATGTGATGCGCATGTCACCGTACGTCACTCGGAACTCGCTCGCTCTTCTGAAAAAGAAATATATTGATTAGTTACATATTTTTATTGTAGGGAACAATCGAGATATAAAAATATGGATATACAGTATCAGCGGTGCTGCATTTAAGAGCAAGGCGACGGAAACAAAAAAAAAAGGAATATCTATAAAACTAATCATCATCATCATCTCAGCCACAGGAAGTCCACTGCTGAACATAGACGTCCCCCAAAGATCTCTACATCGACCTGTTGGAAGCGGCCTGCATCCAGTGACTTCCTGCAACCTTAGCCAGGTCGTCCGTCCACCTTGTAGGCGGGCATCCGACATTTCACTTGCGTGTACGTGGCCTCTACTCTAGAACTTTTCGAGCCCAACGCCCATCAGTTCCACGCGCTATATGCCCGGCCCACTGCCACTTTAACTTGCTAATTATATGGGCTATGTCGGTAACCTTTGTTCTCCTAAGGATCTCCTAATTTCTGATTCGGATCTCATTCCTGATGAAACCAATGGTATCACGGAAATTTATGGAATATTCAACCTTTAAAAATTTTCCTAATAGATTAAATGTTAATTCTAGGAACTAGGGGAAATGTAGATAATTACATTATACAGGAGTTTCAATTTCAATTACATGTTGGTTGGCCAGACTCTTTAGTCTTTGTTTACTTCTAGAAGGTTGCGAGTGTTGTGAGGTAATAGACATTTGCAAACAACATTATTTGATGTAACTGAATATTTATCAATGGGACATTTGTTTAAATTTAAATAATAAATTAGTATTCAAGTGATCAGTTGTTTTGTGTTTATATAACAAACTTGCGTAGGTACTTTCACATTGTGATGATAGCGGGAGTGACGAATGGGTTAATTTGCTTTATTTTCCTTTTCAAACACGCCACGTGCGGTTATTTGTTGCTGATGAATGAATTTTTCATTTTTAACAGTTTCTGTGCCGCAGGAATTTAGAAACCGCCTGTGAAACGAGAGGCCGCGGGTTCGATCCCCGCACCGAGATAAATGTTTGTGCGGCCCTCAAATATTTCTTTCAAGTCTGGGTTTGAGCGCCTGACACGGTAATGAATCGCATAATAATGTTTTATAACGAAAACAATAGTTATATGATATGACGTAATTGCGCAAAATCTTAATATCTTGATTGAGCTCATGAGGACTAGAAATTTTCAAGAATATTCACATCAAGAAACATACGCATTCAAAATGGTATCAGCAAACCTAGAACACTGTGTTTTACTTCAATATATTATGTACAATACCAGATATACAAAGAACTAAGGGATGTTTGGTTCTGGGTGTTTGTTAGACCTATAAGTCTCTCGTAGTTGCCGATAACCAACACACAAGATTCGATCTTAGTGTGGGGTCATGACTATGCATGTGACTGTTGGGTGTTATTTATTTATTACATACGTTTGTGCTTAAACATACCTTTACAGTATTAGATCGTAATTTATGCTGGAAGAACGAGATCACTTTAAGTAGGTAATAACAAGATTAATAAGCATGAACTAAAGAACGCTATGACATTTTAATTGAACAAATACATGAATAAGTCATTTAAAATGTATAAGATTAAAAAATGCGGCCTTAAGACTTTTATAATAGGTTTGTTAATTAGCATGTCATTCATTTTGTTTTAAAACAAAGCAGGTCAAGAGTCATGGTATCTGCAATCGCATTGATCTAAATAATACAATAAAATTATATTCCACTGATGTAATTATTGATAAAGTGAAAAATAAATAAAGTATAATTCAATTATATTCTTTCACAACACTTTTGTGTCTAGGTTTCTGTGGGATTTGTTTTTTTTTTTTTATTGTACACAACTGATTTAAGTATGTAAGCTATAGAAGGAATTAATTGCTTTATTCATTTAAGGACATGATTTGAACTGTAATAAGTAACAACATACGAAAGCAGGTAAAATTGTAACAGTATTGTAAAATTGCAAGCAATTTCCTAAGCGGAATCACAATTATATTCCTCAATAACGTGCGCAATTATTTCACCAAATATACCAAAAACTACCTTTTAGTGTTGTTAAAGGTTATTTAGTTTATTAATGAACCGTACATTTTTTGTTGTTTTTTAAGGGTTAAAAAAAAGTCGTTAGATTTTATTCGATATATACTTGTATATTTTATTCTAGTAGTATGTTTCTTATTTCTAAGCACCTAAAAGTATACTTAGATCTAGGTTCTAGAGTGTGGCTATATGAATTAGGTCGTAGATAAGATGAATAAGAATAAGATGTATTTGATACCCTGATAGAACCTATGTGAACCATCAGCTTGACTTAAAACATACATTTAAAAAGATTATTGATATTGGATATAAAAAGATTCAATAAAATACTACACGTAAAATTGAAGCAATTCCTTGAAAGAAAACTTCCTAAGTAACCGAAATATGTTACTTTAGAAACGTTTGTCTACTTTAGAAACTATTTCGATATTTCTTTGTGAATTAATGTTATATTTGAATGTAACAATTATACCTAGTAGCCTAATAGATAAAACAAAGAAGTACAGATAAGCAACGAGTAGTTACAAAGATTAACAAGCGCACTTTACGAACGCCACATCACTCGGGTTCAATACACTACATACATCACGATTCACGAGTTCGTGTCTCAAATCACAAAAGTTTATACAAAACAGTGAAAACGCACAAGTAATCTGTAACCTATTGCCACTGATAGTGACGTCAAACATGTGCGCATTACTTTATCTGACCACGCCACGTTGGAACATGCAAACGTTATGTCCATGGCAATAAGGACGATACCGACTAACACTAATTTGCACATACGACCTTTAAACCATTGGGTTGTAAATCATTTAAACAATTGTCTTAGTTCAAGTTTGTGATAGCACGGCTTTGTAAATCAGCTTAGAAACGAATCATTGCTATGATCTGTAAGTGCTACATCAATTTCATCTGCAATATATTGTTTCTTTACTTTTTTACACCCAGCAGTCTCACATGCAGATGCAATAATACACGAGCACGTGAATGCTTTATTACTGCCTATTGTATTCGAACTCACGTTTTAGTGGTTACAATCCAAGGTACATACAGGTTAATAGGGTATTCTATTTTACTACTACTACTTACTCTGTTACCCCTCTAAATACTTCTAATATGTGATAGATTAAAGCTATGACTATATATTATACTGGAGCACAGGTGTTAAGCCTGTTTGAAAAATTTAAGATTTCCTAACAATCCTTTCTAAATCATAAACCATTCCCAAACACAAACACCGACTAATTACAATGCATATACATCTGTCGATGCCTGACTTTGAATTATCATAATCTATGTTCAATTTATATCTAATTAAATTATAACCACCTATGAACCAAGAGCTATTTTTATGATGTGGGAAAACCGATTTACCGCTACCACATCTCAGGGGAAAGTGGAGCCATGATGTTAGGTTCACCGGTCTATGGCATAACAACCAAAACTTGGCGTGGCCCTATTCGGCGTAATTGGAACGGCTGTGCCCAGGGAACCCGAAGCCAGAGGTCCCTAGCTTCTATCGGAACGTTTAGAGTTATCATTCCCTTCTTAATAGTATACAAGCAGGAAAATCAACTATGCAATTTATTTAGATCGCTGTCCAGTTTACCACGTCACTGTCATTATCTGTTGATATTCAACATATCGTATGATTCTCTCAACTATAACAGACGGTTCTGATTGGTCAAACTGACGCATTAGCGAGTTAAATGGATTAAAATTTTCTCCGACGCAATTGCCCCCCAAGGTCGAAGATATATTATCAGCTGTTACACGGTAGTGAATCGCAAAAGAATGTTTTATTTCGAAAACAATAGTTATATCATATTATGATGTAATTGCGCACAATCTTAATATTTTGATCGAGGTCATGAGAACGTGAAAATTTGCAAGAACGTTCACACCTAGAAACATAGATATTAAAAATGGTTTCACCAAACTCAGAAAACCATGTTTGACTATCAATATATTATGTACAATACCAGACAAAAATAGCTCATGGACATTTGGGTCTGGGTGTTTGAGAGACCAAAAAGTCTCGTCTTTTCGGATACCCACGAAACGAGACTTAATTGATATTTATGTAGAGTCAGGACTATGTATGTTGGGTGTTAATCATTATTATTAATAATTATAATCCAAGTAATAGTGACACAATAAAATTTATCGACTCGCAAAAATATTTGTAACGCATCAATATTTGTGCTAGGTGACCCAATACCAGTACTGACATTATCTATTGTTTCGATGAGACAATACACTTGTAATTGTACATAATGTGTGTCGTAAATTATTATGCAATATTTCAACAATATAACAAGGGACGAAGAATATTAGTTTTTAAAAATTAAAAGAAAACGAAATTTGTGCCCGGTAAAGCGCCTCTATCATATCATGGTATAGAGAATAAACTTGACGAATTGTGTATACCATCAGTAGCATCACTGCCTACAATCAGTAATACAGGCGTGAGTTTTTTATATGTATGTATACGAGTATTACATCAACTAGTGGCACCTCTGCCTACAATCAGTAATAAAGGTGTGAGTTTTTATACATCAATGAACAACAAATGACGACCTAACATGGGGATATGAAACCAGTAAAAACGCACGAGGTGAGTATAGTTCAAAGTTTATGGTCCTTGCGTTTCTCAAGGAGACACATGACTGAATTATTAGTTGTAGATATATAATAAAAAGATGGTATTGACGGTAAAGCATCGGTCAAACTCTTAGCGCTCCTTTATGTATGTCGTCATATCACCTTACTTTGTTTTTTACTAAAGTGTCTGTTCATATCCCTTTTAACCATTATGTAAGCTATTTCGATGAGGTATACGAAATACGTCGAATTTTGCATTTTAGTTTTATTGATTTTGAAATAAAAAGGATCAAGTCAAACAACAGACCTTTTGTACATATCTTTTAGCTTTTACTCTGCCAGGTAATTTCCTGGAGACTCTACAATTTAAACAATTCTCGCTTTTCCCTTTAACATCCTTCATTATCAAATTATAACAAAATTCCTAAGTGTCCCTAAATTCTTTATAATTTAGGGCCAACCGTAGTCCCTTTTAAAAATGAGGAGCTGACTCATTTAGCACAATCATATCACTACATAGTATAAAACAAAGTCGCTTTCTCTGTCCCTATGTCCCTTTGTATGCTTAAATCTTTAAAACTTCGCAAACGGATTTTGATGCGGTTTTTTTAATAGATAGAGTGATTCAAGAGGAAAGTTTCTATGTATAATACGTACATATTATTGTATAGAAATCTATTTGTACCCGGGCGAAGCTGGGCCGGGCCGCTAGTACAGAATAAAATAGCAAAGTAATAGTCGATAGAAAATGGGTCATGTGGATAAAACATTCTTTGTTGTATCAATTAATGTTCGACAGCTGTTGTTTATTGTCTGTTCGGTGGCCACTGTACGTTTGACTAGATAACGCGGTATTTATCTAATGGTATTACTAATATAGAATTTTCCTGTGCAGTCTAAGCTTTGTTACAGTCAACTGGGTCATAAGTAGAAACGGACTAATTGTTCGGTTTAATGCTTTATTAACACGCCCAAAGTGACAAATGTTATTTTGATATATTGTCGCAACGCAATTGCACTCAGTAGGTATATTGTTTTTTCCAGGCATGCCTAGTCGGGGACCTCGTTAAAAAATGTTTAGAAGTAAACAAAGAACTACTAATGTGCAAACTTAATCTAATTGTATGATCTCATATTGTATTTAAGCGTTAAATGGTATATTTTAATCAATAGTTTTTAATTTATGTTTCGTTTTCTAAAAATTAATCCAGCAACCCAGGTTTCGACGTCTTGCAACCCATACATTTCTGGGTTCAATATTAAGATTAGGCAAACCCTCCGGCATGTCGTACAACATTTCCAGCAACGAATAAGTCATAAAATATGTTTGATGTTAAAACAAAAAGTCATTTTCCAATTTAGGCATCGGACTCAAAACTTCACGGTTCCCATATATGCTGGCATATAATTATGCTTGATTTTACATAGAATAATTATAATAACCACTTTATCGACTTTTATCATGTGTTATGTAATTAACTGTGAAACACATCAAAACGTGTATCATAGGAACGATCTAGATGGAATATATCCGTATATAGCTGATTAGTGTTATGTATCAATGTATTATATCAGCTACTGAACATTACTATACATTAAAATTCTAATACACTAGTTTGGCTTTCAAGAATTAAATAATTTCGGCCGATCAAGGGGTTTGCTCTTCGATCAAATATACACTAGATACAACATGAGCGCTTAGAAAATGGCACCGAAAAAGAGTGCTTAAATTTCGAGTAAGCACTCTTTCGCCTTTAGTCGCGTACCGACCGCTGCTTGTGACAGTGCTTAAATGCTCTGTGAAAAAATGCAAAAACAAAACACTTACAAAGCTTAAAACACATGGGATTTCATATTTTCGGCAATTATAATCCATGTACTTGCTTTCTACATTAATAAATATGTGAAATTGAGTACCAATAATTAAATATAAATAAATTTAGCAAACTAAAATCAACAAACTGTGCATCGCAGTTGTCCCTTTCTACTCGCTTAAATAGACAAAGATGAGTAGTGTCATGATTTGGAACAGAAAATATATGGAATAGTTTTATTTTTTTTAAATTACTGGTAATAATTAATGTATACTTATTATAAATTAACATCAGAAACATTTATTACAGATTTCTACTTAATGCAATAAAAAGACGAAGAAAATTTAAACCTAACAATTCGAGTGTGGTGTGTGTGACTCATATTACATATTCCTATGCACTACATATCCGGACAACATATTTAAGATAATATAATTATTACATTCTTGTAAATTCATAAAAAAATATGTAATCATTCGACTCCATTGTGCCTTTGTCCGGCTGTCCAACTAAAGTCGTAAAATTTTATTACTTTCGGGGGCGTCTCATTCAGACTTTAAACAACATTATGTGAAAAGCTTCTTTACGCCCCAGGAATAAGGTGGAATTTGTGTAAATTTAATTAGTATATGTGATCTTTTTGTTTGCTTTTTTGTTTCAATGCATCGGTGCCACTTTTTAAAGGAACATTTACAGGGAACTGTGTATCTAGTGTATATTTGATCGAAGGGTTTGCTCCATAATCCGAAAAGAGGTTTGAATGTGTGAACCTTCGACGTACGAAGTAAAAAGTTGCCACTTCTAAAAATCAATACGATAGAAGAATTCGAACATTTTGTGATGCACATTTGTACAGTTTCATAGACGACGTTGGAACATTCGATCTTCGTTTCGGATCATACAGTAATCCCCCCGAGCCTTACCGTAGTACGCTTTTCTACTAAATCTTCGGTATTTCGCTAATCATATGTAAAGCTACATGTAGTGTTAAAAAAAGTAGGTTGTAGATTCTTTTCACTATTCCACCGAAGTGGGACTATTTGGCTTTGGAGTTTGGATATATTATTGTGTCCCGATTTGGGAGCATTAACTATGCGGTATCATTCTATTATAGTATAAAAAGTTAACATATCTCTCGACCCATTTCAGTCCCTTCCTGGCTTAACTTCCATATGACATTGCGCACACGGAATTCGTCCTCAAACGCACCAAGACAAAGGCAGATAAGGCTGAATTTTGAATGTCAAACAGTTGCCAAGAGATTAGAAATGGGGACTTTGTTCCGGGTGCTGTATCGCAAGGCAACGATAACATCGAAAACACAAACCTATTATCATTACCTGTTATCGTTGTTTTGAAAATTGTCGGGAATTAAATATTTAGCTCGGGTCGTTGATTGTATACCAAGATTATACTGGCAAGCGGATGTCATAGTCTCTATATAAAGAAAAAATGCTCAAAAACCTACATATAACTACGTTCCTGACGAAAATGCATCATTATTTGTTTATTATTGTGGAAGTTACAAACTCAATATCAAATGAAATAGTATCTTACACTTACACTTTATATTATTGCACTTTATCAAAAATTCTATTTGAGTTTGGAGTTCAATGACCGAAATTTTAGCAGGTGAAAAGTCATGTTTCTCAACATTATGAACTTTATCATTGTGTGAAGTCACTAAAGGCATATCTGAAGGTCGTCAGGTCTTATCTACCGATATGCAGCTGAGTTAAACCAGATTAATAATATACAATCGAAATTAATAAGCTTTAATATCACAACACAAAAGTCAAAAACCGCTACAAGAGTGAATAACACTGCATTATCATGAGATATGTTGTCTTTATTCTTTAGTAATACTACTTATTTTGTCTATAAACTATTTTAAGAGGCAGCATTGTGTCAACGATTTATCTAAAACCCCTCCGGCTTACACTGCATTGCACTCACTTTCTTTCTTATTGAATAGACAAGTCATCAACATTTTGTAAACCGATGAAGCTTTAGACTGTCATTAACCAAGGATTTTCACCAAACAGTTTATTTTATCAGAAAGTATGTGTAGTTTTGGTCTACGTCCCAATAATTGGTCCTTTGCAGTAGATATCTATGGTAACTTATTATTAACTTCCTGGTGGGGAAAAGATTCACATAATAAGGCATCGTTCTGCAGTAAGTATATCGCTATTATAGCCGCTTTTGACATCACGAAGACTCATCCATTAGTTAACATACAAATTACTTCATTTAATCCACGGATAGTAAACACACCTATCACTACAAGGATCAAATCTTCAAAAATTACCACATAAATTTCTACTACAACAAACAGCTAATCATTTTCAGAAATGAAAACAAAGTCCCTATATCTTCACAGAGTAGTCCATCAATTTAAAAAAAAAGTAACTCAACATACCTCCTCTCCAACTGGTATCCGTCATTCATCTCCCTCTTGGCGTCAGCGGTGAGCTTGTAGTAGATCCTGGCAGCCACCTCCGACCGGTCGTGCGACGTGTACACGAAGCCGTGCAGCTGCTGCAGCAAGTTCAAACTCAACCGCCACAGAGACTTGCTCATCTTGGGCGTGCATGTCACGAACCTACGACAATGCATGCGTTTTTGATTTAGAAATTTAGGTGAAAGTTCGTGGTTATTTATATAAAAATAAATTATAGGAAAAAATAACAAAGTCGAAGCTTAAAACTTGACAGCCGTGGCGCAGGCCGCAGGCGGTTAGTCGCCGCCTGTGAAAGGAGAGGCACTAGGCCAATGCACCACCATTGTATGGCCTAACCACTCTCAATCGTACTCTCGATAGGAGGATAGGAGGCCCGTGCCCTGCTGTGCGACGTATATGGACTGTTACAGTGAACAACAAACGTTCATTTTTTTAATTAGCAAGAAAGTCCCTTGGAAGCCTTCTACTTTAGGTAGGTATTAGGTTTTTTATTGAAAAAACGAAGTAAAGCGTGTTTCAATATTGTTTATGTACCTACATGTAGTATATAAACAGGAAACGCAATGTACAAAGAGCGGAGCATATTTCGTTACGATCATTGAGCGTGATATTGGTTCAAGGTCGAGCAATTTGTAAGAATTGCAATAATTACTTGCAATACTGCGTTTTTCTTATAACTATTTTGACATTGGTTGTAATGGCCGTTTAGCTCTTTCTTCTCAATTAAATGAAAATATCAATTCTTTTTCATAGTTTAATTTAAAAGAGTAGTGCATATGGCTATTGATTGCAATCAATATGTTGCAACTAAAACATTCAGCCAGCCATAGAGAAACTTTTCTATAAATATTTGTTTTAAAACGTGTAAAAAGCCTCCATGGATATAATTAATTGCTCATAAAACAAACTTTCAACATTTTATTGTAATGATAATGATAAGTAGACACCGACGTGATCCGATTGTATTTCAATTAATGTTATCATTTTGAACGCGGGAACGTTATCGATGATTTTTATAAAGACGTCAAATCGGAAGAATGTGCATAAAATATGTGTCATTCTTGCATTGATAACATTGGAACGACATTGGTATTGTTTTCAATTAATTAAAGGTAATTGACGCAGGGGCTAAGAAGTTGGTTTTCTGCGCCAAACGTTGCGGGTTTTCAAACGAATAAATGGGGATTACCCAAATATTACAGTGTCCCATGGTTACTCCATATGCAGAGGTCTATGCTCAGCCTAGGACAGTTTCAATTAGCATTTTATTCAAATCAAAATTATGTGTGCGAATAATTCATTATACTTCCTCCAACTTTATCAATACGTCAGTCAGTTTATTTTTATTCAGTATAATTATCAATGCACAAACAAAAGTACGGATTGACGTCATTACAAAAAAGAAAAAAATACAATAATTATTATCACAACACCTTGACCCACAAACAATGTAGTTCTAAATGATAGGGAAGTTTTGTAACATGCTGATAAACATTTTGTTATTGCACAAAGTATACAAAAAAAAATTCTACGTAACTTATTGTTTTCATAACATTAGTTCACAGGGTACGTAGCTTCTGAATAAAAAAATATATAATATTTTTGCACGCAAAATTATGTTTTGAAATCAAACAGCTTTGATAAGATTACTGGCCGGAATTTGCTATTTACTTATTCTAAATATTATTAAACAAATTTTATGAATAAAATGTGATATTTATTAAATAAATACGTTATAAGTACACGTGATTTATATAATAATGTTAATGCAAATAATACATATTTAATTTAAATAAACCCGTGAACTTACCATCAGGTATGTGCCAAAAAAAGCTCGAAGATAATAATTTGAACAAGCCCCGCCACCAAAGCCAAAAAACCATAATAAAAAGCAAAGAAAACAAACATGTATTCTCAAAGTAGTAACGATCATAATCCCATGAATCCCACCACCGATTAAACCATGCACTGACCTAGTCATAACGTTGTTGTGTCGCTTACATCGCTTCCTACGTACCAGCACATTACCAGCCACCCGGTACTGTACCGCATGCGTCTCAATTTTACCAGCCACGCAGCTAAAAAGCGTGATTATGGGTTAGTCATGATTATGTACACATTATGGACACTGTCCCGCCCTCACACCCACAACTGCAACTCCTGTAAGCCAGGATCAACAGTGGTACGCAATGTAATGACACCAAGCGTTGAAGCTCGGCGAGTCTCCAGGAATGTCTAACTTGTCTATAACCCGCAACGAAATTAATCAGAAAGTTAAATTAATAGGAGTTGGAAATATGTACATATTATGCCAGCAGTATTATTTTGACAGCCTCCGTGACTTCACGCCGGCTGTGAAACGAGAGACTGCGGGTTCGATCCCCGCACCGAAACAAATATCTGTGTGAAACACTGGTATTTGTTTCGGTTCTGAGTGTTTGTGACATCGAAAGTCTCTCGTAGTTCCTGATACCCACAACACAAGACTCGATCTTAGTGTGAGGTCAGAACTACGCGCTGACTGTTGGGTGTATTTATTTATTTATGACAACGAGTGAAAATCGCGCGAAACGCCTCTTTACCTACCCTTATCTTGCTATTACCAGTAGATTTATATACAAATAGCAGAATGATATCAAAACTAATTTTATAAAGAGGAAAGATTTGTTTGTTTGTATTGAATAGGTTTTAAAACTACTGGACCGATTAGAAAAATTCTTTCTCCACTAGAATCCTACATTATCCCTGATGAAAATAGGCGACCGAATCAAATCAAAGAAGTGTATACGCACTCGGTCGGGGCCAAGCCGGGTCAGTAGTTGGCAGTTGGCTTTAAATGTACGACCAGCCGCCTAATTAACTTGTAGACACATATGGGGTTCTTCCAAAAAACAAATTTAAACGTAAACAAAACTATGAACCCGCCGATATAACTTGAATTGAACCTGGAAATCGAACCCGGGTCCTAACCAAATCTTCGAGGGATCTTCTGAGTAATATGATGACAACTGAGTAGCGCAAACATTTTCACTCGCTGACTAATGGTTGATTTGGACCGTCGCCATTTATAAAAATTCAATAGAATCAGCAATACGTCATGTCCCTGCACTAATCCCATATATAACATCTTATTTTAGGGTGAGTGACAAATGGATCACTAAGTCCACCGTTCTTATACGTAAGTACTAGTTAGCATTCAATGAGAATATAGCCCCAAGGACCAAAATCATCTGCTTGCCCTCACGATCTACGCCTATAAGGTAGCATACTATGATAGAGTGATAAGACCAAATTAGGGAAAAAAAGGTATTATTATAGATGGTTGCACATGTCAAGCCTGATACATTTATAGCACGACTACATATATATTTTAGTAGTAAGATCCTTAATACTAAGTGCAGTGTTGTCTCTGAGCATAATTGGTGGGAATTTTCTACATGAGAAAAAAGGATTTCTTGTCCAAAATGTATTAAACCATAATATTTTTACAACAAAATATAAAATAATTTCGAAACGAGAACGCGTTTGATAAACCTGACGCAATCCTTTCCATATCAACGGTTGATATACGAGCTGAATTAAATATGGATCACACGATTATGTTAAGCTTAAATATCCTTTTTATTCAATTAGCTGATTTGCGTTATTTTATTCATTTTTTTCCTTACTTAAATTTCTCAATAAGGATACTTTCGAAGCAGATCATAACTATTAAAATCACAACATTCAATACATTATTCATATTCGTGAAAAATTTGTTAAAACAAATAAAACGAGTGGTTAATCGAGTAGTAATGTTTTATGAGCGTCCATTTTTTTTTTTGGGAAATCCTGTTATTATCTTCTGGCATTAGAACCCAATGCAATCTTTTAGTGTTTTTTAGGATTTGAGAATATTTTTGTGGTGATACCGTTGTTACACTGAATTAAAAAAACATCAATTTATAGACAATTATCATCAGATAACTGTGATAATCAGCACTAAACCATTTTTTGTTTTTAGAGAAAACTACATTTCGAGCGAGTACGTACTGTAATTTCCTGTGCATTTGATCCATTAAGTTATTGTTGCACATCTGTCCATGTTTACATTCGATAACGCGACAATTGTTATTGAATCGTTTGTGTACAATGCGTAATGTTTACGTGGGTGTGTCACGTACAAACAATCACTATCGTATAGTTAACAGTACGTTGTGGCCTCAAACAGAAAATAAGAAAATAATGTACTTACTTTAGATAATTATAATCTATACATATAAATAAAATTCAAATGTCTGTTTGTAAAGTGAAAATAAAAAAAAATGTCCAACTACATATCGTTATATACACTATACCTATAACGAAAATGACCTTAGATTTTTTTTGTCTGTCTGTTTGTTCCGGCTAATCTCCGGCTAATGGCTGGACCGATTTTGACGGGACTTTTACTGCCAAGCAGCATATATAATAAGGAGTAACTTGGGCTACATTTATTTTAGAAAAAATCTTTTATTTTAGAAAAATAAAGTTTTTGTTACATTGCACGCGGACGAAGTCGCGGACACAGCTAGTGATAAATAAGACGACTACCAAAAACTAAAACTAAATAAATTTAATGTATATAATAATTTGATCAATTATTTCGTATATATAGAATAAGTACTAAATATTGACTTGTCATAAAAGCTCTTAAATTGCCTACATAATCAATAAATCAATTTCATTTCAATTTATTTTTAGGGTCATAATACTGTGGTCGGTATAAATTCATGTGAAATTGTAAGTCTATTTGAAAGATAAGATGTTTAGTGGCGATCTGTCCAGCTAATTTTAAGTAAAAATCAATATTTATTAATTGAAAACAGTAATGCTTTTAAAACGCAGTAAATAGGCTGGAGCGTCACAGTAAATACATTATCAGTGATTCAACATTACAAATAAGGCAGTAATAAAATTAAAATGGGCGTAATATATGAACCACATTATTAGTGTTTTAACAAGATTACAAATAAGGCAGTAATAAAGATTTATTATCAATCATCAGCACTATCTATATAGTATCAATTTCACCTCCAAAATAATATCTATGTTAACGTTAGAGACTCTATGCCATCATAATAGATTCTTTTATGTTTTTATGTTATTTTTTTACAAAAATTATAAAACAAAAGAAAACTGCCTCGGTGGCGTAGTTGGACTACGCTACGGTTAAAAAGCTGAGGTCTCGGGTTCGTAACCCGACCCGGGTTCATATTGGACTTTTCTATGAATTATCAGCCCAGAGTCAGGAATTTGTGCCCAATATGTTAATGGGCCCGCCACCTATCACATCGAAATGCGAAATGTGGGGTCCTGGCACCTCTGCCTAGCCCTTCTGGGATAAAAAGCGTGAGTTTATGTATGTATCTTAGAGTATTTATTATGTAGAGGGAGCGCTGGTACTTCAAAAACGTAGATAAAAATTGTGGTGCCGGGCCACCTTTTACTACAGGAATTATTTGGAAAATAAAAATAAAAATAAATTGTTTAGAAATATTTAATACCACTGAAACTCGTTTTAAAAGAATAAAAACTAAATATGGTTCCGGTTACAAAAGGAATTTATAACAATTTATTGTTAAATAATTAGTTCAATTTTCACTATTATAGGACCGTTACCAACATCACGAACAAGAAAATAGCTACGTTTTGAAAGACGCAAATGTATGACAGCGCTCCCTCTATATTATAAATACTCTAAGGTATGTATGTAAAAAAACTCTTACCTTTAATAAACACACAAAATATTAATAAAATACAGATAGTTAAAAAATACAAAATTGACTCACTTGGTAAATGTAGCATACATGATGTCGATGGGCACTCTGTAGGGTAGTGTGAGGAGGGTCAGGTACCTCATGGCCCTCTGTCTCATCACCCAGTTGACGATACCGCTGTTGGCAGAGTCTATCGCGTTTTGGAATATCGTCATCACCGTGTCTGGAAGGTCGTCTACTAGGGCGTCCTGTGAGAGGAGATATTGGTAAGGTAAGGTGATAAGGTTATTGGTATTTACCAGTACTCATTTTATCATGAGCGAACTGATTACAAGCCATTTGGCATTCATGTTAGCTTCTCTAGTTCAAAATATAAAGGTGGTTGATAAAGATCATTGCAAATACCAAGTTGCTTCGATCAAATATACACTAGATACACAGTTCCCTGTAAATGTTCCTTTAAAAAGTGGCACCGATGCATTGAAACAAAAAAGCAAACAAAAAGATCACATATACCAATTAAATTTACACAAATTCCACCTTATTCCTGGGGTGTAAAGGAGCTTTTCACATAATGTTGTTTAAAGTCTGAATGAGACGCCCCCGAAAGTAATAAAATTTTACGACTTTAGTTGGACAGCCGAACAAAGGCGCAATGGAGTCGAATGATTACATATTTTTCTATGAATTTACAAGATTGTAATAATTATATTATCTTAAATATGTTGTCCGAATATGTAGAGCATAGGAATATGTAATATGAGTCACACACACCACGCTCGAATTGTTAGGTTTAAAATTTTCTTCGTCTATTTCTTGCGAAACAATTTCACGCCACTTATTCCTTTTTATTGCATTAAGTGGAAATCTGTAATAAATGTTTCTGATGTTAATTTATAATAAGTGTACATTAATTATTACTAGTAATTAAAAAAAATAAAACTATTCCATATATTTTCTGTTCCAAATCATGACACTACTCATCTTTGTCTATTTAAGCGAGTAGAAAGGGACAACTGCGATGCACAGTTTGTTGATTTTAGTTTGCTAAATTTATTTATATTTAATTATTGGTACTCAATTTCACATATTTATTAATGTAGAAAGCAAGTACATGGATTATAATTGCCGAAAATATGAAATCCCATGTGTTTTAAGCTTTGTAAGTGTTTTGTTTTTGCATTTTTTCACAGAGCATTTAAGCACTGTCACAAGCAGCGGTCGGTACGCGACTAAAGGCGAAAGAGTGCTTACTCGAAATTTAAGCACTCTTTTTCGGTGCCATTTTCTAAGCGCTCATGTTGTATCTAGTGTATATTTGATCGAAGCCAAGTTGGTATAAGATGGATCTCACAACTGAAATGAATTCAGTCCCTACTTGAAGGATTTTGTACGACTTGGCGGGGGCACTGCCGTGACCCCAGATAAAATAATTGACACTAACCTGTCTATGTATCTTGCACTCTTCGCAATCCGGATCGTAATCATACGTTGTATCATCTAAAACATCCTGTAGTTGGAAGGTGGATTGCACTGCAAGACACCTCGTGCAGGATATTAAGTTGTTCCTGTGCAGGAATCTCAGGGCATCGTCGAAACCCTGCTTGCACATGTTGCTCAACACTTCAGGTTTAGGCGGGAAAAGAATGCGCGCGAAACGGTTCATGTTCTGTTTTGACAGTTCTATGCTTGTGTTTGCTAGGTTTACCTGTTAGGGATATGAAAAATAATATTTAGATTATAATTGCATGTAATTACGTTGCTGTTTTATCCAATGCAATGTTAATTACTGCGTAGTTATAATTTTGAATAATCTACTGTTTATTTATAAGTTCAAGATCCGTAGAATAAGTAAAGAAAAGTTAAAAATGTTGTAAAGAACTAAGGGCTAAAGACTGTTTCCGAACGATTGTAAATTAATTTCTGGAAATCAAAAAAATATCAAAATCATAAACAGATTTTTATCAAGTAACTGCTAATAATTTCAGTAACAACAAAACGCACATTTCGAGTATCCCAAGATATTTTAAAGACTGGTCTACATACAAATATAATTTAACATAATATCAATTTCAATTCTCAAGATCACACTCTTTTCACTTATCTACTTTCATGAATCATTTTACATTCTCTTACATTTATGATAATTGTAAGTTGTAACCCATCTTATAAAATCCATTGTAAATTGACCCGTAACATCAATTTTACTAACGACACGCCATTTGATAATATCATTAACCTGAACGTTATAATTTGTAATGACTGATTAGATTATAATTACAACTGTGACATTGGACGATCGAAAAATCTAGAATAGTAGATCAATAGTTGAATTAGGCACGTGACTAACATCTGTATTATGGAATTTCATAAAAGTTGTTTTCGTAACTTATTCTATTCCTCAGAGTAATGCGGTTTTATTTAAGATCATAATATGTCTAATTAACACGAGTTAAATAACCGTTTCATGCAAAATTAATCAATTATTATTTACAGGTAGCCTTGTGTTCATGAGATATCCATCGACATAATTTCACAAACATGATAATAAATGTTTAGGAATCTTGTTTTAGTTTCTTTGCATGTTACTATTTTGTTTAGTCTCTATTTGTGATGACTGATGATTAAAAAAATAATCGTAAGAATAATTTAATTTTCCTGAATTAAATATTTTGTTTTGTTACAGCGCAAGATAGACTCTGAGAGTCTTCAAAATTCTAAAAACAAAAGAAGTTCTAATCATAGCCAAACGTGCTATTAGTTTTATTAATTAATCACTAAAACATACTTCAAACGATTTATTATACTCGTATTTTATCAAGGCACGTGCATGTATTTCATAAGAACTTCTGAAGAATGATAATAAGTTTAAACAAAATAAGTAAAAAACAAAGGTAATATTAAACATAAACTTAATAATGGATCATCGTATAATCAATCAAACCAAATACTTATAGACCTTAAAAAATAACTAGCTCATAAAAAAGTATGTAAACCTAATAGATCCGGAAACCAAATTGATACAGAAAATATAGTGTGTTGTAATTTTAAAAATTCCACCTCTTTTAAACCAGTTCTAGCAAAGTAACTACAACGCACCTGATGGTAATTGATAAATAGTAAATACTATTCATTATGAAAATAATGCGAATCGCCAATTATACCAACATGCTAAACTGCTTCTAAAAATCAAGAACTTAAAGTCCAAATTAACTTACATGGAACAGCTGAGAGCTCAAATCCCTGGGGCATATATCGCTCTCGCCGCAGAAGGGGCTGACAGTGATGGTGTTCTCATCGAGGACGGGCAGATTGTCACTGAACCCTCCGTCCATGTAGCGAATGCCGTGGAACCGCGGGGGCAGCAGACCGGAGAATACTGGTACGAAGCATGACGCTAGGAGCGCCTGTTGAAATATATACTTTGTAAGATTATCCTACGTACAGGCAAGCGAAATGTCGGACGCCCGCCTACAAGGTGGACGGATGACCTGGCTAAGGTTGTAGGAAGTCGCTGGATGCAGGCCGACGACCACAGGTCGATGTGGAGATCCTTGGGGGAAGCCTATGTTCAGCAGTAGACTTCCTGTCGCTGAGATGATGATGATAATGATGAATATAGTCTTGAGTAAATCAGGATGTAGATTATGACATCAGAGATATGTTTATGATTTTACATGTACTGTATAAGACTTATAACAAAAGGCAATACAAAACATTAATGATTTTGGATCTAATACTACGGTAATTAAGATAGCTTTATTAAATCAATAATCGATATGTGTTTTTCAATTGGAAAACTTTTCCTCGCATTGGCGAACTAAATGACAATCTGCAAACAGCTGGACGTAAAATTATAAACTGAATATTTCTTATAACACGACTTGAAAAATATATTGCATCGATGCAAAATAAATGAGTAGAATAGTCAGATAGACGACGACGGTGATGACGATTTAAACGAACATGAATATAAATCACGGTCGAATCTTGAAAGTTAACTATTGAATTGATTTATTATAGAAAGGTAATAAATTTGTTTAAATTTCAAATTCTATTCGTGGACTACTAGTTTCCTGAAATTGAAACTACCGAACAGTGAATACTTTGGCATTCGGCCAGATTTCAAAGGGCAAAGGTAAATACACATTTCAGCAGTTAGTTTACTATATTATTCCTAAGAATTTGTCTGAAAATTACATGAGATTTGAGAATCATTGCATCACGAAAATATTCGCTGCTTATACTTTTATAACCAGCCGCCAACCCAACGTTAGTCATAAATTATACTTATACTAAATTATTTCAGATTTGCGTAAAGATATTTAAATATGAATGTATGTCAATGCTTAAAACAAATGAATCAAGCATAGTGCAAAGGGCGAGTCTATTGTTTATCATTTAAATCAGATTTGAAGGTCAAAAAATAGCTAATAATAAGCATATAGAGTGGACATTGTTACCAATTACACGCATGCACGTGTATAAAAGAATAATGATATCCATTTAGTGTATAGGAACTGCAAAAAATGCTATTATGTTCTCATTTGGATTGTACTTTCCTTTATTATATAATAGCGTAGTAAAAAAAATCCTCTAATTATTTTCAATACAAGTGCAAATCAGTAATTATTGTAGAATTTGTCAAAAGGGTAATAAATTAGGGGATTTAAATAGTTCTTCAGCAGTCAACTTTCTGTGACTAGATAATATCATTTTTCATTTCTAGAAAAGCTTCAAACAAATATAAAAGATTTCTTATTAAGTGTGGAGCTTATCACTATTACTGAGCTGTTGTACCATTTGCATGATCCAGCATTATAATGGCCAGTAGACAAAACTCACCTGCAATAAATCTTCCCTGGTGGGAAACTCAGAGACCATGACATTCTTGCCATCGTACACTCTGGTCAGAGATATGTGGAGTTTGCCGCTGACGATCTTGTGGGCGTCGAGGGGCAGGTACTTCTGCATACCCTCGAGTAATACATTCTGTATGTTGAAGGAAGGGCTGAAGGGACCCAGCGAACCTGCCCTCGCCTCTCTGACAACTCGTAGCACATCGGTCGTAATTTCACCTGGAGAAAAAATACTATTAAATGACGACGTACTTATAAAAAAAAATGATAGTAAAATTATTATTTGTAATTGATAGTATGTAATCGTCGATACTCTTTCCGGCAATAATATTTACCCAGACCTGACAAATCTAGTTAATTGTTTAGGGAAAGCATACAATGTTATCGCATTCAATTTCAACATATCCTGTGTGTCATATTAAAGTAGTAAGTATTTGTTTGTTTGGAGAAGATATGCACGAAATTTATGGCCATATGATGCGTGTGGTAATGACCGTAAATAAAGATAATATGACATGGAGACGATACACAACATTATAATATCCGTATAATCAACTTTACACAGGGAAGAAATTTGCCATATAAAAAGGTGATTTAAACCGATAATAATATTATTACATATAGTCAATAATTCCTATTGGTCTCATACCTTACAAATAAACATTACATACATATAGACGGAAACTCTCGCCTTTTTCCAGAAGAGGTAGGCAGAGGTGCCAGGACACACACATTTCGGCTTGTATGTTCCGTTCTGAAGTGACAGGGGCGAGTCTATCGCCATATCGGGCACAAATACCTGATTCCGTGCTGATAATGAATAGAAAAATCCAATATCACTTCGCCCAACCCGGGATTCGAATCTGAGAACTTAGCTTTGTAACCGTACCGTAGTACAACTACGCCACTGAAGTAGTAAATATTAGGTTTAAATAAACTATGTTACTAAAATACTACAAATGGTAAATTAAACAGTCAAAAGAGATGATAATCTCTTGTCCATCGACATAATATTTTAAGTTTTCTCTAATACCGATGTACAATAACTAATCTCAAAAGGGGACAGACACACTTCCACTGATCGCGATGTTGAATTCAACACCTTAAAACGATGATTGCTATCCGTTAATTATTACTTAATTAGTAGATCTAATTAATTGTATGTGAGTATCATCAACAGTAATAAATACTCATGAGCATAATAATGAGTCAGAGTAAATGATGTCATATGTTTGTCGATGCGCAAAAGGGCGCCTAATTGCAGTACCAGCAGTTGTACATAGGGTCAAATATGAAATCAAATACAGTATGACTGATGTTTACATTTCATGCAATTGTGATTTCCACAGATATATATTTTATTCGGATAACTAAAGATAATGTTGTACACAAATTACGAAAGTTGAAAATGTGTAGATCTCAATTAAGTTTATTTCGTGTATGCTTGTTATTCGATGTTATGTGTTATGTAAATGATGATTATTTGTATGATGTTATACAAATATTATAAGGACGACATTTTGTGTGTTTATTTCTTCTTCACGCTAAAATGGCTGGACCAATTATAATGAAATTTCCTATGGAGTTAGCTGATACTCTGAATTAACCCTTTTTTCCGAAAAATGTAATGTTCCCATGAAATGAGCGAAGAATTAATTTAAGATAAAATTAAGTTGTGAGTAGTATAATGTGTTTATGTTACTGAGTAGGAATCAACTAAAATTAGATTCTGTGTTACTTATGATGTAAGAATTATCTAATTCTTCGTCATCTTTCTATATCGGCCTATGTTTTTGTATGTTTTCTTTTTGATTTGTTTGTGGGGAATGGCAGTGAAGGGGAGAAAATGGAAGAAATGGGATTGAATGCTATAGGACTGATTAAACTGGGACGGGGCAAGACGCGATGATGCGGGAGGAGATAGGATACACGGGATGGGATGAAACTGGAAAGGACAACACGGAATAGTACAAGATGGACAAAACGGGACGGCATTATATATACAACAGTCACTTACACTTGTATCGTGGGTATCAGAAAGTACGAGAGACTTTTGTGTCTCACAAATACCCACACCCGAAACAAATACTTAGTACGAAATAACATTTGTGCCAGTGCGTGGATCGAACCCGCGCCTTCTTGTTTCATAGTCAGCGCCTAACTAAAGGCTACAAATGGCATGGTACTAATTTACTAAGGGAGAAAGCTATTCTGTAAATATTCTCTAATTCTCTAGTATATGGTTACATTGGCCCTTTCATAATAATATCCTGGCAAAGCCATACATAAATACATTAGTATAAATATTGTCGTAAACAATTTAACACACGCGTTTCAACTATTGGCCTCTCAATGACCTGTTAGTACTATAATAAAGTATGCTGTAATATAAACAGGTATTGGAATAAACAATGTAATTTATTTACAGTGAAATTAATAGATGTTAAACTTAAATGAAATATTATGAGGATCAACTGAGTAGAAGGGTTAAATGACATGTTTTTTACTAGCCTATATTGTCCCACTGTAGGGCAAAGGCCTCCCTTTCCTTCTTCTACCTGCTCTATTTCAGGCTTTCATCCGCCCGTTGTTATGAAAACGATCCAAATAATGTTTCCACCTTCTGCGCGGCCTACCACGTGGTGTTTTCGTGTTTAGGTAGGGATGTGGAGATTGCATATGTCGATGAGTATTTATATCTAGGTCAAATAAATGACATTATGTCACAAAATATACTATGATACCTCTATATCCCGTGCACCACAATGCTGTCAGTCGAAACTAATATTAATAAGATTGTTTTCTTTGAACAGGTTCTGAAGCTACTGGACGAATTTGAAAAATTCTTTCACCCTTAGAATGGCACATTATTCTGGATTATAAGCTATATTATTATACCTAAAGGAGTTGAAATAAAGGTAGTTGTGTGTCATTTATAAATTGCACGTAAGATAGCCGTCGAGAAGCAAGCAAGAAGACATGGTTAGCATTAGTAAATGCTCTAGTCTTGTCTTTTTTCCTACATGAGGCAGTGACATGGTCTTTAAAAATAATAGACTGCATGGCAAAGAAGGCTTTCGAAATATGGTGCTGGAGGCAGATGCTCCGATTTCTGTGCACAGCGTTCAGGGTTAATACCTGTATCCTCGAAGAACTGAAGCTTAATAAGAAACAAAACCTCTCCGAAATTTGCTTCAGGAAAATCCTTGAAGTTTTTTGGCCATATCGGCCAAAAACCAAAGGATAACATTCAAAAACTAAAAAAAAAGCGGGCGAGTGGAGGGCAGTGGATCAAGAGCCATGAACCCAAAACGCTAGACGGACCAGATCTGCACCACACACCACACACAACATGAATATGGCTGAAGAGGTTCATGTCACCAAAAACCATGAGGCCCCCAGTAGTGGGGAATCGGCGCAAGAATGAGGAAGACAGTCTCCGTGACACAATTTTTTCCACAACGGCTGTGATACAAGAGGCCGCGGATTCAATCCCTGTACCGAGTCAAATGTTTGTGAGGCTAACAAGTCACAAGTACTGTAAGTAATGAGATTTTGCCACTCAACTTAAAAATGACAGTGCAATGAACAAACCACCAAATAGGAATGTATTTGGCCAGATATAGATCAAGGGTGGGACAACTTGCACAAGAGGGCTAGCAGTGTCAGGACGCGTAAAGCTGCAGAATGGCCTCTGTGGAGAGACTAGAGGACTATGTCCAGCAGTGGACTGCAACACATTGATGATAAATAAATAAATAATTATAGTGATAATGGCGAATGATAAATAAATAAATAATCGTGATGATAATGGTGATAGACCAATGAAAAGTTGGATACAATAAGCCCATTCTAGAGACTCCCTCGATTTATTTGTGGTTTTTAGCCTTTTTTATTATTTTGTTTTAAGCAGGCAAGTGTCAATTGGAGATTCTCGTCATATTGTGGCCAACAGGGAAAATAAATGCCTGGATGTAAATAATAAATAAATAAATAATTAATGATGTTGATTAAAATAACATTATTTAATACAACATTGGTAATAACAATATGTTCAGGAAACAAATGTACAATAATGTGGTAGCTAATTACTTTTAAATATTATTTTTAATAATCAGTTCACATAGAAGTCATTCACTTGTGTCCATTAATTAAATTGTCTAACCAATTAATCTGTATCTGTATCTGATAATAATATCTATTTACTTACTTAAGTCATATTTAAGCTTAAAAAATGTAATTTTGTTTCATTTGGGTGCCAGTGATAAAACAGACTTGCCTTCTAAAGTACCTACATATTATAATATTATGATTAAAACATTGAATGTTGTGTAACCTACACTGTTGGCATCAGTCAAATATATATTTGACTTAGTTTCCTGATCTTGGTAGGTGTAATATGATTATTGAATCTTTATATTACAATTTTACTCATTTGTGTCATAAAACATGATTATAATTTACACATTTTGATATCTTGAATGACTCAAATGAAAATCAATTATCACCCACAAAATTTAATTTCAGTGTTACTTTCAAAACTATAAATGTTATTGAACAAAAATAAAATCATAGATATTATGTCTCTGAAATTACTAATTTATGGATATAACAATATAAATGCTATTGATGTTTGTGATTATTAATTACCAAAGTACCTACGCACCTATGGGCAAATCACAAAGCAAACAGCACGCTGACAGCGCTCCGAAGGAGGCCCCAGATATCTTGCTGTGTAACAGAAGGTGGGGAGCATATTTCTTGAAGCACACAGCAACACCAACATGGTAGATCCCGAGGAAACCACAACCGGCAAACGACAAGTTCATTATTAATCACATCAAATAACAAAACGAACTGAAAACACTGCGATTTGTTAAACAAATCGCGGGCTTAACTCGCTACGAAATAGGTCGACACACTGCGTTTACTTTATCAATAGTATTAAATTAACAAACGATTAGATTATTTAAATCACAGATTAAAATTGTATAGCTCTTCGTCGCACTTTCTGAGCCGTTGTCAAGACTCCCGTCCACAACAGCGATACTGAAGAAACTGCAAATAAATATGTTCGAAAGTAAACAACACGATTACGAATCGTCAGCAATCAAACGTCAACGTCATTCGAAATTTATTTACACGTTTTGACAGTTATCACAGGGAGCATTTATATTTTTTAATGCTGGCTATTGTGCATGGCAGCGAAATCATAGGGTATAGTAATACAATTTTTTATTTGTAGAAGGGCGTGGTGGCTTGTTGGTAACGGACCATATGCTGCTGCCAACATGTTTACACTAATTACAGGTTCAAATTGCAAAACACAGTTCTGGCTTCTGAAATTATTTTGTGTGTTTTGATATAAATCATCGCGCACTATAACGGTGAAGGAAAACATCGTAAGAAAACCTGCATACCATAGTTATTTGTCAGAATTTCAGTTATGAGTATGAAAAGTCTGCCAATAAGTTTGGATATGGCAGAGCCACGCTATTGTCAGACATTACTGACAGACTTCGCTGTCGCATTTCATTTGGTGAGTCAAATTGCAGGATGCCCAATACCCCTTTCCTCTTCTCGGCTTTTTCCATCCCACTCTTTGCGATTTGATTTGCTGGCAATACATCCATGATCCAAGCGTCATGGCGATAACTTACCATTAGGTGACCTATTATTACTTATGCAAAATTAAATGGACCTTGAATTAAATTCTTATGTAGCATGGTGAACTCTACGGCCTAACCTTTTTCAATTACATATACTATTGATTGTACATACCTATGGTGAGGCATATATGGGTTGACACAGATTTGCATAAGGCTTGGAGGAAAAAAGTACATGGTGGCTGTTGGTAAACGGACCAGACGCGGCTGCCAACATGTTCACATTGGTCGCGGGTTCAAATCCCAGGGCACACCTCTGACTTTTCGGAGTCATGTGTGTATTGATAGTCAATCACCATACACTAAAACGGTGAAGGAAAACATCCTGAGGAAACCTGCATACCATAGTGGTTTATAAGAATTTATATGGTATGTAAGTCCGCCAACCTGCACTAGGCCAGCGTGGTGGACTATATGGCCTAACCACTCCCAATCGTACTGACGATTGTAGAGTAGGCCCGTGCCCTGCAGTGGGACATATATGGGCTGATACAGATTGGAGGAAAAATTTACTGGTATACTGGTTACCAATATACATAACTGAAACAATTAGCTGATAAGGATTAAATTACCAATCTGATTGTCCTAAATACATAAAAAGCGTGTTCTAAAAGTTTTTGTAATTTCAGCATGATAGTTTAGAAAGCCTAATTCTGAAAGGACTAACATCAGGTAAGCAGCAGGTTTTGCAATTATAAGACAAGTAAATACATGTTGCAATAAGTTTACGTAAGTATATGATCAGACAAAGTCAGGCGAGACATCAGTTAAAGCTTCATTTACACAGGGAGTTTTTCACTTCAAGGTTCACACTTATAAAAAAATACATTGTGTAAACGTTTGCGAGAATATAATTTTATAGCGGTTATCACATTCGATAGTGGCATACGATAAGATATGCCTGGAACCAGGGAAGAAACTCTCTTCGTGTAAATAGGCTATAAGTGTAGTTAAACCTGATTCGAGGTCAGTTCATTAAAGGGAACACTGTTTATCTAATCATCTGAGAGAAAAGGAACACAACTATGATTACGGGAAAATAACTCAATGACAGAAATTATAGACAGCTGTTGATGGATTGTCAATAATTCAAGCCCAAACTTATTTTGACGAGTCCATACACTGTTTTATCGATTTAAAAATCTTGTGTATTAGTCTGTGATTTAAAATATGACCAGACATGCGAGGAACTGCACGGCTGGTGCAGTATATACATACCATGAGAAGAAAAAAGATGCTGCTGCATCCGGCTATGGCACGCAAAGTGAACGTGTGGGAAAAGACTCGGTAAAGAATTTCGACTGCTGCAGTTTAACTCTCCAACCTTGCAGAAACCCGGTTATTACTAAAGACGGATACCTATTTGACAAAGAAGCTATACTTGAATACATAATTAGCAAAAAGACTGAATACAACAGATTGCTTAAGAAATATGAGAAGCAGTTGAAAAAAGATGAGGCAGAGAAAGCTGAGCTTGCTGCAGCTGAGAAAGAATCTAACTTAATCAAATTCATGAACAGAGAGAAGAACATATCGTCAACCAGCTCTAATGCTTCCTCAAGCACTGATAGTGCCACAACTTCTGTGTCAAATCTTGCCAACGGTAAAGACAAGCAATTGCCTAGTTTCTGGGTACCGTCCCAACTTCCAGACGCAAAGGTCACCAAAATAGAGAAACCTGATTCAACAGTGTACTGTCCGATTAGCGGAAAACCTCTAAAAATGAAGGATTTAATTGAAATCAAATGGACATTGGTGAATGACCCGGATGACAAGAAATCATTAATTGCAAAGGAGAATAGATACATGTGCCCAGTGACTCATGACATACTGAGTAATGCAGTGCCTTGTGCTGTTATCAGGTAAAGATGTAGATTTTACTGCCATGACCTATAGGTCAATAGTAAAGATCAAAGTTTCTATTTTGTTTTAGCACATTATTATCTGCAACGAATTAGACTTTATATTGAGAATTAATCTTTGTTTCATCTTATCATTGTGACTATAGTTTATGTATTAGCATAACAGCTGTTGATTTCTTTAAAACAAAGAAATACTCAGAATATTAACCATCTGCATGCAATGGTGTTCAATGTAATATGATTTTTTTTAATATTATGCTATCATTTTATTAGGTTATTCTAGTGTATGATCACACTTCTGGTTCCTAAAATAATAGGTTGTACACAACACCCTCACATGCATTAAATTCAATTTCAGAACAACTGGTCATGTAGTGACCATGGATTGTGTTGAGAAGTTGATCAAGAAAGACTGGCTCCATCCCCTCACAGGAGATAAACTGAAAGAGAAAGACATTATACCACTACAGAGAGGGGGCACTGGTTATGCACTTACCAACCAGAATTTGGAAGGGAAAAATGAGAGACCTGTACTACAAGCATAGTCTAAATTTGTATATTATTTGTTATTAAGTCTAGTTCAAAGTAGAATATATTTTAATTGTAACAGAATATTATTTCTTGTACAACTTTCAATTTCTAATACCATCTGTATTAAGAAATGCATATAAACAGGGATTTTTGTTATGGTGGGTCATAAAATGATAATAACTAAGGTATCAAAACATGGATATAGTCACTTTAGTACCAGCAATAAATCATTCACATTCACATTTCGACCCTAAAAGACTTGAACTACTTGCCTTTCAAACTCTCTTATCATTTTTTTTATTATTATTATTTTTAAGTACCTCTAACTTTTATGTTTCATCTACAAAGACATCTATAAAAATAATACACAAAAATATGTTTTAGTAAATAAATCTGTAATTTAATTAAAATAAACAACATAATCTAATTAGTCTCTTATTTTTCTAATCTTAGCCTACTGTGTGTTAGGAAAAGAGAATAAATCTAGATGGAAATCCACAGAATGATTTCTGATTTCTGACTCTGGATATGAAAGACATGTGTTGCCTAGAGAATCAAAGAAGTTTAACACTGAATCTTCTTGATTTGTCAATAGCCTGTTATCATTTGCATGCATTTGTAAATTGTTGACATCATTGGGTGGTTTCTCTGTATCTTTTACATGGATTAATGCAGGCTCAATCAGATTATTAGACTTAGTGTAACCATCTTCCGATTTATCACTTGTTGCCAAGATCCAATCATGGCCAATAACATTGTTATCTTTACAAGACAAATCTATGTTGTTCTCTCTGAATATTTCTTGCAATGTGTCTGTACTTGTTTGTTCAAAATCTTTACTCTGTTCTTTTTCTACTACATCTGTAGCTCCTATGATTTGTACATCGTATTTTGGCAATTTTTCTGGATGGATTTGAAACTTTCGAAAAACTGTCGATGTTGGTTTCATGGGGGATGATCTTATATCGAAATGTGTGCTATGAAATTGAGCATGACCTTTGGCTTTTTTGCTTGGGTCTAGTATAATATCAGTCGTTTCTTCATGATTATTGCACTCGTTTATATTATTAAGCACCACAGGTTCATTTTGTTCCTTTGTTTGATCTACACCTAATTCGGTTAATATGTCGTCACATTCGAAGACGAGTCGCATTTTCATTTGGCTCAAGTCTTCTTGTGTGTCTTGTTTTAGTTCAGTTGTCGTAGTTTCTAACTTAAGGAGGGAATTATCTTCAGTCTCTAATCTCATTTTCTTGGCTCCCATCTTTTGTGACTTCAATTTCTTTAACTTCCACACCCTTTTGTTGACTGTTGGCCAATTTTCCGCCGAGCTTATTCTTGCACAGTCTTCCTCGATTGAAGTAGCCGGTAGCTCTTCGCTTGGAGTCGTTGTAAATATTTGCGTGGGCTGATTAGTTTCTGCTTTGATCTGATTGATTTGGTTTACCGGAGGATTGTGCACACAGTATCCCTCTTTATCTTTCACACAATTCAGAGCGTTCACATCAATATCGTATTTACCAGGATCCATACCGAATATTCTGCAACAACAATTACGATTTTTTACAATTTCTACTTTAGATTTATGATGGGTAAATTGATGAAATTAAAGTATAATTGGTAAAAATACAAAAACCGAATACTTATAATATAACATTTCAAAGGAATACCTCATTAGCTCATATTGCTTACCTGCCAACATCATCATTAATAGTGCAAGGTTTGCCAGCCTTCCCATCGATTTTGTTTAGCAAACATGGCAGCAGAGACTTGAGCTTCACAATCAGTTGTTCCAACTGCTGTATGAATATCTTCGTCCTGTCTTCTTCTGAGCCTCCTTTCACAATGGCTAGTAGACAGTGGAACAGGTTGGAATGCGTCTTGGCTGGTATGTGAGTTGGATGGTTCTCGTAATGCTTCTGCAGACGGTATAGGCTACTGAATTCCTGGAACAAAACAGTATTTTTTATATGAAGTCATAGAACCTTTATGGCGCAGTTGTTTAGATGTCGGTTATGAAACGAGTGGCCAAAAGTTCAATCCCCACACCAAGACAAATGTTTGTGAGGCTCACAAGGCTTTACAAATTGAACATGACTTACAGTGGAACACTGGAAACAGGTGACAATATGGTTCTTCTTTTTAGGTTTGTATGTGTTCTCTTGAGGTATGATTAGCTTAGGCAGCTTGACTGTTCTGCCGCTGCGTGTTACTTTTGTCTGAAAATGTAATCACTCTATTAATTTACATTTTAATTGATAATGTAACAGATGTTAAACCTCCACTCTGTAATAAATATGTAAATTAGTTTTGTGAGTCCGAAAAATTCTAACATAGTTCCTGATACCCATAACACAGGACTTGATCTTTGAGTATTTATTTATTATATTTTAAATTGCATTAATAAAAAGTGTTTTATCATTGTTGTCATGCCCATTAGTGCAATAGTGAAGTTATAAGTTATTTAAAGATTCATGGTTAAAGTAAAATAGAAATGTTCATACCAGAGCTGGTGGATCCGGTTCATATTCAACTTCCTCAGCAAATATCTGCCTTTTTATTGTTTCTTTCTTTATTTCTGGTTTCTTTTCCTCTCGTTTCTCTTTGAGCACTAAATTCTTTTTTCCAACCACAGTAAGATCCCTTGGTGACACTACCCTGAAAAATACATGTTCATATTTGATATATTTTTTTACTCCTATTCAACCACCTTATGGTATGAAATAAACTCTATGTCCATACAACCACAGCAGTATCAGTATTTCTTATTCAAGCATCCATTTAACCAATTCTGTTTCCATTGCAATTTAGTGTTTTTTTTTCTAATTACAACTTATATCTAATTCTATTATGTTTAATTTGGTGTCCCAGCCCTAGATTTTATGACACGACATTTCTGACTTTTTTAATTGTTCTATCCATATGTATCTATTGAGTTACTGCATTTGAAAGGCCAAATTCTATATTAGCACTCACTTATAAATGAACTTGGTATTGGTAACAGGGTCGTATGTGGGTTCCGGTGCAATCTTCTCAGGGTCACTGAATATCTTCAGTGCTTGATTCACCATCTTCATTTGTTCCTCGCTTAACTTATTTAAACTGAAAACAAAGAAAAGTTACTTAGTCTCTGGTTCAATACATTTGTTTTTTTAGTGTAACAAAATGATTTTTGATAACAGATATTAATTTTATGATTTTTAGAATATTAGAAACTTACAAAGAAACACTTATGGAACTCAATGCATTTGTTATTTCATAAACATAATCATAATGATAATCAATCTTGACTTTTCTATCAATTTTCAATATATTCATATATGGAAAGATAATAAAAAGATATAATTTACTTTGAAAATTGGAAGTAATTGATAATAATTTAGTTTTGTATACTAAACTAAAAAGCAGTAATAATGTTATTGATAATGTTTATTTACCTGTGATAAGTCTCTCCTAATTTAATTAATTGCACTGAGGTCAGTTTGGCTTGAGTGTTGTTCGTTGTGCTGAAATTAATTTAGATTTTTAATTGTGTTTATATAGCTAGAAATCTGCTGGAATGTTGTATTCTCAATGGTAGTTTCATGTAGCTGATAGTATCATGGACAAACAGACATAATACCTCATTCATAAATATTGTGGTAACTTAAAAACCTGAAATATAATAGAAGACAAACAAAAGAAGATATTTTATGAATGCACCTCTCATTATTATGCTACACAATATATGTGCAATAGAAAATGATACATTATTCTGAAAGCTAGAATAAGATATATTTGAATGAAATGAAATGTGGCAGTGGGCAAGGTACATAAAGCTTAGAACTGATGGCCGTTGGGGTCGAAAGGTTCCAGAGTGCAGGCCATGTAATGTTGAATGCCTGCCTATAAGGAGGACATACAATCTTGCTAAGGTCACAGAATGTTGCTGGATACAGGCCACTTCTAACAGGTCAATGTGGAGATCCTTGGGTGAGGCCTATATTCAGCAGTAGATTTCTTGTGGCTGAGATAATGATGATGGTAAATGAAATGAATACATGTTTAAATGAGTCACTAACATCCAAATACTCAAATGCTTTTCAAAGATTGAGTTGCACCAAGCTACGCACATCTCACATAAATAATATATTAAGGTGGAACTTATGTAGTCAAGTGCAAAATAACATTCGAGTTGCATTTGAGTATTTGGGCATTATTTAAATAAAATATAAGTATGTTTATGCATTCTTTTGGAGCATAAATCATCGTAATACGAACAGCTTATCGAAAACAGTTCTAATAACAAGTCATATAGCATCTTTGTTTTGAGTTCAGTAATCTATATACTTTTCACATCTACGGATGATAATCACAGCAGCATTTTTTCATCAGGCATATTTGTTTTTTATTTTGATAGATAATTATGTATAATTATTACTCATGAATGATATAATTACACTGTTATCATAACAACATGACAAGTGCAATATTGTTATCTATACTTATTTTGACAAAATATATGTTGACTCTGGTTCGAAAACAATTAATTACCTGTTAAGTGTTTCTTGGGTGTAATAACTACAATATCTACACAAAAACCATAATGTCGATATGTTTTTTAAATGTCTTGTAATGAATTATTGTATTGAAACTAATATCAGTATTGGCAACTTACTTGTCCTTTGGTTTAATCTTTGGCAAAGGTCTCTCAGGACGATTCCTTGGTGTGGTTGGCGGTACATCTTTCCATTTTACTATTTTTCTGTCAATATCTAGTTTTGGTACAGTGTTCATGGTGTTCACACTTGGTGAAGCGACGCTGGGTTTCAAAACTATGTTGTTGAGGACATATTGTTTATTTACGTTCTCATTTTTCGGTAACAAAAAACTCGCTAATTTCAAGTTGTTGCCCACGGCTGCGGCTTCGGGCTTCTTCAGTATGCGAGGCTTTGGACTGGTAATCACAGTCGGCGCAACAGCTTCAATATTACCGCTCTTTTCGTAAAAACTTTTCAGGTTATCGCTGACTGGCTTTGGCTCAACATTTCCAAGAGATATAATATAATTTGCCTGCACAACAAATAAAAACAATCATAATCACACAATTAATTATAATTCTAGAATGAAAACAGAGACGATTTTGCACCTGTGTGGGCCCAGCATTTTGTATAAAATAAACTGGTGTGTATTGACTTGAGTTCACAATATTGTTATCCGGCACAGAATTCATGGTTACTTAAGAATTAAAATTAGGTATAATAACTCATTACAAGATAGGAAAATATTAAAATTATAATATAAAAATAAATCGAAATAAAATGACACCCCCTCTGTGTTGATTGGCAATATATTTTTTTAATAGAGATGGGTAGCTCGCGAGCTAAAGACAAGAAAGATATATATCTTTGAAAATGATATATTCACTCTCTAGCTCGCATGTGTTTCAATTATATCTCTATATCTTTAACCATAAGAGTCAATTTTCGTGATGTGTTACGGCTCGTTCAGAGTTAGAGAGAAAGAGATAGGCTTATATAGCAATTTACACGTAAAGAGAGAGACGGATAGAAATGGCATGTTTGTGTTAAAAATATAAAATACGGATTTTCGGAACGACATCACACGCGCGGGCGTTTAGCTTATTTGTGCTTTATGACAACCACATAGAATGCTTATTAGGAAGCAAATGCAAACAAAAAAGCTCACTAATTTGCGAACGAATATTTGTTTTGTTTATTTATATTCAATTTTCAGTTTCATTACTTTTGTTCGGTAATTGCGTCAGGCACGGATACGTTTTAAAAAGTTTTAAATTCTATGTGCTTCTCAAGTTCGAGTATTTATTGTGTAAATAATGTAAATATGTGTAGTTGTATAATACAGTTGTGTTAAATAAACAAATTTTTTATAAGTTAGGTATAAGCGTGCAAATATTAAAAAGATAATAGAATCATTGGCTCTAATGGATTTCATTATTTCAATTTTACACGTTTTATTATGCCTTACTGAGTTCTAAGTCTGAGCTAAAAGAGCCGAAGATATAAAGGATACATTTTTAGTTTAGCTGCCTTATTCTCTCTCTGAGCCGTACTGAGCTAAATGAGTTAAAGATATAAAAGAGTGATATATATCTCAAGATCGAAAAGATATATATCACTCTTTTCTTGTCAGGGATACATTTTGCCCATCTCTATTTTTTAATGATTTACGACTCTGGACTCGAATACCAAAAACAACGCGTGGATGTGTTTTTTTTAATATTTTGCTCTATGGAAAATTCCTACTCGCTCGCTGTGTAGGAATAGACAACAGACTTTTTACTATAGACTGCCGTCCATAGACAAAGCTAACCTCTTTCTTTATCCGTCAAGCTTTGTAACACAAGGTGAATTTTATTGAAAATTCGTAAAAATATAAAAATAATTGTTCAATACGAACTTTATTGCTTTATAAGTTCCATATTTTAGATCAATAAGTTTAATACGGTATAATTTGAGTTATTTTTGTGGTTGATTGTAAAAAACGAATTGGTCCACGTGTTTGTGGCGGTAACGCAGAGTTTATATTGTTGCAGGCTAAAAAATGACGAACTCCAAGGGTTATCGCCGCGGTACCAGGGACTTGTTCGCCCGCAGGTTCCGCACACATGGAACCATCCCGCTTTCCACGTACATGAAAGTGTACAAAGTTGGAGACATTGTCGACATCAGGGTATGTATCAACTTTCCTATAGTTATCATGTTATTTTTACAGATTCCCCTTTTCAGATCTAGATTCACCTAAGTTTCAATTCAATGGTGATGTTTACGTTTTATGACTGTTGTCGACCTTATTTATTGACAAAATGATGTATCAGTATTCATCAGTCTAACTCGGAAATTGATGTTAAAATAAGGCAGAAACGGAACGATGTATATTTACTACCAAATTTTGGAAATATGTAACCTAAAATTGAAGTAGACCTACATTAGATGTTGTTAAACATAAATAAAATGCAATCTGTATACCCTGTTTACTGAAGATGGGGTATACTGATATTTATATACATCTATGGTTATCATAGTTTAATATTGATTCTAATTATTTTTACTTTTGTCAATGATAAATTATTATCACTTATTGCTAATACTTGGTGGCTTAATGCCAATGGGTTTTGAAGTATCGGTCCTATCATTCAATTCCACTTCAGCTCCCAGATATCTTAAAATACCAATGAATGTGATCCTTGGCCTCTATTGATCATCCCTCACAGGAATATACATTGAAACTATTTTTAGTCACTTCAATCAAGAGAAGTTTTAACATTGCTGGAGTCCTTGATGAAAATGTTACAGTGCCCTGAGTAAGATTGCAGGGTGTCCTTTAGGAAAAAAATTTAAAGTGCTGGAAATATATGCAAAAGACTTAAAAATTAGGCAGCCCCTTTTCTGTGAAAATGCCCTGGTGGGTCCCCATTAAAGCTGGATGAAATGTAAGCGGTATATCATATGTTCTATAGCCATTCAAATTATATTTAGAGGCTTCATCCAATGATGCCCACATATAATCCGAATGATTCCAGATTTCATGAATTCATACTCAACATCTTATGTCTTAAGATGGTAAGCACAGTGGAATGCCACGCATTGCTTTGTAATTCAAGGTGTTTGATTTTACTGCTGTTCATGAGCAGTCGTATAGCTTACCATCAGGCAAACGCCATGTTCATGTCACCATTCAGTGCAATAAAAAACTATAACTTGCATTAAAACTTCAAAAACTTTGCAAACAGTTCCAAATATTTATGATATGATGCTTGATGTAACAAACCAATTAACTTACTTTTTTTCTTATTCCAGGGTAATGGTGCAGTCCAGAAGGGTATGCCACACAAAGTGTACCACGGCAAGACTGGGCGCGTGTACAACGTGACCGCACACGCTCTGGGCGTGATCGTGAACAAGCGTGTACGTGGCCGTATCCTACCTAAACGCATCAACATCCGCATTGAGCATGTGAAGCACTCCAAGTGTCGCCAGGACTTCCTCAAGAGGGTGAAGGAGAACGAGAGGCTGCTCAAGGAAGCCAAGGCGGCCGGCAAAGTGGTGAACCTCAAGAGACAGCCCGCGCCTCCCAAGTCTGCACACATCGTCAGCGGAGCCGAGAAACCAGTACTTCTTGCGCCAATCCCCTACGAATTCGTAGCGTAAGCGGAATAAAGTATTTTTAAGAAGTTTGTTGTTTTATTTGTATGTATTTTTACTATATAAAATGACGGTATATTATGCAGTAAATTAAGCCCGGCGCGCGCAATAGCCGCATATCATTGCACATAGAAAAATGTATCTACAGATACTAATAAACTGACGGCAAAGCAAGTCTGCCCCTAATTGGCAATGCGCAAGGCATGCAAAGAACAGTCCACAAGTTGATTATATCTAACTAATCGGCATATTTAGGCCAGTTTTTTAAACATCAAACATAAGAAGTTGAATACAGCCAATACTTGTGTGGGTTACCATTGAATAGGATGGGTTTTATACGATGTTAGTATTCCGGGCGATTAAAAATACCCGCAAATGTATATAAATACATCAATGTGAAAACCATAACATGGCAAGCAATAAAACTAAACTTAATGATGTAACGAGATGTAAAGGCTGACTGCATCTGCTTACATTATATCTTGATTATCAAATTAGTTCTTTAATCATAAAAATATTTACATATCATAAATGAAAAATATATGTAGTAACAATGGTGGGTAGTAGTTATGTTGGTCTGTTTGAAACTGAACATGAAGATAACCAATTAGGTAACTTTAATGGCTTCGCGGTCATGTATTTCTAACGAATGCCCTACCGTCAGGTACTCTAGCTTTCCACCAAATACTTGCCGCTCTTGTGCTCAAAATATACCTCAGCATTTACAGCAAAATATGGATGTTACCTTTAAATACCAAAAACAGGTTAATAAAATACAGCATCAGAGAAAGATCACAACTTTTAATTTTGAAATGAAATATATATTTACAATTGCTCACTAGTGCCATTAATTGATCGGAATTAAATTAATTAAATAATTTTCTCAATAATCATATAATGCCGTCACAACGTTAACAACAGCGGCATATAATTTTAACATGATTTATCATTAAGACGTTTTTAAATTATATAAATAACTATAGTTAACGCACGATAAACTTAACAACTAGCGTCTCTAGACTGATAGAACAGTATGTAGCCGGTCTCGGAGGATTTCTGAAGGTCCGACGTTAAGCCGTAGAAGTCTTCTATCGCAGATGCGTCTATTTTCTGTAACAAATATAGGTACTTGAATATGTTACCGAATCGTAAGAAACTCAAGAATATAGAAACAACATTGTCTTAGTTGCAACATGCATGAAATCTGTATCAGCCCATATACGTCCGACGGTAGGACACGGACCTACTCTACAATTGAGACTACGATTGAGAGTGTTTAGGCCATAGTCCACCACGCTGGCCTAATGTGGGTTGGCAGACTACACACCCTAGAAATTCTTACAAATCGCTATGATATGCAGGTTTCCTCACGATGTTTACTTTCACCTTTCTACTATGAAATATTAAACCGTAACATCCTTATTATCTTTCGACAAAATCATTACGTTAATCGCCGCCCTACATATTGCTAGTAAAGTATGGATCTACCACTACTCACATCGACCATATCATCATCGAAGAGCAGCCAGAAGCCGTGGCTCTTGACGATGCTGATGTAGTGTCCCCGGTTGGGCCCCGAGCCGCAGTGCACCACCACCGCCACCAGATCGTACAGGCGGTCCGGGTTCACCGCGTCGTCCGACTGTCAACATACGACATATTAATCAAAAATAAAGAAAACACATTTATTTGTAAATCTAAGGGTTAGTTGCACAAAGTAACTTTGGCAATACGTTTAACCTTGAAAATGTCAATCCCATACATTAGCAAGGTAAAATACGTCTCAAATGACATTATCAAAGGCAAATTGGTAAATTAGTACAACTCAGTCTAAGAAACCATTAAATTCCATACTCACAGTGTTAAACAGCCTGAGTTCCAAAGGAAACACAACGCGATGTGACACCTTAATATGTCGGTTGTACTGCTCCATGTACTTGAACCGTTTGAGGTGCAGCGCGAGTATGAGCGGTAACTTCTTGACGCGCATGCGCTTCTGCGCCTCCTGGTAGCTGCTGCAGTGGTCGCACTTGAACTTGTTGTCGCTGCACAGGGTCTCCGTGTCGCTGAAGCACTTCAGGCAGTGGGTTATGCTCGTGTTCTGGCCCACGTCCACCTGTGAAGGGACGCTTTTGAGTTTAGAACGATGAAAAATATTTATTTGGTTTATTGCGTTATTTGAATCGATATCGGGACGTAGGAACAGCACTAGCTATGGCAAGTATTCGGTACTTGATACTTATGTATAAGCCAGAGCACATAAATCAGCTATTTTATTTTGATGACTTTAGAAATAGAATAATAAATTACCTCTGAAACGAAATAGCTAGTTTGTGTTTAATAAACACTCAGTAGGTAGTACTTATTGAATTTTAAAGCATTAAATATTTTTTTGTTCCACTGACCTTGTTAACCTATGCTCTATATTAGAAAAGAGTAAGAGTATGAAATTTCTAATGTACCTAATAAACAACAATCTAAACAACTTCGACTACGAACAATTATATTGCAGGCCCTGGCAAACGACGGAAGAGGCGAAGCGCGCAAAGAGAGAGGTGCTTGGTTATAAGACAGCATAACAAGGAACTACCCTAGTGAAATGAACAAACCTGTAAATCAAAAAAGTGTTCGTCCTTGCTGCTGACGGTTTCGCAGTTGAGACACCGCGTCTCGCTGGTGAGCGTGCCCTGGAATATCTCGTGCACCCACGTGGGCTCGGCGCTCTGCGGCACCGAACCGTTGCACTGCACATTCTCACCCGACACGTTCTTCTGAACCTTCAACGTGCTCTGGTTGCGCTCCGCTGGCGTAATAATCATTATTTTAATTAAATAAATAAATTATGAAAGCAAAGATGACTGCCTCGGTGGCGTAGTTGTACAAGAGTGTGGCTACAAAGCTAAGGTCTCGAGTTCGAATCTCGGGTTGGTCAAAGTGATATTGGATTTTTCTATTCATTATCAACAACAATCAAGATATAGCGATGCCACCTGTCACATCCTGGGACGGAACATACATGGCGAAATGTGGGTGTCTTGGCACCTCTGCCTACCCCTTGTGGAAAAAGGCGTGATGTATCGATATATCGCGTGATATATCTTATGTATGTATGAAAGCAAAGAGTAGGTTACATTTCATACACAAATAAGTTATCACTGAGATAGAAATAATATAAAGCGTGTAAAAAACTAACTCCTCATTTCAATATCGAGAGATCGCGTCTATCAACAACTTGAACTTATTCAAAAAACTTAAATTAATTCAATTTCACATACAAGATATTGCCTCAATAAACAATTTTAAAGACCAAATTAATACACCCAACTGTATTATTTTGGCTCAATATTTATCATTATTGTCCCATTAACATTGACTTTTTATGTTAATCTGTATTCAGTATTCCACTCAGCATTTTACTTATCATTGGCGACATTACTTTCAACAGTTATAGCAACTGATTTTTAATTTATTTACATTGTATGCACTCGTTGTACACCAAGTATTAGATCAACCAGATTTGTGTATCAATTACTAATCAGACTGATTTTGCAAAAGATTTGAGTTGAATATCAATCACAATTTCTAATAAGCAAAGTTTTATCGAATATTTCATAAGCGGACATGGTGAAAGCGATTAGTCACAACTCATAAACAATGCATTAGTATTTAGTACAAGTGCGATATATTTTAATGGAATCATACGGCCGGTATAAACAAACGACAATGATCTATTTCCTGATACCCACAACACAAGACTCGATCTTAGTGTGGGGTCAGGACTATGTATGTGACTGTTGGGTGTTATTTATTTATTTCTAGGAATCAATCCCGACAATAGACCAAACACCCCATATGAGTCAGTGTATTATTTGGTTTGCTTTAGGGATTTATCCTTAAATAGGAATTATGATAGGTAAATAATTTTGCTAATTGTTCATGTTTTAGGTGAATTATTTTCTTCGTCATATTATTTCATATTAGGGGTTCTAGGGAGTTTATTTTTAATCACATTTCTTTAATGTTTCTTCATGTAAACGTGAATGTTATTGGGGTCTTGGAGAGGCTTTTCAGTCTCATCAACACCTAGACCTGAAATAATTACTCATGATTCCCGCAAACCATTATTTCGGTGCGGGGATCGAACCCGCGGCCTTCCGTTTCACAGGTAGCATTTAACCAACTGCGCTACGAAGGCTGTCAATAAGTAGGCGTTTTTTGTTTTATATTACAATTTAATAAATATAATCAAATGTTGCATGTCAAAATGTTGTAATTTAAAAAGACACCTACTCTTAAAGTTATTTAAATAATGAATATTGCAAATTTCAACTCACCTAGTATAATTTCGTTTATGTGATTAATGAGGAAATTAAGAAATTCGTGCGCGTCTTGTTGCATATAATTATCAAATTCCTCTGAAACAAAATTCATAAGCATTTTAATATCCAACATCAACTTATACAACTAGCAGAGATATTATACTACTAATACTACTATATTACAAATGCGAATGTTTGTGTGTTTGTTACCTATTCACACTAAAACCGTTGGAACAATTTTAATAATATTTGGCTTGGAGTTAGCTGACACCCTGGATTAACACATAGGCTACTTTTTATCCTGACAAAGTGTAGTGTTCCCGTGGGATGTGTAAGGAATCCAAATAAATTTGATGCACTTTCAAACTTAAAGGAATGAGATGGACAGTTTAAAGTATGGCAGTAAGGTAGAGTTTAAATATGTTAATTATTACTCAAAATAGTTCCTTTGTTTCTAAAGTGCACTCAAAAAGTACCTGCACCCGAGTGAAGCTGGGCCGAACTACTGGTAAGTAAATAGATAATTTTGAAATTATCAACATAATTCTAATAAACATAAATTACCTTTCTCCTTTCTCAACCTTGCAATAAACTTTTTAGGCGCAATAGATCCGACTTTTTTCTTTTGTGTTGCTATACTATAAAATAAATCTGCGAGGCATGTTAACAAAGTCTCCTTTGTCCTCTTATTTTTGGCTTTGTACTCTAGAACTTTCTCTCGGAATGGCCGGCAAAAATATAAAGCTTGCAATACTGAGTTGCTATAACATGTGTTGCCAAACTGAAAACAATAAATTCAATAATTACCCTTACAGACCTCATTTATTTTTACTTCAAATATGAACCTGAAATAGAAACATGACGACAAAATCCAATTATTATATTTTTTGAAGAAAAATAGACTCATTTCAAGTGCGCAAATAATGGCATTAAGCCTTAAAGCATCTGTTAATCTTTTGTGGTACAGTTGCCAACAAATCCTGGAAGTATAAAAATATTTACAGCCAGTTATTGATCTAATTCACATTTATTCTGCAACTATCACTTTTCAAATATCTAATCTTGTGGACGTCACAAGAATAAACAAATGAAAATAATGTAATCTTGTATGATAAGTTCCTATCACAAATATTATGTCAAAATTTATACACTACTATAAATGTGTAATACTGTTGTTACTAACTTTGATAAATATTTAACACTGTCTGTCTGAGCTTTAAAGATATGTATATTGGAGCAGTTGGTTATTTTTATGTACTTGGTATTCAAAATATTCTTTAACATATTATGTTTGCGTCACTGCTAAAATATACTCACATTACATAATAAAATTTTGCAAGTATGTAAAAATATAAATAGTAGGTTATTTTTATGGTGTGAATATTATTTATTACAAACTTAAGACGGGAAATATGAATTAAACTATATGTTTTAATAACGGCATAACAATTTCAGCTTATATAATATGCAGCAAAATGAAGGTCAAGGACTTAGGACATTGTCTGGTAATTTCTAATAGGAAAATGACAACTATTTCACTGATAACTATTTAACATAACACTTGTGTTACTAGTGGCACTTCAAAATTTAAGATGTGCATTGAATATGAAATAAACTATAAACAACTAATTATAGTCAACTTATATCACTTATCACACAAAATTTGGAGAAATATTATTTAAAAAAGGGGTGGATACTATGGTTACCCCACTCCCATTGAATACTTACATTAACTAAACCAAAATAATGTTCGTTAGGCGGGAACTGCTCTGACCCGATATCTCTTTCCAACTGCGATATATTTGCGCCCTGAAATAAATATAAACGGAAAAGCTTGCAAAACTATATGTGAAACGCTATTTTGTTTACTATTTTATTTCCTCGCGTTACTTTTACATTACCGAACTGTATCATGTAATACATGAAAAAAATTGTTAAGAGAACGTTGCAAGTTACACTCGATGCACTCATTACCTATAATTAGTGCTGAACACGAAAGTAAACCATGCATTTCGCTCACCATTCTCTGTTGGAAATTAAGGCCGAGATCCTGACATATTGACATTTGCAATCTTGTTTTAGAGACTTATGTGCGAAATATGTAGCTCTTGAACGCAATTAATACCAAATCACAATCTAGCGGCAGGTATTTCTAGAAACATAATTGGAATTTCTTTTCGGAAACAGGCAAAATAAGCACAACCGCGATACACAGACTAGAGAACGATGTCATTGACAAAGTGACATTTATGACAGGCTGACATAATCTATTTGTCTATGTCTATCATCAGATGACCAGATATACTAATAATCATTTATTTATTAATTATTTATTCTAAATTCATAATAGATTTATAAGTTTAGTCTAAAAAATAATTAATTTCTATCTTAAGTTGTTAGTTTCCCTTGGTTCTTTTAAAAAAATTAAATTTAAATTGTCTTATGTCTTCAAAATGAGTGCGTTCTGAATGCCGATTATATCTTCTGAAATAAAAGTGAATACATATCTTGTAAAGTTTCAAATCAGCATTTATCCTCTAAAATTGTAAATACAATTAAAGTCCGTATTTTTATCTTTCATTGCCGGTATATTTGGCATTCTATCAGGTGTGTTTATTTCACTTATTTTAATTTGTGAAGCCAAAAAAAGAATCTACTTGTTTCATGCAACAATATTGAGTTCAGGTTTCGAACGCACGTAGTCCTCCCAATCTCGCAGCATCTTCCAGAGAGCTCCCGCGTTTCAGATAACTTCCGTTCCCATTATTTATCTAAACGGGAAACCAGGAAGTTTACGTGGTGTTGTTGACGTGGCGGTTTTCAGCTGGTGGTTAATTGAAAGTACATATTCATTTCTGTTGTTAAAATATTTAAGCCGGTCTTTGGACGATTGAATAAAAAATAAAGTTCGTACTTCTTTTTGAAAAGGGTGGTCCCATTTAATGCGATAATTTGAGTGAGTTTTTGTATTCCAGAATAAAAATGTTGCGATCGTTGTTCGTCGCTTTGGCTGTAGCAGCGGTTTTCGCTGGAGTCCCAACTCCTGAAGAGACGAAGCGAATGATGGGGCATCTATCCGACGCGGAACATTTTAAGAACGAGCATCATAACAAACAGTTTGACCATGATGCGTTCCTGGGCGAAGACCAAGCGAAAACTTTCGACCAGTTGCCGCCTGAAGAGTCTAAAAGGCGACTTGGGTAAGTTTCACTTATGTTTTCAACATAATTTGTAAATTTATTGTAGGTGGATCAAATTTCAATACCATACTTGTTACTGATGTAACATGTAAATATGTTTTGCTGGAAACTTCTTACTTTGTTTTATTATAAATTTTATTTATGAAGGAAAAATAAAACTACAAAAATTGGTTTATAAACTTTATATTTACAATATTTTTTCTTGCACTTAAAATAAGTTATGTGAAATAAAGGACTGAATATTTTTTAAATATTAACAAAGTCATATTAAAGGAACTAATTACAGTGGACCCCCGGTAGTCCGACAAAAATTTTGCAGGGCAGTGTCGGACTATCGAATTTGTCGGATTATAGAGTACTGCTTAAAACCCCCTATAGTCCGATTTTTTTTACAAAAGTGTACCTTGTAATTCGACTAATTACGGACTCACTGATAAGATTCTTTATATGTATTATATATATGTACTCTGAAGTACAAATCATGCTTCATTATGTATATCAAATTTAGTAAATGTGGCACCGCTATCCTTCCGCATGTAGTCAATTCCAACCTAAGCAATCAGAATCAAAACGTGTCGAGCACAATAATGATGATGTGTACAAGTTGTAACTTGTTCAGTCGTGTATTAGCGAATATTATCAAAAATTAATATTCAATAATAAATAATAGATCATGTCGGATTATAGGGGGTGCCGGATTAGACAGGGGCCGGATTACCGGGGGTCCACTGTATGCAATGCAATAATTTATTATCTCATAGATCAACATTTAAACTGCTAACAAGTCTTCATATTTATCAATTTTAAAAGCTTTTGTTATTATTTTTCTACTGGTGTGAGAAAGTGACTTTTTTTGTGCATCATAGTAATTTTTTTGACCAATGGCAAGTAGTTACATATATCTCCTTGTTCAAAATAATGCTAAACTCATCAAATCGCATGTATTTAAAAAAATGCTCACTATAACTTTAATACTTATAATATTATGTTAGATGAGTGCGTGCCTACCATTGTACAATGATTTATTATTTTTACTTAAGCTTTTTGTTATTCTCATGTAAGTGAATTAATATGTTTTTTTTTTGAGAATAAAGAAGAATGCCTATTTTACTATGAAACTTAGTATCGGTTTGAAGATTTTTGTGCTTTGATAAAACTACTTTTTTGGCGTAGGAAAAATATATACTTCGAATAAATACAAACATAATTGTGACCCAAGCCCGAAGTTCTTGGATAAATGAACAAGTTGAAGTCCAATAATAAATATTTTTTTGTCTTCGGCTCTCTGAAGAAAAGTATAAAATATGATGATAATTCCTTTATTTAATAAAAATCTGTCAGCTGGGATAAAACAGGAAAATGTTTATGGACAAACCATAAAAAAATGCTATAGTGAATTTTTAGCAGTATCAGTATTGGGAACAACAATTTTTTTTAACAATACTATGAATGGGCATTCTCCTTTGTTAAACCTTAAATCAGTATAAACAGAGATGAACTTGAAACAACATATTTATGAGGGTCATTTTAAAATGTTTCTTTCAAGCACAACCCTGAGTAACAGGACTAATTTTCATAAAAGATAAGTAGCAATGTGTATGGTGGCAATAAATCAAGACCAATACTGTATCTGTATCAGCTCATATACATCCCACTGCAGGGCGCGGGCCTACTCTACAATCAACAGTACGATTGAGAGTGGTTAGGCCATATTATCCACCACGCTGGTCAATAACCAATACTAGTAGATTCATAATATCTGCCTACTCCTATGGGATGCAAATGAGACAATGTATGCGTAAAAACGATCACATTACACTGAGTTTGAGCAAACTAAGCAGGTCATGCAAATATGCAGCTGGCTCTTTAGATAATCTCAGTGTTTCGCCCACACAAATATGTGGGATAGATAAATGGCAAGACAAACATCTATTGTACACATCCTGCACATTATGTGTTGAATCTTGTGTATAATCTAAGAAATAAGGATGAAAGTAGATTACTTGTAGCTGATTAGTGTATTAATGTAGTAATAATGGATGCTCTCGCACCTGTCACTATAATTCTTTTAAGCCAGGATAAATGGCACTCATTTTAAAGGTGGGACTGACCAATGTAACAGGGCATAATATAACATGTATTTTTTAATTGCAATGAATGGCGAGGCGAGTATGCCATTCACCTGATGGTGAGCGATTCGACTGTTCATGTATAGTGGCAAAACCAAACAACACCTTGAATTACAAAGCAATGCTTAGCATTCCACTATACACAATAAAATGTCCAATTTGTATAAAAAATAATATAAAGATAAAAATGATAAGAGACTGGTGTTTACTGGTGGTAGGTCTGTCATATGTGAGAGGCCACCTGGGTGGGTACCACCGCAGTGTCTATTTCTCCCGTCAAACAGCAGTGTAAACGCACTGGTGTGTTTCGGGTTGAAGGGCATTGTAGCCAGAGTAACTACTGGACATATTGAGACTTAACATCTTATGTCTCAGGATGGCGAGCGCAGTGGAATGCCAAGCATTGCTTTGTAATTCAAGGTGTTGTTTGGTTTTGCTACTGTTCATGAGCGGTCGTATCGCTTACCATCAGGCGAACGGCATGCTCGTCTCGCCATTCATAGCAATAAAAAAAAAAAATTTGGATTATGATTTCATACCAGTTTATTTATTTTTATAATTGGTTTTTATAACATTTAAATGCGTTAATATACGCATTCGATAACAGACGACTTTTTTACACGCAATCCTATAAGAATTCGAAGTATTTTCATTACGTTTCTGTTTATTTATAAATAAAATCATATAGGAGACAAAAAAAGCTCCCAAAGTTTAATGTTTATACGTAATAAATTAATTACCAACAGAATATACGCTTTTAAATATTTTACGGAATAGTGGTAGATATGACGGATTTTTTGTGCATTTTCATCTTTATACCTATAACAATAAGATGTAGTAGGTATATCATAAAAACGACTTTGATCCAGCATATATTTTTAGAGACAATGCCACAATTATTTAAATCAGTTTAAAATTGCTGTTGTATCATGTGTCCATTTATAAGCGTTGGCTCGTATTGCATACAATTGAATACGCATTTTGAATAGGCAAATGATTGTCAATTACTTTGCATGTAAATTGGTCTATTCGTTCGTCATGTTCAGTCGTACAGTATGCGATAGAAGATCAATATACAGCTGTGAAATAAACATATCTAGCTGGACAGATATCTAACAGCCCCCGCTGACCCACTGCTGGGAATAGGCCTTCCCTTTTGCTCACCACTGCTGTCAGTTTTGAGCCAAACAAATGCATTAAAATATGAGTGAATAAATAAATATTATGTAAAATATCTCTGAAAAATTGCGGAAAAAGAAACCCAAAAGGAAATGCGATCAGTATTTTTACATAGTAAGTGCTTCGGAATCAAATTGTATCGACTGAGGAATAAATATCTTTAGCTGAAAGATACTTCCCCTTCGGAATATTACAGTAATCAATCAATAAATATTTAAACAGAATCTCATTCATTAATTGATAACAATACACAAACTTCTTTATTAATCCAATAAAGTCCAATAAAATTGATATCAAAAGTTCAGCGACCCACTTATCAAATGCGCCAGTGGTTCAGTGCGTGTGCGAAACTTCTAGAACGATCTGCGCTGACGTGTAAATGTGTTATCCGAGGCATCGAGGTCGCTGTGTCTTTGCATAAACTATTTTTTATGCTCATGTAATGGATTTGTGTTGTGATGTCATCTTATCGGACCAGACATGAGTAATTTAGGTTGTAACAATTTATGGTAGATTTTTTATACATTTTATACGATGTTATAGATCTTTTGTGATATTTATAAGTCATATAACGCGTACCGCGGAAGCCGTTTTTGGCAATAATAAAGAAATGATTTTCACCAAATACGATGGTAAAAAATCCGTCACAAGCCCAAGCAAATGTAATGCGTTTCAGCTTCAGCCTATGCATATAAGGTTTCGACGAGACTGTCGTACGTAATTATGAAGACTGAGGTATAACCATCTCTTATCAATAGATTGTCTATTTTAATCTCTACTCTTCAGGTTAGATAGTCAATCAACACGCACTGTATCGGTAAATTAAAACATCGCGAGGAAACCTGCAAACCGTAGCGATTTAGAAGTCCGCCAACCCGCACAACGACAGCGTGGTGGACTATATGGCCACTCTCAATCTTACTGTCGATTGTAGAGTAGGCCCGTGCCTTGCAGAGGGGCGTATATAGACTGATACAATACTATATAAAAATCATCACGTGCATTGTAGCCAGCGGCACACTATAATAAACAAGGTTTTTATTGCGATTATTGGCGAGACGAGCATACCTTTCGCTTGTTGCTAAGCTAGACGACCGCTCATAAACAGTAGCAAAACAAATAAAACTATGAATTACAAACCAATGCTTGGCATTACATTGCAATCACCATCCTGAGACATAAGATGTTAAGTCTCAATATGTACAGTAGCTACTCTGGCTACGATGTCCTTCAAACCGAAACACAACCGTGCGTTTACATTGGTGTTTGCCTGGAAAAGTAGACATTGCGATGGTACCTCAGGCGGCCTCTCACACATGAGGCACCTATCACCAGTAACAAATATTTTCGTTTCGACACCAGCTTTAGTAACTTCCGTCCAAAGCTACCGTAATAACTCGCATGCTGCCTTGACATCACATATGTTATGTATTCCGACTTCTGATTTACGGCTGGCTTTTGAACGCGACTTAGTAAACTATTCATTTTATGTGACATTGTTGTTTTATGGCAGACCGGTGCGATTTTACGGGGTATATACATTGGAGTGCATTTGTAATTTTGTATATATTCAATATGTATACTTCTTAATGCAAGGCACGGTCTTACCTCTATTTTACAAAAGAAACTTGGGTTTTAGTCTATTACATTATAATTTTATGTAAAAGCGCAATTTTATGTAAATCAATTATATCGATCTAATATTTCATGCAAAGTTCACGGTATATGGGTTCTTTTTTTCTTAAAACCTACTTATTTGATCACCAGACTTATTAAATCATACACCAAGCTGTAGCCAATGATCTCGTTAAACTTTGTTCTCAATTACGGCTGGCTTTTATATTCATTGAGATTTAAAAGACTGTTGACTCATTTTGATTTGATTTAACGCGAAACTGTCTCGGTACTATAGTTGTCTTACGGTACGGTTTATTATTAGCCCGGAGTCAGGAATTTGTGCTCGATATGTTGAGAATCTCCCCCTATCTCATGGCACGGAATAAACAAGGCGAAATGTGGGTGTCCTGGTAGCACCTCTGCCTACCCCTTCTGGCAAAAAGGCGTGAGTTTATGTATGCATGACGTATGTATGTTAACGCAAAAACTATTTTAAATAAGGAGGAGGTTCTCAATTCACCTGTATGTTCTTTTTTATGTTTGTTACCCCATATCTTGATAAAATAGACGTAAATACTCAATATGTTCGGCAGCTTGTAATCGATTTTAGCGATTTCTTTTTCATCGGAAAGAACATATTCCTTGTCTTTCCAACAAATCAAAATATATTCGTAGCATATTGAAGGCGGGTCGCCAAGTACCCAACATATAAATATTTAAATTAATAATAGGTCCTACATGTGTGGTTCTTGGTGGGCCGCCTTCAATGTGTTATTCTCAAATCCTTTCTCGGCGTTCTCTTTCTCTATTTTTTATCACTGCTGAATATAGACTTCCAAAGCCTGGCCTTAAAAAGATAAATTAAGTTTAAGTTATTTTTAATCCAGGATAATAGTGGACAAGATCGACTCTGACGGCGATGGGTTCGTGACTCTAGTGGAGTTGAAGGATTGGATCCGCTACACGCAAAAACGCTACACCGAGGAGGACACCGACAGACACTGGGTCCAACACAACCCGGAGAACAACGACAAGCTCACTTGGGAGGTGAGGAACTTGCTTTGTTTTTTTTTATTTATTGTAATGAATGGCGAGACGAGCATGCCGTTCGCCTGATGGTAAGCGACACGACCGCTCACGAGCAGTAGCAAAACCAAACAACGCCTTGAATTGTTCTTGGAGAATAGTACTGGGAATTATTGCTTTTTTAAATTAACATCACCACCGTGTTATCTTTGAAGCTTTAGCATGCTCTATATTTCTGCTATAGCTAATTGCCCGCCACAGAATTTGTAAAAATACTGACCAGTGACCATATATTATAACCATTTTTCACATCTACAATTACTCATACGAAATAGACTGTTCAGTTTATTCTTTAATTGGGTTCGTAAAAAATCATAGATTACACGAGATCGTATAAAAATATTAGCCGATCGGCCTTGTCAATTATAATCGCAAATCGCAAAATTTATCTTACATAAATAACTTGTAAAATGTTATTGTCGACTTCACTTGCTATTTGTGATTGCTATTGCTATTTATTCCAACACTATTGGAGACTGCTCGCCCTCACACCCACCACTGCAACTCCTGTAAGCCAGGATCAACAGTAGCACGCAATGTAATAACACCTAACATTGAAGCTCGGCGAGTCTCCGGGAATGTCTAACATGTCTTTAACCCGCAACGAAATTAATTAGAAAGTTAAATTAATATGAGGAGTTGGAAATATGGAAAGGAAGGGTCAGGCGCCGATTGTGGAACGCGACGCCGAGAATTCGATTGATTGATCGATGACTCTGTCCGAACATTCGAACTTCGTGCCAGTTAGGTTAAGTAGTAACAAATATATGAATACCTTAACATTAATGAAATGTTATTACAGACTTACAGGAAGAATGTATACGGCTTCATGGAAGAGATGAGCGAGAAGGACAAGAACACTCCAAACACGGAGGGATTCACGTACGCCAACCTGCAACGAAGGGACCGCAGGAGGTGGACCTATGCCGGTACGTAGGTTCTGTTCCCCGTTGATGACGGTATGCCGTATAAAAAGTAGTATTATCGACAGTATAGAATTAATTTTTGATCCAATTTAGACTTTATTTACAACTAAATTAACTTACAACTGAACGCAGATTTTGCGAAAGAAGGAACGCAATTAAGTTGTATAAAAACTTACACAGATAACATTATATTTTAGTTCGTATCGTTGTGTCTGAAGGTATCTTGAATCTTCTTGGCCATCATGGTGTATCCAAACCGCTGTAATTTTTTGTTGAGCTACATTTCTAAATGTTACTCAGCAACATCTTATATTATTTTTGGCCAGCAATAACAATTTTATCGATTCCATCGATATCCATTGTTGCACAATGTTGTTCAACAAAAAGTTACTGCGGTGTGGATACACCGATACATTAAAACGAACAACAATACATATTTTACTAGAGTTGTTCTTCTTATAATGGCGGTATAGCGAAGTTGGAATAAAGAAAAATAATTTTAAAATTATCATTGTATCTCGTATGCAAATAAGAATGTAATTACTATCTCAAGCATATTTATTCTGTTACGTTTACTCAAATCATACTCCATGCACTAACATCCTGGTGTTAAGTGACGTCATGGGTCGATGGAGATAGTCATTTTGAGCCAATATAATTATGATAAAAACTCAACATGTATTATTTTGGATTAGGTCAGTTTAATTCTAAAGGTGCGACATAGATATAATATATAATAAGGTATAATATCATCTATATCTAAAGTATATTTACATGGTCGACAGACGGCGACCAAGACGACGCGTTGAACAGGACGGAGTTCGCGGCGTTCCTGCACCCCGAGGAGAACCCCACCATGAGGGACGTGGTGGTGCTCGAGACCTTCGAAGATATCGATAAGGATAAGGTAATCACTACTATTATTTTTTATCGCTGTGAATGGCGAGACGAGCTTGCCGTTCGCCTGATTGTAAATGATACGACCGCTCATGAACAGTGGCTAAACCAAACAACACCTTGAATTACAAAGCAATGCTTGGCATTCCACTGCGCCAGTCATCCTGAGACATAATATGTTAAGTCTCAATATGTCCAGTAGTTACTCTGGATACAATGCCCCTCAATCCAAAACACAATAGTGCATTTAAACTGCTGTATTTATTATATTTTCTAAATATCCAACCATAACTTCTGTTTTAGGACGGTAAAGTATCTCTGGAGGAGTACATCGGAGACATGTACAAGCCGGAAGATGGCGAGGACGAAGAGGAACCAGACTGGGTCAAACAGGAGAGGGAACAATTCACAGGCTACAGGTGAGATACAACCTTATTTATTAAGCTGAAACGGACACAATACCAAAAGAAAAATATGGTTTATAATCGTTCACCTCCGCCTTTGCAAATCCTTTGAACCAGTTTTGACAGCAGACAATTAAAAATACCAAACATTGAGACTCAAAGACTTTTTGGAAATATTTATTTAGGTAGTATAATGTCCTCCTAAGCGAAATTATGAATTATTAAGGTAAAAAAACTCATTAAAAAGGTTTATGTAGCAGATTAACAGTAAACAACCATATTAAACACTAATAACGAATTTATCTACGGATGATACTGATAATGATGGTATATCATATGTATACAGGGACACGAACAAAGACGGTCATATGGACGAACACGAGGTCAAAGACTGGATTGCACCCCCCGAGTTCGACCACGCGGAAGCGGAAGCACGCCACCTCATGTTCGAGGCGGATGCGGATGCCGACGAGAAACTGACCAAGCAGGAAGTTATCGATAAATACGACCTCTTTGTGGGATCCCAGGCCACTGACTTCGGAGAAGCATTGTCTAGGCACGATGAATTCTAAAAATCGTATTTTAGGCTTGGGTGCATCAAATGATGAAAATTTGGCTTTGAGAATATTAAAGCCAAGACCAATATATTGGAAGTAAAGTGAAATATTGTCAATAAGTTGATGCAACTGAGCCGTATTATGATAAAGTCACGTTGTTTTTAAAATCGATGCATTTCAAACAATAATTAGACTTATTTAAGATTTTTTACTTCTGTCTTGAATGTAAATTTGTAATGAGATTATCGATGTGTGATCGATTTTTCTATATTAAAACTGTAAGGGGAATTATTACAAAGACATATATAAAATGACTAAAGCAATAATAATAAGCGCTTTCTGTATACATCGTTATATGGACTACGAAAGAGTTCTCTTTACAATATAATTGATATTAAATAAATCAAGACTTTTAAAAATAATATGTAGTTCTCAAAGTCTTAATAGTTTTCCAAAAACAACGTCGACCAATGTATGAATGATGCGTGTGGTATAATAGATTGGCAACTTAATAGCGGCTAAATGATCGAACAAACGATATTTTTATATGAAACGGCTACGAATACGCACTATTGCATTGCCATACTAGTAGAATCTCTTAGGGATCAAAACAAAATGAGGACTAAAATCTTTATATGTTAGAGAGTATGTGGGGATGGTATATTGAGTTTTGAGATTAGGTATGTTTAATATAAAACAGCTATTTTTTGCTTTTAATGCAGCTAAATTAATAGTACATATAACCTAGTAATTAATGCGAGGAATTGAATAACGAAGAATACAAACAGTATAGATAGAAAACTAAACTAGGTTTTCAAACTCTATAAAAAAGGCCTAAAGTCTTTATTGGAAGGTCAATGGCATAATTTCTGTCTAAAATAACTCCCAGTGTAATATCAGTGTATGTATTCTTTATTTTATCACCCCCGCATTTTCTTGTACCCATTGCTTCCATATGATAAAATCAAAATATAAATAAGTCAGTCAAATTTCACATTAAGTCTTAATGAATTAATAGATCTATCAGTGACTATACTTTGTATTGAAATATATTGTAGCATTCTCTGTTTTACCATATAGACTATTATTGTAAATCTTTGCCATTATCGTTATTACAGAAAATTACTCAGGAGGTTATATTTTTTTTCGATTTTATAAAACTCGAATAGTATGTTTATCATAAAACAAAGCCGGGAAAAGGCGATTTCTTAACGAGGCCAATAACAACGTTTAAAATAAAAGCGATGGTTTTCTGCTTTACTAAATTTTACGAAATCTCACAGTCCACTGAGAAAAGAACAAAATACATAAGAAAATGTGTCCTATTTTGTTTTGATCGGTTCTTTAGCTGTAAGATTTTTAGTTTCTAATAATGTTAGACCAAAGTTACGTTCCATTTTAATATTAATAACATTTCCATTTAACTATGATCTTGTTCGAATCTTTATATTTTTGTAATACTTTTGTCAGTATGTATGCATTTATATTTTATTATGTACTTATTTTAGGTTTATTTTATGGGTGGTGTTAGGCTGAGTGTACATTATGGGAATTAAAATGAGATTATTGAATGTGGCTTACCACTGACTTGGATTTATTGGAAGATTCAAGACACAAAATACTCAAAAATTTATGTCATATTTTTTTCAGTTATGTAATAATGTAGTTTTATAGCTAACTAATTTACAGGCAGCTTACGAATATTTTCAGTTAAGATATTCTATATCATTTTCCTCGATAGTAACGATCTATTATTTCAGTTTTGATTTAAAATCTAAATTAAAGTTCTTTAAAATAAAATTTATGTAGTTTATATTTAGATGTATTATTCTAGAATTAGAAGTTTAAATAAAAGTTAAAACTTCGTAAATAGTAAATCTTTTAACGTACATTCAGCCTAGCAACAACAATTTGGAGTGAAGCTAAACTTGTGTAAACGTGGAGCGCCCCTGGAGTGCAATAAGTTAACGCGACAGTTAACAGATAACGGCTTTTATTTACATTACATTAATAAATAATACTTTACAACTGGCGTTTTAATTGACCCCACTAGTATGGTGATTTGGGAGGAAATAAATAACTGAAATAAAATTGTGCAGTTGCCAAGGATAATTATCTATAATTTATTTTCATCGATCGGCATGGATATGTCGATTGTGAAATAATTAAATAAATGTTATAATAAGTAAATTCAAGTATTTATTAGTACATAAATAAGTTAGCAGACTATGTGTGTGTGTGTACGTTGGCAACTGCATTAGTTTCGTAGTCATTGACAAAAATATTCAAAACGATAACTAAATAAACTACTACCAATATAATTTAACGAGAGAAAATTCAAAATGTTTATTTTTTTTATTTTTTATAGTTAGTAAGCTTAGATTGGTGTGAGTGTGATTAAATGTGTTTAGTCACATGATACTTTCGGAGACTAGTGGAATCAAAAAACTAGGAAGTAGCCTTGTTACGATATTTTAAACTGGCTCAACTAAGTGCAGTGCAGCTGATGGTAAACTGAATGTACAAAGATACTACTCAAAATCAAGTCCCGCCCACCATATTGTAAGGTGGATGCTATTCGAATGTTTATTATTATTATCATTAGGGACTATTATCTTACCAAATTAACTTTTGTATCTCCTACAATCTTACTCGCCAATCGATACGCAATAGAAAGCTGTTACTTCATCTCGGTTGTCTGAGACAGTATCAATCCGGTCGAACCTACTCTTTCGTACAGTATTTTTTTTGCCTAGGTCCGGCTAACGAGTCAACAGGTCACCTGATAGTAAGTAATCGCTGTCTCCCATGAACATAAGGGAAGGGCCGGAAAAAGGAGAACAGGGAAGGGGTATTCAGCATCCGGAAATCTCACGCCGATCTACTGTGAGATAGTGGTACCGCTCCGGACAAGTCTGCTCATTCAAGCTGAGTCATGGCTGACAACAGCATGGCTTTACCACTAAAGAGTATCTAATGACCTACAGCAAGGATCTATCATTTACAACAAGTGAAACGTCACACCTGCCCATAGACTTATACATAGGTAATATCATTCACAGCGTCTTAGTACCTGCATGGTATTGTACCATTATAGATGTGCTCTACTTATAGTACATCTATATACCGCATCGTAAACCTTTTTGAAGACAGAACGGCTCTCATCAATTTCGTCACGACAGCCTCCGTGGCGCAGTTGGTTGGCGCAGCCAATATTGAAACGAGAGGTCGCGGGTTCGATCCCCGCCCAGAGACCGTTTGTGATGCTAACAAGTATCTGTCTCTTGCCCGGCTGTTTTGGACCCAAAAGACATGTAGTTCCTGATACTCACTAGATAAGATTTAATTAATCATAATGTGGGGTGGGCTTCGATGGGGTGGGGACTAAATATGTAACTTGGGGTTCTTACATTTATTTTATTTATGGCGGCACAGTCCGTTTTCGCCCGAGCGCATACACTTTTTGAGTCAAGTTTATATTAGAAACATTATTTCGCATAGGTATTAACAGTTAAGTATTTAAACTCAAGGAATGCAGTCATCCTTTATATTGCATTTCTCGATCCGTCAAATCCCATCCTATCACGTCTCAATCTGTTCCATGACTCAAAGCGTGCAATCTTTTCCTCTTATATCCCATTTCATTCGCTCTATATTATATCCCAAACTATTCCTATGAGTTCAAAAGAATAGCAAATACATATTTGAATTCCTTGCTTATCCCACAGGAACACAATTTCTTATTCTAGATTTATTTCCCTATGTAGGGTATAAGCATGGGCCTCCTCAACAATAATAGGCCATATGGCCTAACCACTCTATCAGGCTATGTAGTCTACCATACTGGCCTAGTGCGGGTTGGCGGATTTTACATAACGTAGCAATTCTTACAAACCGCTATGGTATGCTGATTTCCTTACGATGATGAGCGTTAAGAAGTAACAAAAATACAAACTTTCACCTTTGTAATATTAGTAGGTATTCAGGTAAGACATGGGATGAAGTACCTATCTATAAAATCTATACAATAATTATAATATCTATTACCTATAGTAATAGATATTAAAACTATTGTATAGATGATACGACCAAAATGATTTGTTATGCACCATTAGTGAATTTACTAGGTGTGGGGAATCTTACTATATTTTGCAACACAAATTAATATGCATAGTTATAATTTTAAATATGAATTTAGCTACTTCATTAACTATGTAATACTTTAATGCTCCGTTGATAAAAAACTATGTTTTATTGGCATTTGCTCTTGAGTCTAAAATTAATTAAAATCAAACATACCAAAGTACATATTAAAACTTAAAAAAATAAGCCACTATTTTTAGGTTTCCACCTTATTACCAAGTTAATAATATTTTAAATCAACGAGCGTAAGTTGAGCACTTAATAAGTTAATGGCTAGGTAAATATTAAAATCTCAAGTGGGCGGAGTGGTGCTGACGCCTGAACTACGAGAGCTAATATTAAGTTGTGGAGGGAATTTGCGCGGGTTTCGTTAACACGCCGGTGGTATCGGCTTTTCCGCCCATTTGGCGCGTTCACGTCAAATCAGCTTCGAAGCCGCACCGCGCTTGCCTCCTTCACTTGCTGCTCTGGGTACCTTTAGCTTGTCGATGGATTTTGCACTGCCGCAGGTAAGCTTAATTCGTTCACAGTCCAGTGACTTATAGTCATAGGTATTAGAGTTAGTTATTAGGGTTTCTATGGTATGTAAGTCCGCCAACCCGCACTAGGCCAGCGTGGTGGACTATATGGCCTAACCACTCTCAATCGTATTGTCGATTGTAGAGTAGGCCCGTGCCCTGCAGTGGGACGTATATGGGCTGATACAGATACAGATTAGAGTTAAACTTATGAGATCATTACTCGGAGTCTTACATGCCACATGACCACAGAACAGTTGAATATATTCTTGTGACGCACGAAATGACGAAAGATTAGAAATGTTATTATCTCCTTAGGTATGATTAGGTAAGTATACAATTAGATCACAATTTCAGTGTGTAAAATGATATATATTTTTAATCAAATTAGAATAATTAAGTGTGTGGTGGCCTGTTGGTTGGTGTTGATGGCGGTGGTAGCAGAAATGAACGATTCAAAAGATCTTGTGAAAGACTATTTGAATAAAGAATATTTTGATTTTGATAAACGGACCAGACGGTGAAGGAAAACATCGTGAAGAAAACTGCATTTCATAGAGGTTTATAAGGATTTCTTAGAAACCACTATCAATCGTACTGTCGATTGTAGAGTAGGCCCGTGCTCTGCAGTGGTACGTATATGGGCTGATACAGATACAGATACAGAATAATTATAAAATATAAGTTTATTTTTGTTAATTTTGTCCAAAATTTAAGTCCTGGGAACTGGAAACGCAAACTTAACACTTTGCAGTCAATGGCCTGTAACGTATTAAGTTTGTTATGGTCTATATCTATGTAGAGATGGTCTACGTTATGAGTGTATTTTACAAATGTAAATTCTACATGCAGTTAAGCTTCAACCTGGTTAAAGATTTCTATATCAAACACATATTAGGCGTGCAACTTATTCTTCGGCTTACCAAACTGCTAGGTTACTATTATTATTTGCCTAAATTTACTGAACTGCGTTACCACAAGATCGACGTCTCTTCTGTGATAAAACACAGCAGTCAGTACCTACAATTTTACAATTAATTGATGAGTAGCTATTGAAGGTACTTTGCTTCTTAAGACATTGTTGAGAGTAAAAAGTTGCTTGTAATATGAACTTGATAATCATGTCATACCAAAAATATTCTCAAACTAAAAAATATGAAACATTTTCGAACAATTCGTCTCCTTAATTTCACTTGCTTTAAGAATACTTGATGCTAAAAATTAAAAATATTTTCCTCCAGACAATCTTGCTTGTGAGTTACAAACCTTTAGATATTTCTCTAAGCTCGGAACAAGACCATTAGAAGTTTCCGAGGCACAGGTGTTGTCGCTTCATTGTTAGCCGGTCATCGTACCGCCGGGGGACTCGCTTTTATTTAGCTATTCTCTGCTTGCCTCACGTTTTCTTTCTCAGAAGCCTGGATAGCTTTAACGGACAATCAATGTTGCTGTTTGTCCTTCCAGACACTTTCTGAAATATTTATGTGCAGGCGTGCAGGGAATGGTCAGTCCTTGTGAAGAATTCCGATTGTCTTTTATTACAGTAATGTACTTTAATAATAATTTGTCTTCAACTCCTGTATAAATTTTACTATTTGTTTTTTTACAAAGTGTCTACTGTGTACATGATCGTTGATAGATATAATTTGTGGTAAATATTTGTGAGATATTGCCTCGGTACAAATGCTCTGATTGAAACCGGATATACCAACCTGAATTCGAAATGCCATACACTTCCGTACATCAGTATAATGGATAGTTGCCTGTTAAAAGCAGCTTACAATTTCTCAGAGACTCGACAAGCTAAGTGCTCGGTGTTAATATAATGCGTGGTATTGTAGATCATGGCTTATAAGAGAAGGCAGTAGCGGTGTAGAGGCGGCCAGACTATTTACCACGATCTTAAACTTAGAGCAATTAGTATTAGTTCGCCACAGTGGCCTAGAGCGAGTCGGTATTTTTAACTAAATAAATAAATACGCCCAAGAGTCACATATTATACCGTGCTGACCCCACAATTAGATCAAGTTTTGTGTCAAGGGTATCAGGAAATACTACAGGAGAGACTTTAAGGCCTGACTAACACCCAGATCCGAAACAAATATCTGGGCATCACACAAATATTTGTCTCGGTGCGGGGATCGAACCCGCCGCCTCACCTTTCACAGCCGGCGTCTAACCAACTGCGCCACGGAGGCTATCATTTTACATTGCGTTTTATACTTTTATATTTTCGTTAAAGCAGTTTTATGTTAATGTATATCCATTGCGTATGACACGTATTCGAACAATTGCTATTGCCATATAAAAATAATTCCACCTGAACACAAACTAAAATACGTCCGCGCAAACATCCGCAGCACGAACGGTGAACCACAATTATTAACAGATGCAAATATTCAGAATTACGCCAGTGAAATATTTACACAATATCCGAGCTAATACCGTACAGAGCCGCTAACAGCCAAAGGCGAGAGCGAACGTACATATTTTTGCATACTTGTGGCAGTATGACATTGGCGGTTCATATAAGATGGTGAATTTGTATGATAATTTTCATTTTGCATTCACTCCGGTTATTCTTCTTGGCGGTGTGTTGTGTATAGCGCTCTAGGGAAATTCGGCGGTTCTGTCGCCAATGTTATTGGTTGCCGGGATGTTGAACGCCTGGAAGTGACAGTGGGTTTTTGAATTCGTATTTTTGTCATAACATAATATTGTATTACTATTGACTCGTTTCTTTTGCCTAGGTACAGTAAACGACTTACATGATGGTAAGTTTTTTCCCAAGATATTTGCAAAACTTGGATCGCAATTCGCAGAATCTAATGGTAATCGTAGTCTGCGATGTAAAATTGTATCTTATGTTTATTTATTATATAGCATTTTACATCTGCTGGATCCTTAAACGAGAATCCAAGAGCAAGTATACATTACTATCTGCAAATACATCGGTATTACTCAGCTTGTGGGCGGGTATTTCTCCAGTACTGTAAATTGCATCCCCGGGTACAACAAAATCTTCAGTCGAACAATATTTATTTGGTAAATCTCCGTTTTTCTCTAGGGTACATAAATACCAGCAACTATTCAGCTTGATCGCTAAACTGTATTGAACCTCGCCAATGTAAAAAATCTGTGGAATTATACATGAAGTGGACATACAACAACCTTTCGAGGTATAAAGATTTAAATAGCTACCACTGCCTCGTTTTAGAATTTAGACTATTACCACCATAGCACAGGGGTTCTGGACGATCAGATCACTACGGCAATAAAAAGTCAGATTTTAGCCTTCAACCTAACTGCGCTTTGTGCAAGATTGTTTCAGCAGTTTCAGACTCTATCTGCCATCAAAACATCATGATTTTAGCATCCAGCCACACTCTACCCTAACACTGCTACTGTAATATTTTTAATAAATCAGCTGTGACCTTTTTTCAATATATTTCTGTCTCCTAAGATACAAGCTTTTGCATAGTTTGGGAGTCAGTCGATCTCTTATTTGATTAAGCCAATTAGTTTTAAGTATTTATATTTTTTCTTAGACAATAATTATGTTTACTTTTTTGTATTTTTTATTGCCTTTATAGACAGACGAGCTAGCGGCTCGCCTGATGGTAAGCGGCTACCGCTGCTCATGGACCTCTGCAGTGCTAGGGGGCCAGCACAACAAATTCGCTGCCTATCTTAAGGAGAGTATTCTCTTTAAGCTTCGCTTGAAGAAGGACAGGCATAGCGCTTAGGAAACATCGATGCAGGGAGTGCATTCCAGAGTTTACACGTGCGTGGTAGGAAAGAGTAAGTAAGGGTGTAATAAAAAGATAAATAATAAATTAGACGCATCCAGCCTCCCTATACCGCTAAGACGCCGACGGCAGCGGTAGCTCGTGTAATTGTCAACTCCGCGGCAGTATCAATAGCTGTAAATATAGGGGCTTTAGAGCCTGTCGAAGCGCCCTTCTCCCGCTTCCCGTAAAACATTATTTGCACCAGGATCAACGGCATCACCGGGAATATTTCTGGATAAGCGCGAAATGGAATGCGTATACTCCATTGGTTTCCTGTCTACGCATGAGATGTGGTTAGTGTTAGTGAAATATTATCGGGAATTTTGAGGGAAAATCCTTTTTGTAGGAGTTAAGTGTTAATATCAGTTTTAGGTGTAAATATATAAGTACATTATTTTCCTAGTATTCTCGGCCAGATGATGAAACGACTTGCACAAGAGGGCTGGCAGCGACTGGATGCATAAAGCAGCAGAGTGGGCTCGGTGGTGTACTTTAAGCGAGGCATGTCCAGCAGTGGCTTGCAACGGGCTGATAATGATGATATTCGTATTTATTCTACTTTTTTAATGTGTTTGCAAATAGCTCTTCATAATGTCTTGTCACAGCTTTATTTATTGTGAGAACTTAGTCGGTCACTGTGGCCGGTGAGGAGTTGGCGAACTATACTCAACTTTGGAATTCTTGTGCAGAAATTTCTTTATGTTTTCCTTCACTATACACTATTGTGAGGGATTGTAAGAAATTATGAAAACCCATTTAACTTTAAAAGGTTATTAGTATAAACGTGTTTCAAACTTCGTCTAGTAATTAACATAATTGTTGAAAATAGTCCCATTGCAAGATAGAATAGATTATGCTACAGATTATCAAGTTGTCAACAACATTTGACGGCTTACCGTCTTCTCAAACTTCCATGTCACTGCAATTTCAATAAAATGGTAAAATCTCATTGTATTTGTAAACAAAGTTAACCCATTGTATATCCAACAATCTAGAATCCAAAAAAATAGAATACGTTAAAATGTCAAGTATATATAAGGCCATTGTCGGCGTGGCTGACAAGTTTGTGCCTTCAAAGCTCCGTCCACTATGGGAGCACCCTGCTGGTGAGTAAAGAAAGTAATGCTTGGCATTCCACTGCGCTCGCCATCCTAAGACATAAGATGGCCCCCTTTCAACAATTGAGAGGGCTACCATTGTAGCTTAGCGTGGGTCTTCACGATATCACAAAATTCTATCTGTGATGGCGACACTCGGCTTAGCTTGAAAATATTTATCATTTTATTGACAAACAACATACATTATTTATTATAACTATTATTTTAATATTTATTTTTAGGGCCCAAGACAGTATTCTTCTGGGCTCCCACATTTAAATGGGTACGTAAAATGGGAATATTTACGTGATTTACAAGTATTTGTTTCAGGTGTGATGGCCACCACGCACTATTATACTTTAACATTTCCAGTTATTGGTCCTTGCTGGCTTGGGAGACTTGACTCGCCCCGCTGAAAAGTTGTCCATATCTCAGTATGGGTCTCTGGCGATAACCGGCCTTATCTATGCACGATATTCTCTCGTAATCAAACCGAAAAACTACAGCTTGTTTGCAGTCAACTTATTTGTCGCGTTAACCGCCTTGTATCAATTATCAAGAGCTATCCACTACCAACAAACGCACACCATACAGAAAAAGTAACGCAATGTACATTGTATGAAACGAAACCAAGAAATGAAATATTTATATAAAGTACAGCAGAAACGGATACGGAAATTGAGAATTAAATACTGAAGGAAACGTGTTGCTTGAAACATTTTTTTTAAATATGATATTCAAAGTAAACAATTGGTTGTTTTCTTTTTGTAGCTTTTTAGTATTTTAAATATATTAATAGTAGGTAATTCAATTGCCTCGTGGCGTAGTTGTACTACGGTATGGTTACAACGCTGAGGTCTCGGGGTCGAATCCTGAGTCGGACAAAGTGACATAAGATTTTTCTATTCATCATCAGCCCGGAGTCAGGAATTTGTGTCCGATATGGCGATAGGCTCGTCCCCTATCACAACGTGGGATGGAATACACAATGCGAAACGTTGGTGTCCTGGTTGCGACCAGGGGAACCTTTGCCTATCCCTCCTGGGAAGAAGGCGTGAGTTTATAAATATGTATGTATGTAGCTTAAGTGTACTGTGTCATTTCGATTAAAGTTATGGATATTTATGTGGTTAAGAACCTTGCGATAAGGTGCTAACTTACGTTGTCGCAAGTCTCTCAAAGTTTCTTTTTTCAATTAGCCGATTGGTGTTGGGTTCAAAACTTGGTCCTCTGATCGATTAACCTTACCTAGATATTAATTTTAACGCCTTTAGATATTAAGTCAATCAGAAAGAGAAACCCCAAACTCATAATTAAAGATCATGGATACGTTTGTAAGATTGAATCACTTCAAACAACGTGCTGTTAATTCAGTGATGTAATGTAGCTGTTTTGTAATTTTAAATACGTGAGCCAATTTCATTTGAAACAAAATACTGCAATAAGCATCTCGGCACGTTAGTATAATTTGTTCAAGCCACATTTACAGCGAGCGCTACCGACACTTTGGCCACAATGTAGCTCTTTAATTAGCGACTGTTTAATGAAATTTCGACGTAAAAGATTTTATCATTTTGTTTTGATTGAAGCTTTTGCCTATGAATTTATAACAATGAATTAGGGTTTCAAAAACTGTTTGGGTAGGAAGAAAATGTAGGATAAAAGAAAATTATTTTCTAAGGAACTTTCTAAGGAAATAAATATTGTTGCAGATAATTGAAATCCTTTTAATTTATATTAAAAGTAAAATGCGTTAAGAAACATAAAAAAAGGTTTTTAAAACCGTAAAACAACATGCACGCGTTAACAAAAACATATCCAGCCGACTATTAAAAAAAAGACGGAACAAAATTTAAAAACGGAACGACCTTCATTACTGAAAAAACACGTGCGTCATTCCAAGTCCATAAACAAAATTATTGCAGTAAAAAAAACTTTGACCCAAGTTTTAAATCCTGCGAGCGTAGTTAGCCGAACATCTGTGAGGCAAACTCGACCAAGCAGGCACAACGGCCCAGATATTAGCTATGTCAAACACTCGCCGTGGGACCGGACGGAGTTTTTCACAATTTTTGGCTTAATCTTACAAACTGGTACAGTTTGGAACTCATTAGTGCGAGGAGGGAACAAGACGAAACACCTCACCAAATTAAATTTAATACTGTTGTGTTAAACCTGTTACACAGTAGCGGGAAAGCTGTTCTATTTTCGTATTTTCTATCTACGTCCTAAGCAGATGAATGTGGGATTGGCTATTTCTACAAAAGTAGATTGCAATGATTTTATGAAATTACGATGGCTGATGACGGGCAGTAGCACTGTCATAAATATATGATGGAAAGCAGATAAAGGTGATGCGCGTGCTCCAGTTCATCTTTAGTGGAGCTTCACTGAAATTAACCTTAGTGGCGCAACAGGCAAAGCGGGACCTGTGAATCGAGAAGTCCATACCCGGACCGAGAAAAAAGATTCATGGCATTTAGAAATACTAAATACTCGGTAATACGGTTTTATATTACATCTATGGTAATTTCAAATATCCGGTACTTAGTTCTGTTTGGGTGCTGTGAGACCCAAATAACTCTCGACACTAATAACGTAGCTGATAACGGCCGTTCTCTAAATCCTATCTATGTTTAACAACGGGTTAAAATAACTACCATGACTAAGTCGGTATAGTTCTACGCTTCATTAAACAAAAATAGACATATGTATATTTATCTAATATAGCTATTTATACACATATGCACCATATCTATCTTTGTAATCTGAAGCATAAATTGCAAGGAAATATCTAATGAAATCTTGTTAAATATAGATAGATTATTGAGAACGGCTGTAAGACACGAGTCTTGTATCTTGGTATCAGTCGCAATAAAGCAAAATATATTGACACACAACAATTTAATAATAAAGGCTGTGTGTGCGGTGTTTACTTCGGGTGTTTAGCAACAAATTTAGCGCGTATGTTGTGTCTGTATTGCATATATTAACAGTGCGAGTTCGTGTGTCGCTGCGATATTATTTTTCGAACGTACACTTTGGTACGGCTCGATGGCAATGCAGGCACGCATGCGATTGTTGTTGGTGGGGGCTATTAGGAAATATATTTGGTCGCAGTTCTTTAACTTATGTAGTTATTGAAACTGATGTATGTAGAGACTGTCCCGCTCTCACCCTCACCACTTTAACTCCTATAAGCCAGGATCAACAGTGGCACGCAATGTAATGACACCGAGCATTGAAGCTTTAACCCGTGACAAAATTAATCAGAAAGTTAAATTAATAGAAGGATTTGGAAATAAATTATTGTCCATTTCCAAACTGATGTATGTCATGATAATACTATATATAATTATATATTTTTTATTTTTATTATTGCAATGAATCGCGAAACGAGGATGCCATTCACTTTATGGTAAGCGATACGACCGATCATGGAGAGTAACACAACAAACCAAAAAACATAATGAATTACAAAGCAATGCTTGGAATTACAATGCGTTCGACGTCCTGAGACGTAAAATGTATTATTATATAAATGTATTATTGTTATTGGCTGGCTTGACGCCCGGACGTCACTTAAGGTGTCCACTGAAAATCAGCGTTATGTTGTGGTTTGCACCACATCAAAGCATTAGCTGAGTGGGCACCTACCAGTCACAGCCGCGACCAGTTTTTTTTTTGTATTTTTATTCTGTGTTTATATTAACAATGCCTGTGTATGTTGCGACTGTGACAAATAAATCGTATTTCTTTCTTTCTTTCTAAAATCTCTTAAACTTACTTAGGCTACAATGTCCTTCAAACCAGAACACAACATTTACACTTTGACGTTAGGCGGGAGAAGTTGACATAACGGTGGTACCTACCCAGGCGGTTTCTCACATATGAGAGTCCTACCACCAAGAGGTTTACAATCTATGACACATACGTCGTTGTAATGGTTCAAGGTCTCTCTCGTTCTTTTTTAAATTTATTTATTAAAAATCAAAAATTTATGCATAGGTCGGTATGCATATTTCGGTTTCACCGTGGACTTATTCGTGAGTCTTCCAATTTTTTCACTACATTACTGACATAATGCTATTTTAGGAATGAAAGCTCCCAGAGTCCCCGCATTCCACCCAAATCCGTGCAGTGTTATAGTTAATTATTCAGTTTATTGAGCCGTGCGTGCACCGCGGTTGAGTTCGCTCCGATGAATGTTTCAAGTCGACGTGCGCTAGTTTTGGATTCGTATCAAAATCTCATGTAACGTCGATAACTTCGCTGTCAAGCCTACTCGAGACGGGTGCCTTGTTTTTGTACAAACTGCATTTTTAACAGTAATTTAGAGCGTAATTGTGTGTTCGTTTGATTGCGTCGTGGGGTACGTTAACGTTGTTTTCCACGTGCCATGCTCCGGTTGTTTTGTCGAGTGCTTCTACCGTTAGTTGAAGGGTTATTGGATTGAGAGCGCTTGTATTAGTATGGAATGGTTAAATAGAATTATTTTTTGTATAGGAATTGTAAGGGTAAAAACGTCTGTATTGACCCATGAACGCCGTGCATACCAACACTGATCTGTCTTGTTAATAGTTGGTTTGATCAGACCAGGTTGGATATAATTTACAAGACCTTTCGATGCGATTTCTCACTTAATTCCTTCCACTTGGCATGATGTGCACATTGGTAGTCAGTTGTACCACCCAGTAAACAAGAAAATAAGTCTATAACTATATGTCTCTCTTTACAAACATTGAACTGATATCAGCGTTACCTAAATTGGGCAGGTATTTCATCTGAAACGAGAAAAAAATCTCATAAATAATAATCATTCTTTGAGCAAAAGATGTTTGTAATATAGGTAATTTTCGACCTCGGCCTCAAAAGGTTTCTCGGCGAATTTCTTTAAAGTAATCGGTGGTTACTCGCTCGGAATAAATTCATCGGATCCAATATAATGTATCGCGGAGCTATGATAGGGGCCGAAAGGGCAATCTGGCCAGCACAAAGGACGGCAGCTGCGGAATTTAGATTAAAAGTGATCTTCCTATGTGCAATGTCTCGTGCGAATGTTATCGATGTGTATTAATTTATCTTTTTACGTTCCGTATCGCGGAAGGTTTTTGATAGTGTAGGAAATAATACTCTGTGGAAATAATGGTCTCTTAGATTTATGCGAATGTAACATATCGAAGCAACGCTTTTTTTACGGATTTTATCGCGAAAAAGTAATCGAAAACTCGGGAAGTTAAAAAATGTAAACATTAAACAAAAATCGCGATGAAATCTGTTAAAAATAAAAGTTTTATTCCAAGCGTAGGAAATGTTTTTTCTGTTTGAACATTGGTTACGTTATTTTACTGGATGCATATTATGTTATATAAGGCTTCTGCCCATTTTAGGTGAGGATTTCTAAAGTAGCTTATCGACAGCTAATATTAACTGGTAAGTGTCTTACCCTATACTTTATTAAAGAAGGGAAATACCGTGTGGAAACACACAGTTCAAAGAGTTATTTTCAGGTGGAAGTTTGTAATGTTGTTATTAGCTAAGTAGTTATATTATGTTCGTGTGTATTAATAATTATTTTAGTCTGTGAGCTTTCCTAAACTTAAATATATAAATAAAATAAAATATATTTTATAAAGAATGTCAAGTCCATCATAAAGCAATACGCCAGTGAGGTGGACTATGGACTAAGTCCTCTCCATTGGACTATTTTTGGAGAGGAATTACATGTTTACTAGAAGGAATATGGGTTTATAAAACTGTGACAGCCTCCGTGGCGCAGTTGGTTAGACGCCGCCTGTGAAAAGAGAGGCCGCGGGTTCGATCCCCGCACCGAAAGAAATGTTTGTGCGGCCCACAAATCCACAAATCTAGGTGTTTGTGATATTGAAAAGTCTCTCGTAGTTCCTGATACCCAAGACACAAGACACGATCTTAGTGTGGGGTCAGTACTATGTGTGTGACTGTTGGGTGTTATTTATTTATTTGTTATTTGTAAAAACCACACAAAAGCTTGTTTTGAGCAAAAACTCCTGGTTGAATTCGAACTCATTTCATAGCGCGTTACCATCACCAACTTCGTTCCAATTTTTCAACGAGTTTTTACATCAAAAGCATTGTCTACGTACTAAAATAACCGAGCGTAAAAAATGTAATATTTCAGCGTTTGGGTAAAATCGCAGCGGACAGTGTTGGGACAGTCTGAAGAGCATAATATTAATTAGAGAGATGACACAAAGAGGCAGTAATCGCTAAATGGAACGCCGCTAGCGCCGTGTTGTGTTAAAATAGTCGGAACGCGTCCACGTGGTAGGGTTGGCAGGTTTAGTAAATTTTACTAGAGAGAAAGAATATTAAGATACTAGCCAAGAAGATTATACTGTAATGTCGGTGATTACCACGAGTATAAACAGCCGGTCCACTCCAGTGCATTGCTTTGTAATTCAATGTGTTGTTTGGTTTTGCTTCTGTTTATGAGCCGTCGTATCGCTTACCATCAGGCGAAGGGCATGCTCATATCGCCATTCATTGCAAAAAAAAATGTCCAGTAGTTACTCTGGCTACAATATCCTTTAAACTGAAACACAAAAGTGCATTTACATTGCTGTTTAACGGGAGAAATAATAAATTAATTATTTCACGGCAGTAGTTCTGCTTTATCAACTTTCGTTCCTTCCCTTCTAAACTAGAAAAACTGCTAACCCTGTACATGGACGTGAAAATAAATAAAATAAATAAATAACACCCAACAGTCACATACATAGTCCTGACCCCACACTAAGATCAAGTCTTGTGTCGTGGGTATCAGGAACTACGAGAGACTTTTCGGTCTCACAAACACCCAGACCCGGAAGAAATATTTGTGGGCCACACAAACATTTCTCTCGGTGCGGGGATCGAACCCGCGGCCTCTCGTTTCACAGGCGGCGTCTAACCAACTGCGCCACGGAGGCTGTCAAAATGCATGAATACTAATTGTAAATTCATCAAATCTGGTGTAACGTTTACCTTTGAGGTGCACAATGGCATTACGGACAGCCGTGCCGTGTCCATAGTCGACATCTTGTTTCCAAATGAGGTTGCTGGGACAAATGTAGTCAGCTTTGTCAGTACTCCATTGTGCAAGCAAGATGAGTGTGGTAATAATCTGGACTACAATTTGTAATACTTCAATCGTATCAACTGAAAATTAAGTTGTGAAATCTATGTAGTTTTAATTGTCCCGCTGAACAGCAGTGTAAATGGACTGTTGCATTTCGGTTTGAAGGAAAGTGTAGCTATAGTAACTACTGTACATATTGAGACTTAACAGTTTATATCTCAGGATGGCGAGCGCAGTGGAACGCCAAGTATTGCATTGTAATTCATGGTGTTATTTGATTTTGCTCCTATCCATGAGCGATCGTACCGCTTAACAACAGGCGAATGGCACACTCGTCTCGCAATTCCTAGAAATAAAAAGAAAAAAAATTGCAACTTCTATGATTAATATTCCCATTGTTATTAAAAGTAACCAACGATATAAATTACAAAATTACTTTTCAAACAAAAAGTCCCACAATTTATTTTAATTCCCGCGAGACACTGGTCCGTGGAGTAATCAACTCGACGAATGTTTTAAGTCAAACAAATTTTAATATGAACTCACTGAATCGTAATCGACTCTTTCGGTTTGCAAAATTGATATTTTGTTAAGGGGCTGTTCGTTTTTTTTATTAATTCTACGGCCTTCGTGCGGTATTTGTACTGAAAGGAATGTTTGTGATACAAAAGTATTTGTTTCGGGTCTCGGTATTGTAGTCCGAGACGTCATTTACTTAAGGATTTTGACACGATGTCGGTATTCTGTTTAATTGCAAAATAAATTGTACATCATATTTTTTTATATTGCCATATATGGCGAGATGAACATGCCATGCCTGATGGTAAGCGATATAACCGATCATGGAAAGTAACAAGACCAACAACACCATGAATTACAAAGCAATGCTTAGCATTCCACTGTGTTCGTCATCCTGGGACATCTGATCTTAAGTCTTAATATGTCCAGTAGTTACTTTGGGTGTAATTTGCTTCAAATCGAAACAGAACAGTGCATTTACTACTATTTAATAGACATTGCGTTGGTAACATGCATATGAGAGACCCACCACCAGTAAATTGTAGACCATTCAATGATTGAGGATTATATGCATAATGGTTTATATACTTAAGCGGTAACCAATCTCACAAAGTAAGTTAGAAAATAATAATAAAGGTTTAAAATTATTAAATTGTAAATTGTATCGAATTTTATGGCATGAAACTTGACTCTTCCGGTAGCATTGGCAAAGTATAAAGTTTACGTAGGACGATTCGCTATTATCAGCAATAAAAAATACGCATTATTTAAATATACTAACTCATCCCACAATGTGATTTCTGTCGGACAATAAAAAATATAAAACGCAAAATTTAAATATTTCAATACTCATCCTACAATGCGAACATACACCCTTAACACTGCAAAAAGCAATCAAACACTAATTTAGCTGAAACAATGATGGAAAATTAGAAATGAAGTGGTGCGTTAAATGACGACCATTTTGGAAGATAGATGCCAATAAAAGTAAATGGTTTGACAATTGTCTCCGGGGGTGGGTCGGGACAACGCTTCGACTAATGTATCTGAGTATTCGAGATGTAAGCAAAACTCGCTGTAATTTGCCTTTAGCACATCGATTTGCGAAGCGATTTCCTTAAGGTTCTATGCGTGGGGTCTTGTTCTATTTGGGTATATGTTGCACGTATGTGTGAGAATTATGTTATTTATGCATGCTAAATTCATGATACTTTCAAACCGTTTTTCGAGATACATGTAAAATATAATACCAAGTAAGCAATGTTATTGGATACTTAAAAAGGCACTAAAATCTTGTCCAATTTGTATATTTAAAAATAAGCTTACGACTGCGTACTACAATTATACTATACCCATAGTAAGTGCAATAACTGAGTTAAGTTACTTATCTCTAGCCTGTTCGTAAACGAATACGATTGCAAATCTCTACACGAACCATATTTAGTACATTTAAACGTTATGAATAAAATTAAAAAAAAATATTATTTATCTAAATAATCATTAACAAGATCTTTTGAATCGTTAATTTCTGCTACCACCGCTTCGGAACGTGTTGTAGCTGTGAAGAAGAAACGGCGCAAGAAACTTCCTCACCAACAAACACGAACTGTCTTCTCATTTTTTCTTTTCTTTAAAGTCTTATAAAGTTACAGTTATTCGTGTCTTATGTCACAATAATGTCGGTATATAAAATTAATACATACTATTTATTTATTTAATCCTGTTTTGCACTGTACAGAGAAACAACAAAGAAATCACATAATAATAATACAAGTGCCACCACACACTAGTACCACACACTACACTAATTTATACTACACATTAGGTATTTTCTTACAGGCAACCATAGGATAGATATTTAAATAGGAGAAAGGGCAGTCTAGGGCATAAATGAAATAATAATCTTCTACAATGAATTAACTACATTATTTAAATACCTATATTATATAAATACTTATATTATATATACTATTATTAAATATTATGTATAATACCTACCAATAAACAGACTGATTACAAGGAACATCAAATTAATGATCAAGTATGCGTTCACAGCAGAATACTCGTATTCTCAGAACACTGTACTCCGTGCCCAATCTGTATTGTTAATACCTTCAATAGCACGATGCATTCAAATCTGATTATATTCAGCTACACTCTACAGTCGAACAAAGGTGCATGCTCTTGGTATTTTGCGAGCAAATTCCTTGAGTTATGTTACCCTACTGTCTTTATCAAAATAAGCTTTCAAGAGATTTGTTACCGATGGCTGTTTGCAATGTATTTGGTATTTATGTGTAAATTGTATTACGTAGTTTATTGGTATAAGATAATTACAATCCTTTTATTGTGAGTTAGTTAAATTTGACAAATCTGGGTTAATTTAATTAGTTTTTGAGGTTTTTCAATTGCAATATATGGTTAGACGTGCATGCCATTTGTCTGATGGGAAGCGATACGACCGCTCATGGACAGTAGCAAACCAAACAACACCATGAATGACAAAGCAATGCTAGGCATTTCATTGCGCTCGCCATCCTGAGACATAAGATGTTAAGTTTTATTATCTCCTGTTGTTACTCTGTCTAAAATGTCCTAAAACTGAAACACAACAGTTCATTTATACTGTTGGTTGGCGGGAGGAATATACACTGTATATACTTATGTGTTCAGAATTAAATAGAACTGGTCCTAAGTAAAAAGAAACAGGAGAATATAACAAATAATTTAACTATTTGTTAAGTCCACCGACCATATTATCAAGGGTATAGAACTGACCCTGAACTAAAAAAGTCTTTGCTAATTAAACCGATACTTATAACTATTAATTTAAAAACGAAGGAATGCTTATGCATTCAGTAGATTTAGAGTTTCAAAAAGATGACTGTGAAAATCGCTCTTAAATAAATATTCAATTTAATCTAATTGAATAGTATTCGTCTAAACGGTGTTAGAATTAATACCTTTATTTTATTAAACTTTCTGTCATAAATACAAGCAAGCATTTTCAACATCGTTGCTAGCTTCGACTAATTTTAGTAACACTATACTAGAGATGCAGTGGAGCGCGCGCACCACTTACGTCGGAACACTTTACGCGCTTTCCGCCCTGTCCATATACGAGTATTTATGTCAATGCTTATGACATTAATATTGACCCTAATTACTTAGGGTTAAAGCCATTCTATTTCTGACTAAGTCCGTCCCTCTAGCGTTTACTCAGAGGTTTGTTTTAGACAACGAGCGCCGATAACTGATGGAGTCTTTGTGAATAGCTCATGCGGCTTCATTTGCTTGCCTTGTGGCTTGTGCACTGCATGTCTGCGCTCAAGGGAGGGTTACTATGAATGTGTTACTTGTTAGATATTGCTTAAATATGTTTAGCTTGGCAAAAAATAGTATTTTTAATGACGGCGCTAAAATCGAATTTAGTATTAATATGTCAACCCGATTTACTATGACAGAAAGTGTGTAGATACTTGTTATTTTTATTACTGTTGTAAATAGTCTCTTTGTTTATTTTAAATTGCAATACAAACAAAAAACTGAACAAAAATGTATAGAAATACCTACGTATAAAATTATTCAATAAACATTTTTAGTAGTGTTGCCATAATTGTTTTTCTGTAATGCCAAGTGTCACCGCGTCGTACTCTTTTTTGTCAAGCTACACCTGTTACAGTTTTTCTGAATAAAAATGTTAACATACTCATGGCATTTTCACAGTATTTCCTTTAGTCTTAAATCTGATTTTATTGCTATGCAATGGCTTTACCAATGTTTAAAAAAAGGAAACAGAAAAGTACACCGTAAAGAAGTAAGTTTCGTACACCTACTTCTGCTTATCTTTGCATCACCTTAAGGTCGACTGGGAGAAAATGCCACAGGCATTAAGTCCGTCTTGTATACAAAGAATATGAAGTTTAATAAAAAAAAGTTTCAGTTTGGTTATTGATAACGATTATAGCCGACCATATAAAGCATTTATTGGCGGTCGACAATTATTTCCTGCCATTCTACATAATAATATTGCCTTATACGAGTATAGCTGCTCGACGCGACTGCAGCAAAACCTAGAAATAAGAAGGGGAGATACTCAAAGCAAAAATATGATTACTTATTACTTCACTCTAGTCCTCCAACCCGCACTAGGCGAGGTGGATTATATGGCCTAACCACTCTCAATCGTATCCCCCGATGGTAGAGAAGGCCCGTGCCCTGCAGTAGGACGTATATGGGCTGATACAGCATTGTTTCAGGACGAGATACTGGTGGCAATCAAGTTTTAATCCCGTACCCTAGCATGCATGTATACAATTTTCAAAAACCTTTTTCATAGTAGCGCCCCATTACGTCGCCACTTGTCAGATTTGACAGCTGAAAACGATTCTTCAGACTTGTTTGTGGAGTCAGTGTTTGTTTTTTGTCGTGGGCTGTCATTGTGTGCATTCTAGAAGGCTGTCATCGTAAATTGTACAGGTTTACCGCATTGCACGTATTTTATGTTATAATGCGGATTGGTAATACGAGTATAAGGGGATTCTTTGGAAGTATGGTTTGTTTACTCATGAATTGTATGATACATACATACATAAACTCACGCCTTTTTCCCAGAAGGGGTAGGCAGAGGTGCCAGGACACCCACATTACGCCTTGTATGTTCCGTCCCACAATGTGATAGGTGGCAAGCCTATCGCCATATCGGGCACATATTCCTGACTCTGGGCTGATAATGAATAGAAAAAATCCAATATCACTTTGCCCAACCCGGGATTCGAACCCGAGACCTCAGCTTTGTGACCGTACCGAAGTACAACTACGCCACCGAGGCAGTTAAGGCAATTGTATGGTAGTTGTGGGAATAGTTTTGTTTTAAGTTCATAATAGCTGTTCCAATAATTATGTTACTAAACGGTTAATGGATTTTTACGGCACTCATTTTAATACATAAAATAGGTTCGAATAAAAAATGAAGTAAGACGTACAATAAATTCAGTATTAATGTACCCAAAGACGATTTATTAGCAAACAAGAAATAATTAAATTGACTATTTAAATGCCGGTTCGGACATTCATTAAGTGTTTGGTTTTGGTTTTTTATAAATTCCATGAAAAACCCTGGAATAGAAAAATAGATTAAATATGTATACGAAATGTTGTTGTTTTATAGGGAACGTATACCTTTATTTGTGTATTTAAAAGCTTGGTTTATTAACGAGCTATATTTAATATTTACGATGATTATATTGAGTTCTAACTAATGGTGGTAGGTCTGTCATATGTGAGAGGTCCTCTGGGTAGGTACAAACGCAATGTTTATTTCTCCCGACAAACAGCAGTGTAAATACATTGTTGTAGCTAGAATAACTACTGGATTCATTTTTTTTTGTCTCAGGATGGCGAGGGCAGTGGAATACCAAGCATTGCTTTGTAATGCATGTTGTTATTTGGTTTTGCTACTGTCCATGAGCAGTCGTATCGCTTACCATCAGGTAAATGGCATGCTCTTCTCACCATATATAGAAATAAAAACAAAAGTTCGTGAGATAGTATTCCCCACCATATTATAAAAGGTCATGTTTCCTTAACTAATATTTGAACCACCACCAACAAAAACGATCGTGTTTCCTACAAAACCCTCTCTATTAGTTCTTTAAAAGGAAGATAAACACACGGGTGTCTGTGTACGTTATAGTTGAAAGTAACTTACTGTCGCCCCTGATTAAACTTTATTGAGCGACGTTCCGCCAGTGACAACCCTTTGTTCTAATTCCGTGCACCACAGCCAACATGCCTTTACACTCACATCACACCTTAACGCAACAGAATAAGGTTTATAATCGTTCAAACCTCCTCTAGGGTTGTAACAAGCCAGCGTTTCGCTTCAAACAATTACGGGGTACGCTCTAATTTTACTATCTGACGCTTGCCCGGGTTGAATCTAAAAAAAAGCCTCTCAGTATAAAAAAGCTGTAATTCGATTTGTTGGAATGACCACGTTTGGGACGCCGTTTTTTGCTTACATAATCACTTACTACAGAAAAAGGGTAGATTAAATTAGAAGGTGTGCCGTTAATTCCACGGACTTTGATTGGGAGAAACGCTAATGTCTCCTTTTCTAGAGTAGTTCCTACACTGGAATAAGGTTGCCTTTGTGATCTCAAAGTATTGTAGATAAAATATAGGAACGTCACATTGTATTCAGGTTCTTTGTGAGTCAGGTCTGCGAGGCTGCTTTAAATTTTCAAAAGTAAATTAGGTAGGAATTAAATTACCCAACATTATTAATGGAATCAAATGCAGCAACGGTGATGATTCGCATCGTTTTTTATTAAACTAATGTCACCACTCGGACGAATCTGGTCTTTATGCTGTAATCAAGACTATAGCATTGCCACTTCAAAGGGCCATTCACCTCTGCAACGATTCCACATTAAAGATACCGAACTGAATGTCGTCCACTGTTAAATTATAGAACAATCCGGACTTGATTTGAAAATTTATTTAAGAAATTCTTGACCTCAGCTCCATGGAGTTGCTTGTAGTGGAACAATCAACCAATCCTGATGTTTCATTGCAACATATACGGCAACCAAAGTAACGACGAACTTGGCTGTCCCAAATGTTTGTGATCTCTGCTCTATACCTTTTGCACAGGTACCGTCACAGTCCACTACCATATTAAAGACATCTAGTGTCAAAAACTACGAAGCAGTAGCGTCAAAGGTTGGTGATCCCTGCTCTATAAGCTGGCACTGTGATAACAGATAGGTGGCCAGTAAGCCAGCCGCTGTAATCTGGACTCGTGAAAAAGACACTTTCATAGTCCACAGCTCACAATATTACAAACTTTTCTCATTCTTTAATAATTGCGTCGGCAGGGCTGTACTTACATTGGTCGGTCGCAACTTTTATTGAATTTTTTATTGTTTCGTGTAAATAAAATCCTCTTATTTAGTTTCGCGGTAGGACATTTTGTTTATTTTATATGCTACATAGAGTGTTATTAAATATTGTCAGAGAAACCTGTTGAAAGCTTTTTTCATTCAGCGACCATCTTTCATATTTTATTTATGTACATTTTACTTTATTTCAATTTTTAAATCACTCCTCTTATTATTGTATTTCATCATTTGAATTCTTGATATTTATTTTAAATATGCTACTAAATATTAAAAGTACTTATTACTTATTAGGTATGTAGAGTACTTACGAGTATATTTAGGACATATTGCTGTCTGCCTACGAGTTAATTATGGACATAAGTTGTGTGTTGAATTATTTTAATTTGTAAAGCCTATTAGTAGAATAAATTAAAACGTAGACGCGTTTATTTCAAGTGGAAATTATAATTTTCCAACTAATTATATAAAAAGTGATTCTCTGTATCAGCCCATATACGTCCCACTGCAGGGCACAGGCCTCCTCTACAATCGAGAGTACGAATGAGAGTGGTGAGGCCATATAGTCCACCACGCTGGCCTAATGCGGGTTGGTGGACTTTGCATACCATAGAAATTCATAGAAATCGCTATGGTATGCAGGTTTCCTCACGATGTTTTCCTACACCGTTAAAGTGCGTGGTGATTGACTATCGATACACACATGCCTATGATTATTTAAGACCTAGTTTGGAGTACCAATGTTAGTTAAGATATTTTATAAGCGACATTGTTAAGCAAAACAAGAGCTTTTACGCACCATATATGAGTGGGAATTCAACAGAAAATTATAGAATTAACGAATCCACGTCTTTGGCCCATTCCAGGTTAGTGGGATGATATTCCATAATAAATTAAAATCAATTTATAGAAAAAACTATCAATCCCCAGTAAGGTTCGGCTCCAGGAATTATTGAAATAAAAAAAAATCAAATTAATAAATCCCAACTTTTAAAATTAAAACCTGTAAATAACCATCTATTTCTTATAATACATTTATTTTCGATTGTGATGTATGTAAGCTGTTGGTTTTCCAATAAATATAAAATAAAATAAAAAATAATACCACAGCTCTTACTCTTTCAAATATACAGACGAATTTACAAAATAAGACGAAAGCAATCGTGAGGAAAATTCTAATGTCACATATTCCTTGCCGGGGGGCACGACCCACGTCACTTGGCGTCCGTTCCGCGCCCGTGCCTCGGAATGGCAGCTGTTCAATTAGTTTGCGAGGCTCGATAGGGGCCATACCTCCCGGATAAAGTTCCAACGACGCCCCATTATAAAGTCTTTAAGAAAAGTGGGCCAAAGATAAAATTAAATTTCAATATCTCTTATCTGACATTAGGGAGATTTACTTCTCCCATCTATTTGTTGGATTAATAACATTAATTTTGTGATTTAATTTATAAGTTAATCTTGTTTTTATGCGGAATCGTTTTGTAATATGCGAGGGTTACAAATTGATGGAGGTTGGATTGATGATTGACAAGGATTGGATAAATGGACTTCATAAAAAGATTACCAATATGAAGAAACAGAGTCGAATCCTGTTTAATGGATTTAAATTTGTCTTTACCTGCAAGCTTGCTGTAGTAAAATGTAATCACAATTGCCACAACCACATTATCATTCTCTCACATTCTCACCTGCCATTATTTAAATATGATATATACATAATACATACATAACCGCAAGCCTTTTTCCCACAAGGGGTAGGCAGAGGTGCTACCGAAATACGTACGTTTTACCTTGTGTGTTCCGTCCCAAGATGTGATAGAGAGCAAGCCTATAGCCATATCGGGTATACATTTCTGATCGAGACAGGCTTTTGCAATTTAGTATGATATATATGTTATGTAAAAACACTTTTTTGTGGTTGTTGATTTTCCTATGCGCTGAAATTTGAGTGTGCTGAACATCAGGCAAAGTGAATAAGAGTAACCAGGAAACAAGATCACGGGCGGTATACGAACAGAAAAAGAAATAAGAGTTACTCATTGGTTAGTGTTAATCAAATTTACGTGAGATTTTCAGTTTGAAAAAAAAAACTAATGAGCTTCTCAAGTCTATAATTTCTACTAGATATAGTAATGGGCTGATCCGTAAATATACGTATTGGAGCGGATATACGTGCGGTGAACGGTATACTGCACTATAGACACCTCTGCCTATCCTCTTTGGAATATACAAGCGTGAGCATACGTATGTATGTTAGAATGTATGCGTGCCGTCGAGTTCCCAAAAGCAGTAACACTGTGGTGTTTGATGTTCAAAAGTTGCAACAACAGGTACGTGTAGTTTCGCTCGTGAAATGATACTCCGTGCATTTTTTTATTTACAAAGAGCGCATCTATAAATTTCGCAGAATTTCATTTCTCTGTTTAGGTATAGTTTTTAAAAGGAAGTATTTGATGGTATTTACTTCGGTGGGTTTCCAAGGTATGTTGGTAATAATATACCCAGAATTGGAGAATAAAGAATTAGTCCCGTAAAATACTTTATTTGGTCGACAAGTTAATGTTATCTTTTTGCAGATATCTAATAAATATCTCGCTCAAGTGATAAAAAACAGTATCACAACTGGCTTAATTAACTGCGCGAGCTGTCGATTAAGTATTTAACAGAGACGGGTTATATAGATGTTTAGTATACAGATCACAAAGGGAGAACTTGGTAGGCGGATTCGTATTTTCTGTACCTGATCGACCCACAGCTAATGGGGGACAAGTCAAATCTGTTTAATTAAATAAGAAACTTATATACTTACATCTTGTTTGACGATCTTATATTTGTTTAAGCTGCATTTTGATGGTTGATTCGATTTTTGTGTTTTTTAATCATATTTGTTGTCTTTTGCAAATTATTGCAATGAATACCGAGACGAGCATTCCGTTCGCCTGATGTTAAGCGATACGACCGCTCATAAACAGTAGCAAAACCAAACAACACCATGAATTACAGAGCAATGCTTGACATTCCACTGCGCTGGCCATCCTGAGACATAAGATGTTTAGTCTCAATATGTCCAGTAGTTACTCTGGATATAATAACCTTCAACCCAAAACACAACAATGCATTTACTCTGCTATTTGGCGGCAGAAATAGACATTGCGATGGTACCTAACCCGGCGGCCTCATATAAGAGACCTACCACCAGTATAACTTAAACAATTGAATTATCTGAACTCCAGAATCCACGAGCCGTCACTAGTATGCCATGAATCATCGCAATCGATGATTTAATCAACCCCGTTGCCAACAGAGTGGAAAACCGAGACAGGAGTATCAAAAGAGTTATTTACAGCACACGTCTGGACCGCCGCCGGTCGGCTGATTAGATACGATCCCATCAGAAACCATATATGTATAACATTTTAGATTTCGATTTATATACGCTCCCTACGTAAACTATCGAAACTGAAAATATGGCACTGTTGCAATAAATGTTTATAATTTAATATAATTATATTAAAATATTATATTATAATATAAAAAATCTATAGTATGTAAGTCCGCCAACCCGCACTAGGCCAGCGTGGTGGACTATATGGCCTAACTACACTCAATTGTACTCGCGTTTGTAGAGTAGGCCCGTGCCCTGCAGTGGGACGTATATGGGCTGATACAGATTCAGATACAGACACACAACAGAAATTCTTGGGGAAGCCTACTTTCTGCGACTGAATAGAGAGAGAGAGAGAGAAAGGTTTAAGCGCTTAGTATTTTTCATTCCGTAGGTGTAGGAAGGGGTAGTAGTTTACGAGATTGTAAAAATTGTTCCTGCAGTTAAGGAATAGAAGGTGCGTAGGTAATTATTGATAAAGGTACAGGCGGTGGTGGGTGGGGGGAGTCGAAAGCAGGTACATGTAAGGGCTGTTAATCTTCCAGGACCCTCCTTGACTGGATGTAACAGCTGTTGAGCCGGTCAAGCTGAAGTCGAAACGGATTTTGCGGCTCTATCATGTACAAAGAACAGTTTATATTTTTTATAAAATATTCTGTTATCATCATATGGATTTTTATAACCTTGATTAATTCTATATTAGGAATTTATGAACGTATTTTGTATAATATATAGTAAAACAATACAATAGATATAATGAAAATTCATGGAAATAAAATTACTGTGGAAAATGTAATTCTCTTGTACATTTTATTTGAAAATAACATTTAGTATTTATTCGCAGTCTAGTTATATTATTCATAACAGAAAGTATACTGTATACGTGCATCGAGCCTCACGAACTAAGAGCTTCTGGGAAATTGCAAGAAAAAATTGTTTATTTACACACCGGCGCAGGAAATGGGATTTTGCATAAACTCGCTGATAATTTAGTCGGTGCTGCGGAAAAATACACAGAAATTTAATCCGACCAAGTTTTTCGGCGAAACTCGGAAGAATAAACAAGGCACGCGAGACTCGAAACGTCAGGGATTGAAATTATCAAGTAATTTAATAAAGCCCGTGATAAGTGGAAGGAGCGGGGCGGGCTCGCGGCGAGCTAGATAAAAGGAAATAAGTTTAAACGAGAAAAGTTGCGGATAGCGCGGGGCGGCGCGGGTGACGAGCTCAGCCGGGGACATACGCCGCATGCTCCCACACCAGGCTACTATATCTATTCTTCTGGCTGCTATAATCCTACAATTACATGGGCTATAATATGATTATTAACCAGTTTGCTGAATAAATGCTATGGATTATAATTTTATGGCTATCACCTACCAGAATAACCTAATCGTAGATAATCTATTAGACCATTTTATATCCTTCTGATTACTAAACTTCTTATGGTGAGTAATAATTGGTTATCCCGTCTTCTTCCCTTCATCCCTTCTACCTGGCATCATTCTTGTAACTTTTCTTTTTCTTCATCTATTATTCTGGCCAACAATTAAGTCTTCATTAGAGAACCCTAAAATAGAGAATGTGTCCGATTTAAAATCAAGACTAAAATATTTTGCCATCCCCAGTCAGATTAATTCCCAGCACAGTAAGCACCTCTCCTAAGCAGGAGATTGTCCCGCCCTCACACCCACCACTGCAACTCCTGTAAGCCAGGATCAACAGTGGCACGCATTGTAATGACACCGAACATTGAAGCTCGGCGAGTCTCCGGAAACTTCTAACCCGCGACGAAATCAATCAAAAAAGTAAATTAATAGGAGAGTTAGAAATAAATTATTGTCCTCCGTGCAAAGCGGGTAACAAAACAATGAACTAAAGAGGTAAATAATCTCACAATAAGACTTTTACAACCGGAGACACCAGCTGTAAAGCACTACGGATCAAATCGTTATTACATTTGAATGGGTTCTATTATGTGAGCTATTCTACTTGATTCCAATAATAGGTATGGCAAAAACGCTAGAAAGCACGGAAATTCTTACGGATCTTGTGGATATTTTTTAGTTTTAGATGATATTAGCATACTATCTAGCATGGTTTTACGCTCATTCTGCCAAAGTATATGATGCGCAGACTGTTCATATTCGCAATTATTGTTGAACATGGGCACGCAAGCGATTCAACAAGCTTAAATGAGTATAGTTTGTCTGTGCGAAACTGTGATACGCAATAGCTTCTCCTACGCAGGTTGTTCTTTGAAACGATACGAACTTCGAATGTTCGGACGTCGTACGTATAACTTCACTAATGTGCCTAGACACTCCACAAAATGTTGGAATTCTCAATCGTACTTCATAGCCATAGACTAAGTTCTGAGAAAATGATAAGTATAATAGACAATAGTATTGATTTTTAGAAGTGGAAAACTTATATCATATTCCGGACGTCGAATATTCGAAGTTCGTATCGTTTCATAGAGTAACCCTCCTGTGTAGAATGATCCACTATCTGACGCGTTACCATCTAGCTATCCAGTTGATAATGTACTAATGCCTGTAATATCGCCGGGCGTGTGCCGTCTCAAGATAATACCTAACTATTCATAAGCGCTCTGAACGGGCTATGAGCTAATGTTATCTTGCGTGTTAGCTCAGAACATAGGGGATAAATTTTAATGATAAGAATTTGAGAGGGTGTTATAGGCATTGTTGGATGTTATGTAATGTTAGGAATTAGTTAGTGGTGAGCCTTATTGTAGGTCGTTGAAGCTATAGTGTAGATCAGGCGTCGGTAACCTGGCTCTTTGGATGTGAAGTTGCGGCTCTTTAATTCCACATGCAAATACAATTTATTTAAAAAAGTCAAAACCAAAAACTCATTTTGAATCGATGAATGAGGATTAGACACCATTTCTACCCATTTGTCCTTGCTTTTTGCCGCACCCCTCCCCCGTGACACGCGTCGTAACAGTCGTCAGAAAAAAATTTGGCTCTTTAAAAACTTAGAAATGTTGTATATTGTAATTTTTGGCTCTTCCATCTCCAAAAGTTGCGGACCTCTGGTAGAGATGGGTAAGTTTGACCGGAGTGGTACTACATACTTTCGTACAAAACTGGCATGAAGTAAGAGGTTCACGTTTCGATTCTTTCTAAAAGTGATATGGAGGAGAGCTAATAGCAGGTGTTTGTATAATGGTATGCTTCGATAGAGATAATAGAGACAATACACGGTGGTGGAAAATCTGCCGTAGTAGCCCGTGGAAGTGTGACACGTTTTGGTTTCTACCTTCTGGGCATTCGACATCAAATGGGTTAGCATAACTGTCGAAATTAGTCGAAAGCTATGGTACTCTATTAAAAAGAGTATATTTGGAATAAATTCTACATATAATCAGGTAAATTTAGCCACTTCTTCGTATGAGCACAATAAAATATAGAGCCGGGAACGTAAAACATAATAGTAATGATAATAATTGCAACTAAACAACTGTACTTAATTTTGAAATGCAGTACTTCAACAATTATGCTCACATTCTCGCATGCATCAGCATTAATATTGCCTTAGCAGCAGCGATCTTGTGTACGGCATAACTCAGGCATAAAGTTAGACGCACTTAGATCTGGAAATAGAACACATGCAGGTAAAGTGTCTGAAATTCAAGCTGCATTTCAACACATTGTTCCGCGTTGCCCCTGCTTTGGACAAATGCAGACGCTTTCGTTCCTGTATATTGCACCTTTAGAATTAAACTGACCTAATCCAAAAAAATACATTTTGGCTTATAATCATATATATTGGCTCAAAATGACCTTCATTGACCCTTAAAGAAGGACCTATTGACGCGTGAAAGACAAGATGTATACTTCGGTCTTCTCGATGTATCTTCCATAAGTACAAAATTTCTTATGTTACAAATATTTAATGAACGTTTCCCAAAAAATGAGATTTCTTAGTTAGGTCTCTTTAATTCTAAAGGTGCGACTTATTTAATTTTCTTGTTTAATTCACTACTTATTTGAGAATAAAATTCTAGCTGGAGAAAGAAATGAACGCTTTTTATCCCGTACCGATTTTTTTTATGCTTTGAGACTGCTATATTTAATTAAACTGTTTATTAATTTTGTCATAATACTGTAGTCTCAAGTTATTATTGACTCGTCAAGCTTGAGTTCACTTGAAATGCATTAAGAAGTATTTAAACAACAGAACTGTATATCTTCACAAAGAGGATTTATTTCAATATTTTTAAATATTTTTATAGCACAGGTCCGTTACAAGAGCAAACAGGTCACATGATAGATTCACTTTTACGAAAACTTATGAAAATTATAATGTTATAGTGGATAATTAAATATGTTGACTTAATTTAAAACATTAATGAATAAAAGACAACAGTGAAGTTGGTAATGAGAAAGTCGGTTCAGTTGAGATGCTATAAATTAATACTGAAACTTACGGAGGTCGGGGCATACTTGTAATTATGAATAGTTTACTTGATAAACTGAGGACTTGGCACAAAATTAAAAATCTACTAAATTATTAACTCAATTACATTTTTACAGATGGTCCCTCATATGTGAAAGGCGCCTGGTCAAGTATCACTGCAATGTCTATTTCTACCGTTGAACAGCAGTGTGAATGCACTGTTGCCTTCGAGTTTGAAAAACATTGTAGCCTACTTCTGGATATACTGAGACTTGTCATCTTAAATTCAAGGATGGCGAGCGCAGTGGAATGCCAAGAATTGTTTTGTAATTTATGGTCTTCAGCTAATATCATCAATACAGTTTCTATAATAATATTGACTGAATCGTAACGTAATAATATGGTACTTTCATGCGTTTCTATATCACCCAATAGCTCAAGTCTGCCAGCACAGTGCTCTCATTCCAGTAATGATGTAATGAAGTAGGTGTGCAAAAGTTACGGGATTGAGTCGCATTGGCGCCGCTCTCCGACACTCCGCGAGTCTCTACAACACCGCGACACCCGGGTTCCGCTAAATTAATACTCAATCGTAAATTATATTTAATAGTCTATTTTCTGCTTGCGTTAATTGAAAACATTATTTATTATTCAGTATGATATTTAATATCACAAATTCAAAGTATTTGATTAGATCGTAGGGTGTGTATTATAGTTTAATATCATTACTTTACAATTTAAAAAAATTGCATAAACATTGTTCTCCAAAATATTTAATCACGCCATAGCCCAAGTCTGCTCGCACAGTGCTCTCATTCCAGTAATGAAGTAGGTGTGCAAAAGTTACGGGATTGAGTCGCAGTGGCGCAGCTCTCCGTCACTCCGCGTGTCTCTACGACACCGCGACACCCGGGATCCGCTAAATTAAATACTCGACGCCAACTCTTAGACAACTCGCAGACAACTTGAAATATTTATGAAGTTTGATGAGATGCCGGGACCAGTGTTGTGATTTATTAGTTTGGATGGTATGGGAACAAAAGATTAGTTGTATATTGCCTATTGGGACGTTTATATTGTTTAGTATCGGTAATGATGTGGTTTATTTGATAGGAACTAATTATGGCCGGTAGAAGTAAAATACTTGTATAATTAAATATACGGCTTTATTCATAGACAATTTATAAATCTATTTTAGTTATCGAATGTTTTGTCCCTTTTGAATTCAGTTTGAGTGAAGAAGACAAAATATTCGATAACTAAAATAGGTTTAAAAACTGTATATGAATGAGGTCTACAGTGTTAAAGTGCGTGTTTATTGACTAACAAATACTTACAAATTCGAACCCGCGACTCTCACGGTCTGAAGCCCACGAACAAGCACGTATGTACATATAACCAAATTGTGATATAATATTAAAAATAGAAGAAAATATTTAATATCAGAATAGTTGTTATTATAAAAACCATGTGGTAATAATTGTATGAAATATGTATTAAATGGGTATAAAAGGATTTCACCGTCTAGCGAGCATCTTTGCCGTTCTATTTAGTACATTTGTTGGCGCAATAAGTGCTGCCTCCGTCTTCAACGGTTCTATGTATTTCATTTAGTATAAACTGTTATTATGTTTTCAATTTTATACGTTTTGTTCGTTATTAAATACACTATTTTAGTGCCTCCACCTGCCTTTGTGTTTGGTAGTTTTGCTGTGGAATATTTTGTTCTGATTTTGGGCAGCTTTTTAAAATTTTCTGGTTGATAACCAATTTTAAAAATATTTTTTTAAAAAAAGTTGGCTTAAGTACCTCTTGTATTCTCCTCAGGTCCTCACTATTATTTCCGTAGTGTGGGTATTGACGCATCATCATTCCGTAAGTTGCATCTTTGCAATATCCATAATTTTTCTGCATTACCTTTGATGTGTGGCTATAAAACCTATTTGCAATTTTCCAATTGATTTGTTAATACACCAATAAACATTTCATTGGTCGTAATAACCGCAAAACAGAACGAAAACACAATAAAGAGTGCTCAAGTAAAGCATACAAAAATGTTTACGAGCCGTAAAAGAGTTGGACTGCGGGCTTTCCTTTACATTCTGTTGTTGCAACGGTTCAGTTAACATCTTCGTAAATATTGTTGTTTGTGCAATTCCTGTGCGCCGAAAAAAACAGCTTTTGAAACTGGTGCCAGTCGTAAATTTACTAAGACCTTTGTGAATTCAGCTAACAGTGTTTGTTTAAAAAACGGCACTTCACACGACCCGGCGAAACAAACAAAAGCTCCGTACAACTCTATTGCATAGAAAAACGGTGCGTTCCGCTTATTTCAATGGCGATTCGCACCACGCGGCAGAAAAACTGGAACCCGGCGATATGCACGTGTCCACTGTAAATATTTTTACATTTTGAAAGATTCGTGATTGGCTGCGCTTGCACGCCGTTGATTGTGTATTCTTTATAGTCGATACTTCTTATTTGATCGCATATCCTCAAAGCTTTGATTTGGTTTACAATTTCACTATCAACAGTCTATTTGCTTCTATAATAAATATTTTGGAAAATAATTCAAATAAGGTAGAAAAAATGAATTGTCAAAAAAGAGGGATAGATCTTACGACCTCATGCTCCAAGCGTTAATACCGTGTCAATTCGATATATTAGGGACATAGTTAAGAATTCATGTGTGAAGATTGCAATTTTTGGTCGACTAACTCGTGATTAAAACCGAATTAAGAGTATTTTCACTCGAAAAATAACTGATTCAATTCAAGAAATACCTTCTCAAGTCACAAGAGCAACGCATATAAATATCACAATATGGAAGTAGCGACTTTTCTTTTAGTAGAGCGCCGTAAGGTTTATACCTCGGAATCCAGGGCCAGTCAATGAATCTTAATATAAACCTTGAAAATATGTTTTTAATAGTATATAGAAAAATGTTAAAAAAAAATTTTTTCGCGCTCTCAATTTTTTAAAAATTATTATAAACAATTATTAATTTTTTGGAGTTTTCATTGATTTATATTAGTCAAAAGTCATATTTTAAAAAGAACAACTATTACAAACTTGAAAACTTGATCTTGGATCTTTAGGGTCTGCAGATATACCGATGAAGGTCGGGTTGGAGAATAGAGGGGATAACAGCAGCTGTTCGGTATTGTTCATGGCGGGCCCTCACAGGATAGTACACGTTGTAACTTGCTAGACTTAATACGTAGCTGTTGTTTTCGTTCCGAAAAATATTTATTTCAGATTTTTGTTTATTAAAAATTAATGTTTATATTATTGTGCAGTGAGTGTGATAAAAGTTAATTACTGAACATTACTGAGTTTTAAAAACTTTGAAAATAGTGGCATAAATTGTAAGTATTTGTTTTTCATTTATATTACATGCTTTTGAAAACAGTTATGAATATTTTGTAATAAATCGATGTTAAAAGTTAGAATATAATAGTAGAATTTAATAATATAAATCATTAATTATGATATAAAAGTTAGTTATTAATATTACTAATATTTGTTGTTGCAGCCACATGTCGCAATGGGTGAACCATCCAGTATTGATAGTACAAGCAATGATTGCCTCATTTGTGATAAAATCGGATCTAGTTCTGAATTAAGCTCTGAACTAGGAGATATTATAAAAGTCACTAGAGGCATATCATCATTAAAAGCTGCATCTGCGGAAAGAGGGGATGGACTTTCTCAGTATATAAATACTCGCGACTTTGTCTACGTGCATTCGGTATGCAGACAAAAATATATTAATAAAGGATGCATTAATTCTTATTTAAAAAAAAAGAACACCACATCTGCATGCTCTCCACCTAAAAAAAAGCTTCGAACAGCTACTTCAATTGATTTTGATTGGAAAACTAGGTGCTTCTTTTGTGAAAAAGAAGCGGATGAAATGAAGGAAAGAAGGAAGTCCAAGTCGTCAAGACAACAAATCAGCTACGTCACTAGTACTGATTTCAAGAAAAGTATAGTAAGTTTGATATGTGAAGACAAAAGTGAATATTGTCGCAATATTCATAAAAGAATTGTAGGCGTGTTAGATTTAGTAGCTCAGGGAGCTAAATATCACGCGGATTGTTACATGCGTTTAAAAACAACGCTAAAACAGACTCAGAGGGAGAAAAAAATTCATCCAGTAACAATGCAAGTAGATGCAGCAATGGAGCAGATTTTCAAATATATTGAAGAAAATGATGACTGTCAATTTTCACTCGCAGAATTAAAAAGTATTGTTACAATTGACCATATTCCTGACGATAAAACAATAAAAATGAGGTTAATGAACCATTACGAGGATAATATTGTATTCTCCAGTAAATTTGGTTCCAATACAATTATATGTTTTAAGAATCAACAATACGACATATTGTCCGACAACTGGTACAGTGAGAGGTCAAAAGATAACGAAGAAGAAGAACGTCGTATTTTAAAGGCTGCTGGTGAAATTTTACGACGACACATCCGAACGCAGGCTTATGATACTAAAATTTATCCAGCTAGTGATCAAATGATTAATAACGTTCATGAGACAATACCGAAATCTCTATCATTTTTTTTGTCAGAAATTATTCTAAATGATAAAAGAGGTAAACCAGAGTATATAAATGATTATGAAACGAAATGTACCTCAATAGCTCATGCGATAATATCTGCAGTAAGGCCTCGTTCATTCATATCACCACTGCATGTATCTTTAGCTGTTACCCTGCATAGAAAATTTGGCTCCAAAAAAATTATAGAAATATGTAACGCTTTGGGCTTTTGTGGATCATACAAAGAAGCAATAATCTATGAAGCTTCTGCAACCTTCACAGATTCTGTGAAAATAAAACCAGGTACTTTTGTACAATTTGTGCACGATAACGCAGATTTCAACGTCAACACACTGGATGGCAAAGGTACTTTCCATAATTTGGGTTCGATTGAAATCGTAACTCCGAGCGATGGAATACTAACTAGAGAACCAATTAAACGTTTAGATAACATTCCAACAGAGACAGCCATTTCTGAACATGGTCATATACCGCTTCAAGTATATCCTGCTTCTGCCGGTGAAGGATTGAGAAAACTTCAAATCAAAATTTCGGAGGAAAAACCAAATTTAACCCCTACAATTTCCTCAAAACTAAACGTTCTCTGGATGTATCTAAAATTCAAAACTAATAATGAATTCCCAGGATGGAACGGATTTATGAATCTGTTAACTAGTGCACATGGTTTTGACACTTCGTCAATAATATTCTTACCATTCATTAACGCATCTCCAAGTGATTATAATACTTTGTATACGGCGATGAAAACATCAGTAGAAAACGCACAGTCATTAAATATGAAGACATGCATTGTAACTTTTGATCAACCTTTGTACATTAAATCGCGAGATATAACTTCAGCGGTATGTTTATCAGATGAAATGTTTACTGTTGTCAGATTGGGTTCTTTTCATACGCTGATGTCCTATATGGGATCTATTGGTTATATAATGGCCGGAAGTGGAATTAAAGAAGTTCTTTCTACGATTTATGCCACAAATACAATCGATCATATCATGTCTGGACGAGCATATGCTAGAGCGGTACGCGCACATATACTTCTGCAGCTAGCTTTATCAAGATTAATTTTCGATGATCTATTAAAAAATAATTCGGAATTCAAAACTGTCATTGCTGATCAAACGAATGCCAATATTTTTGAAATGTTTAATTATACCGAAATAACGGAAAATATTGGATTTCAAAGTTTAAATGAAATTTTCGAAAGAAAATTACATGATTTAGAGAATAAAAATGAAACGTCCAGATTATGGATCAGCTATTTTCGAATGGTATCAGTGCTAAAAGATTTTATTGCAGCTGAACGTATGGGTGATTGGAATCTGCATTTACAGACTATTGGGAGAATGATTCCATACTTTCATGCATCAGGACACTTTCCGTATGCAAAGTCCGCGCAATTGTAGTTGCAAGACATGAAGGAATTATCTGTCCAAATGGACCCAGAAGAGTTTCAAAAATTCACACAAGGATATTTTACTGCTAGACGTTCCGATGTTTTTTTTTCTGGAATTTCCACAGACCAAACCATTGAACAAACTTTAATGAAATCGATGAGTGTTGAAGGAGGACCTTTTAAACGTGGTGTAACAGACAGTATCGTGTATAAATGGATAAAAGGTGTTATTTCTTCAAAAGATATAATAGAAGGTATAGAAGAATTTTGTAATATATCTTTTAAAAAAAGTTATCAACACGCAGATTCAACCGATGCACGAATCAAAAGGGACGACGTTGACGTGAAAAAATTGGAAGAATATTTTATTCAACATTCTCCATTTCCAGATGTTAATGTCATTATGTCTATCGCAACTGGAATAACTGGACAAGGAAACGTGAATTGCTACGCAGCTTTTGAGCAAGGTCTAAAAATAATGGAGAAAATTAATGGGAAAAATTTTAAAGAAGTAAAGTTATCAAGAAAAGACAAGATCATTCCTTTGTTGGCTTCCACTAGCAAAATCAAAGTGGATGATGATATTATTCCAATTGATCCCCTATTATTATTTCAACGTATATGCGTGTTAAAAAAATCGAATGAAGAACTAAAAAACTATATGACTTATGAATTAGCTCCTTATCCTCTTGCTCTCTTTGAAGATGGTCAAATACGAAAAACTACAAAATCCACGTTTTATGACCTATTTCCAGAAGTATCAGTGGATGTGAACGATGTCCGAAAATTTTCGTACGTAATTGATGGAGGAATGTTATTACACCGGTGCAAGTGGCAATTAGATGAAAATTTCGGTACCATTTGTCAACATTATGTCAGATATCTACGTACCAATTATGGACTCAACATTTATGTCGTATTTGATGGTTATAAGAAGAGCAGCACAAAATCGATGGAACGAACACGTCGCTCTAAAAAAAATGCATGTAATGACATAATATTTGATAAAACCATGCCTCTAAAAATAGCGCAGGAAACATTTTTATCGAATGCCAAAAATAAGAGTAGGCTCATAGATATGATACGAGAAACACTCTCAGAAAATAAAATATTTTCTTGCCAAGCAGAAGCTGATGCCGATAAACTAATAATCGAAACTGCTGTTAATCTGCAATCTGAAAAGGTTGCTGTAGTGTCCGAAGATATAGATGTTTTAGTTTTATTGACTGCTCTCTCACCAACAGACCGAGAAATTTATTTTCGAAAACCATCCAAAGGCAAAATACCGCAAAAAACGTACTCTTCCAAATGCTTAGAGAGAATATTACCTAAGTGTAAACAGCATATTCTGTTCTTACATGCATTCACTGGGTGTGACACGACATCAGCTTTTTTCCAACGTGGCAAAAACGTATTTGCAAAAAATTTTGAAAAGCGACCAGACTTGCAAAATGCTGCGACAGTCTTCAAAAATGAATGCGAAAATACTGATGACATTTTTAAGGCTGGTGTTACATGCACTCTTGCTTTATACGGTGCCCCCCAGAAAATAAAAGATCTTAATGCATTAAGATATAACTCTTTTTTGAAAGCAACTGCTAAAAATACCTGCGTTAAACTGCCGTCATTACCACCCACTGCAGATAGCGCATTTGAACACTTTAAAAGAGTATTTTTGCAAGTTCAAACATGGCTTGGAAGAGAAATATTACCAGAAGAATGGGGCTGGAAATATGAATGCGGAATATTGACACCGCAAACAATGACGCAACGACCAGCTCCAGAATCTTTATTAAAAATTATTTTTTGCTCATGCAAAACAGGATGTGGAGCATCTTGTGGGTGCAGGAAAAGTGGATTAAACTGCACTGCAGCTTGCTTAGAATGCAATGGTGACAGCTGCACTAATCCTTCACCTACAATCTATATCAACGAGATCGACGACGACGACAATAATGTACAATGATGTAACAATGTGTATCGTTAATGATAATTTTTTTTTTGTAACTTATTTTTTACGATAATCTAATAAATTAACATTGAAGTTACTCTGCATATATAATTTATTACAAATAAAATTAAATTTTTCACTATAAACACTTTTTCCCCCTTCCGCCTCTCATTTTTCAGTAAATTGTTGTTAAAAATTGTTGTAAATCGAGATCGGTCAATTTTTTTTTTTTAACTTTTTTATTTGAGGTTTTAATAATGCAGTCTCATACTTGATATACAGATTCATTGACTGGCCCTGGGTTCCGAGGTTTGACCATTTTTATGCCTTACGGCACTCTACTATTTGACAAATATGTCGCGAATGCTGCGTGAAAAGGAACGGAACGGCCCTAACTTCTCGCTTGACAAGTTAACTGAATGGTCGAATATTATGCATACATCACTGGTCCTTTATCCTACTCTTAGTTTATTTAAATACATGTGAAGACGAACACGCAAGAGTAATTTTTAATAGATTTAAAAGAAATGTAAATAAGGGTGGAGTGGGTATATACTTTAGTAATAGTGGTTTGTTTGTTTTTATAAAATTAGCTCCGTAGCTTACGACTGACGACGGATTTTGAGAACTTAAATATACGAACCTGAAATAACTCTTTATTGTTCACAAGTTTGTCTTGGTGTTTAGATCTGATAACAGATTCGTTGCTTTAAAGCAATTTTTAATAACTATTAAACAATACCAACAGTTACAATGATGATGATGATGAACAGTTACAAACACGTTTTTGACCTTTTAAATATTTTGTTGCAAATATCAGAAACTACAAAAGTCGGTTTGGTCTTCCGATATCCATAGCCAAAATAAATAAAAATGAACTACACGCAGCATATGCTGTTGTTACTAGCGCTGGTCTTCCTTGTAACCGTTACGTGATGTCATGAGCGGCAAACAAAAAATGCTTATAGCCTAAGGTAATAACAAAAAAGAAAAAAAAAGTTAAATACATTGGATATCCATAGACAACACAAGCGTCTACTATACTTGCACTGAGATACCTAAGTCTTGGGTACACGTTGGATGAGACAAATGTTGCCTTGATGCGGGGTTCGAACTTTCTGCTCCTATTTAGACGACTTCTTAACAAATTCCATTACCGAGGCTATCAAAGTATTTATTACATCAAACAAGTAAAGTTGTATAAATATTTGAAATAAAAAGTACGTAATTGCCACAGGTTATTTTTCAGAAAAGAACTCGCTTCGCATTTCCAATTGAGCTGTCCATTTACAGCTATGACCAAGTTATTTGGTTTACAAAACGATAAAACCCCGCAATAACTAGTTAAACTGCATTCAACCGTCTCTATTACCGGGTAATTCTATAAATCTAAAGAAATTGCTCGCGACGGTGGTAATAAATTGCGCGGATGCATACTGGCTACCTTTTGCCGGGTTTTTAATGAAAACTCCGTTTATACCTGCTTTTTGCGTTCGTATCGGAGCTATTAACTGGCTTCTAATGGAACTGTTAATCAGAGATCGCTCTGATGCGCTGATGTTTTCATTCAATGTGTTTTTCTTTGGTCTCTGAACGTTTTATGCTATTGAGATTTTATTGCAAAGCGACTATTTGATAAGTGCATTGCAGTGTAATCGACTGGTGAGAGTTGATTGTCCGTAGGTTGAAACAATTATGCGTGATACTTATGTTGTGTGTATTTGAAAAGGATTTTGAAACTTCTGTGTTTTGAGTGGATGCGAGTATTCTATCAAATATAATTAAGAATAATGTCATAACCAGAACAAAATAGTGAACATTTTACTTTCTCGTTTCCTTGGCGTGTACTGCCTAGCCTTCACGTTTTTTCCTTTTGAATTTTATGATGTCATGGGTTCGAATTCCAGATAGGCTACTTATATCAGATAATACTTATTTACGGTTTAAAAATCTTATAAAAACACACAATGGCTTTAGGCTTAAATCGTAACATATTTTGACACGGAATTAAACTCGTTAATTTGTAGGTAGTAACACTACAGTCTACCCTTTCGGGGATTCAAGCGGGAGCTTCTATTTGTGAATATTATACAAGGTTATTTTTTGTATATTACAAAGCCGAAAGTAGTTTATTTGGAATCAGTAGCGCAGTCTATCGCACAAATTTTTACCAAACGTTATATTTTATCCCAAAAACATATTAAAATTTTACCTTGTTGATTAATAAAAATCCGGGGCATGGCGGTCGCTACCAAATTTTATTATTTCATAATTTTATCTGCTCTGTCATACCAAAATCTCATTTGGGTGTTTCGGCTTTATGGTATACAAAAATTAATATTGTATATATCTTAGATTCTGAGACTGCGCCTCTAGAAACTCCACTGTCCATTAGGAGGCGGAGTGAGATCCCATACGTCACTATCATTTATTTATCAGGCCCATGTAAACACAACATAACTTCATTTACCGGCCGCTCCGTGTTTGATTAAAATTTATCGAGCTAAATTCTCATTTGTCTCGACCTTTGCGCCCCGCTATTGTAAGTTAGACAAATTATTTCTAATTTTGTTGGGTTATGTAAAAACTTTAAAATATTGCCACGGTTTTGCGTTGTATATTTTGTACTTTTAATTGATTTATACATTACTAGCTTTTGCCCGCGACTTCGTTCGCGTGGACTTCAGGTTCGTCCCGTCTTCTATTTCCTGACTCATCCCACGGGAACACTACATTTTTCGGGATAAAAAGTAGCCTATGTGTTAATCCAGGGTGTCAGCTATCACTATACCAAATTTCATCAAAATCTGTTGAGCCGTTTTTTCATGAAAGAGTAACAAACATACATACAAACTTTCACCTTTATAATATTAGTAGGATGGTATCCGTTCTGCTATGTACATATGTGGTCAGCTCATTGCCACTTCAACTTACTAACTTTCAGAGAGTGATTGGATGCAGCTGATAGTACTCTGTGGTGTACTTTGGGAGAGCCCTAAGCCCAGCAGTGGACTGCAACGGGCTGATGATGATGATGATACATTATGTATAGGAACAGAGATAAGTCATTAAAGCTTTCTCTACCAAGTTGTTCACGTACGTTTCAAATGTTGTTTTTGTTTTCAAGTAAGCTTTCTTCAAGATGCTAGACTTCAGCTATTTCACTGATACCTACTTTTGTGAAAGCCTCTTCAATATTGATATTATGTTAACATATTGAATCGCAATCCGCAAGACCGGTGATCTAAATATTTAAAATCCTAGCAGGATTTAGGCTGAAACAACAAATTACCAATACGAATAAAAACTGCAGTTACATACATACATATAATCATGCCTTTTCCCCAGAAAGGGTAGGCAAAGGTGCAACCAGGACACCTATGTTTCGCCTTGAGTGTTTCTTCCCACTAGGTGATAGGGTGCGAGCTTATCGTCACATCGGGCACACATTGCTGACTAACCACTTTGTCCGAACAGGGAATCGAAGCCGAGAGCCGAGCAATGATACTGTAGTACAATTGCGCCATCGAGGCTGTCGTAAAAACTACACTTGTTACAACAAATAGGTTTCAATATAAAAAGCTTTATTTCTTATTCCACTTACTGTGGCGATAATGACAACGATTATGTAATAAAAAATATTATATTAAAAGTTAATTCTAACAACAAATAAATGGTTACTGCATTAGACATTTGTCTATAGATTATCCAAGCTACAAAGAATATATCCATGGCAATGTGATAACAAACAGCTCGCTCGACACTCGACGCGTCGCGATGCTTCTCCGCTCCTCTCCAATCGCACACTACATTTGGCAAACATTGGATTAGCATAGTGTCCCCTTCTATCGGCGACCTGCATGCTCTGTTGTACATCGTGCAGGGAGGGACTGAAGTGTTGACGAACTTGTGGGGGTTAAATAATAGCAATAAAATCATCTTCATACACGACTATTACAACAACTATACGCTGAGTACTATTCTAAATACCTGTCTGGTGATTAAATATGGAAGTACATTTTTAGCGGCGGTAAACACTATCGATCAGACGACTTATAGCTAATTAAAGCATCATGCAAATTTGAATGAATGTGATTTTGTTATAAGAAATATTTGTATAAATCCTTGAGGGATACCTATTTTAAGCCGTGGACTCGCGTCGGCTTAAAAGAGGGATGAATTAGGAAAACATCAGATCACTGGATATTTCGTATCACATCTGTGTCTTGGGTGTCCTATCCCCTGCACTACATACCCTACTGTTGGCCCATTCGATGTCTGCTTGGGTTTCATTCGATTACATTACCTGCACTCGGATTATAACTCGGCGGCGACTGATTGAATCGCAGCGCCCAGCGTCCACTTCGACACTAGTTCTAGAGTTGCTTCATTCATCGATATTTATAAGTGCTGTTTTATTTTAGAAAACTCTTTTCGTACAGATTCGCGTGTTTTATTGAAATGAATGGCGAGACGAACATGCCATTCGCCTGATGGTAAGCGGGACGAGCGATCATGGATAGTCACCGACCGACCTTTTCTTCTTTACAGCTACAACACGTCCCGAAGCGATGGTAGCAGAAATTAGCCATTAAAAAGATCTCGTGAGACTTTCTGAATAAAGAATATTTTGATTTTTATTTGATAGTCAGTAGCAAAACCAAACAGCGCCTTGAAGAATTACAAAGCAATGGCGTTCTGCAGATATAATTCGTAACTAATGCTCCTATTTTTGCTAGCTAAGTGTTTGGAGAACGACTATATATAATGGCAATAATCACGTATCTCACTATCTCACGTATATTTACCGTTAGCTTACACAGTCTGGAGTTTCTTCTCTCACTAAATTAATCTATATCTGTCGATCTCCACGGAAATATAGAGGCGTGAGTTAATATATGATGGTGGTACCATATTTGAGATCATGACAAAAATGATGATTATCACATTTCGGCATTAGCTATACACACGGTCAGTACAATATGTACATAATTATGAATATCATCAAATTATTATGGACAGCATCGAGAATGTAGCCACTTTGCCATACAAAAAGTCTCTACAATACCAACCACTTCCTAGCTTTTTAATTACGTAAATCGGTGTGGTGGTCTAACTATTCTCTATCGTACTCTCGTTTGTAAAGGAGGTCCGTGCCCTGCAATGGGACGGATATGGGCTAAAACAATACATACAATTTTTTGTAAATATAGAATAAGTATCATGTATTGACTTGTCATAAGAGCTATTTAATTGCCTACATTATGAATAAGCGAATTTAATTTCATTTCAAAAGAAACACGTTATAATTGGAACAGATAGTATGTACGACCAAGGATATTTAGATTCGGTTTCCTCATCTTGTCCGGCACGGCTCGGCGGCGGGAGAACAGGATTTTTCTGGATTAAGATAAACACCAAGATCTGAGGTTCATTTGGAGGAATGACTTCCTTAATTTGTTTTCCTTAATTGGCCCGGGTGAAGTTTGATAGAATTAATTGAGTATTAGATTATCTGATTGTAATTTTATAAATTACTAGCGGTCGAGCCCGGCTCCGCCCGGGTGCATACAAGTTTTAAAATGGCGGTCAAAATGTTTAATTCTGACTATCAGTTTAGAATATCGACCAATCGGACCACGAAAAACGAACAAAATTACCTCGTATTTGCTAGAAATATCACTACTGCTTTCCTCCTATAGGTCATAGCGTGATGATATATAGCCTATAGCCTTCCTCGATAAATGGACTACCTAACACTGAAAGAATCATTCAAATCGGACTAGTAGTTCCAGAGATTAGCGCGTCCAAACAAACAAACAAACTCTGTAGCTTTATAATATTAGTATAGATTCTATGTTTTTAAAATCGTCATGAGGGTTTTAAATTTTATTTTCACTTATTAAAAATAACGATATTATTATTTGAAATGACTGCGACGGAATGTATGTTTTCCAGGCGGCAATAAGTTATTGTGATAGAAAATTATCTGATTGGTTCAATCTATTGTAAGTACAAGTTGAAGAAATAAATATTTTGTGATCCATAAAACAATATTTATTTATTTATTTATCTCATTGCGCGCTTTGTTTGTTTTTTTATAATAACAGCTGGATTTACAATCGTCAGAAAATTGCTTTTCTATGAACTTCATTACTGTAATGACATAAAATATTTTCTATAGAAGAACTGCTTATCTTTGCCTAATCTCAAAGTAAACTTTCTGATAAAAGTTTTATGATAATTGAAATATTAGCATATCCGTTCCACTGCAGGGCACGGGCGTCCTCTACAATCGACAGTACAATTGACTATGGTTAGGCCATATAGTCCATCACGCGGGCCTAATGCGGGTTGGCGGACTTTTTCATACCATAGAAATTCTTGTTAATCGCTATGGTATACATTTTTCCTCACGATGTTTTCCTTCACTGTTTTTAGTGCGTGGTGATTGACTATCAATTCACACATGACTTCGAAAAGTTAGAGGTGTGCCCTGAGATTCGAACCCGCGACCACCTTGAATATATTGGTAGCCGCAATCCGTTTACCAACAGGCCACCACACACTTCACCATAACAGCATGCAAATAAAAATATTTACACCCTCATTAACTAACAGTAGGCAACCCTGACCACATACCTATATAAAGATTCATACTTCATAACAGCGAGTATATTTTCCAATCCTTCCATTAGGGTTATCAGATTACGGGTAGGCGTGGGTGCGTAAGACACGGCGCAAATTCCTGCGCAGTGGCGCCCCGCTGCGGGCGGTAATTGCACCCGGGCGGGGCCGGTCTTCTGCACCAAACCTCATTTGCACCAGCACCAACTAACATCCCTTACTAACGGTTCTCGAATGGATATCGAAAGGGTTGGAAGTGATTAATTGGCGAGTCTGAGCTGACACTTACGTGGTTGAGATATATTCTAAATAACGGAATGGGGAAGCTAGATCTGTTTTGCGGTGTTTTATCCGCTTGGTCGGAGAGTTTTGCCACTGCCACCAAATACTGTGTTCACAATATTACCACTTAAATGATTCTGTTCAAGACTTTTGAAATGAACGTTATTTTTTATGATTAATATCACACTAATATATTCTGAGTTTATTCCATAAACATATCCACATTATATAAAACACAATATTTTGTTGGCATTGTCTAATTACATTTCGGTATTTTCCGATATTGTCAACTATACACTTTTTACCAGACTAATGATTATAACATCAAGTACCGTTAGTAAAGCCGCCAGCCCTTCCCACTGCCGGTTACACACTCAGCCAATTTATATCGCGAGAGGGCAATTACCGACGTTTTCCGTCGTTTTCGCTGGCTAAACGTCATTTGGGGAAATTATTTCGTCGACGGCCCTACGGCCGGGCCGAATCGCCTCCGGGCAGGTGATAAACACTATGGAGACAACGTTATCGCGAATTTCGTTCGAGTTAATTTGGTAGGGGACTTTCCGCTTCGTTTTAGTTTGTTGTTTTATGTTATGCATTGATTGTAGATGTGAAAAGAATACCTAGTTATTATGATTGAAATGTTCTTTCAAAATACACTATTTTGTTTTCATGAGGGTAATTTTTTATCGCCCGTATCGTGCGTTGTGCCTTTGGGATAGTTGAAAGTAGAATGTACAGGTTAGCAAGGAAGGTTAAGCATAAAAAATATTTCGGAAACTCTGAAGTTATATTAACGAAATTAAATAATTTTCTCCAACAAGCCGTATTCTTCCCATTTTATGCTTTCTATTCATTCTTGTATGTTTAGTGCAACGTCATTTAACAATATTAGACAATAAGATCATGGTTTATCAAACTGATCCCGCCTCACGTCAACACCAATTATATTATTCGTAGGCCAAACGTAGACACTCAAACGTGTATATCAATACATGTTGCTCTTACACAAGTTAAAATTATTTTGAATGAGTACTTCCTAACTTTTCGATACTTTTTATAATGTGTTTCAGCTATAGGATCTGAATGTAGTCTTCTATATAGATGTATTCGCCCTCTTTCTTCCGCCTCATGAAGTGTACTGCTGAATAAAGCCCCCAATCATTTCCATATACATATCGAAGTCAGCCTACTTCCAGTGAATTCCTGCAACCTTTACAACGTCGTCCACCATGTAGGCTGTCCAACTCTTTGTCTGCCAATAAATTGTTTAGTTGGCACTTGAAAACTGTTTTGTTCCATCGGTTCTTCGTACTATATGCACTATTGTTTCACCATTATAAAACTCTGAGTTAATTCAAGTGATGTGCAATTAAGGATTCATAAAGGTGTTTGGAGGCTCAGTAAATTGACTGATCAATTAGTCGCGTCGCGTTGTGGCGTTGTGTAACATAGACAAACGCCTGTTTGTCTGTTTGCATCTGTAATTGACGCGGCTTGTAACAATATCTCATTCAAATCATTAACTATTCGGTGGAAGTCAATGTGCTACTATTTAGGTTTTTGTTCGTGTAAAGGTTTTTAGGCAAAATAGTTTGTGATAGCGTGGAGAAAGTATTGACGATCTAGACCCTAGATTCTAGAGGTTGGAGTTATAATTCAAATTCACATTTCTGGGTTATAAATGATTTTGTTATGTATGAATAAGTGGCTGGCTTAGAAGAGTCATAGTTTCTTCTATCTTTCAGACGTGAATTTTCATAGTTTGTGTTATTCACGTTATAAAAATACTTGTTATACCTTAGTAGGACTCAATAAGACTTTAAGTATTATTTTAGATGTGGCTGCTTGAATTCAATATTTTCAATTATTGTATAATATTTAGTTATTGTAAGTTCGATATCTTGATTAGTGCACTTACAGCTAGATAAATTCTTTAATTAAATAGCATAATTGTCCTTAAATTGGAACTATCATTGTATAATTTTAAGTAACAGTTATACTTATAGTACTGTTCGCACCCCTATAAACCTTACTATAAATAAATACAATTCATATTTTAATGGTATTCATAAAAATATTTAAGCCCGCAAGCTGTATGAACACATTACCTACGCCATTAAAAAATAAAAAACACACAGACACGTGTTAAATAGTGGGTTTTAAAGTTTTAACAGGCGGTAATTAGTTTAAAAGCGTTCTTCATTGGCTGTAGTTATTTAATTTTAACACTTTCGTTCACTGCGTGTAATGGAACGGGCTTCGTTCTTGTGTCTTATTAATGGTTGTACACGCGGCTCGCCACTTAAACCTTTTATGTTGTTGCAATTCTTTTAAAATCCTTTTGGTTTATTTATAACTGTGATGTTTTATTTTATGTATTATATGTACTTATATCTTTGTATTTCATTTATTTCTATATTAATGAATGGGGAAATGCATGCTATTCTCCTGATGGTATGCGATATGACCGCTCATGGATAGTAGTGAAACCAAACAACACCATGAATTACAAAGCAATGCTTGGCATAATATGAAGTATACATTATTAGTGTTTATATTTTTCAATTTTTCAAATAGGTTCTGTTTCGGTGTATGGGATCCTAGTTTGCTTAAATTCATATAGGAAGATGTATTAAAAGTATAAGAAGCCCAAAATAGTACCGTAATCATCATACAATTATTTTAATTGACAGATACAAACCTGAGGGTATGTATAATGCTGGCACTTCACATGGCTGTTTGTATTTGCTATTGGGTGTTTGTTGTATTTGGCAAAATAAATGACGTTAAAAGCAAACATGCAAATAGAGGCAAATATGACCATTTATACTTACGTATTTGTTATTGGCCTTGTTTGTCAAATAGGCAAATAAGGCCACACTTTCTCAATTAAACTTAAATTGTTTGTGACAAATATGCCAAATACACAAATACAAATAGCCATGTGAAGTGCCAGCATCATATGGAGGGAGCGCTGGTACAAAAAAGTAGATAAACATCAACAAACAAACAACACTGCCGTCTTATTGGCTGACAGGTATGCACGAATTATTTGAAAAAATGTTTAGGGTTATGGAATTCCACTGAAAATCGTTTAAGAAGGATAATAACTAAATTTACTTTGGGTCAGCAACAGAACTTATAGCAACTTGTAGTTTAATAATTGGTTAATTTTTCGCTCTACTAACATTACGAACAGGAAAATATCTACGTTTTTGAAGACGCAAATGTATGACAGCGCTTGCTCTATATTATAAGTACTCTAAGATACAAATATATCGACCTGTGCTTCATCTACGTGTCTAGTAACAACAATGTAAATTCAAAGCCACGTGCAGTTTCCGAGTAAAGCCTCTTTGAGTCAATTACCCAAATGTGATAGAGGCATTAGTTGAATTAGCTCACAAGTTGAACTCTGTCTCGCCTCGCCTGATGAACCGAGCCGTGGCCTCGCAAAAAGTTAAGAGAACGTATCACTTAGTCTACGGAGCTCTCAGGCTTCTAAAGTTAGATTTTGCCTGAGGGGCGTAGTTGGGTGGAAGTTTTGGGGGTGGATTTCTAAAATCAAAGCAGGTGTTTACTTTTGAATTAGAAAATCATCCAGTTATATTATTTGTTGCCATTGTTAGTTTTTTCTAGAATTGTTAGTATAGTTGTATCAGTTTTGTTAGGATAATTGATAGGAAAGTGATTTATGTTGCAAATTTAGTAACAGCAGTTCTATCTCTACTATTTACAAAATAACTGAAAGATTCTCCGACTGGTATCAGTTTCTCTTGATATAAAAATGTTTAACAGCATACCTATTTATTTTATGGTAACTATATTTGAAAATCACTTTGTATAAATAAACCAGCGCAATACACACGACTCGACTCCGAAATATGTATCAACTGGCAAGTGGCAACAAAGTACTATCTCTAGCAACTCAACATATATTTTTTTAGCTATGAATGGAGAGACGAGCTTGCCATTCGTCCGACGGTAAGCGATATGACAGCTCATGGAGAGCAACAAAACCAAACATTATGGCTTATAAAGCAATGCTTGGTATTCCACTGCACTCGCCCTCCTGAGATATAAGAAGGTTAATTCTCAGTATTCCCAGTAGTTACTCTGGCTACAAAGTCCTTCAAACCGGAACACAAAAAACATTTACACTGCCATTTGGCGGGAGAAATAGATATTGCGGTGGTACCTATTCAGGTTGCCTCCCACATAAGTAAATAAATACACCCAACAGTCACATACATAGTCCTGACCCCACACTAAGATCGAGTCATGTGTCGGGGTATCAGGAACTACGAGAGATTTTTAAGTCTCACAAACACCCAGACCCGAGATAAACAATAACGGTGCGGGAATCAAACTCGCGGCCTCGCGTTTCACAGCCGGATTCTAACCAACTGTGCCACGGAAGCTGTCATATACTTATAGTATATTACGACAAATAACAAGCAAATCTGCCTAGCTTCGCCTCTGTTCATCACTCGAGGTCATGAGTTGGTAACGAGTTCGCAGACGGTCTAATAGTGGATACTAGGCTTATTTTTATAACACTTCCGCACAAACTGTTTGCATTCCTATTTACTACTTGTCAGTTGTTAATTGTGCTAACTTTGTCCGGCCACTGAGAGGAGTTTCGGATAACGCTCTTTGTCTGTTTTTTTCCGTTCTTACTGTCTTTGTGAGTTGGATTAATGTATTTTGTTTGTTTTGCTTTTAATTGTAGTGTGTAGTTGGAGCTGATATATCTGGGATGGGAAAGCAAAGAAAAAGAGAGTCACAATTAAGCGCGGAAATTATTTAGTAATTAAGTACAGAAAATATTATCTTTGGGGCATCGATATATTTTGACGAATTTATAGGTGAGTAATAAATGTATGGTGAAAGAGAAATAGAGGAAAAAATTACAAACAACTAATTGAATAAAAGATACGTAATTTTTGATGTAGCAATTATGAAAACATTAGTCCCTTATCAAAATATCGATTAAACATAGCACCATCTCCTATCAAAATTATTACCTATCACAAACGAGTCCTAAATAAGGCTGCCTACATACTATCAGTCTAATAGCAAATTAAATACAACGCAGTAAAGTGTTGGCACGGCGCGGCGTGCGTACAATACTCATGTTTTATTACAAGCCGTTTGTCATACTCGGTGCCATTCGTTCGGGCTGAGGCCGGAGGGCCAATAACAGTATATTACAGTCCTCCTGCGGTCAGCGGCGTAGTTATATCTCCGCTAGATATCGTACATCAGTCCTTATAACTCGATGTACTGAATCATTACACGGTCAAGATTAACTGACGGAATGGCTTGATGGTTATTTATTGAGAATATGATTTTACAACTTATTTAATATGTAACTTATCGAGTATTAACGAAGAAGAAGGTAAATAGCTATCGATGTCTAATAGAGGCAGTAAGTGCAATATATTAACTTGAATATCTACAATACTTGGATCGTAGATGCATTGCCGGCTTCCTAAACAGGAGGACAAAAGGAAACAGGTCAGTTAGTCTTATATACTGAACCAAAAACGATAGTAAATGGTACTTTTTAAGAGACAATGGTACTGGTCAAGCCAAACCATACCCGTTGTTGTTTGAGGTAACAGCATTATGAATCTACCTTTTGAGAAAAAGGAAACACTTTTTCTTTTTAACTTTTACGATAACATGATTTCGACGAAATATGATTTTGTATTTAAGTCCGACGGTCCAATCATTTTAAAACAGGAGCACTACAATTTCTTCATAGAAAACTGTCAGTAAAACTGAGCCTTTGAACCAGCCTTTAAAATTTTATTTCAGATATAAATATTTTTTTAATATTTTATAACATTGTATAACAGAAAATAACACGTTTGTCTTTCAAAAGGTAGGCTGAAGAACTATGGCTGACAATTTTTACATGTTGTATTTCTGTTTTACGTAATAGGTGGTGCAGATTTCATTCTGTAACAATTCGAATGAAAATAACCGTCATCTTCAGACACGAAAAGCCCACTTTAAATATAGACTTACTAAAGAAATTACTAGAGTGGCCCGATTTAAATCAGCAATAAAATCTTTAAAAAATGAAGAGTATTAATCATTCAAAGTATTGCGTCATCTTAGAATTAAAACGTACAGGAAATGTATAACTATTATTACTATCTGCAAAAGATTTTTTTTTGCCTCCATTACTTATTTTCCAAATAGCAGTGTAAATGCATTGTTATGTTTTGGTTTGCCATTTCGCCATTGTAGCCAAAGTAACTACTGGATATTTTGAGACTTAACATATTTTGTCTCAGTATAGCGAGCGCTATGGAAAGCAATGCTTTGGTTTGTAATTTATGGTATTGTTTGGTTTTGCTACTGTGCATGAGCGGTCGTATCGCTTGCCATTAAACGAAGGGCATGCTAGTCGCGCCACTTATCGCCATAAAAAAAGGTCGGTAATAGATTTTGTAGATGTAACATATAGGAGTATTTACTCCTTCATATTTATTTAACTCGTTATGACGCAAATTTTATTTTAATTAAAAACTTAAATAATGTATTCAATAGTTTAATTTTCAAGGGGCGTGTTTAAGTGACGTTTATTTGTTTTATTTTATTATTTATGTCACTTAATTATGGTAACAATGGTTATAAAACCTTAATAAATAAAAAATAATTGTTAAAAAAATATTTATGAGTTATAATTCAGTAATTATAAGCACTAGATAATTACAATTTTAAGAGCGATAAGCGCCCGTGCTTATTGACACGAAAGCTTTAGTGTAGTTTAAATAAAATTAATGTATTACCATTGGTTATTTACATATAAGCGAGTTGGAATCGAAAACTATAGAATTTCGCCTGATATTTACTACTTACTTAACTAGTGAAGGTTTTTTTCCTTATTCTGTAAACAAGTGAACGGCTTATCTGATGCTAAAAGATTATCACCGCTTATCAAAACTTACAATTTTTGGATCTTTGGTTCGTTGCCGGCTTGTTATAATACAAAGCAGAAGCAAGGGAAAAATATAATCTCACTCATTAAAAAACGCGATAGCAAAGCCGTTGCTTCAGAAAAAGGCAAGTAAGTTGGGGCCGACTTGACCGGAGTAGTAACTTCAAGTGCTAAGCTCCAAGATAGCTAAAATATGACTACCACATTATTCTATTAGCTGTCTTTGTGTTTGAGACAAATATCCTGTATACTTCGGCTTGCTGAAATATGGCGTTAAAAACAAATCGTCCAAGTATGAGCATTTTAGTATAATCAGAAGCATCAAAATAAATCACTAATTAAAAAAAAAGGAAAATTTTACTAACGCTTCTGCTTCATAGTATCTCACCTATTGTATAAGAATTAGCGACAAAGTATAAAAATAGTAGTGGTTTTGTGCAAGGCTAGTCATCAATATAAATATGTTAGGAAAGCCCACAGGTTTTATTACGAGGAGTCATGCGAAGTCATTAAACAGCAGCCCGTTTTGTGCCAACTATTTTTAATTTCCATTTACAGGGCGGAATTTTAATTGAAGCACCCAGGAGGCTTCATTGTCGAATGCCTTCAATTTTTTTCCTCGAATTAAAAACGTCACGATTATTTTTTCGGATAATGAAAAATATCTCGAATTCTTTGTTAGGAATTTGGTAATTAAGGTTTAGTTCTGGTGTTGAAGATTGGGTTATCCATTCAATTTCACGTCTTAATTTAAGATGTCAATATTTATTTGGTTTTCAGGATTGCAATTATTTCCTGGGATGGATGTTTGGCAGATGTCGGGCCATAAAATAAATCTCATTCATATTTATTGCTAGATATTGTACGTTTAGCTCCGCAGATATTGGCGTCCTAATTCTACGAATATAGATAAGATGTTTGATACATATATATTGCATAAACTCGGAAAGTAATATATTAAATTATACATACCGTAGTCATAATACAGAATGTAATGAACACGCATGAAATCACATAGTCAAGACTGTTTAACGCGGGAGGATCGTATAATACGATAGTAGGAGCAATTCCAAGGTGGGGCAACGATATCGAAATATGAAGATCTTTATCAGAATTTCTACGATATGTAATCCGCCAACTTTCGAGAAGCCAGTTTGGTCACCAGTATAAGCTTTGAAATGAAATGAAATGAAATGAAATGTATTTGAAATGAAATGTATTTATTGATCACGTAGGCAATTAAAGAGCTCTTATGACAAGTCAATACACATAGAACTTAATCTCTATTTACCATATATTTCCTATACTTATTATTACTTATTTTAATTTTTTGCTTTTATCAATTTATTTATTAATTTTATTTATTTTTAAATTAATTTAATTTTTATTTATAATTAGTTTTATTTATTTATTTAGTTTTTATTCATATTTTATTTAAAGTATTAGTTTTTACTTTATAGTAACTTTCTCATTCGAGCTCATTTGTGGGCATAAGTCTTAGTATTTAGGGTAAATACTTATATTCGTGTAGAAGTCCAAAGTAAGTGTGTTCTTTTTCTTACTCTCTTCAGCCAAAGTGGAAAGTGGACAAAAATATTTCCAACTCCACTTTATATAATAACTACCGATTTTATTTAGATATACCCAACAGTTACAACCGTAGTTCTGACCCTGCACTAAGATGTAGTCTTGTGTCGTGGGTATCAGAAATCATCAAATCATCATTTCGATCCCACGACATCCAGACCCGAAACGAATTCCTATGGATCACACAAATATTTATTTCGGAGTGTGGATCGAACCCGAGGTCTCTCGTTTTACAACCAATGTTTGATCAACTGTGCCACGGAGTCTGTCAAAGTCAACTTTATTAATTATTATTATTTGTCATTGTATCGCACCATAAGTATTTTCAAATGTATATTTTTCGATTTTTTTTGTTAAATGTTGTTTGTATTTTGTTTCTTTTCACGTTTGTTATTTGTGCCAGTAAAAAATAAATCTTACTTTTTTTCTATTTCCGGAGCCTTCAAGAACTTCAATACATGTTTAATATCTTCTTTCTGTTTCTATCAATATCTGCTGTAAGCGTAGCTCTACCTCTACGTTATACGCAGAAACACAAAAAAAGCCCTTCATATTTTTTCCGTTTCACAACAAAAGCAGTAGTGGTGGAGTTCTCGTCCATAAATCATGTTAAATTAGTGTCTGCGGCGTGTGCGAGGCGTTAGTGGTAATCTTTATTAGCGCAAACTTTTCACTCCACATTAGTCCCCCGGCCGTCGTTTGTTCCCGGAATTGTTTCGCTACACCCGGATATGTATGATGAAAAGTTTGCAGGAGGAGCTGGGTTAATTAAAAAATAAATATTTATGTTTTATCTTGTAATTAGTGGTTTTAATTTGGGTAAGTAAATTATGTTTTTGTATTATTTTACAATATATTGTTTGTTGTCTAAATTATTAAAAAAATGTTTTTGCTGTTTTAAAATGGTAAGCGTTATTCAAGCTATTTATTTTCTAATTAATATTTACATTTAAAAATACCTAAACAAGTTTATCTTTTACAAAGTTACTACCTATAGAAATTAGATAAAAAGTAAAATAATATTTTTACCTAACTTCACATGAACAATATCCAAAGTCAAATAAACCTGAAACTAAAAATTACTCCACCCAAATATCTTCCCGATATATCAAAAAGCATAAAAAGTATCTAGCTTTGATCCACCAGCTAACTCCATCACACGTTCGCAGAAAGAGTGACGTTCACTTGTCGAAGCAAGCCATCGGATTCTCGTCGACATGCATATTGAAATATGCATGAATGTCAGCGTGGACACCTCACACTTATTTGCACTGTGAATATTTTACCAACGGTGATATGCATATATTATTTTTGTAGGATTCATTCACATTTGATGTGTAACTGGTGGTAAATCTCTCATACGTGAGAAGCCGCCTGGGTAGGTACCACCGCAATGTCTATTTCTCCCGCTAAATAGCAGTATAAATGCACTGTTGTCTTGCGGATTGAAGGACATTGTAGCCAGAGTAACTTCTGGACGTATGAAGACCTAAAATCTTATGTTTAAGGATGGCGAGCGCAATAGAACCCCAAGCATTGTTTTGTGATTCATGGTGTTGTTTGGTTTTGTTACTGCTCATGAGCGGTCGTATAGCTCGTCTCGCCTTTCATTGCAATAAAGTTTCAGGTTTGGCCTGTCTATATTGTGTTTCCTATAGGCCAGCCAATTATAATGACCGTCTTCGACAAAAGAGCATAATGTCCCTCTGGTGACCACACTATTTCGATTTGACTCCCTTCATGTGTCTTGTAGTAATTTTGAGCGCCAGTTTAAAAAAAAAACCTTCGAATATCGATGATGATTCAACATCAATGAGGTATATTTAAGAACTGTTTTATATTAATTTTAATTAAGACTTGATGTAAATATAACAGAACAAGGTATTCCATATCTCTCAGTTCTTCTGTTCCAGTAAACAAGGAGATATTAATAGTTATTTAAGCACGTGAATGCGCTTCGGGATATCACATTAACGGAGTTAGCTGCACAAATGAATTAATGGCCTCGGCTGTTGCTCTGCCATCCCTATATTTTGTAATGCATTAGCCGTTTAGTTATGCGCTTCTAATTATTTATATATGGCTTTAAATCTTATGCAATGAAGTCAGGAATAGGAAAGTCAGGAATATTTCTGACACTCACGACACAAGTCTCGATCTAAGTGTTTGGTCAGGGCTATGTATGTGACTGTTGGGTGTATTTAATTTTAACATTTTCTGCCTAATTAAGTCTTCGCTAGATTCCATGTAAATTAAAGTCTATAATATAGTTTATTGTTGGTGAAAACAAAATAATATCAACCACGACGATAAAACTGGGTATAAGTTAGTCCAATCGCTCTCCAAACTTATATTGCCGTTGTAATGGAAAACATGACTTTGTTAAGAGTTGTGAGAATTGAAGTCAAGGACAAGTTTAGATCTCGATATAAAGTTTGCGGTATTTATCATTATGTTATCATTAACTTCTTTAAGTTAGTCTAAATTATCTATTTTTTTTACTATTTCAAACCTATATTTATTTCTGCTGTAGTGAAGTAGATTTGAGTATAACATGGTGTAATTTCATGTTCGTCAGCATTAACCTCAAACCGTTCTTTGCTTCAAAGAATACATTGAGATATTGGACGTGGTGTGCTTGAATGCTTGAATTGTTATGGTGTGAAGCGTCTATCAGGTTGAAATGAAAGTAGATTAACTACTGGAAATAATGAGACTTAACATCTCATGTCTCAGGATGGCGATCGCATTGGATTGCCAATAATTAGTTTGTTATTCATGGTGTTTTTGGTTTTGCTACTGTCCATGAGCGGTCATATCGCTTACCATGAGGTGACCGACTCATCTCGCCATTCATTGCAATAAAAAAATATTATTGATCACGTTAACATTCAAAGACTTATTATTTTATCTCCGCCAAATAGAATAGGTTTGCTATGACAATTAATTTCTGCTGCAATACCTTTCACATGGACAGATATAGCTTTCAGCACATGACGTATACTTGCACTTTCAAAATGGAAAATGCAAAGTAAACTGTGGAAAAACATCGCAGTAACAGTTTAAAACTGCTGTGCGTCCCGTGGGGGCAGGTTATTTGCCAACACGAGTTCGGTTAGCTCGTTTGTTTGCTCTTTACTAACTTCTGTTGCTACTACTTCTGTATCCTCGTGTTTTACCAGTTCTGCAGCAATATTCCGCGCGGAGTTGCGGTGTCATGTTCTAGTTACGATAATATTTTCAGTTTTGTGTCTATTTTTGTGATGCTGGTGTGTTTTGTGTGAGTGATTGTTGTCTTTGAATGTAATTCATTAAACTTAGACTATATAAATATAGGGTAGAGGGAGTGTTGTCAAAAAAAAAAACTTTTAAAAAGAAGTTCTAAAAGTTTAAAAATATTTTCTGTAAGATTATGTAGATTATTTCTAGTTATATAATCTGTATGTCTGTATCAGCCCATATACGTCCCACTGCAGGGCACGGGCCTACTCTACAATCGACAGTACGACTGAGAGTGGTTAGGCCATATAGTCCACCACGCTGGCCTAGTGCGGGTTGGCGGACTTACATACCATAGACATTCTTATGAATCGCTATGGTATGCAGGTTTCTTCACGATGTTTTCCTTCACCGTTTTAGTGCGTGGTGATTGACTATCAATACACACATGACTCCGATAAGTCAGAGGTGTGCCCTGGGATTTGAACCCGCGACCACCGTGAACAGTGGCAGCCGCATCCGGTCCGTTTACCAACAGGCCACCACGCACTTCAGTTATATAATAATAAATTAAATTAATTGACGGTGGTAATCGTCACACGTCGTACATTTAATTATTTGCGCCTAAAATTTTAGGTTGAATTCGATGGCGCTAAACAACATTTTTGATTTTGCTTTTTCATGTGATTCATGGGTATTTCAAGTCGTCATAAATCTACTGGATGTAGGAAAGAAAAAGGTGGCCCCGGCACTACCATTTTATCTACGTTCTTAAAGTACCTGCGTTTTCTCTATATTACTCGTATATATACTTCTGTGTATATATTCTCTAAGTATCTAAATAATCTTGACGGCTTTTGTAAATAAAGGTAGTCACCAGAATTTAGGATTCTGTATATTCAGTCATTTTAGCGAATAATTAATATTAATTTTTGAACTTGATTTAAACATTAGGAAATATTGTTTTAAAATACCAATGAGTAGTTTACAATTAAGTTTAGTATTAATGAATACTGATCAAGTGTTTGATTCTCCTAGCAGGCGGGTGTTATCATTCTAAGCATTATGTGTGTTAAAATATGGTTTTTTATTTTGGGACATATTTTTTTATAATAGGTTGTCCAGGGTCAACTGTAAAAGTTCCAGGAGAACTTTAATTTGTATACCTAAAGTAATCCAAAACAAATTTCCAAAAAACCTTGTTCACAGACTTCGAGTCCAACTGCCTCCCCTAATCCTCGTAGATTTGTGTAATCTACCCCAGCTGATGCAATCCGATGTTATTGAGTTATCTCTTATCTACGAGCCCTTAATCACAGGCTTGGGGGCTAATACCCCACACTAAACGGCGTAGTTGCTCTCGTACTGATGTTTTCGTGTTTTTTGCTATGTATTTATACTAATATATAAAGCTGAAGACTTTGTTCGTTTGTTTGTTACCTCTAATATCAGGAATTACAGATTTTAATTGAAAATATATTTTAGCGTTGGATAGTTTATTTATCAAGGAATGCCAAAGGACACTATGACTTAAAGGAACTCACCGGGAATACCTTATTTACGGTAAGCTAACAAATCAATCAAATCTTATTCTGAAGATTCCGAATAGTTGAAAATAGGTGAATTGGATAGCATAATTGCGCTCTTTTGCCTAAAATTTTAATACCTACTGCCATCTTCAAGCACAAATTGAGTATCACAAAATGCCTAACAGAACCTTCCTCGTGTCAGAATAGAATAGAATAACGTTTATTTGTTCATTAAAGTACATAAAAACTGATACAAAACTAAAATAACTAAATTACAAACCTATTACAATTTACAACGGACAAAATAATTAAAAGATTTTTTCTAGTAATAATATTAAATACATCATGTGTCATCTAGAAACATGTACACGATATTTTAATCTTGTCAGTGGGAAATCGCTGTTGTAGTCAGAAATACGGTATGGAGCGCAATAAATGTAAATATGCCGGCATCGGGATAGCTACAGTGGTCGTAAAACGCTGTGGCAGCGCCTGTTGCCGAAGCCTCTGGTTTTATTGAACTTATGTCTTGGCTGGCAGACATTACATCGATGTCATGGATAGACATGTATCGTTATATTTTATTGAATTTAAAACATAGACGTGAAAGGATTTGAGAAGTCATCATTTAATATCATAATTTAATATCTAAAAAATCAATATAGGTATGATTAAAGTGCCTCGTCGTGCATGCCGTTTACTTGGTGGTAAGCGTTACGACCGCTCATGGACAGTAGCAAAACTAAACAACACTATGAATTAAATTAATAAATACATCCAACAGGCACATACATAGTCTAGACCCCACACTAAGATCCAGTCTTGTGTCGTGGGTATCAAAAACTACCAGAGACTTTTCTGTCTCACAAACACCACATTAAAAGCAATGGCATTTCACTGCGCTTGTCATATTAAGACATATGATGTTAAGTCTCTGGCTACAATGTTCTTTAAACTGGAATACAACAGTTCATTTACACTGCTGTTTGGCGGCAGAAATAGGCATTGCGGCCGTACCAATCCAGGAGGCCTCTCCTTTATGAGAGACCTACCACCAGTATTTTTGAAAAGTTTTAATAGTCTAATGATATCAAAGCGGTATATGAGGCTTAACGAAAGGCAACATTAATGGTTTTACTTCTGTCTGTAAGTTTCCGTAAGGCACTAGTAGAATACCACCTACCTGATCAGTATTTAAGATGTAGTCGAAATTAGCTAAGTTAACAGACTTTACCAAATCAATAGACAACGAGAATAGGCTATTAAATTACAACACGACTTTAAAGTACGCATCTTCAAATTTATGTTCCAGACTTTATGTGAATATTAAATAGGCTACAAAATTATAATACGACTAGACCAATTTACCAGAGAACTTATGTTCGATATATCGAGGGTCATTAACGAGAGCTCGTCGCATTAAGGATTATTATTTACGAGTCCAAGGCAACTGAGTGGAGTGGTACCACCCGGTGACTGCGCCGGCTAAGGCGTTAACATTTTACTGCCTTCAGTTATGCTAACTATTCATATCCAGTGGTGCTGCGTGTTCGGTTGTTGTGAAAGTTCGTTTAATACAATAGGGAAGGATTGTCTTATCGTCAAAAAAATCCGAGAAGCTAGTTAGTTTGTTGGACTATCGCGAGGAATGATTTTTTTTTTCAGGATTTTGAAGAGTTCTTGGGGAGAGCCCTATGTTGAGCAATAACTTTCTGGGGCTGAAGAGACAGAGAGGGAATAATTTTTATATTTCATTGTCATACAGGCGAAACAAAGTGATTAAAATGCGCCTCATGGCTTGTAATGGACTATAAATAACTATTTCTCTCCAGTCGAAGTAAGTATAGCAGTCTATTCGTATTCAGATTTTTAAAAGGTAAACCCGAAACGCGAGTAATTAGTAATTAGCCTGCCAATGAACTGGTGAAAATGAACACAATGAAAACCATTCAAGACTCAGAAACGTGAAACTCAGAAAAATATGGCAACATGACTTGGATTGGTGGGAGAGAGACTAGCAGGATCGAGCCCTGAACAGGGATGAATGGAAGAAGGGTAAAGAGGGCTTTGCCCTGCAGTGAGGCAGTAGAAGCTGATGTATATATGTAGACCCGAAACGCGGCATAATTTCGCTGATTACCATGACGTCTCTTTCTCCAATATGATAAGAAAGAAAGGAAAGAGGAAAGAAAGGAAAGAAAGGAAAGAAAGGAAAGAAAGGAAAGAAAGGAAAAGAAAGGAAAGAAAGGAAAGAAAGGAAAGAAAGGAAAGAAAGGAAAGAAAGGAAAGAAAGGAAAGAAAGGAAAGAAAGGAAAGAAAGGAAAGAAAGGAAAGAAAGGAAAGAAAGGAAAGAAAGGAAAGAAAGGAAAGAAAGGAAAGAAAGGAAAGAAAGGAAAGAAAGGAAAGAAAGGAAAGAAAGGAAAGAAAGGAAAGAAAGGAAAGAAAGGAAAGAAAGGAAAGAAAGGAAAGAAAGGAAAGAAAGGAAAGAAAGGAAAGAAAGGAAAGAAAGGAAAGAAAGGAAAGAAAGGAAAGAAAGGAAAGAAAGGAAAGAAAGGAAAGAAAGGAAAGAAAGGAAAGAAAGGAAAGAAAGGAAAGAAAGGAAAGAAAGGAAAGAAAGGAAAGAAAGGAAAGAAAGGAAAGAAAGGAAAGAAAGGAAAGAAAGGAAAGAAAGGAAAGAAAGGAAAGAAAGGAAAGAAAGGAAAGAAAGGAAAGAAAGGAAAGAAAGGAAAGAAAGGAAAGAAAGGAAAGAAAGGAAAGAAAGGAAAGAAAGGAAAGAAAGGAAAGAAAGGAAAGAAAGGAAAGAAAGGAAAGAAAGGAAAGAAAAGAAACAAAATAATGTTTATCTACTTTCGACTGAGTTTTTAGGACCACGGCAATGTCCATTTGTAGTAACGTTGCGTGTTATGATTTTTTTTACAAGCGGACTTCATTTATGCACAAGAATGTTGGAGCTAGAGGGTTATTATAGTCGCGTGCGATTTGATGAGGCTTGTTATTTATTTGCATAAACAAGTTTATTGTTTTATGTTACTAACTTTTTAACTTAGTTTTACTTGGGATTGGAGGCAATTAATAGAGCAGGTAATTATTAAGAGTCTTCTGTATGTTGTCTATGATTTTGAGTGCCAAAGGTTATGAGGGAGTTTCTGTATATTGCATCCATATTTACATGAATTAATGTGGCTCAATTAAATATTTGTCTCTGCGGGGGACAAAAGCGCTGTGTTGTTTCCTAGTCGGATTTGTGTCGATTGCGTCACAGCAATTCCATATTATTAAATTTAGGCAGCAGAACTCCAAATATTGTATTTTAAAAATAGAATATATATATTATTTTTTTGAGTCTTGGTGGCGCAGTTGACTACAAGCCGGCTGTGGAACGACAAGCCGCGGGTTTGAACCCCGCACTGAGACAAATGTTTGTGCGATCCACAGTTAGTTGTTACGGGTGTAGTTGTTTTTGAGGCCGAAAAGTCCCTCGTAGTTTCCAATACTCACGATACAAGACTTAATTGATTATAATGTGGGGTCAGGACTATATAATATATGTGACTGTTTGGTGTATTTTTTTAAACCTTAATTTTAAGATTCTTTAAAGTTTAAATAATATAAAATTTTATGCGGCTTTTTTCGTTACAGAGTAAATCTTATTCGAATACTTTTTAACATTTTATATTTCAGGTTTTATTATTACGCTTGTGAGTTACAAAAAGTTTGGATGGAACTCATTTTTATTGACTTTGAATTATCAATTCTATAAAGACACGCAATCGTAAATTTAACAACTGTCAAATGTCCTTAAAGTTTTTTTTTTTTATAAGAATCGGTATGATTTATAGAAGTGGATTTCTAATAAATTACTAAAACACAACATTCATGTAGGATTGAACAAATATCCAAACTAAAGTGTTGATAATTTGATAAATAGTAAATGATTTTGTGAGTGTATCCGAGTGTGAACGAACGGGGTGAGTGAAACTGAATGAGAGAATGAACTGTTTTGGAACGAGCTAGAAGAAAGATGAAGAGAAAGACGTATTACTGAGTGGTTACGACGGAAAACGATAGAGTTAATTATAAGAAGTATAGTATTAATTATAAAAGGAAGAAATAAAATACCAACACATTTGCTGTTTTAATATCACAAAACTTCACCCCCACATTCATTTATTTCTGATGAATTAGCTTGTTTATCCACGCTGTTGCAATCGGAATGGGCATTTCGTAGCCCGTTTTTTTTTTTATAAGACTACATATGTCTAACGTTTTTTAATAACTAAATATAATGACAAGTAGTAGTGGAGTAGAGGTCGCTCTAATATGCAGAAGTCTCTCAATACACACCCCATTTGCTTCACTGCAGTTCATAAACACACCAGAAATTAATACTGCTGCTTGGTGATAGAAATAGGCAATGTGGTGTAGCAATAAACATGCTCTCGCATACGACTGTTCTTCTTCTTAATATAATAGCCTTGAAACCCTCACTGCAAATTGGGTTGAAATCATGTTGTAAAACCAGAAGCCGCTGGTCTGTTCTCACCAAGAAAAATGTATAGCCTACAAATATTTGTTTCGGGTCTGAGTATAATGAGACAAATATAGATACCCTGGTATTTTGAGGAATGCTCCTTCCTATCTTCCTACCTATCCAAGGTCCTTCCGCCGTAGTGTCAAGAGGCATCTTAGCAGGCTGACATAATTGTAACGAATGGCGTGGGACTACCGTCTGATGCCATTCGATACTCTGCCTGGACGGCATTTGCGCTTACCACCAGGTGTAGTGTAGTCATTAGCCGGACTACTGCAAAAAGAAAACCGATACTTACGACATCATTTACTACAGTCAACTGTACGGACAATGTTAATTACTTGTTTCTATTGGATGCATTTATTTCAATTTCCATACCCTGTACTTTATATACCTCCCTCTCCGTCACAATTTCTAACTGAATGAGTTGTAATTAACCGGCGTCAGTTTGTTGGCGAGGTAAACGTGGCGCCGGCGACAGTATCGAGCGGAGATTGTAAACTATTCCAGCTAGAATTTTAATTAACATATAACAACAGAACGTAGGGATGTGGCCGTCGATTTCCGGCTAAATGCTTAATGTGGCTAGTGTGTTCGGTTATAACGGATTAATGTGGTGATTAAATTATTTTGTTTTCCAAAGGTTGTATTTTAGTGAATTGATTTCACGAAAAACCTAAGTAATTATAGCGCTAATCTAATTATTACAATATTTTAAAATTCTCAGTTAACTGCCATAAGAGTATCAATTAGTTTGTAGAAATTCAAGTGCATTGCAAATTTTTATACACTTTTTTTTAAATATATTTTAATGTTTTAGTGAAGCTTTCCAACTTTTTACAATTCCACATTACTATTTAATTCATTAAAGGAAAAAACAACATATTTAAGTTTACTAAAGATTCGCACTTTAAAGTTTGTAAACGACGCCAATATTTTTTCCAAGTAGATGCATATTTCATAATTATGCAAATTTATAATGCTCTTATTTGCAACATTTTTTTTATATAAACCCCATAGGGTAATATTGAAAAAAACCTGCATCCCTACCGGTCACTAAAGCCCGTATGTCAATGGCGCGCGATATTTTTTCAAAAGCGGAAAGATATTTATGGCGATTTGTAAGTCTACACTAATATTATAAAGAGGAAAACTTTGTTTGTTTGGTTGTAATGAATAGGCTCAAAAACTACTGGACCGATTTTAAAAATTCTTTCACCATTCGAAAGCTACATTATCCACGAGTAACATAGACTATATTTTATTTTGGAAAAAAATAGGGTTCCGTAAGATATTTGGATTTTTCGGACACAAACTGAAAAAAATCAACCAAAGAAGTTACTTATTTTGCGTACGCTGCCTAAACTACAAAAGATAGAACCATAAAATGTTATATCTTATAAATATCTACAAAAAAGTCCGCGACACACTATACCTATCTATGTCGAGTGAGGCACAACAACCACATTTTTATTTAAAAATCTTGAATTTTTTTTTGGACTACATTTAAACGCGTTTATTTTACTCATGCTATTAATCCTTATCAAAATAAATTATTTCATCAATAAGTGCAGTTTATGTTGATAATATTTGGTCTTTGAATGATTAAAATTGGACGTTTGGTTTGGAAGTTGTGGTGAAATAAATATAAGATATATATGGATGTTTGTGGAGAGAAGGGACATAAAGTAAAATAGAATGGAAGGTACGGGAGAGGGCTGGGATAGATCACAGATTTGTTAGGACGAAATTTAAATGCACGTTATAAAACGGGATGGATAATAAAGAGAAGGGACGGGACGGATTGGGAAGAGACTGAACAGGCGGATGAGACGGGATTGAGCCGGACAGTAGGATAGCTACGTCAAGTTTAGGCATACAAGAGTTTATACGAAAAACAACATGTATTTGGTGTGGAGTGAAATCAAAAAATATATGCACCCAGGCGAAGCTGGGTCGGGCCGCTAGTATTGGATACAATAACACGCAACAATCCTACTCACAAATACAGCATTTTAATAGCGAAAACTGTTTCTAAATAGTTGCAAATAGCATATACCGTTTAAAACAGTTATAAATAGCACATACCATTCAATAACGTTATATCAGTAATGACAAGCCCAAAAGTGAGTACACCATCACACTAATTGCCAGAATCGGTAAGCTCGAGGCAACAATGAAACGCTATTATTACAGATTTAATTGGCCCACAGAGACCTGATTAATTTCAACCCATACGCTCTTTACATGGACGAGTTCCGCCGTTTAAATAATACTCCGTGTTTCGCCGGAAATTCACTAGTATTCTCGTGTTGCGTCATTAAATGCAACTTTACTTATTATGATGATTTTATAGGCATATGTATATAATTTTATTCGTTATTCATTTTGTGCCGATAAATTGAATTACTTTTGAGAAAGTGGTGACACATCGCCAGGAAAAAATTGGATTTAGAATTAGCTTTTGACATATGAGGTTTACAACTTTCAGTATGAATTGTTCAATGAATGTCGATTTCAGCAAATAACTACTATATTGATGATCGTATTACGACCGCGGTTAGTGAATTTCTTTAACAGCCATAGAATAACATGAGCGATCGTATCGCTTACCAACATGCGAACGGCATGCTCGTCTTGCCATTCATTGTAATAAAAAAAAACACCCTGAGAAATTGTGTGTACACTTCCGTTGAGAAAACTCCGAGTTTAAGTTTTTACAAAAGGACGTAAGCTTCTAGAATGCCGAGCTCTGATACGCACCAACGGTAATCTAAAAGGGTCTAACCAACAAATATCAAATTCCAAGCCGTAGAAATTAATAAAATCTTTTGTTTACCAACATTCGCTATGAATTTCAAAGTTAAAGATCATAACCGTAAAGTTAAGCGAGACGTATCGCAAAATGTCAATTTATATTATAAACTTACTTGCGGCAATTAATCGATCTGCCAAGCAATTTCCACTCTTATTGAGATTACAATAAAGTTGTAGTTGAACTTTGTGAAATGTACATAAATGTTGTAACAAGGAAATCAGTTGTGGATGAAAGTTGAGGCGGCTTTGTTTGGAAGTAACAGATGTTATGGGATCTTGTAATGAAACAGACGGGGCCTATGTCATACGTAGTTATATTCACTTTGGTATACTTGGAGGAAAGTTCATGAAAGACCTGAACACCAGTTACGCTTCTAGCTCTACCAACTTTGATCATATCTTTGTGGGGAAAGTCGGATAAGGCAGAAGAACAATAACCAAGTAGTGTAGAAGATTTTTAATGATATTTATTTATTTTACAACTTATTATTTTAACTTTTTTAGGGGGCTACTGTGGCTGAACTAGGTAAACAACTTTACCTGTTTTTCAGACGGCAGTGTTCTTGACACATGACACATTCATGTTATAACTAAAATTTTACAAATTAAAAGGTAACTTATGTAACTACATAATATTCTACATTTATTAATGTGAGTTTGAGTAATAAATATATGTGATTTTTTTTGTTTTCATTTGTGTAAAGATTTTGATTGAGCGATGTAAGATTGAGCTTTAAAAAAAATCTACGTATTTTCCTTTTTGCACTGTTATTGTTCCATGTGAGTGTATATTTTCGATACTTTGTGTATTCTTCCATATGTAGGTTTGAATTTGTCTTCTAAAAACTCCGAAAATTATTGGAAAAACCAGAGCAGATAGCAAAATGTTGGTTTTAGCGGAAGCCATACACAAAATTCCATTTGAACAGTCAAAAATATCTGCGTACACAAATCTATGTATTTTTTACGTCGTGTTACCAAAAAACTGATACACTCAAACGAACACGAATACGTTATTCGGCAAGCCTAAATAAGTGCAGCGAGCGACCGCTTGTAAATTCGGGTCGTATGCGATCTGGGCAGAGTTATCCGTGATCGCTTTTATAGCAATATAGACTTTAACGCTTTGTAATAAGGGTTTTACAGTATGTATAGGTATGTTTGTAGTTATGAGAACAAATAGAGGTTGCGAATTGTTGCGCTGTAGAGCGCCGTCCGCGCGTCTGTTTGTGCTCGCCAAACATACACGATTGTCGCTGATTTGTTTGAACTTCGACAGGAGATGTTTTCTTTGGCTGTAAGTGTTGTGTTGTTTCTATTCTATTTACTGTTTGGTATGATGTGGGCTTATTGCGACCATTTTTGCATATCAATTCATCATCGGAATTTCAAAGCTTTTGGATATCGAATTTGATGTCGTTTGCATGTAACTTTATGTTTTATCTGTATATAACATTGAAAAAGTATATGATGAAACTATGCTGTATTTTTATAGTTTCAGTAAGTTTTTCAAGTCTATAAAAAAATCTGAAATGGTGAAAATCTTTGACCAATCCAAAATATTTAAATTTAATAAAAAATAGTGGAACAAAATCGTCTGATGCTGTACTTCACAATACAATATCCTCATTTATGACGAAAAATTAATATTTAATCACCCCAATCAGATCCCGTTCAAATATGCATTGTTAAAAATGTTACACATAAAGTTTTCGCCTATGCATCGTGTGCTGCGGCGTACCGAATCCGGCTCAGCGGCGCACCGCGCTCATTATCCACCGTTTTGTGCGTTTAATTCGTTAATATTTATGAGAAACCGAATTCGGACTTAAATAACTGTGGATTTTTGCGTAGTTTCTGGTTAATTATGGATGTTTGTGGCTGGATACGGATGAATGTAAAGTCTATGTGGGTGAGCTTGAGGGCTGAAACTAAAGCAAAAGAGGGTGAAGTTGTAATATGTATAGGCACTTATGAGGTTTTTCTGATGATATTTGGATCTAAAAACCTTATATGAAATCGTCATCAGTAAACACAGGATACGCCACGTAATGGTAATCGTAGGTAATTAAAACTGGCTCTAAATAAACCATTATCTGGACAAATTCAACAAGATCTTGAAAGATATCTGTCAACACTTTATCGGTATTAACACCTATTATTGGCTCTTTAATCACTTCCAAAGTATCTACCAAGGTAGACGCGACCCTAAACAAAATTTAATCGACTTATTCAATAATTTCCCGACCAACTTCCATCAATCTCCCATAATAAATACACTAAAATCAATCTCAAATTTACGGGTTACTTTACGAGTTTCAGCGAAGCCCGGTCCCTCGGTAAGTAAACAAGACGGGTTATTATAGATAGAGAAGTGATTCGATATAACCCGCCCGTCCCATTGGTCGGATCCGTGATACCTACTCGTCTGCAATTAACTTCTCTTCCGTCGCCGCGGGCACTGGACAAATCGCTTTCCAGGCTCCCTACGACCTGGCCAAACATCGCAGAGCAGGTAAATATGGACACGCACCGGATCATTTAGACCGTGCGTAGAACTTTTACAGTGTGTGTTGCTAAACTGTGGCGTGAGGGTTAAAAAGTAGGCAGTAGGGTTGGCACTTGGCAGTTTAACATCCATAAAATTACACAAGGGCTGGCAGTGGCCGGTTATTGAATCACTTCGGAATGCATGGGATATTTTGCGCTCATATGAAGTTTGCAGTGTTGATGCGATTTTACGGCAATGGGCTTGGGGGATGTTATGGTGAATTTTTGAGGGTTTTATATGCTTCAAACATTTTTGGTTTATTTATGTTTAGGTGTTTGGGTTTATGCTTTTATGTTAATTAATAACTATATTAATTTTTGACACTCAAATGAGATGCTTATTATGTAGGTATAATCATCTGCGTTTCGGCAATAATAGTGTCTTCTTACTGTAAAATACGATGGAATTAACTAGTAGATCATATGTAGTATAAATTAACTGCTAATAGATTTAAGAAAAAATTTTCAATTTTTGTATCAAAGTTCAAAAACCGGCCTATCTGATGGTAAATAGCAATCGTTGACTACAATCGGTATTACCAATGTTTTTTTAGCGTCAAATAGCATTGTAAATGCACTACTGTGTTCAGGTTTGAAGGACACTGTAGCCAGTGTGACTACTGGACATGTTTTGCTACCATGCATGGTTTCGTCTCGACAATCTTTACGATAAAAAAAGAATTGTAGTGGGACGATAGGCTGACCACACCACACGTTGATTATCTCTCGAATATTGAAATCTACTGCTGGCCTGCTCGAATACGGATATACAAGTCGATCCAGAAACACTAGTAAATAGATTACTACGTACATTTGCATACGCCACGCATACGAATATGATGCCACTCACAGCCGCCAATAGACTTGTAGGTCTTTTAATACCCGATACTAGTTCCAGATTTTGTATTTCGAAAAACAGAACTGAATGCACAGAACTAGTCGGGCCGGCAACGATATTACAGTATTTCTAACAGAGGCGATACAATCAGCCGCGATCGCGTCCACAGTTTTTATGGGCCCCGATATTGTACGTTTGTTTGGAGTTTCGGTTCAATTCCAGACTTAACTGCGGATTTTTCTGGGAAGTGCGATATAAGCTTGCAATTTTTAGTGGGGTCTATGAATAAAATTGTAGGAGGTTATGTTCAGGACTTTCTGTGGCAGAATATGATAATATCTTCCTCCTCGACCTCCTGGACCTCGAAGAAAAACCTTTATACTTTTCTAAAAGTTCGGAAACGAACCGACGATACCTCTGATGGGTCTATGAACGGCAAGGGCTAACTGTTGGTCTATACGCTCGTTTGCCTAATCTCATAAGATAATCAAACCGTTTTCAACCTCAATGAGGTCGCCACATCATTTGTCTCTTACGTATGCTAATATGAAAAAGTCTCAAAGACAGTAAATAGTAATATTTTGGAACAAAAAGTGCATAGGATTAGAAGCTGTACATCAATAAAGTGTTATTAGTGCGACATCTGACAGGGATAAAAGGCGCGGATCCCGTGCCGCGAAACAAAGCACTCGCCACGCGCCGCTGTGAATACGTTTGCCGGGATGTATTGGCATATTTTGTCACCAATATGCTTTGTGGCTCCGATATCGTTACGAAAAAATAATAGTTTCTATACATTTGTGAATGAAGATTTTGTTTGGTTTTGCCGCTGTTCATAATGTGAACGGCATGCTCGTCCCGCCATTAATTGCAATAAAAAATAAAAACGTAGTCGCAAACGGTTGATTTCTATGTCTTTAAGGATATACTAAATGTTCGACATTCGATGTTCTGTGGCTGCCTATAGTGATACTATACGTAATTTATATAATAAAGCTCTATACTTTATCGAAAATTATTGGAGAAATGCCTATAATAAGGTTTCCCCATATGAAATGAAAATAATTTATTGACCCCGTTCATATGTTCTACATCATTTAAGTTATCTTTTACAAAGAAGAACGGGCAAGAAACTCTAGTGTTGCTCTTTTCAAAACCAGTTTACAATTTAGTGATTAAAACAAAAGTTACAAGTTGTTTTAATTAGAGCAGTTCATTAATAATGGTTTCTTAGATTTCGGGAAGATAAAAATGTAAAAATTAAATCAATTCCGCGATAAAATCCGTAAATAATACTTTTATTTCATAGTTCATTAATAATTTGTTATATTATAATATTTTAAATACGGAAATGTGTATGGCTATGAATAAAAAATCTGTGTGCTCTGCTTTGCCAACGCAATGAATATATGGCCACTATTGGATAAACATATAAGAACCCAAATCCTGATCAAATATTTGTGGACCATAACAATACATGTATGGGGATCAACCGCAACCTTTTGGGACGGGGAGACGGCTAATCGATGAAGACGATGTCCTAATCAGAAGGGTTACTTTACGATCCGAAATGAAACTCGAATTATCGGACTTTGGAGTCTGAAGTAAGTTATAAGTATTCCACTTCTAAAAATAAATGCTATTCTCTATTGTTTTAAAATTAATTTTAAGAAAGCTTACAGACTAATACAATTATGAATATGAACGAAAATAAAATAACTACTTAGGTAATAACAAGCTTCCACGTATGGATAATTACTATATAGTGCTCTCGCCCTCTATCATATCGTGGGACGGAACATACAAGGGACCTCTGCTTAAGCCTTCTGCGTAAGGCGTGAGTTTATGTATTTCAAATTTCGCAATTTTATCTCGCCGGCATATTTTCCCATCTTCACCAGAATACGACCGTCTACTTTACAATTCACACTTGCTAGTGTTGCATTTATCGACGTCGATATTTGTCGTCACGCGCGTGTGTGTCGACACTCGAAGTTGCCTGTTAAAATACCGTGGCTGTCCACATCTCTATTCAATATAAAGCTTACGTAACTATGAGATGTTGTCGCCATAGATAAAATCAAGAAGAGGATTTTGGGTACAGATGACTAAATATAAAATATTATTATTTTAGTAGTACGACAAAGAGGAATCCACATAGTATCTCCTATATGTGGTTTAAATTGATTTGATAAAATTAATTATTAAGCAGGTTTTTCACCATTATGCGCGGTGGTCGTTATGTTACCAGCATATCATTACTCACTACCAGTAAAAATATTAAGTTGACCTCCTTCTTAGGCTTTAGAGAAATGCGAACCAGAAAAAAAATTAACAGACCGGTTTTGTGAACTTGCCTATGATAGAAATCACCTACAAGCATCACGCAAATTATTACAAGTAAGTATATGAAATGAAAATACTTTATTGAATCTTAAAACTTTTATACATAATTTTGTTTCAGTCGTTTTTTTCTCTACCACTCGGTTCATTATGCTGTTTTCGCCAGAGACGAACGAGCAAGAATCTCTAGCGTTGTTCTTTTCAAAACAAGTTTACAATACAGTGATTATACCGGATATCTGTATCTCTATCAGCCTATATGCGTTGCATTGCAGAGCACGGGTCTCCTCTACAATCGCGAGTACGATTGAGATTGGTTAGGCCGTATAGTCAACCATGCTGGCCTAGTGCGGGTTGGAGGACTTTACATACCATAGAAACTCTTGAAAATTGCCATGTAATGTTTTCTTTCACCGTTATAGTGCGTGGTGATTGACTTTCAATACACACACGACTCCGAAAAATCAGAGGTGTGCCCTGGGATTTGAACCCGCGACTACCGTGAACATGGTTCATTTACCAGCAGGCCTCCACTGTAAAGTGTACAGCACGCACAGGATATAAAAAAACGATAAAACTCTAACGTATTCACACACATAACATCCCAGACACATCGCTCCACTTAACTTGATGAAGTGTTGCAAATCTAATCAACGTTGTAAGAAAAACGATAAGTGGCTGAAAACGTGTACGAACATCGGGCCAATAGTCGTAAGTCAATTGCGCGCCAATTCTCGTCACGTAACTAATATTGTTTAGGGTATAATACTTTCACCTGCAGACGAAATTATGGCGACCCCGTCCCCGTGTTGAATTAACGACTGTTCCCCTCTCACTCTAGCGTGTGTGTTTGATACTTTATAGGTTTCAATCAAATTAGCGAGAATGATTGCAGGTTGGTCTGGAAATCCTGTGTCGAAATTTGTACTCTACATCTATAGTCGATGGACAAAATACGATAAACATGAACTATTTATAGGTCGCCTTCAACGCTCTGTGGCCGAAAGCAGTGTAGTTTAAATAATAAGAATAGTTTTTCTCTTTCACATTTTAGTGCCCTCTCTTCTTTTCCTTCTCTTATATCCATCCAAAAGTTTTCTGTAAGAAATCGCATAGAGGGTTAAGACCGACATTTGTTTTTTTCTTTAATTGTAATATCTTTAAATGTTTTAAATGTTCTTTTATATGTGCAGTTGATAATAAATAAATATATTGGACATGTTTCTATCGATTACGGGTATAATTGCTTCTTGTTTATAATGTGAAAAATATCTTAAATAATACGTTAAATTATATTTTGAAAAATAAATAATAGATGACTTATACGGGGTATATCAAGACTGCTACGGAATACGAAGTTTTAGTGACAGACACAATGCAATAAAAAAATCACAAAGTTAAGTGACAATATTTTTTGTGATGTTTTAATTAGCATTGTATTGTATCAAATGTGCTTATTAGTAGTCGCCAACTTCGTGCTACCTAAAATATTTTTTACCTAAAATATTTCACAAAAAAGAAAATAAAAAGGAAAAATATGAAGGATAACTTTTAATTAAGATATGTGCAAGGGCATGTAGGTAAAAAACGCCTAACGCTTTTATGTTTGGTGTGAATATTCAACATTTCAATATAGAATATTCACAGGTAGGCAACAAACAAGGGCCTGAGCTAAGACGCCATAAACTTGGATGTAGGAAAAAATAATAAAACCCGGAAAGTGCGGAACGGAGTTGGGGCGAAGTCGTAATATTAGCTAATGGACTGCGCCATAATTTAGAGATTTCCTGCGTGTCTTCACATCTATAAGGATTGTAAGTGATAGTGTTACTCGATTTGTACGATGTGGTATGAATGAATGTTACTATTATTATGATTGAAATGGTGGCCTGTTGGTGGCCGCGGGTTAAAATTCTAGGGCACATCTCTCACTTTTCGGAGTCATGTGTGTATTGATAGTCAATTACCACAAATTATAACGGTGAAGGAAAACCTCCCTTGGAACAACGACCTGCATACCTTAGCGATTTAGGAGAATTTCTATTGCATGTAAAAATTCGGCCTAACCACTCTCAATCGTACTCACGGTTTTAGAGGAGGCCCGTGCCGTGCAGTGGGACTTAAATGGGTAGATACAGATGGTTATGATTAGATCTATGCTGCGATAGAAAATAGACGGTTGGGACTACTTCACTATTGATTATTTTCTTTCAAAGAATTATCTCATCTGTTAAGTCTTACTATTTTTATGTGGAAGTTTTTGTTTAGTTTTTTTTTAAGCCAATGTAGGTTTTTTAGTAAATAAAATACAATTTATGCACTTTACATTTTTAACAGATCTTACATCGTAAATAGGAAATCTACAACATTTTATAGCAGTGCAGGCATGTCTACTGATTAAATATTTATTGAAATAAATACATACATAAATAAACTCACGCCTTTTTCTCAGGCGGGGTAGGCAATGGCGCTACCAAGACACTCACGTGTAGTGCATTTGTATTGCAATTATACCGTAGTACAACGGTGCCATTTAAATAAATACTACATTTATATATTTTATAATAGTTTTGCTAAATTAAACATGCAAATACCATTTTATGCGATTTTTTGTGTACTCAACTGTTTAATTGCTAAAATATTTCAAACAACTCATCGCTTCCAGTACACCCGTGGTCTAACCGAGATATAAATTATAAAATTCATGGTCTCGTAAATTAATGATTCGCAAGTTGGTGGCATATTGTTTGCAGGGTGGCGCGGCGGTGGCGCGGCGGCGACGTGGCATACTAATTAAGAAGGTCGGGATTCCCTTCCTGAACGCATAAATGCTACGAATTCAAACCTAACTTTGATGTTTAATTAAATCGAAATGCTTCGTGTATCGTATACTAACTTTCTTGGTGGATGTCTTTGGGGTGGGTTTGGCGCGCAAGGTTTCATCGGTTGGTAATAAGTATTAATGATTGAAATAAATCTATTATTTATTTAATCGCTGATTTTGGTATTTTTTTTTACTTCCCGACGTTTTGATTACTTTACAGTTTTCTTTAGAGCTGTAAAAATCTGTAAATAATGAGTTTTATTTCAATGTGTTACATTTGCGTTAAGCTAAGAAACCATTATTAATTATTTCGATATATGATTAAGTTACAGTAATCGTATTGACTAAGTTATATTTACACTTTACACTGTTTTCTACTGTAGTGTTAAAGGCTTAAAGAAAAGGAAAATCTTTCTTGTTTAGAGAATTATTTATCTTTTGATGTGACGATCGAAATAAAACCTTTCGAGTTATTCTTTAATCTCAGAAAAAGTGTCAAGAAACACACATAGAGTGGAACACTACACGCTTTTCCCCCTGTCCATATATTTATGTCAATGGTCACAAGTTCAATAAACAACTACCCAACTATTTCACTACATTGTAAAAGCAGCTCCAGTACAATTGAAAGACATAAAATCCCTTAAAAGCATACGATATTAAGAGTACTGAAAATAGAAAGTTCAAAACTGACGTCACATACTAACGAGTACGCGAACAAAATCCCCGGCCAGTTCCCTTTGTCTATTTATTCGGTTATGCGTTCTTTGCATCTGATATGGACTGAGATAATGGCCGAAAAAGCGACCGAAAATAGGATTACTGCCGTCTAGCTCTTTGTTCACGTATATAAAATATTTGTTATTTTCTTCGCGAATTGTTTCGGGATTTTAATATTCAATTCTATTTATATTTTTATTGGTGTCTCATATGTGAAAGGCCGCCTGTGTAGGTACCACCACAATGTCTATTTCACTCGGCAACCAGCAGTGTAATTGCACTGTTGTGTTTCATTATGAAGGACATTGTAGCCAGAGTAAGGCAGGAGTGATTTTTAATGCAAGTAAAACGTTTTGTTGATACCATATCGAATCATAGACCTAACATTCGCGCATCATATATTTTGTGTGTAGTCTTTAGACTGGAAAAGTCTTTTTGTAAGATTGTTTCCTAGTTCATTATTTAGTCATCCGCTTTGTCAAGGAGGCGACTGGACAATAGTTTATTCCCAACTCTTACTAATTTAATTTTGTGATTGATTTCATTGCGGGTTAAAGACAAGTTAGACATTCCCGGAGAGACGGCGAGCTTCAATGCTCGGTGTTATACAATGCGTGCCACTGTTGATCCTGCGATACAGGAGTTGCAGTAGATGAGGACGGGACAGTCTCCAAAAAGACATACTATTCACTGCTTAAGTTCTACGATTGAAGAACGTTGGATTTTAGCTTATTGTGCGTTTGTCAGTATGTGTAATCCATAGTGCCCATAAATACTTGGTTTTAGTCGCGTAAATTCGATACTACAAAGGTCCTGGCAGTTTGATTAATTTCCAACTTTAATAATGCTTAGTATTTTCTTACATCTAACATTTTCGCATACACCGTCCTGATTCAAGACTTACAATTTTCGATCTCGCGACAATCAGAACTTAGAAATATTTGTTCCATTAATATTCCTCTCTCGACTGCCTCGGTGGCGAAGTTGTACTACGGTACGCTTACAAAGCTGAGGTCTCGGGTTCGAATTCCAGGTCGGGTAAAGTGGTTTTGGATTTTTCTATTCAGCATCAGCTCAGAGTCAGGAATTTATGCCCGATATGGCGATAGGCTCGCCCCCTATCACATTGTGGGACGGAACATACTGGCGAAATGTGGGTGCCCTGGCACCTCTGCCTACCCCTTCTGGGAAAAAGGCGTGAGTTTATGTATGTACGTAACATTCCTTTCTGCCTTTTAGTACACATACTCTCAGAATTTAAAAATATTTGTTCAGAATTTTTTTATATAACACAATTGCATACGCAGTCCTAACTATACCTAAAGTAGCTTTGATTAAAGACTTCGAACTTTTTTCTTGCGACTTAGAAATATATGTTCCATAAATGATCCTTGGCCTTTTTATGGCACATACTCTTCTACAAAGCCGCTGACTCTCACTATTCTACAAAGCCTGGCAATAAATAAAGTAAAAAATGTCGATTAAAATATACAAAAGCATAAAGCGGGCATCTCCGGCGCACACCGCACTACTCCGTTATGTTTTTGTGGCTTTCACCCGAGATTATCCTTTTCAGCGAGGTCGGGGCCACTAATGCTGCTTTTCATGTTACTAACGAACTGTGCGATCCCGAAGAATATGTGAAGTAAGGGTGGGATCCGCCAACTTGCGGACTTGGGCTTTTTAATCTTTTTGTGATAATGTTTAAATGGCTAAAGGATTATCCTGGACTGGCTTTATGGTTGCTTCGTCTTTCTGTGGTTTTAGGTTATATGTAGGTTTTGTTTATTGTATTGACAGCCTCCGTGGTGTAGGTGGTTAGACGCCGCCTGTGAAACGAGAGTCCGCGGGTTTGATCCCCGTACCGAAAGAAATGTTTGTGCGGCCCACAAATATTTATAATATTTTTTGGTTTGGGTGTTTGTGAGACCGAAAAGTCTCTCGTAGTTCCTGATACCCACGACACAAGACTTGATCTTAGTGTGAGGTCAGGACTATGTATGTGACTGTTGGGTGTTATTTATTTATAATAGTTTATTCGTATTGGGGACTATTTTGTTTTTACTTGAATACTGTTGTAATATTGTCACGCACACAATCTTGATATTGGAGTATGATATTATGGGTCTTACATTAAAGACATTAGGAACTGAGGTCGGTCACGTATTTGTACTACGGTATGCTTACAAAGCTGAGGTGTCGGGTTCGAATCATGGGTCGCGCAAAGTGGCTTTGGATTTTTCTATTCATTATCAGACCGGAGTCAGTTTGTGCCCGATATGGCGATAGGCTGGCCCCCTATCACATCGTGGGACAGAATATACAAGACGAAACGTGGGTGTCCTGACAGCACCTCTCCTTACCCCTTCTTGGAGAAAAACATGAGTTTATGTATGTATATCATGAACAAAGATCGATTTTATGTTATCTTTAAATTCATTTTGGAGCGAGGACTCCCTTCGCGGCTCTGTTTTATGACACATCATTTTTATGATTATAATTTCTATGATTGAACTGACTGACTGAATTAATATGACTGATTCGTACCTACTTAATATCTTAAGTTAATGCTATTATGTATGACGGGGACTCAGACTGGTTGCCCAAATCTTCCGTCATCAGAACAGGTGAGTCGTCCATTCGTATGTTTCGTCGACGGATTACAAGTATTAATATTATCGAAGGTAAAATAGATCTAAAGCAAATGGGTTGGCAGTTGGCTCGGTTGCGATTCCGTCTTGTCTTCAAAATTGAACAACATTTTTTCTCCCAACTGTCAAAGTCATCCTTCTTTTTTATTTTCTTAGACAAAAACAAAGCAGTGTTGCCGCGTGCGACCCCATTCGGGCGTTGCCCACTTTAAATCTTATTTTTCCAAAACAAATCTATTCTATAAAAATTTAATAAACATCAATCGGATAAAACAAATCAATGCAACGCCTGTATTAAATAAACCATTTCACTCCGTCATGTATATTATTTGCGCCAGTAAAACCTTGAAGATATTAAAAATATTTATATAATCACAGCGTAACATTAACAGCGTTGATTTAAACTTCCCCATCTAAGTTGAAATCGTAATAAGTTTCCACATGCATAAATGGACCGTGTTATAACAATGAGAAATTCTCTTTCTCGGAATCTTTATTTTCCGTCCTCCGGTGTTCATTTCACTTGCAAATGTACCATTCTTTATGAATTTGCCGCGACTTTGCGCTGTTAAAAAAACCGTTCCGAGCGCTTACAAATATTTGACGTTGGAACTGGTTTTTTGCGATTTATCAATTTCCTGGATTAGTTTGGCCGGGGTTTCGTTTTCAATTAATATTTTTCGGGATTTTTTTATATTTCTATAAAACTTTTCGCGTTTTGTTTTAGAACAATGTGCGGTTACGATTGCGATGAAATTGACGGGGGTTGCGTTCTATTGTTTTTAGGATTAGGGAGTATATTTTCTAATTTTTTTGTATACAATTGGTATGAAGGCAGACGAATGCACTATAAAAAATAGGTAGAGCCTGTTTCTGGGGATACTAAAGTAATTAACATATAGTATTAAGTTCATCAAGCCTTCATATTTTCTGGAACGCTCATGTTCAGTATAACCATGTAAACCAAAAACAACAAGAATTACAAAGAAATGCTTGGCATTCCGTTGCGCTCGCCATCCTGAGACATAAAATGTTAAGACTCAATATGTGTAGTAGTTACTTTGGCTACAATGTCTTTCAAACCGGAACATAAAAGTGCATTTACACTGCTGTTTGGCGGGAGAAATAGACATTGCGGTGGTTACTATCTAGGCGTCCTCACACATATGAGAGCCTTACCACCAGTAAAACTAATTAATAAACCCAATAATAATTTCTACACTTAATATCTCTGCGTCTTTTCATTTTGCTAAATCACTTCTTATACGAGTATATCAATCAGCGTGGTATCCATATGGCCTAATCACTCTCAATCGTACTCTCGATTGTATATGGGCTGATACAGAATATCAAATGACTACTATATTAAAGCTATATACACACTAGGAAGTATCTACACCGGTGTGAATTCTTCTAAGCTTCACGGATGTAATGATAGTGTAGACAATGCTTTAGGAAATTAGATCCGAGTGGAAGTCGGGGCACGTGGCCGCCTTGACTGGACGACTTGTTACGTTACACATGGTTAGACTGGGGACTTGGGACATTTTAAATGTAGGTCTTTTTTGCTCAAAATGTGCCTGATGGTAGGCGTATTGGTATTAATTTAGAGCAACGTTTGAAAAGGTTTTGATTCCGTAAAGTGATAATTTATTTAGTCTTTATTGTACACGAAAATAAGACGTTATAAACAGAAAACAGATGTGAGAAAAGTCTCTCGTAGTTCCGATACCCACAACACAAGACTCAATCTTAGTGTGGGGTCAGGATTATGTATGTGACTGTTTGGCGTATTTTTTCATTTATTAAAGCTGCAATATAAATATTTGGGTCGAATAGTAAAATAGTAAGACGACAGAACACTTGATCTTAGTGTGGGGTAGGACTATGTATGTGACTGTTAGGTGTATTTATTATATCATATAGAAAAGTGTATCATGTCCATAGTGTACGTGTTGTTGCAAGTCGGCTATTTGCGCAGTGAAGGCGACTTGCAAGTTAACAACACGGTCCACTCGGGGCACGGCGCGCATCACTAACGCATCACACATGAGGTCCACTGTTGTGCCGGGACACAGGACTACCAATCTTCACAATCTTCCGTTGGGTCCACGCCAGAATTGTAAAATAGCCTGGAGACTGTCAAAATGTGATTTTATCTAAGATTAATTGTCGTTTTAGGTGATAGAGGTATAAACAAAAGGTAATATTGCAATCGACATTAAAACCAATTTTGACACCAGCACGAGTAACATCCCCAATCATGGCGATATCCCCCTATTAAATCGTGGGACATAACACACAAGGTGAAACGTGGGTATCCTGCTAGCACCTCTGACTGCCTCTTCTGTGAAAAGGATGTGAGTTTATGTATGTATGTATATATGTATGAGTAAAACAAATCCCTAATGTGATCCGAGCTAATCCCAATAAATCGCGCGGATAGCGTGTTCAATGTTCATATTCATAAAGTGCAACTAAATCCTTTATGACGAAAGTTTAAAAATCTCTCGGCGCCATGTTAACTTCGCTTACGGTTCGAAGTTTTAAAATTTACACACGCTGTATCCTCAATCTTCGCTATTAGTTTCGCTGTACGGAGAATATCATATTAGTATTAAACTTTGAGTTTTGTGTAAACGCGTTTAAAAGTTGTAAACATACTGTAGTTATATTGGACTTACAGGAATCGGTCGGATGGATCACTCGGCCGGTCTGGTGATAATGCCATAGAATATTGACGTAGCGCGGGTTTTGTAGTAGTATTAAAATCGTTCAGTAGGATTGCCGAGGTCCAATATTTTTACACACCTTTGGGCGCGATTTTGACCCACTATAAACAATCAGATTTCATTTAACAGCCTCCGTGGCGCAGTTGGTTAGACGCCGCCTGTGAAACGAGAGGCCGCGGGTTCGATCCCCGCACCGAGAGAAATGTTTGTGTGGCCCACAAATATTTCTTCCGGGTCTGGGTGTTTGTGAGACCGAAAAGTCTCTCGTAGTTCCTGATACCCACGACACAAGACTCGATCTTAGTGTGGGGTCAGGACTATGTATGTGACTGTTGGGTGTTATTTATTTATTTATTTATTTAAACTTTGCAGATTTGTCGAGGATCGATGACTATACAATAATTTAAAAAGTATATGACATTACCTTATCCAGAACCTACAGCAATTTTTTTTAATATTATGATTGGTTAATTTATTCTCTACCACTTTGGGAATCTCGCATAGTATCTTCGTTACTAGAGTATAATACGAGTGTTGTAGATGGTTATTAGAGAAACAAGCGACACTACTGTAATTAAAGATGCGAAAAACAGAAGTTGAAGTTGCGGGTTTGATCTCCGTACCGAGAGAAATATTTGTGTCATCAACAGGTATTTGTTTCGGGTCTGGGTGCTTCTTGTAGTTCCTGATAGGTTCCTAGTACACAAGACTCGATCTCAGTGTGGCGTCAAGACTATGTACGGGACTTTTGGCTGATTTTTTTTGTTTAATCAATTAATTTGAGTTATTCATCATGAATATAGTTTTCCTAATTATCTCGGAATATAAATGAGCTGGTAAATTGCCAATATCACCAGTGACACCTCTGCCTACCCTTTCAATCAAAGTGCGAGCTTGTATAACAATACAAACGTGAATCACCGAAAATTCAACAAAAGAGTGCCCGTGAATTTTAAACTGATGATGGCCCGTCCCATAATCCATCATTGAGATACGAGCGAAAAGTGATTTAATACCTTTGCTATCGATTTCCAGCACGCGTACACTGTCGACGATTTTGAGCCCGCATTTATAAAAATCGCTTAAAAACGTACCCGAATACAGTTCATTTCAACTGTTCCGATAGTTGATGTGTGGGATTATTTGCTTATGTCTATTTGCGTTTGACGTTGGAGGGGTTTAAAATAACTGAAAAAACTATTATTTACGGATTTTATTGCGGATTTGGTTTCATTTTTACATTGTTGAACTTCTCGTTTTCGATTACTTTACAGCTTTCGTGGTGACGGGGTGGACTGAGGTATTAGTCATCCGCTTAGTGACTGATATCTATATACTGTAAGGTTTTCGTTTTGTGCACAATACAGAATTAAAAAAAAGGAACAAACATCACAATGTCCTTATTTCTGCCACATTGGCAGAGTTGTACTATGGTATGATAGCAAAGTAGTGGCCTCGGGTTCAAATCCTGGGTCGAGCAAATTTATATTTTATTTTTCTATTCATTATCAGGAATTTGTACCTTATATGGCGATAGATTCGCGCCCTATCACCTCATGGGAAGGTAACACGGTGAATCGTGGGTGTCATGGTTGCAACTCTGCCTACCCCTTTTGGGCGAAATAAGTTAAGATGTTACGTCTCAATATGTCCAGTGGTTACTCTGCCTACAATTTTCTTCAAACCGAAACACAACAGTGCATCCACACTGCTGTTTGGCGGGAAAAGAGATATAGTGGTGGTACCCACCCAGGCGGCCTCTCACATATGTGAGATATACACACACACATATGTATGTCCATGTTTTCTAAAAGTGCATATTGTTAACTATATAAAAAGTGCCGCATCATTCTCTGCAAACTGTGCGTTATAATGTAAATAATTTATTGTGAGTCGTTGCTAGCATTGCTACTTATAATTTATTTGCGGCTGTTGACAGTAGCTTTGCTTCACTTTGCACAACTAGTTTGGTATGTTATTGTTTTATTTATTTTAAATAAATGTATAAGTATACATCTTAACTGATAATAAACTTTTATTGCATTGAATGACGAGCCGATCATTCTATTCGTCTGATGGTAAGCGATACGGTATAGTTTTTTTTTTTTAACTTTTATGGGTTAGGCGTTTGACTACGTTGTTACACGCCTACCTAGAAGGTGCCTATTCACTCTAGCCTTAAAGATACCCAAGTCATAATTTTTTGGAAACACTGATTGTGTATAGGGGCAAAACCAACAGTACTGAGCAATTTAGTTTTAAAATAATAATATAATCTTTACGGCTTAATACAGCGACAGTTGCGCAAACGAAGATGTTATTTATATCTTTATAAAATAGACTAGTCCCCTTCTTCTTTTTCTGTTCTATTTTAGGGACTTTTACCATGATTTTGCATGTTATATTTTTCTTATGCGGAATACAGAGCTTCCTTCCTTATTTAATTCCTTAAAGCACTGTGTGGAATAAAGCAGATAGTTGGCTGTACGCAATAATTCAGAGTGAATCGTCCGCGCGTACATTAGCGCTGGTCGTTCGCGCGAGAGTGGAAATCAGGGGCTTACTCTATACACGGAGTTCGAATATTCGAACGTCAATGAACATCAACATATACGATAAAAGTATCCAACTTCTAAAAATCAATACTATTTTCTATGAAACTTATCATGCACTTCAAACTTCTAAAATTACGACGTACGATACATCGAACATTTTGTAAAGTATTTAGGCATATTCATACAGTTTTACGAGGGATGGTCTAACATTCGTCGTCGTGTCAAAGTACAGAGTAACCTCCCAATATTGCAATCTCATGCGTACCAGAAATCCACATTGCTCTGCTAGTAGTATTCACAGATTTTTTTAATTGGTTAGGCAATATAAGACACCCAATGGCAGGTGCACTACACTGCAATAGATTGCAATTCAAAGAGTATCTATAACATGACAGCCTTCGTGGCGCAGTTGGTTAGAAGCTGGCTGTGAAACGAGAGGCCGCGGGTTCAATCCCCGCACCGAAACAAATATTTGTGTAAATCACGGGTGTGTGTTTCGGGTCTGGGTGTTTGTGAGACCGAAAAGGTCTCTCGTAGTTCCTGATACCCGCGACACAAGACTCGATCTTAATGTGGGGTCAGGACTATTTATGTATTAGTATATGGGTGTATTTATTCATATATTATTATTTATTTAACATTGGTTTTGTGCAGGACGAAGACTGATTTGATAGTCATAAGCCTAAATATGTTATGTTTGTGTTATATCTTTAATCTTTATGTATAATGTTCCAGTACGTTAATGTTTGTGTCATATCTTTATGTAATGTTCCTACACGAATGCTTGTTATTTTCCTATATGAATCTTTGTTATTTTCTTATATGAATCTGTGTTATTTTCCTATGTGTAATATTCTTGTATATAAATAAAGTTCCAATAAGCTCAAGCTAATAAGTCATGTAGATGTAAGAATTTGTATTTGTATAATTTAACTGTGAGAAATTGTTATGTGCAATATTAACTTATTTACTAACATTATATAACGATCTGAGTAGATTAGAGAAAATTTGTAAGACCCAGTATTTATATGTATTTGAGTTTAATGTCGGGTGCGAGGTCCGCAGAACTTAGGTGCCTCCCACAAATCTAGTGCGGATTTGCACCTCGCGGCCCCGCACTCCCCGCAGGACCGAGCTACCGCCCCGCAAGTCGCTACAGCGACACCCCGCAGCGCGCGCTCTCATTGGTCGAGCGCGCCTGTGACGATCGCGGGCCCGACACTAGGGATTAGCCTAAAATTTGGAATATAGGTAGGCCTCCTGGGTCGGGCAAATCAGTTCGGTTCCGGCCTACGAGAGAAGAAACATCAAGAAGTCAGCAAGTAGTCAGCAAGCCAGCAAGTAGTCAGCAAGTAGTCAGCAAGCATTTCAAGACGTGGAATCGCTGCCGGGAGAACCCTGCACGCCGATCGAGCCAAGCTTCATCGCCACGGTGCCGCCGCTACGTGTCGTCAGACATTGTATTTGAAAACCGTACTTTTCAGTGCGAATAAAGTTTCTATCATCTAATCACTGGTATTATTTACCACGCAGCCAGCACCCCCGAACTTTAATTGAACGAGGCTGTTCGAAGGCGGTCTCGTTCATTCTGGTCCTTCAGTTCGCCGGATTTGCGTGGAAATATGCCAGTGACTAGATCGGTGGGAAGGCACACCGCCTCAGCCTCGGCCTCGGCGTCTGCCACGGTGACATCCGCCACCGCCACGACAGACGAGACGGGTGCGTCATGCACTACGACGACTGTCACCGGCACCGGCACCGATGCTACCACCACCGCGATAAATCTAGAACGTTCAAATCCCGCGGCGACCGAACCGTCGGTAGCAGAACCTACCATCGCCGCCGGGAGTGAAGAGAAACCCAGAAGCAAAGCGCCGTCAAGAGCAAGAACCAAGAAAACGTCAAAATCTCGCCGCCTTGCCGAAGCCCGAGCCGAACTCGCTCGACTGAAAGTCGAGCTCGCCGCCGCCCGAGTCAGACAAATCGAAGCCGACTCGAGCACCGAAGATGACGACAACACGACCGTCGCGGAGATTGAACAAGAACTCCGCGTCCACACATGGCTACAAAATAGCCAACTGCTCGCCATCGAGAGCGAGCCGCACACCGAAGCCGCCGCACACGCACCGGCGGGAGTCACCGCCGCACACCCGCCGTGCACAGAGTCGTCACTTCACCCGCATCCGACACAGCCGACGTCAACAGTAGAGTGCGCACCCGCGCCTCTACTCGCCGACCTGCACGCGCCTCCGCCAGCGACCACTGCCGCGTCCTGGGGACCGAACTCCGGCGCTGCACGCCTGCCGCCGACGTCGACCGCAGAGTGCGCACCCGCGCCTCCACTCGTCGATCTGCACGCGCTTCCACCAGCGACCACTGCCGCGTCCTGGGGACCGAACTTCAGCGCTGCACGCCCGCCGCCAGCGGCCATTGCCGCGCCCTGGCAGCCGAACAGTCAAGAACAGCAGCAGCGACCGCCGCCCGCCGTCGCCGCCTGGCTTGCCGAACAAGCGGCACGCGCCCCTCCGCCGGTGACCACTGCCGTGTCACGGCGGTCGAACTTCAGGGACGCGCCGCCGCCGCCGCCACAAGCCACGCCGTGGGACTCCGCTGCCGCTCTCACCGCGGCCGGCCTCGAAGCCGCCGCAGCCGCCAACGCGTTTTGGCAGCAAGGCCACGCCGCGCCGCCGCCGCCGCCGCCGCCGAACACTGCGCCGGGATTGGAGCCCGGCGCCGCCGCTCCGCTCGCACCAGACATGTCGGACGGAGCACTTGCCGTCCCGCCGAAGAGGACGGAGATGCAGCAACTGGCTGCAGCGATCACCAACGCAGTATATGCCGCGCAAGTAAAACAAACAAGGTATGTGGAATTACCATATTTTAACGGTGATCATCAAGAGTGGCTAACGTTTCGCGCTTCGTATGAAGAATCTGTGAATAATTTCTCGAAGTTAGAAAACATGTCCCGCCTGCGCCGGAGCCTGCGCGGGACCGCCAGAGAGGCAGTGCAAGGCCTCTTAATAACGAACGCGGATCCAGACGACGTCATGCGCACGCTCGAGATACGTTTCGGCCGACCAGAGTCCATAGCGACAGCCGAGATGGAACGTCTCAGAACATTGCCACGCCTAAGTGAAGCGCCGCGTGACACCTGTACGTTTGCCACCAAAATAAGTAATGCAGTGAACACACTTCGGGCCTTACGTTGCATGTACTACATGTACAATCCAGAGATAGCACGGGCCGTTGTTGAAAAACTGACACCCACATTGAAACATAAGTGGTACGAGTTCGCTGCACTACAACCGAGGGAGGAACCAGACCTCCTCAAATTAGAACGCTTCATTCACCGAGAAGCTCAAATCTGCAGCCCATACGCGACCGCAGAGACGGTCACCGAGCGACCGCGAACGAATCAAACACGACAGAAAGTGTTCAACACAGCCGCTAACTCGAGACCTAACGTCGTATGTATTATGTGCAATAAGGAGGGACACATAATAACAGAGTGCAATAAATTTAAAAACGCAACTATCGACCAACGATGGGACGCGGCCAAGAGACACCACTTCTGCTTCCGATGCCTGCGACGCCGCACTCAACAACACACGTGCAAGACAAAGAAGTGCGGCATAGATGGATGCGAACATCCTCACCACCAGCTGCTGCACTCAAGAAGGAGCGCGCCGCCAAAGGTGAACGAAGACGCCGAGGAAGAGAAGGTGAATTCGACGTAGGCATCAAGCGTGTCGTACCTGAAGATTGCACCAGTACGAGTCTCGGGACCGGCGGGAGCCCGCGATACCTACGCGTTACTCGATGACGGATCTACAGTAACGCTGATCGACCAAGGCCTCGCGGACGACATAGGCGCAGTGGGACCGGACGACCCACTACGCATCTGCACATACGACGGGAACACAAAAGAAGACCACTCCTCACGTCGTGTGAAGATACTGCTCCGAGGCAAGAACCGACGCGACCTACACATACAAGCCCGGACAGTACCTGACCTACGCCTAGCTGCACAGAAAATATCACCAGAAGCAATAAACAACTGTCCGCATCTGAAGGGAATCACGGACACTATAATCACTGACCAAGTGATCCCGAAAATATTAATAGGTCAAGACAACTGGCACCTATTAATAGCCACCCGAACAAGATCGGGTCCAAAAAACCAACCAGTGGCCTCACTCACACCACTGGGCTGGGTGGTGCACGGCAGCAGAACTCGAACGCTCGGACACCAAGTGAACTTCGTCGGTCACACATCCGAAGAAAATATGGAGAAAATGGTGGCTGAATACATAACGACCGACAACACGTATCTAAATCCGAAGCGTCCGGAAAACGACCCCGAGCAAAAAGCGCTCCGCATACTCGAGGCGAATACAACGCAGCTGCCTGGAGGCGGGTATCAGACCGCCCTCCTTTGGAAGTCGGAGGAAGCTACACTCCCCGACAACTACGACAACACCCTACGAAGGCTCCACGGCATCGAAAAGAAGATCGATAAAGACGCGCTGCTGAAAAAGAAGTACAACGAACAAATGAACATGCTACTTCAAAAGGGTTACGCGGAACCAGCGCCCGCCGAGAAGATGCCAGGAAGAACGTGGTACCTGCCGCATTTCGCCGTAGTCAACGCCCTCAAACCTGACAAGCTGAGGGTGGTCCACGACGCAGCCGCCAAGACCAGGGGCGTGTCACTAAACGACATGCTCCTGACCGGATCCGACCTCCTACAACCACTCCCAGGGGTGTTAATGCGCTTCCGGGAACACAAAGTGGCGATCACCGCGGATATAACCGAAATGTTTATGCGTATACAATTACGCGAAGAAGACAGAGACGCTCTGAGGTACCTGTGGCGAGGGGAACGCCGAGACGACGCTCCACCTGAAGAATACCGGATGAAGTCACTCATATTCGGGGCATCGTGCTCACCCGCCACAGCAATTTTCGTCATGAACAAGAACGCAGAGCATCACGCGGAACAATATCCGGAGGCGGCAGCGGCCATAAAGAGAAAACACTATATGGACGACTACCTGGATAGTTTCATAAACATCGAACAAGCGGAAACAGTCGTCAAACAAATACAGAAGATTCACGAAAAGGCCAACTTCCAGCTGCGCAAGTGGGCCTCGAACTCGCCCGAACTATTGCAAAAAATCGGCGAGCACGTTGGAAGCAACTCAACAGTGAACATTGAAGGCGGACAAACCGAAAGAGTGCTCGGCCTTACCTGGGAGCCACAGGCGGACACTTTCCAATTCGACCTAGATGCGACCCGTATCCCACCGAGCCTTCTAGAAGGGCCTCCCACCAAGAGGGGGGCACTGAAGATAGTGATGTCGATATTCGACCCACTTGGTCTCATCACTCCTATAACGATACAGGCGAAACAGCTACTACAGGAAGTGTGGCGAAAAGGAGTCGACTGGGACGATCACCTAGAGGGTGATTTAGCCGCAGAATGGGGACAGTGGATAAACTGTCTAAAAAATATAAATAATGTAATAATTCCCCGTTTATATCTCAATTACAGCGCGGCTCAACGACTGGAGCTGCACGTATTCTGCGACGCCAGCGAGAAGGCGTACGCATCCGCGCTATATTGGCGCGCAGTGGACCACGGAGGAGCGGTGTCCACCACTCTCGTCGCCGCGAAAGCAAAGGTAGCTCCTCTAAAGTTATTATCGATCCCGCGCCTGGAACTCCAAGCGGCCCTATTGGGAGCCAGAATGGCAGCCGCAGTCAGAGAGGAGCACACCAGGAAGCCCGACGCGACGACGTTCTGGACGGACAGTCGGACCGCGCTCGCGTGGATCCGGACCGGGGCCAGAAGTTACAAGCCCTACGTGGCCCATCGCATAGCAGCCATCGAAGAAATCACAAGAACGTCAGAGTGGCGATGGGTACCAACGCGCTGGAACGTGGCGGACGATGCCACACGAAACGTCCCGGAACAACTAGACTCGAACCACAGATGGTTTCAGGGACCGGAATTCCTACGTCAAGACCCAGATACATGGCCAGTGGAGACACCGAGCTCACCGCCACCTTCGGGCGAAGAGCGCGTAAACAACATCTACACCGGCGACCAGTCAAGCGTGATACCTGACGTCACACGCTTCTCGTCGTGGACGAGATATCTCAGGGCGACAGCAAGGGTGTTGCAAGCAGTCGCTATGTTCCGGCGCAAGATAGAACAAGTCAATTACAAGCGAACGAAAAGGGGTCCACGTCGCGACCCTGATTGGCGAGCCGCGAACACCACTACCAATCCGACAGTCAGGACACGCCAACCCGCAGCGACAGATAAATATGTCACATTAACAGCGGAGTATCAGCGGATGGCGGAAAAATTGATAATAAAGAACGTCCAGGAAGAGACGTTCAAAGAAGAACTCAAGGCGCTGCGGGCAGGCAAGGAGGTCGGGAGACATAGCCGACTACGCCAACTCAGCATAAAACTTGAGGACGACATCATCGTCCTGAAGAGCCGAATCAACGCCGCCACTGGAGTGTCAGAAGAAATGAAAACCCCTCCAGTCATAGACGGAAACCACCGGGCCACACAACTGTGGATCCTTCATGTGCACAAGACTCTGCATCACGCGGGAGTGGAAGCCACCGTAAACCAAGTCAAGCAACATAAATGGGTCGTGCGACTGCGACCGACAGTCAAGATGGTAATATCGAAATGTCAAATGTGTCGTGCAAGAACCGCGACACCCCCGAGACCGGCAACAGGAGACCTGCCGACATGCCGCTTGGCGCACCATCAACGCCCGTTCACATACACGGGCCTCGATTACTTCGGCCCACTCACCGTGACCGTCGGAAGAAGCACACAGAAGAGATACGTCGCGCTATTCACATGTCTCACCGTACGCGCAGTACATCTCGAGGTAGTGTCCTCACTGAGCACCGAATCCGCAATCATGGCGTTGCGGCGAATGATCGCGCGACGCGGTTGTCCGACCGAGATCTGGTCGGACAACGCGACAAACTTCCACGGGGCGGATGCGGAAATTCGCCAAACTCTTCTCTCCGGTGCGAAGCAAGAAGCGTCGAAGAAAGCCATCTCATGGAGGTTCATCCCCCCAGGAGCTCCATTCATGGGAGGCGCGTGGGAGAGGTTGGTGCGGTCGGTGAAAACCGCACTAACCACGGTGCTCCACCAGAAGAGCCCCAATGAAGAAACTCTCCACACCCTGCTCACCGAAGTCGAACTCACTCTAAACAGTCGACCATTAACACATGTGTCAGTAGATCCTGCCGATCCTGAGTCCCTGACGCCTAACCACTTCCTGCTGGGCGGTCAGGGACACTTCGCCGCTACGGGCCTGCCAGCGGACCACACCGCCAGCCCGTACGCCAGCCTGCGTGCGACGCAGGCACTCGCCGACGCCTTCTGGGCGCGTTGGCTCAAAGAGTACCTGCCCGAGCTCCGCAACCGGCGGGAGCCCCATGGACGGGGCGTTGAACTCCGTGTCGGCGACCTAGTGCGGGTCGTCGACAACAACCTGCCACGCAACACCTGGGTGCGCGGGCGCATCTGCGCCACGTATCCGGGACCGGACGGCGCCACCCGAACAGTCGACGTCGCCACGAGGGGCGGCGTGCTACGACGCCCGTCCAGGAAGATCGTCATAATCCAGAGCGTCGAGAACGACGAGTCGCCCTGCACCGAATGAAGATGCACCGTCGCGTCGCTACGGTGCACGGCGGGAGAATGTGCAGGACGAAGACTGATTTGATAGTCATAAGCCTAAATATGTTATGTTTGTGTTATATCTTTAATCTTTATGTATAATGTTCCAGTACGTTAATGTTTGTGTCATATCTTTATGTAATGTTCCTACACGAATGCTTGTTATTTTCCTATATGAATCTTTGTTATTTTCTTATATGAATCTGTGTTATTTTCCTATGTGTAATATTCTTGTATATAAATAAAGTTCCAATAAGCTCAAGCTAATAAGTCATGTAGATGTAAGAATTTGTATTTGTATAATTTAACTGTGAGAAATTGTTATGTGCAATATTAACTTATTTACTAACATTATATAACGATCTGAGTAGATTAGAGAAAATTTGTAAGACCCAGTATTTATATGTATTTGAGTTTAATGTCGGGTGCGAGGTCCGCAGAACTTAGGTGCCTCCCACAAATCTAGTGCGGATTTGCACCTCGCGGCCCCGCACTCCCCGCAGGACCGAGCTACCGCCCCGCAAGTCGCTACAGCGACACCCTGCAGCGCGCGCTCTCATTGGTCGAGCGCGCCTGTGACGATCGCGGGCCCGACACTAGGGATTAGCCTAAAATTTGGAATATAGGTAGGCCTCCTGGGTCGGGCAAATCAGTTCGGTTCCGGCCTACGAGAGAAGAAACATCAAGAAGTCAGCAAGTAGTCAGCAAGCCAGCAAGTAGTCAGCAAGTAGTCAGCAAGCATTTCAAGACGTGGAATCGCTGCCGGGAGAACCCTGCACGCCGATCGAGCCAAGCTTCATCGCCACGGTGCCGCCGCTACGTGTCGTCAGACATTGTATTTGAAAACCGTACTTTTCAGTGCGAATAAAGTTTCTATCATCTAATCACTGGTATTATTTACCACGCAGCCAGCACCCCCGAACTTTAATTGAACGAGGCTGTTCGAAGGCGGTATCGTTCAGGTTTGACTTAATTATGGTAGTCGATACCACCCTGATCAAGCCGACCCAATGCCACTGTTCCACTAACCAGCTACACCAATAGTTTAGATTCTACACTGTAGAGCATAGTTTCCCAAAGTGGGCGATATCGCCCCCTTGTGGGCATTGGAGACTTAGAGGGGGGCGTTAAGGATTCCAGAAAAAAAGGGGGGCGATGGTTGATTTGTAATTTTAATTACTTTATATTTTAAAATTCACTAAAATTATAACCTACCTACTACTCAATATTGAATAATTAGTTTATGTTTCTGTCCTATAAGATGGTTTAATCACTAAAAATACTCAATTAAAATCAAGTTGTAAATATATTTTTTGGGTAAGAATCGGCTCATTGTAAGTTTAAACACCAGAGCCGATTAATATATCACATTATAACTGAATAAATTAAAGACATGATTTTTTTGTTAGGAGTGTATCAATTGGGGGCGCTGAAAAATAATAGACTTTCAAAGGGGGCGGTAAAAGAAATAAGTTTGATTATCTCTGCTGTAGAGTATTAGGGTATTTCAAAATAAGTCAGCATTACTAATCAAATGATGTGAGAACCTACAGGAGATAATAAATATTATCTGGTACATTATGGTCACATTACTAAGCAGACTAAATGCGTATCAAACCAAAAAATATTCGTATCGGATTACGAGGTCTATCAGTGGCGAAGCCTCCATACATGCCGATTTCTACCGGCTTTACTTTTTTAATTAATGTGTATCAAGGACTAACATGCAATTTAAAATTTATTCATAGTATGGTATTTACACAATTAATAATCGCAACGTAATTTTCGGCTTCATCTTTGTAAAAACGTCACCTATCGACAGTGAGGCCTACATAGTGATTTAAATGCACCACACAAAACGCCCTCAAAATTATAAGCATCAAAAACATAGTCACAAAAATCTTTCACTACTAGACCATTTCCGATGCGCTGGTGGGCCGAGCAGAGCATAAAGGCGCGTAATAAATTCAATTGAAGGAGTGTCGTCGGCAGACATAACTCGCGCGCGGCTCCGCCCGCTCGCCCGATTTCCTTGCTACAGATTTCTTTAAAGAGTTCTTAGGGGATGGATCCATTGGAGGATATTGTGATGCGTTATTGAGAGGCGTTTTTGTTAGAATTATTCCTTTAAAGTACCCAGGCAAAATAGAAGTATGAGCGCATATCCGAATCTCCTAGTGATATTTTCGACTCATAATTAACGTGACCATACGTCCCGCTTTAGGCGGGACAGTCCCGCTTTCAGAAAGTCTGTCCCGGTGTCCCCAGCAAGGCCGACATAGTCCCGCTTTTGTAAATAGACCAAACAATAAATATAAAGTATTTCCCGCCCGAAATGCTTTATCGAACTACTACTGAAAACCTTTGGATCGAATTATTCAAACACTTTCGTAAAACACTCTTGATTTAACAAACTTTTCTACAATTATTGAGTATGTTGTGTGTCTGCCTAGAACTCACGCCACTACTGGGGCTTTATAAATCGTGCCTATTTATTACTATTTTGTGTTTAGTGCTATGATTACTTTTTGTTATTCGATCTTCTATAATGAAAACTTGTAAAACACCAAAAACTTTTTATTATTATTTATTTCCACAGATGTCCCGCTCTGGCACAAAAAATAAATGGTCACGTTACTCATAATGGGAAATGAGGTAAGATTTACTCATTTTGGAAACTATATCTACATCAACTAAATCAAACTCTTAAAAATAATTATTACAAATATTAAGGGTATGAATATTGCCATTAAAAAAAGCGTGTTTTTATTTGTGGCGAAGTATATCGGAAATAATTGGGTGTGAAAATCTTCTGAATCGCAAAGAATAATACCATCGCTTCAAAACATATTATAGGTATGAAGAAGAAAGTACGCAAGAAACTCTCTCGGCAACACGAATCCATCTTGATAATAGAGTAGGTTTCTGCACGCTTCTACTCCTTGCTTGTAGCAATAAACGCCGGCGTTCATTCCACGAAAGGAAGGCGCCCCTTATGAAGTTTAAAACGTTGGTAGTCGTTTGTATAAAAGTTTGCGTTCGTATTATTTCTCGTTTTCACAGGAGCGGTAAATCTCGCGACTGGTTCGTGACAATTTGTTACTTCTAACAGTTTCCTTGTGTTTTAATAACCTGTTACTGTTGGATGTTTTACTCTTAATTATTAAAATAATATTTTGAAAATATACTTGGTTAATTGGCAGAAAGTATTCAAAGCTGATGTAGCGACAATGTTAGTTAAGTTAGCTTCGAATGAATGAATGGATAAAAAGATGTTGAAAACAGAGCTCAGTAAAGTGAATTTGGAAAGGTTTGTGTTCGGTAGAGTACTACTACACGATAATTATCATGTAGATGATTAAAGCATTTTTTTTTTTTTATTGCTATGAATGGCGAGACGAGCATGCCTTTCGCCTGATGGTAAGCGATACGACGGCTCATGAACAGTAGCAAAACCAAACAACACCTTGAATTACAAAGCAATGCTTGGCATTCCACTGCGCTCGCCATCCTGAGACATAAGATGTTAAGTCTCAGTATGTCCAGTAGTTACTCTGGCTACAATGCCCTTCAACCCGAAACACAACAGTGCGTTTACACTGCTGTTTTACGGGAGAAATAGATACTGCGGTGGTACCCACCCAGATGGCCTCTCACATATGAGAGACCTACCACCAGTAAAATTTTCCGGGAAGACAGCTAATTGTGTTGAAGAAAAGTGTGTGTGGGTGATGTGGTAATTTTATTTGACAATTTAAAAGAGTTAGTAAGCTATAAACCCAAATCTGTAAGATTTTTTGGGATATTACTACACCCTTACAAAGAAAAGTTTCATACGTTTTTGTCTTTGTTATATCTGTTGAACGGGAGGGTTTTTCATTTGATTACGCAGATTGGACTCGTCCTATATTCTCGTGTCACGCGTCAATGCGGCCGAACCTTCTATTCGACGCTTTTCTGCTGCGTCTGGGAATCTAGGATAGGGGATAGATTGTTTAAGATTTTTTGTTACTATAGAAGCATCGAAAGAGTTTTGTGTTACGAAGATATGGGGAAGCGGAATCAATCTATACTAAAGCTGACCTAGTGGCCACTTCTCGACTTTCAGAGTTAGTACTCTGAAAGTCGAGAAGTAAGAGGCTTATAATCGCATTTCGTTCTATCAGTGTAATTGTTGAAGTTCTCGTATTTCAATTTTGACTTCTTAAACTTGTCAGTGATGGAGGTGAATAAGAAAAGGAACTAAGGGCTCTATTATTGTATCTATCTATTATAAAATGTGAATATTCAAGATTAATGGTCCTCTTTTACCAAAACACGTAACTCTATCCCTTAATAAAGGACCCACTAGACTAAACTAACATAAAATTCATAAACACACTTCAAAAATGTCCATATCTCTCATAAATTTCCCTAAAATGTGCCCAATTAGGTAACGGTAAGGTCGCGCCGCTCCACCGATGTCAACAGAGCCGGTTGATAGATTGGCTCCACGTGCGCCGTCCTTTACCGGTAATTAGCTGGAATAATTAGTTATTTCGTATACGCTGGCGAGCGGCCAGATTTTGGAAATATCGGCCAGGTTTCTTTACGCGAAATTTGGGGTTGTTGGGTTGAGGTTTGGCGTGTGTAATAAAATACTTATAAGTGCTGAATTTTTTCATTGTTAATCTATGCTAACATATGTACTTTAGTTGAAGAGTTTGTTGTTTGTTTGTTACCTCTAATCTCATGAACTGCTGGTTCTAATTGAAAAAATATTTTTGTTTTGGATAGATTATTTATTTATCTATCCAAAACAAAAATATGAAGAATGCTATAAGCTATATCTCATCACGCTATGACTTATAGGAGGGAAGCAGTGGTAAAAAATCTAGCACATACAAGGTTTATTCCTTTTTCGTGGTCCGGTAGATTGATATTCTAAATTGATAATCGGAACCCGGGCAAAGCTAGGCCGGACCGCTAATCTATACATAAATAAATAAAATTGAAGTGTCGGTTTGTAAAATGAAAATAAAAAAAATGTCCAACTACATATCGTTTTAAACACGATACCTATAACAAAAATAACCTTAGATTTTTTTGGTCTGTCTTTCTGTCTGTCCGTCTGTCTGTCTGTTTGTTCCGGCTACTCTCTGAAATGGCTGGACCCATTTTGACGGGACTTTTATTGTCAGGTAGCTGATATGATAAGGAGTAACTTAGGCTACATTTATTTAAGGAAAAAAACTTTTATTTTAGAAAAATCAAAATTTTATTAAATTCCACGCGAACGAAGTCGCGGGTATAGCTAGTCTATACTTATAAATAAAATTGAAGTGTCTGTTTGTAAAGTGAAAATAAAAAAATGTCCAACTATATATCGATATATACACGATACCTATAACGAAAATAACATTAGATTTTTTTTTGTCTGTCTGTCTGTCTGTCTGTTTGTTCCGGCTAATTTCTGAAATGGCTGGACCGATTTTGACGGGACTTTTATTGTCAGGTAGCTGATATAATAAGGAGTAACTTAGGCTACATTTATTTTAGAAAAATAAAGTGATGTTGCAATGCCCAAGTACTGTCCAGTACCGCGCGCAGCTCACGCGCACTGGGCCGTCACGTCGGGCGCCTCCCACCACTTCTCCCACCAACGAATCAATAATAAAAATAAAAATGCAAAAACTAAAAAAAACAAAATAAACGAATTAACTTTTTTGTTAAATTCCACGCGGACGAAGTCGCGGGCACACCTAGTATTTAATAAAATTGCATAATAATTAATTCTTGTGATATGAATCAGTTCAAAATGTCGGAGTATTCTATAACTCATAACCTGCGTCGCTTCTTTGTTGAATAATTACTGCATTTTTAGTTTTGGTCTACAGAAGTGACATCTATACAAAATTGTCTATTGATTTACTTTTAATATATTCAAGATATGGTTCAATCTTGCACAACTGCAATTTAAATTACGTAATTAACTTTGTAAACTACAAGTACTGTCCAAAATTACGCGCGAATGTAATAAAACCGGAGGTCTTACTAGTTTGTGGATATAATTTCATAATTTTGCGTAGCCGTAACACACCTTGGGGTTGTATGGACAGGAACGGATTCAGAAATAATCTTGAGGGTTAAGACCCAACTTTATTAACATTACATGTGAAAGGTTTTTATTTTACTTAAATAAAAGGTGGCATGTCATAGAAATATTTTATTCGTATGATGAAGTTTTTACATATTTAAAACGTTTCAGTTCTTTGCGAGGTTGGAGATTTTTTTGTTTTCTAAAAAGATTTGATTTACAATTTACATCTCAACTATTTGAATAAGGAAACTCTACTCACTTTATTTTTGTGGAAAACTCGGGTACACAGAATTTTAACCTGATGTTTTCCTTCACATCTAATGTAAGCGCATCATCTAACCAGTAATATCTAATAGTAAGCAGTGATTGCGATAGGTTGAAACCTTATGTCAGTCATTCAGTCTCTAATTCTCTCCTCTCGGTTATCATTCACTTGTCTCTCTCTTTCTGTCTCTTTTTTCAGCCACAGGAAGTTGAACATAGTCCCCCAAGGATCTCCACATCATTCACTTAATTCCCCATATTTTTTACTAGATCCGCACCTGCAAATCTGCCTCCCAATTAATAAACAAACTTGTGTTGTGCGTAGTGCAAACTTGCCAACACATCCGTTCCGAGTTTATCTCCGGTGCTGTTGTATGTAACTTTGTTACTTCATTAAAATTATCTGCCTAGGTGACGTCTTTGATGAATTTTACTCGAGGTTTGCCCGTGGTTAGTTATGTAGGTCAGGGAATTTGTATATTTCGTTATGTCTAGTTACATAGACATAGAAATAATTATTGAACAAAACGCGAGTATTTAGTTATATTTGTATATACCAGCCCATATACGTCCCACTATAAGGCACGAGCTTCCTCTACAATCGAGTGTAAGATTGAAGAGGGTTAGGCCATTTGGCCTAACTACATAGTCGATAGGTCTATTAAATAACAAAGAATAAAAATAGCATATATTTAAACTTTTTCTTTGACTGCCTCGGTGACACAGATTTAGTGTTGTAGTTAGATTGCAAAGCTGAGGTCTCGAGTTAGAATCCCAGGTCGGGGAAAGTGATATTAGATTTTTCCAATCATTTTCAGCCCGGAGTCAGGATTCCGTGCTCAATATGGCGATAGTTTCGCCCCCTATCACATTGTGGGACGAAAAATGCAAGGCAAAACGTAGGTGTCCTGGTTGCACCTCTGCCTACCCCTTCTGGGAGAAAGATGTGAGTTAATGTATGTCTAATTTTAAAATTTCATTTGTCCCTTTCTTTTTAGTTTCTAAGTGCAGGTAAATTATAAAACAGCTTCGCATGAGCTTGGTTCTTAAAAATTGAAACAAACTTTAGTGGGTACTATTTTATTTACGCTACATTACAAGAAAATACAGCTGTTGAGGGAACGAAGAAAACACAAAAAAAGATTTGCATATGCAGTTTCGGGTCTGAGTATTTGTGAGAGAAGTCTCTCGTAGTTCCCGATACCCACGACACAAGACTCGATATAAGTCTGGGGTCAGGACTATATATGTATTGTTGGGTGTATTTATTTATTTAATTTCGCGTTTTATTTTTTAAATTAATTTTGTCCTAAACAGATGAAACCGCAGGCTAAGTCTAGCGAATAATAAATAAGAGAAAGAGCCCTTTCCCCGCGGCCCGTCTCCCAACAATAATGTAAAGTCCGGCCTGAATCGGAATACTTGCGCCACTGCGGCATTCCTCTCCAACAATTCTGTAAATTAATCAAGCAAGTCTATTTGATAAATTGAAACTTACCGACAAACATTTTCGCCGAATATTTGCTTCTTTATTTGTATAAACTTGTAATTAACTTTAACGGTTTAATTAAATGTTGTTTTAATTAAATTATACGGGATGTGCCGTACAACTTAGGAACGAAACTACTGAAATGGAAGGATCGTTTTCGATTACAGAATAACTTTGAATTTTCGAAGTGCTTTGATAGTTAATAATTTTTATGGATAATAACAAATTATTATGAATACATCAATATAAGTGCGTGGTGGCCTGTTGGTAATGGACCAGACGCTACTGCCAACATGTTCACGGTGGTCGCGGGTTCAAATCACATAGTACAATTCTGATTATTTAGAGTCGTGGGTGCATTGATCATGTTATGTGTATGAGGTAAATATCGTAACGAAATCTGAATACTGTAGCGATAGGTAGGAATTTCATTTGTATGTAAAATCTGTTAACCCTCACTAAATCAGTGTGGTTGGCCTAACCCCTCTCAATCACACTGTTGATTGTAGGAGAGGCACGTGCCCTGCAGTGGGAAATAGAATACAGGCTGATACAGTTAGAATATTTATTTAATTATCTTCATATATCAACTAATATAAAGCGGGAATGTCCGAGACATCCTTATTATATTTTTATTGATAAGGTTCACTATATAATCACATATTAATACAGTAAAATAAGAGGACATCAAAAAATCTTAGTTTAAGCACATGATTATACTAAAGCAGACACAGAATTCAGTAAAACTAACTAAATACCTGTTTAATGTTATGCCTATAATAAATAAATAAATTAATTATTATTCAGAATATAGTAGAAGTTTTCTGGGTCGATATAAATTAATCTTATCTTGATTTATTTTTGTAGTGATTGATTTTTATAGTGTTTCGAAAAGTTATTACAATTCTTCTGTAAATACAGTCTGGTATATAAAAATAATAAGAGATGATCGTCTCATATGGCCAAAATTATGCCGGCGCGCTCAATTACTTCTCCACGCCAATCCTCAATTACCCCATTTTAATTACAACTGATTGGTAAACCGTAATTCTATGATAAATCAATTAACATATACAGAGTGATATTGACACATGGTACTTAATTTGACCCACATGTTTCTCATTACCCCAGGTACATAATTTGAAAAAAATATATGTCAAGATTTTTGTCAATATCGTGATTTTAGTTTCCACAATTTTTGGGCATCTAGATATAGGCATAAAGATACGAGTATTTTTACTGCTTAGCTAAACTTCAGTTCGGCTCGAGAACTTAGTTGAGCTGCAGAAAGACTTGGTATCTATAAGGGTTGACAAAAAACCTTGAAACCTAATGTCGCGATTTTTCACAAAACTATCAGGTAGACTGCCTCGGTGGCGTAGTTGTACTACGGTACGCTTACAAAGCTGAGGTCTCGGGTTCGAATCCCGGGTTGGGCAGTGATATTGGCTTTTTCTATTCATTATCAGCCCAGAGTCAGGAATTTGTGCCCGATATGGCGATAGGCTCGCCACCTATCACATCGTGGGACAGAACATACTGGCGAAATGTGGGTGTCCTGGCACCTCTGCCTACCCCTTCTGGGCTAAAGGCGTGAGTTTATGCATGTATGTATGTATGTATCAGGTAGTTTTTGTTCAAACTGGGTACAATGTTACGTGTTAGGGGGGTTAGGTACATACATACATAAACTCACGCCTATGTCCCAGTGGGGTAGGCAGAGACTATTGAGCGCCAAGTGCTACGGTCCATACATAACTCTTTCGCTTCTTCAACTGTTATTGTACTCTTCATTATTATATTCTTCAAGTGCGTGGTGGCCTGTTGGTAAAACGGACCGGATGCGGCTGCCACTGGTCATGGTGGTCGCGGGTTCAAATCCCAGGGCATACCTCTGACTTTTCGGAGTCATGTGTGTATTGATAGTCAATCACCACGCACTAAAACGGTGAAGGAAAACATCGTGAGAATACCTGCATACCATAGCGATTCATAAGAATTTCTACGGTATGTAAGTCCGCCAACCCGCACTAGACCCGCGTGGTGGACTATATGGTCTAACCACTCTCAATCGTACTCTCGATTGTAGAGTAGGCCCGTGCCCTGCAGTGGGACGTATATGGGCTGATACAGACAGATACAGATATACTCTTCATACACGCCCGTCGGTTTCGAGGACTCCGTATTTTTACATTAACATTTTAGAACCATGTGGTTTAATATAAATACCATATGACAATATCACTCTGTATAAATATGTATGGTAATGCAAATGTTATAGTTTGCATGCAAGCTTAAGATTTGTGGCTCCTGATCCATTATGATAGTGAGACGGGCTGAGAATATTAATGCCGGTAAGAACTTAGAAGCCTTAACGTTAATCATGTACAACATGTTATTTTTGTGAAATACTTTTTTTAAGAATATTATAAATACGTGTTTATGAATAACAATTAACAAGTTTAATGGTAGACATAAATACAATAAAATTATACATCTACTTAAATTTACTTATTAATAAATTAATTTTCTATTACTTGTTATTTATAAGTGCATACTACGAGTATAATGTTACATAAGTGCATACTATAATGTTATAACATTGATAGTACCACGCACTAAAACGGTAAAAAAACATCGTGAGACACCTGCATAACATAGCGATTTATAAGAATTTCTATTTCTACGGTATATAAAGTTCGCCAACCCGCATTAGACCAGCGTGGTGGGCTATATGGCCTAACCACTCTCAATCGTACTCTCGATTGTTGAGGAGGCCCGTGCCCAGCAGTAGGGCATATTTGGGCTGATATATTACAGTAGTATACTATAATCACCAACTCCATACACGTCAAACAATATTTCGATGTGTTAAAAACATGAACCACACGACATCAAAGCCTTCCTGTCTCATCAGGCCGTAATTAGGGTCTGCAAAAAAGGGCCACGATTGGGGTTTAATCTGGCCTCGGGGCCCAGGCCCTATCGACCCCTGGCCCTAATGAACGATGGCTTCCGAACCTCCGAGCGTCTTTGTCGCGTATTATGCTCTTTGGGTGAGTTTGGAGTAAGGTATAGTATGGCGCGTTTTGGGATGTTGTACTTTATTTGTAGTTGAACAATAATAAAATAAAATATGATTTGGATGACAATGTAAGTCCCCAAGATAAACAGCATCTGAGAGGGGCTTTGGAGCGTGCGATTTCGGAGTTTGTGCCCTTATCGGCGTCTTGTAGACCGCGTCTGCCGCGTTTGCCAACGCATAGAAGAAATATGGCGCTGATGGGAGCTTTGGACTCCATGTTACCTACATACTTGGAGTCCAGTCGGGATCTTGTTGATACGCACTCGATCCTTTACTGCGCGGCCGTCGCAGCATGTCGAGTGGCTAATATTCAATTCCCAAAAGAATATAGAGCTACTCGAGGTGTTGTGACTGTGCCTGCCTGGCAGCTTAGGATCGAGGACCGTATCAACAGGGCCCGAACTCTCATCGGCAAGCTGATTTCCTTCTCAGAAGGAAATAGCAGACCGAGGATTATGCGTTTTGTGACGCAGGCTTTTTCGGGGACCAATATAAGTCCTCAGAATTATAGGCTTTGCGTCACAGAACGCATAGACTTCTATAAACAAAAAGTCTATGCGTGGGCAAACCGCATTCGTCGCTACAGGAGGCGATGGGATCGTTTCCAGCAAAATCGTATGTTCCAAAGTGACCAAAAGAGGGTCTATAGATGTTGGGAGAATTCTTCTCAAAGTGTGGTGGATGGGCGGCTGCCTGGTACTCACGAAATGCGTGAGTACTGGACGAATATCTGGTCGTCGCCTGTCTCTCACACTGAAGCCTCCTGGTTTAGTGTTGTAGATCGAGCTTGCGAGGCAATACCGGCTATGGAGACCATTTTAATCAGTCTAGAAGATGTGCAAACTGCAATTCGACGGACCCAAAACTGGAAGTCGCCGGGTCCGGACGGTTTGCACAACTTCTGGTTAAAATGGTTTCCAAGTTCGCATGCTCGATTGGCAGCGCAATTCCAGGATGCGCTTGAGGCGGAATCCCTCCCAGCATTTATGACAACAGGTGTCACTCACCTCCTCTTTAAGTCCGGTTGTACCACGGAACCAAAAAATTATAGACCCATTACATGCCTTCCAACTATTTATAAAATTTTAACCTCCATAATTAGATCCAAAATTACAGACCACATCACCTCTAACCAAATTCTTTTTCCCGGCCAAACAGGTTGCATGAATGGGTCCCGTGGTACTAAGGAGCTCCTTCTCATTAACATGACCATTTGCCAACAGGCTCGTCACAACCGGAGGAATTTATCGGCTGCCTGGATAGATTATAAAAAGGCCTATGATTCGGTGCCCCATACATGGCTCATGAGGGTGTTGAATTTGTATAAAATTAATACAAATTTATGCAACTTCCTTGGGTCTTGTATGGGGCAGTGGACCACTGTCCTGAGATATCCAGGTGGTACGGTTCCTCCTGATTGTGATGAGCCGATTAGAATTAAGCGGGGTATATTCCAGGGCGACAGTCTGAGTCCACTGTGGTTTTGCATGGCCCTGAATCCCCTCAGCACTCTGTTGTTGGATTCAGGGTTAGGCTACCGTCTGCGGAGAGGGTCTGAGCCTATTTCTCACTTGCTCTACATGGATGACCTCAAGTTATTTGCATCAAAGCAAACCGAATTGGTTGAGTTGTTAAAAATAACTGAAAGATTTAGCAATTCAATCAATATGGAGTTTGGTGTAGATAAATGTGCGGTTATCCATGTGAAGCGAGGGGAGGTTGCGGTCTCTGATGACATACAAGTCTCAGAGACTGTAAGACTCAGACCCCTCTCTGTGACGGAAACATACAAATATTTGGGTATGCCTGAGGCTCTAGGTATCATGGGTGCAGATGTAAAACAATCGTTGAAAGAGCGTTTCTTTAGCCGCCTGGCAAAAGTACTAAGCAGTTTTTTGTCAGGTGGAAACAAGATTCGTGCTTTTAACGGTTGGGTTATGCCTGTACTCATGTACTCTTTCGGCATACTCAAATGGACCCAGACCGAATTGGACGCCCTGGATCGTAAAGTCCGAACTCTCCTGACTGCACATCGTATGCATCATCCACGTTCATCAGTGATGAGATTGTACATCCCGCGGAGATGTGGGGGCCGAGGCATTCTTAATGCTAAGGACTTGCATAATCGCGAGGTGTGCAATCTCAGGGATTATTTCCTTCACAGTAACATGGATATGCATAGGGTTGTAGTTATGGTGGATAAAGGATTTACCCCGCTCTCTTTGGCGATTGAGAACTGGCGGAAACCTCTAGTGGTAGGCATTAAGGATCGTGAGGACATATGGAAGAGCAAAGAGCTGCACGGTCGGTTCTATCGAGCCCTTCATGGGCCTGATGTGGACCGACTAGCGTCTGTGTCTTGGCTACGCTTCGGTAACCTCTTTGGGGAGACCGAGGGTTTTGTCTTTGCAATTATGGACGAAGTTATTAAGACGAACAACTATAGGAAATACATCCTGAAGGACGGTACGGTCGACATCTGTCGGGCATGCCACCGTCCTGGCGAGTCTATCAGGCATGTTATTTCCGGTTGTTCGTATCTTGCTAACGGCGAGTATTTGCATAGACATAACCTAGTAGCCAAGATCATACACCAGCAAATTGCCCTTCGATATGGACTTGTGACTCCTGAAGTGCCATATTACCAGTATGTGCCCCAACCAGTTCTCGAAAATGGTCATGCGACGCTGTATTGGGATCGATCTATTATCACAGACAGGACTATTCTAGCCAATAAACCTGACATTGTGATAATAGATCGATTGGCGCGCCGGGCTATACTTGTTGACGTCACCATTCCGCATGACGGTAACCTTGTCAAAGCTGAAAAAGACAAAATGTCTAAATATTTAGATTTGGCACACGAGGTTACCGACATGTGGGATGTCGACTCAACAATTATTGTCCCGATTGTCGTTTCTGCTCATGGGTTGATACCAAAGAGCCTCGACCAACATCTACAGAGGCTCTCAATCGGCTGTTGGGTCAGGAGTCAGATTCAGAAGGCAGTATTGCTTGACACGGCACGTATTGTGAGGCGGTTCCTCACTTTGGGCTCCTAACCGCCGGTGGCTTGGGTCTCAAGCCTCGCCACCGTTGGATAACTTTTTATATTTTTATATGTATTTTTGTATATTAATATTATATATATAAAAATGTAAAAAAAATGAATTTAAAATAAAGGATAAAAAATAAAATAAAAAAACAATAATTTTATTTTACCGTCTTTTTTAAAATATATTAAAACCAATTTTGGCTATTGCATGTTTTATCCCCTTTGAACGACATTTGAACTTAGTATGAGTAAAGAAAACAAAATATTCGATAGATTTAGGTTTAAATGTTTTGATGCCTATTATTTTGTATATACTCGTATTATTCTTATGCAACAATGATTATTGGAATTTGTATTAATTGAAACATATTATAAATGTTTAAAAATAACATAGTAGTGAGCATGACTACATTGCAAATAAAATCGCAATAATAATAATAGCCTTATTGGTACCTATTGTAGCTTTATTGATGCCTAAGCGCATACTCACAAAGGCGTGATATTTCAACAACGACCAAAATTATCTTAGGAAAGGCAAAATCAATATAGCCACTTACCTTATTTCTGCTCTCGAAGTCGATGCTTACAATATCTGTTCTATGGATCACCACACAACACTTTACACTATATTGCCCACGATCACAAACCGAAACTATGCGAACATGCGCAGTGCAACAATGCGCAGTGCACGCGCGGTGCGTTCGGAAGCTACCACGAGACTGACAAACTCGGAGAGCAGGCTAGTAAGTAGCAACTACCCTCCGTTTGATTTTATTTGCGATAAAAATAAATTGCTTTAAAATTTGTTTGTAATGAAAAATTGTTTATCTGAACGCATTGAACGCGTGTATAATTATGCGATTTCATCAATTGAGCTATTACCGTTGAAAAAGTAATGTTGTTAGAAGGTATTTTCATAATATAATTAATCTTATATTCAAATATAGAACGAGGTGTGTATTTAGGATTTAAAGATTCTAGTATGATTACAACTATATTTGATTGTATCAAAAACCCAAAAGGACTACTCTAAAATAATACAGTAATCCTATTTCCAATTTTATAATATTTAAACACCTAACAAACCGTGAGAGCTCGTGATGTGAATAAAATTCGACAAATCGCCTAAATCTTATGTCACAGACCACGCTCCAATATTAAAACGCCTTTGTGATACAAATTACTTGGCCCCATGCGGGTGAGTGCAGGCGAGTGGCGGCGCTTTGATTGCAACTTACAACCTCACACCATCGTCGTCTCATCATACTGTATATTTGAACCGGCATATAGTAACTATTTAGATGCTACGACACAAGAAGATAGTTGCTATGCATGGAATTTGTAGATTAGATGTTGCTTTATGAAGGAGAATGCCTATTCATATCGGTAAAAAATATCGTATACTGATACCGATACTGCTTAAAATTCATTATAGCATTTTTATGGTTTGTCCTTACACGTTTTCCTGCTTTATTCCGGGCCACAGATTTTTATAAAATAAAATAATTGTCATCACATTTCACGAAGAATTCAGGAAGGCAAAAAATATTTTTATTGGACTTCCAAGTTAAATTTATAATTATTGAAAATATATATTTTTCCGCACACATATAAGTAGGTTTCATCGAGGTACAAAAATCTTGTCACTGATACTAAGTTTCATAGTAAAATGGGCATTCTTTCTTCGGCTTTATTCATAGAATGTGTTAAAACCTATTTTAATTAAATAATGTTTTTTTCTTTTTCGCTCAAACGGAATTCCTAAGTTGTTCGAAAGGGACAAAACATTAGTAAGTTAAAATATTTTTTTAAACGGTCTATGAATAACGCAGATAGTTGCTACGCCATTAAATTAATACGTCACAAACTTGCTACGGCGTGTAGTGTATTCATCTCGTAGCCACTACGTCAAAAGGCACTTCGTCTTGTTCTAGTCTTGTACGGACGACGTATGACGTATTTGCTACGCCGATCGCTCCAGGCTTTTGGTTGCTACGTTGGTACTAGGGCTTATGTTACACTTAATTGTAATATTATGATTTCAGCTTGCAGTATAAAAAAACAGCTACGAGTATACTACTATAATTATATTAATATGGTTGCTGACATTTTGTCATGTAAATTGACAGCCTCCGTGGCGCAGGCGGTTAGACGCCGCCTGTGAAACGAGAGACCGCGGGTTCGATTCCCGCTTCGACATAAATTTTTGCGACCCATTATTCTTTAGGGTGTTTGTGAGACCGAAAAGTCTCTCGTAGTTTCCGATACCCACGACACCAGACTCGATCTTAGTGTGGGGTCAAGACTATGTATGTGACTGTTGGGTGTTATTTATTATTATTATTTATTTATTATAGTACGATTATTCCAATACGATTGACAAGACGTACTAGGAAATCACTTTAATTAAGCAATGTAATCGGGTGCAAAGTTCTAAAATTCACCCTTCTGCCAACAGCTAATTAGACCGCGGCGGTCCCAGGACAAACAAAGTATCGCCAAGTATTCCAGTTCGTCTCGACGACGGCCAGATGTTTTCAAAACGGCAAGATTTAATTAAACCAAGTTGTCGCGAACTTGTTTCCAAAATATAAATTATCGGCGTAAATCGCGAACTGTATGACAGGTCGCTGTTAATGAAATCGAGTTTATTTGACAGTGTTCGTGGTGTGGGCGAAAATATTGGTGGGATTTAGGAGTTTTTTTTTTTATATATATTTTTCGATATTTTTAGACTTTAAATAATTTTAAATAGTACAAGCGGACTTAATGCCTAATGGTATAATAATAATAATAATTTTCTACTAGTCGACCTTAAGGTAGGGCAGAGAGACGGAGGCAGGTGTGTAATTAGGCCGAAAGAAGAAAAAATCAATACCAACAAAAAGATAGTAAAAGTACAGATGATAGCGCTTAATATACACAAATACTTACATATTTTATTAGTACAAAGATATGCTACATATATATTATAGGTTAAATAAATACCTAATTAGAATGTATAAATAAACAATTAAGTATAAACTAATGAGGAGTAACTGCTACATCGGCGAGTATAATTTACCGAACTGTCATTTTAAATGGCAGCCACGTTGTGATCGACCTGACTTCGAGAGTAGAGTAGAGTAGAGTAGTAGTAGTAGTAGTAGTAGTGGTAGTGGTAGTGGTAGTAGTAGTAGTAGTGGAAGAATGTGTGATCGATGTTTGCAATTATATTACCGTTCTGAAAAAAGTATTTTTCAGTTTTGGTGTAATGTGGTTCTTGGTTTCTGACACCATAGCCAAAATGTTTTACAGTGCGGGGGACAAAACGGATGCGGAAGTAAACGTCGCTGAACATTGACTATCTCATAGACTATAGGAAACATGACAGTAAGAGCTGGTTTGATGCCATCAAAGAAGACCTGGTCTATGGTCTAGTAGCTGAAGATCGGACAACCACAATTATCCTTATAGTTTTTATTTGAAATACTTGACACTGACATAATTGCAGGGTGGTAATAATTCAAAGGCCATAAAAAGTTAGAAGTGTGGTCTGGGGTTCGAACCCGCGACTATCAAGAACATGTAAGTAGCCGCGTCTGGTCCGTTTACCAGCAGACCACTACGCACTATTAACATATCACAATTAAGATCACATCAAATAGTATGTCATAATAGTTATCTAGGTCTAATATTCTGCCGTCCTCAAGCATCCTCAAAATGCCGTTAAGTATTTTTTGCCGCTTTTTAACCGACTTCAAAAAAAGGAGGAGGTTCTCAATTCGACTGTATGTTGCTTTTTTTTAAATGTTTGTTACCTCGTTTCTCTGTACTGTGTGAACCGATTTCGACCATTCTTTCTTTGATTGAAAGCTGGTGCTTGTCGTTTGGTCCCATAAAAATATGGCGAAAATCTGATGAATATCTTCGGACCTGGAGAGGGGAACTCCTTAAAATTAAGTAGGATTCCAATGGTTCTTTTTGCATTACGTTCATTATTAAAGTTAAGTTACAGCGAGAGAGGGAAAAAGGGGTGGGGGTGAGGGGAGGGGGGGTGATAAAATTAAAATACACGTAAATACTAATATCTTGAGCAGCTTATAACCGATTTTAGTGATTTCTTTTTCATTGGAAAGAACGTATTAACAGGTTGATCCCAGGAACACAACATTAAGATCTGATGATCATGTTCGGACCTGGAGAGTAGAACTCTTCAAATTCCGATTCCGATGGTTCTTTTTGCATTGGGTTCAATATAAAAGCTAAACTACAGTGGTGGAGGGAAAAGAGGGTAGGGGAGAAGGGAGTTGGGGGGGGGGGGACCAAATAATGAACATGTGAATACTCTAATATATTCGGCAGCTTTTAGCCGATTTTCGCGATTTCATAGTCATCGGAAAGAACATATTACTTGTGGGGACCAAATCTTCTTCATTTTAATTCCTATCAACACTAAAAAGATAAAAATAACTAAAATTTTAAATAAAAAAATAAAAACCGACTTCAAAACAAAACCACTAAAAACCAAAAAATAACAAAATAATAAGTACCATTGCAAAGCAAAAAAATAATATTTATTTCATGGAACTTGTGCATGTTGATTAATTTGTTTAATGACTTGACTAGCCAACAAATCAAAATATATGCGTGACATATTGAAGGCGGGCCGCCAAGTACCAAACATGTAGGACCTATGCCTTATATTACAATAGTTTAAATATCTATATGTTTGGTACTGGGCGACCCGCCTTCAATATGTCACGCATATATTTTGATTTGTTGGCTAGTCAAGTCATTAAACAAATTAATCAACATGCATAAGTTCCATGAAATAAATATTATTTTTTTGCTTTGCAGTGGTACTTATTATTTAGTTATGCACAAAAATGTTTTTTTTTTTTAAATGTGCTACTTAATAACAAGTGGTCATGTTTAGACCTTGGAGCACTGAATAATAGATCGCAGGAGGCACTTTCAAATAGCGAAACTTTCAATTTAGAACTGTAACATCGCTTTTTGTGCATAACTCAAAAAGCGGTTTTTGTACTTAACGGCATTTTAGCTTGAGGATGGCAGTATTGTATTGCAGACTAACACTTCAAACTTAATACCATTGATAATGATAGGAAACAACGTGAAAATGTTTCAGGCACAATTGTTTTATCAGCGAAACGTAAATACATCGCGTGTTGAACAAAGATATTATCATTTCGCTAAATGTCAAAGCAGTCCATACACAGAGGGTGCTGAATTCCCAACAACACTACCGATGGAAAGTAAATTCTAAAACAATTGTCTTTGAGTTTGAATTCGCTTGTTTTGTGATGTAAGTTTAGTTTGTGAACGAATATCGCGAGGCGTTACGATCTTTGCCGGGTGTAATGTACTGGCCATAGATTAGTTTTGTAGAAGCGACACATTGTATTCAATAAGTCATACCGTTGTTACAATTTTTCTATTTGATTTTAATTTGGAGTAGATTTTGAACATGATAAATTCAGATTATATGTATGTTATAAAATCATAAATATAATAAAACTCGTTACTGAGGTACTGAAGAAATTTGAGGCGGAAGTTCAAGGTTTTCGACTGGCATACTTCTTTTAAGTAAAGACTTAGACTGACCACTCGACTATCTAATTTCTAGGCTACATTAGTGGTACGATTTCAGTTGCTGAGCTTTTATGTAAAATGCAACTCTGCCGCTCTACATAATTGCTTACCTCACATCGTAATTGATGCGTAGAGAAAACCTTGGAGTGTTTAGCAGATCATCTAAATCTTTTCCTTTGAATACATAACAACCGAGCTAGTCTTGCAGTTTATAAATCCGAATTTTTTCATCTATCTTCGCTAGGGTTAAAGAGGACTTTACACAATTTTTTCTCGAAAAAATATACATCAACCTAACCCCTCTACGCTACTTACTCTATGATAATGACGGAGTGAAAGAATTGCAGCGTTCGGAAATGTACAGCAGTTACACAAACATTCGCTTATTGCGAATAGCGGTGTGGTCGCGGCCCCACGACGCTCAGACAAACGAGCCGCCGATATTCGCAACAGATCACTTCATTTTTCTGTTTCGCTTCTCTTGCGGCAGTTCTTTTTAAAATATTTTACTGTTTTAAAAATGTTTTTAGTATTTAGATACCTATTTTGTGTTTGCTGATAAGTACTGTTATGGAGTTCGTTCGTTATGGAGTTCGTTTTTTAATTTGAATTTTAAACATATGTGGCGAAATTGGGCACTTCAAATCATATTGAATAATTGATTATTTAAAGCATTGTTCGATATAATATGGTCTATATAGTAAACATCAAGTATTTACGTTCATAATCTAATACTTTTAAATAAAGTAATATTCGAAGAGAGAAATTGACAACTACGCATGCTAAAAGATCGTGCGAGACATCACTTCAAAAAGTCCGAGTAGGTTTTTTTTATTGCAATGCATGGTGAAAGGATGGAAGGAAGAGGACCTTTCGCCTGATGGTATACGACCGCTCATGAACAGAAAAACCAAACAACACCTTGAATTACAAAGCAATGCTTGATGGATCGAATGGTATGAGACTGCCGTCTGATGTCATTCGATAGTCTGCCTGGACGGCCCAATCTTAATGTGGGATCAGGAATTAGTATGTGACTATTGGGTGTATTTATTATTATTTACTTTGGCATGCTAGTACTATAAAAATACCAGGTTTGCACAGTAATATCCTATACTGAAAATGAGTTCTTCATCGTTACATAATCAAATTTAATCCTTCATTGGACTCTTGTGCAACACAGGGGACGGTACCGGTTCGCGGACAATTTCGTTTCAATTTTAATAGAATCTGCTATTAGCGGGACTATTTGCAATGTTATAATGGGTTTTCATTTAACTACACTTCGAATAATCAATCCAATTTGCACCTTACACCACCGCTATAGAGTGCAAAATGTTTAAATTAACCAAATTAATTGTAAATTTCCACTCTAAATTTTGTAACAGCGAGATTGCTAAATGAACATTTTTGACGGTGTACTGACGCCGTTGTGTTGTTACTGTTTTGTTGTAAATTTGAATTATCTTTACTGAAGAGGTAGTAGACAGGCTTTTAATGGTCTGAACTAAACACCTGTATCGCAATTTGACTAGAATCTGACTCATTGAATTAGTGGCAATAAGCGTAGGTAGTGCGGATAATTATGTCGCATGATACGAGTCTATGTGGTAGGTCTCTCATATGTGCGAGGCCGCCTGGGTAGATACCGCCGCAATGTCTATTTCTTAAGCCAAACAGCAGTGCAAGTCCACTGTTTTGTTTCGTGTTGAAGGAAATTGTAGTCAGAGTAAATACTGGACATAATTGTTGAGACTTAACATCATATGTCTCAGGACGGCGAGCGCAGTGGAATGACTAGCATTGCTTTGTAATTCAAGGTGTTGTTTGGTTTTGCTATTATTCATGAGCAGTCGTGTCGCTTCCCATCAGGCGAACGGTATGCTCGTCTCGCCATGCAGTACAATAAAAAAAAATCCTTTACGTTTCTTTCATGCAAATATACATTGAAGTAAGATTGCTAACACATAACAAGTAATTGAAGACGCAATAATAAAACAATTCGCGCACTTCATTCCAAATATAATACTAGAAAGAATACAAATAACCACAAAGATACAGACCGTTCTCACTTACCCCCTTCCTTGTTCAGAAATGGGGAACAAAACGACACAATGACCAATTTTCTTTTACCTCCAATACGTCAAACAACATTCCCTTTACCTTCTGAAATTCTTAATAAGGAGAGGCGGGAGGGAGCTCAAGTTAAACTGGACCATTTGTATGAGGCGTGGAATTCGAAAAATTCAATTTCCTAACTGTGAATTTAGTAGAGAATGTAAGAAATAACCGATTTTCTGGAACGTTCCCCAAGCGCGAGGGGAATGTAAAACATAGTGGAAAGAGAAAAATTATACGTGCCTCGTAAATGTGTGCCCATCGTATGCTTCAAGTGTTTAACTCTACACGTGGAATCACGGAAAATATTTGTGTTTTTTTTTTAAATTATAATATGACTCAGCCTATAATTTGTTTGAAAGGACTTATAGTACAATGGTATTAAAATCGTTACCAAGACGAATGGCTTTTAGAAAGAACGTCATTCAAAAGTATGCCGAAATGTGAGTAGTTTGTAAAGGTCTATTTTTTACGTAATACCGATCACAAAAGATAAAGATAGGTGAGCATCTATAAAAGTGCAGTAGAACAAAAAGGAATTTCTGATATTGAACATTCGGTATTTTGTAAGGAATTTTTAATTAAAACCCATATTGATTGAAATGTTTGACATTTTCGTTTGGGAAACGAAAAATAGGAACGGTGTTGGGACGTCTATGCTTTAATATAAAATACTATTGGTACCACGAAAGCGAATGGATATTCCAACGTCCCATTTTTGTAGTAAAATCTCGTTCTTACATTTATTATCGAGTTCTGCAAATCCAATAGATTTTTAATTATAAGTTTTAAAGCTGTATTATTTTATTTTGAACATCTCGAGTTTCAGAGCAGTTAGATGTAAGTAAGATTAATGAATCATGAAAAATACATTTTTATTCGAAATCACCAATTCATATTATAAATAATAATAATAATAAAAACTCTTTATTATTACACCACAAAACAAAAAATAAAAATATGAAGCAACTGTTCATTAAGTGAAACAATTGGCGGCCAATTATTATGCCACTTATTAACTTTAATATTTTTAAATTTGACGAAAACCTTTTTTATTTTATTTTTTATATTTTTAGAAACGAGCATTCAGATCACTTGAGGGGTAAGTGATCGCCACCGCGCACAGCATCTGCATCATCATGGGGTATGGAGGTTGAAATCTTGAAATTAACCCACCTTATCTTAATCTGACGCATTTCTTTATTTCCTACGATTGATTTTTTTTACTAATCTGATAGGCTGTCACACATCCTGCTTTGTAGAGCCCATATACGGTGGAGATACTAATAAGATGCAAGGATAAATAAAATAATAAATACAATCGATAAGATCGAGTCTTGTGTCGTGGGTATCAGGAAATCTGAGAGACTTTTTGGCCTCACAAGCATTCACATAATCGTTTTTTCGTTAATGCATAGAAAATATATTTTAATATTTATTTTATTGGTATTTGCAAAGTTGGCGAATTGGAGCGTGAAGATGATTACCTATTGACACAAGTTTGCCCATTTAGATAATTAATCAATTTATTTAGACGTACTACATAAAAATTATCCTATATAATGCAGATGGCAATTGCAGACAACTGTGGCAATAACAAAGCAAAAAATAAAACATAGCATTTAAATACCTATTTATTTTTATTTTTCAACAAAATTAATACAAGTTGAGGAGATATTATTTAAGCAGATATTCCTTATTATTTCCTTATTTTCTATTAATAGCGCGTGCCTGCTTGTAAACGGGTCAGACGCGGCTGTTAACATGCTCATAGTGGTCGCGGGCTTAAATCCCATGGCACATCTCTGACTTTTCGGAGTCATGTGTATTGATAGTCAATCACTACGCAAGTTTATGCTGAAGGAAAACATCGTGAGGAAACTCGTATACCATGGCAATTTGTAAAAAGTTCTATGGTATGTAAAGTCCGCCAACCTAACCATTTAATTCAAACCAATCGTACTCTCAATTGCAGATGAGTTCAACGTATATGGGCTGATACAGTAAAGTACAAAAATTACTTAGTAAAACAGTTTACAAAAAAATAACAGGGCTAAAACAGAAAAATACAATATTTTGAACAAAATAAAAGCATAAATCGGCAAAACGATGAAAGATGCTATTTTGAACCAGAATTGTTTCCTCATTCCCCACGCTGTGTCCTTCAGTCCGTCCTTGATGATGTGTTTCCGAATACCTAAGCCCCAGATGGTAACCAGCTCGTCAAAGTTGATGGTCATCACGTCAAAGTTGAACAAATCCTTGTCAGTTTTAGACATTCTGTTGTACAATTCTGTAGTGTTGTCGTCTGAGAAATTCCAGTCTTGGAGCGCGAAATATGAGAACATTAACCAGGTCTCGTACAATTTTGTATATTGTTTGACGAATCTGGAAACAGAAAAGTTTAATTTCAATAAAAATTGAAAAGAAAGAAGCGAAAAAAGAAATGATTTCTATAGATCTATCTTCTGTTAGCTGCAATTTGCAATCTATATTTTTAGCAGATGCAGCTAAAAGTTACAGTAAGTTAAGACCTTTTCATCATCATTCAGATTCTCGGTTTATTACAAATGTAAAACTTATAATTGAGAGTGGATCATACTCTCAATTGTAGGTGAGGCCCGTGCCCTGCAAGGGGACATATATGAGCTGATACAGATACCGAAAACTTACGATTTTATTCCTGCAGGTCTTTGGAAATGCAGGTAATCGGCCACAGCATCACCTACATAAGCTGGGATGTAGTGTAGCAGCCAAGTGAGCAGCCAGTAATCGATTTTATTCCTAGTCTCAAAGAAGTAACGATACCACAGAGATTTGGGAGTGGACAGAGTACCGGTGTCGTGGCTTTTTGCTATTCTGCAGAAGTGGTCTGAAAAAAGATTCATTAATTTATAGCTGGAATGGGATCTGAGTTAATCATAAAGGGCAACATTTAGCTGGTAGTAGGAATGGTTTTCGCTAGGGTAGAAATCTTCATAAGCGTTTTTGAAAATTCTTCAAGTGACCTACTTAAATGTGTTGCTTCTTTACGAAAACCAGTTATGTATATTGCACATATACTCACTGATACAAACACAGAAACATAAGATAACATAAATGAGGCCATCATTGTTTTGTTGATATACGTTTTTGTAATTTTTCAAATGTACACTAGTTACTTTAAGAGAGAATACTGACTTCTGTAACACAGGTGTACAAACCTAGTACAGAGGTCAGGTTATTTTCTAAATGTAAAACTTGTGGGAAATAAAATTTTATTCCTTAATAGTCCGCCAACCGGCACTAGGCCAGCGTGGTGGACTATATGGCCTAACCACTCTCAATCGTATTGTCGATTGTAGAGTAGGCCTGTGCCCTGCAGTGGGACGTATATGGGCTAATACAGATTATAGATTTGAGTACATTAAACTGCTCTGTACTACCAGGTATATTTTATTGCAATGAATTTGCGAGACGAGCTTGATGTTCGCTTGATGGTAAGCATTACGAATGCTCTTGCAAGCACTGCAGCAAAACCAAACAACACCTTGAATTATAAAGCAATACTAGGTATTCCAATGCGCTCGCCATCCTGACACATAAGTAAGATGTTAAGTCTCAATATGTCCAGTAGTAACTCTGGATTATGGCTACAACGTCCTTCAATCCGAAACGTTTGGTGGGAGCAATACACTTTGCGGTAGTACCTACTCAGGTGGCCTCTCCCATATGAAAGACCTATCACCAGTTAAATCACAACAGTGTTTAAAAACCATTTGCGCTTTGAGTGTAGAAGTAAAGATATTTTGTATGGAGAACTATATGACTTCGATTTATTTATTTACGTACGTACCACATGTAAATCCAGTCTTGTTGCTACTGTGGATGTATATTTTTGGTTGTTTGTCTCCGTCAATGTGCCTCGTTGCGGTATCCCGTCCCGCCGCGATGGTCAAATTGGTTGAATAATCGGCAGGCATAATGCATAGCTTTGGACTGTCCTTGCCGTTTAGAAGCACATGCGTAAACCCCATTATTATGCTTAGGAAAACCTGGAAATTAAAGTTTTTGTTAAATTTCGAAGTGATGATTTGGGAAGTGGAGCAGTATAATGGCAAACGTAATACCATACGAAAAAACACAACACAAATTTAACTCTAAACTTTGTCCAAGAAGGGGTAGGCAGAGGTGCCACCACTTTTCGCTTTGTATTTTCCGTCCCGTGATGTGATAAGGGGCGAGCTTATTGTCATATTGGGCACAAACTCCTGACCCCAGGCTGATAATGAGTAGATAAATCCAATATCACTTTGCCTGATCCACGATTCGAACCCGAGTACTCAGCTTTGCAATCATATCAGAGTACAATTGCGCCATCGAGGCAGTCAAGATTTTCGCATTACGGGTAATACAAGCTGATAACAATGCATGACGTGGTAAGCCCGGTACATATTAAATTGCATATCTATTGGAGTTGTCCCACCTTCACACCCATCACTGCAACTCCTGTATCGCAGGATCAACAAGCACGCATTATAATGACACCGAGAATTGAAGCTCGACGAGTCTCCGGAAATGTGCAACTTGTTTTTAACACGCAACGGAATGAATCTGTACAAACCTATACTTCTACACTAATACAAAAAGCTGAAGAGTCAGGAACTACTGGTTTGAATTGATTTTTTTTGTTGGATAGGTAATTTATCGAAAAATGCTATACAAATGTAGAAAATACGAAGAAATGTTATTCTTTTTTCGTGGCCCGATTGGTATTCTTAATTGATAGTCGGAATTGAAGATTTTGGTCACTATTTTGGAAATCATTCATGAATACCGTTTCTATCAGCGAGAGTGGATCTGCCCTCGGAGGATGGTATTATTTTGTTTTCTCTAAAGCAGATGCCAGAACATGTGATGTTTGCCGACAATCAAGCGACTCGTCATTCTATCCTCCCAAATTAAAATTAAAAACTCACCCCAGATCCACCGTACATTGCATTTTTGTCAATCCAACCCGGCGACGGTTCCTTGTAAGTACTTATTACTGGAAATAAAACAATTGGGTGCAATTGATTAATATATTTTATTAATAGCTACTATTACGTGTACTCTGCAACCATAAAAACTTATGTTTGACAGATAAATATATGTATATGCATTAATGTTTAAACTCACGCCTTGTTCCCAGAAGGGGGAGGCAGAGGTGCACCAGGATAACCACGTTTCGTCTTATATTTTCCATACCACGATGTAATAAGGTTCAAGATTATTAATGGATTTTTCTATTCATTGTCAGCCTGGAGTTAGAAATTTCGGCCCAATATGGCGATAGGCTCGCTCCCTATCACATCGTGAGACGGAAAATACAAGGCGAAACGGTGGTGTCTTGCTTGTACCTCTACCTCCCCTTTGTAAGAAAAAGTCGTGAGTTTATGTATGTAAGTCAATAATAAACCAAATATAGAGTAATTTGTTCTTTTCAGTTTCATAGTTTATTATATTCTTACCTATGGGTGGTTTGACGATGCAAACAGGCAGATTACCGCCCTTGACCCGAATCAATTCTTCTGCAACCGCTTTAGTAAATGTGTATATGTTTGGCCAACCATCTGTTAGGCTGCAAAAAACATATTATGATTAATTAGTGTCACTTTTGTGCATCTAGGATATATAAATACTGATCGTGACTCAACACGAAGTCTAGTGGTAGTTATATATTTACTTAATCTATAAATATATGCACCATATATAATAATAATAATAATAAAAACCCAACCACACGTCCTGATCGAACATCTGATCACGTAGGGGGCGGGCAACACAATGTTTTGTTTACTGATGTGGCTAACGTGGCAATGGTAACCCATTCAACATGGAGACTCGTTTGAAAAAGAAAATGAGAGGGCCGCTTCCCGGGGGCGATCGCCGGGGCACACCTGGAGCTGACGCTGGGTGTTCCAGCATACGAACCGTCAGCGGTGAGGAGTTGAGCAGGCGGACTCCCACCGGGTCACCCGAAAATACTACAGCCGCCAATAACATAGACAGACTGACAGACAGTAGATCAAATAGCCCCATAGAACCATATAGTCCAAGTACAACATCGTATACACCGTCTGTATGTGATACACCTTCTATACCTAGTTCTCCACCCACAAATAATATTAGAGATCCACCCATACTAGCTTTAGATGCTGCACGGGAGGTTAATACCTTTTTACCCGTGACCACTAAAGCTGGGAAACCAAGAGTGCGCATGTCATGGAGTAAAGAAGTAAACCATTTTATTATGCGCACTTACTACTATATCACAAAATTAGAGTCAGACATGACAACATATAGGAAACAGTTACATGAACACTTTTCACGACAGTACCCAGATATTAAAGTAACAGAACAGAGATTATCAGACCAGAAAAGAGCAATAGAACGAAATAAATTACTTTCACAAGATGTACTCGATCAACTAAAAGAAGAAGTTAGGAGACAATTAAATGCAGAAGTAGACAGCAATGAAATTAGTAATCTCGTGAACTCACCCAACCGTGGCCTATACGAATTACCTCGCTATAGCCCAATACAGCCTGTAACACAAATTGACTCAGAACCACTAACATTAAACCAACCATCCAACTTAATCGCTCATACATCCACACAAACAGAAACAATAACCTTAACACTGGAAAATGATGTGGATAGTTTAATGGAGTCCAACCCCATAACAAACCTATATATCCAAGAATTGCAAAATAAACTTATAACAACGCTAACATTATATTCAGGGCTTGACCCAACATCTCGACCCAAATTACCCAAACTAAAATATAGTTCTAAACTTAATTTACTCATTCATATATTTAATAAAGATATTCTGAATATGTTTTTATCCGAAACTAGTAAATTAGTAGATGTACATACACTGATATACTCCACAGCCTTAGTAATAACTGAAGAACTCGGTTACAAAATAAAGGACCATAGTACCATACACCCTAAACCCAAACGTAATAGTAAACCTTCATGGCAATATCGTCTGGAAAAAGACATAGAAAAACTCAGAGCAGACTGTGGAAGGCTTACCCAATACATAAACAATAATAGATCAAAGAAAGTTGTTAAAAGAGTAGAAGAAATATTTAAAAATAATAGGACCCATACTAGGCATGAATACAATAATAAAAAACCTGAAGAATTTCTAGATACGCTTAAACAAAAACTTGCCCTTAAAGCCCAGAGACTAAAACGGTACAAGAAAACCCAACAACGAAGGAAAGACAATAGCTTGTTTACTACAAATGAAAAAATGTTTTATAGAAATTTACGGAAACCGCATAAAGATAGTTTTAGTGAAAACATGGAATGCACGCCTACGAAAGAAGAATTAGAAAGTTTTTGGGGCAGTATATGGGAAGAACAAGTACAGCATAATGATAAAGCAGATTGGGTTAAAGCAGAAGAAAATAGATGGAGTGCAATAGAAGAAATGGAATTTACCGAAGTGACAGAATCAGAAATAAAACTTACTACGAATAGGCTACATAATTGGAAATCCCCAGGCATTGATAAAATACATAACTTCTGGTATAAGAAATTAACTTCATTACACAAAACAATAGCAAGGAATCTTACAGATATAATTTTACATAAACAGGATATACCGCCATTTATTGCTACTGGAATAACATATATGCTCCCTAAAGATAAAATATCCACCCAAGCTTCCCAATATCGCCCAATCACATGCCTACCTACAATATATAAAATATTAACGTCCGTTATCTCAGCTAAAATTAACGCCCATATTGAAAACAACAACATCATAGCAGAAGAACAGAAAGGATGCAGGCGAGGCCACATGGGATGCAAGGAACAACTTGTAATAGATTCTACCATACATAAACATGCAACAACGAAAAATAGAAACTTGCACTGTACCTATATAGATTACAAAAAAGCTTTCGATAGTATTCCTCATTCCTGGTTAATACAAATACTTAAAATATATAAAATAAATAATAAACTAATTGATTTTCTACAAAAAATAATGACTCACTGGAAAACGACTCTGCATTTAAATAGTAATAGTAATTCTGTAACAACACGGCTGATAAACATCAGAAAAGGAATCTATCAAGGTGATTCCTTGAGTCCCCTGTGGTTCTGCCTTGCCTTAAACCCATTATCACACATGCTACATAGCTGCCGAACCGGATATCAATTAAAAAATCCTACAGAAAACATAAATATTTCACATCTTATATACATGGATGATGTAAAACTATATGCTAGAAATGAAAAAGACATGAAGAAATTGATAGAAGCTACAGCAATTTTTAGTAAAGATATAAATATGAATTTTGGATTAGAAAAATGTAAAACAGTTCACATAATAAAAGGTAAAATACGACCTGGCGACTACACACTTAGTAATACAGATATAATAACCGCAATGGAACCAAATGAGTTGTACAAATATCTGGGCTATAAACAACTTAAGGGATTAGATCATACGAAAATTAAACAAACCCTAACCGCGGAATATCAGAGAAGAATAAATACTATTTGCAAATCCCAATTATCTAGTAAAAACCTGATTAAAGCACTAAACACCTACGCGATCCCAGTACTTACATATTCGTTTGGTATAATAAAATGGACCAAAACTGACATAGAAAAAATAGAAAGGATTACTAGAACCACACTCACTAAACATAATAATCTCCATCCGAAAGCAGCCATAGAAAGACTTACTATTAAGAGAGACATAGGAGGTAGGGGCCTTATAGACATACATTATCTCTGGCAAAAACAACTACATAGCCTTAAAACATACTTTCATACAAAATCCCATACTAGTATTATGCATAAAGCAATAGTCCACAATGATAATAATTTTACACCATTAAATTTACACGAACAAACAGACCCCGAAATCCCTAATATCATAAACCGACAACAACAGAAAATAGAAGACTGGAAAAAGAAAGTATTGCACGGCCGACATCCACATGATTTGGAACAGACACATATAGATAAAACTGCTTCAAATAAATGGCTTAAAATAGGCAATATCTTCCCGGAAACCGAAGGTTTCATGTTGGCAATTCAAGACCAAATTATAAATACTAGAAACTATCGTAAATTTATTATTAAGGACCCAACCATAACAACAGATAAATGCCGTAGATGTCACTTACAGCCTGAAACTATTCAACACATTACCGGAGCATGTATTAGTCTAACGCAGTCCGATTATACACATAGACATAACCAAGTAGCTTATATCATTCATCAATCCCTCGCGTTTAAATATTCACTCATACAAAATATTAAAACACCATATTACAAATACAAACCCGATACTGTCTTGGAAAATGCCTCATGCAAACTTTATTTTGACCGTGCGATACTAACTGACAGAACTATACATTACAATAGACCAGACATCACCCTACAGGATAAAATAAATAAAACCACGTACCTAATTGACATTGCTGTCCCTAATACCCACAATATTCAAAAAACAATAGCTGAAAAAAATAATAAATACGCTGACTTAAAGGAAGAAGTTACAAGAATTTGGAAGCAAGAAAAAGTTTATATAGTACCAATAGTCCTGTCTACCACAGGAGTTATCCCAAAGCATCTGCATAATAGTCTAAAATTGTTAAATCTCAGTGAATCCCTTTATATTACTCTCCAGAAAGCAGCCATTTTAAACACCTGTCGTATCGTAAGAAAATTTATGCAAATTGATGAAAACGATTTAGTCCACCATAATATGCCTATCACTACACCTTTACAATCATAAGACCATCAATTACGCTTGCTTGGCCTCGGTCCGCAGGTGTAATTTATACCAGCCAAGTGCTGAGAAATTAGTAACAAAAATGAAAATAATAATAATTTTTATTATTGGCACAATAAAGATAAACTAAACTACGAGTTAACACTTTTTATGCCTAAAATATTGTGCCAACAATGAGCCACTCTTTCAGCTTGTATGCTGCGATATCACCTGAATAATACCGCAGCGCTGGTTTTCAAAGAGAAGCTCAAGTGACACACAGACGTCCAGTCGGTACAAAAACAAATTGGAGCACAAACAAGTAATAATTATTTCTATAAAAAAGACAATGCATAAAAAATAAAATAATACAATAATCAGCCATCAGCAACCGTAATTAGTAATAAGAAAAATATAAACTATCTGAGTGGGTAGATTGTTGCAACGATCACCTCATAAACATTCATAACCGTCATTATGAGCCACGCGTACGATAGCCAACGCATATCTTAAGACTAATTTAAAAGTAATATAGGTAATTATACAATTCATCTAGTTTCACGAGTGGCATCAAAACAACACAAATTTCGCAAACACGCACTTTGAAATAAATTACAATTTCCGTCCATGAAGTTAAGGAAAAAAAAAACAAAACACGTTATTTCATGGAGTTCAAACTAACAAACATCATGTGGTAAGTACAGGCTACTAAACTCGCTAAACATTTAACATTGTTGCTTTTGTTTAAATAATAAATACTTTTTTAGATTAATTTTGAATGTATATTTGTTATTTTTAGCTCGACATGGTGGAGGAATATTGTTCCAACAGCGAGTGGCAGCGTATTTAAATGAACCTCTGAAAGCAGAAGTCCGATGTTGAGGAATCGCAAGTGGATTTGTTGCCGAACGGGACGCATATCTGAAGTTGTCCTGTCTCCACATCAGCTTGTCATACAAGTATTTCGGTTTTTTTTCTTTTATAACGCCAAACAACAGGGTTGCCAAGTGTAGTTCCCTACGGGCTGCCATTTTAAGGATATTAGAGTCATTTAAAAATGGCGTGACATGGTTGCGACTGGGAATATTGAAGCAGAACCGGGCACAGGCGTTCTGCACGCGTTGAATTAAACGCACTGTTCGAGAAAGTAAACAAGGGCCATACACAGTGTCACAATAATTTAATCTTGATAAAATAAGACTATCCACAAGTAACTTCCTCGATTTTATATTAAGATACTGTCGAAACCGGTACAGTACTTTTAGTCTATAGAAACAGTTTTTAATAACTTCGTTTATATGTTGCTCAAAGTGAAGTTCTGGGTCCATTATCAGACCTAAATTGCGCGCTGTTTCAACCCTATTAATATTTTCTCCCATGATGTGTATCCGTGGCGCAGCCGACAATATAAGTTTAATTTGTGTACTGCTTCCCAAAACTATAAAGTTAGACTTCGCGGGGTTCAGTACAAGTGTGTTGGAGTTGGACCATGACACTACCCTAGCTAGGTCGTTGTTAATTTTATTGACGGCTGATGCTAGTTCATCATACTTAAACGATAGATACAACTGAATATCATCCGCGTACATGTGGTATCTACATTCCTTAAGAGAGTGTGCAATATCCGCGCTATAGATAATATATAACAGAGGGCCAAGAATAGATCCCTGAGGAACACCTCGAGTCACTGGTCTGGGAGTGGAAAATAAAGAAGATCCATCCTCTTTTTGTATCTCCACATACTGCGAACGATTGGTGAGATAACTATGAAACCATCTCACGGTGTCTATTTCGAAACCATAGTATCGCAATTTGGATAAGAGCAAATGGATGTTGATGGCATCAAAGGCTCGCGAGAAGTCAAGTAGAGTCAGAATAGTTCCTTCACCTCGATCCCGTGCCTCCAAGATATTACCCACTACATCTGAAAGAGCGCTAGAAGTACCGCGACCCTTCCTGAATCCTGATTGAAAATCAGGAAGAATATTATAATTATCAAGATAATCTGTGATTTGTGAGTATACCACACGCTCCAGTACCTTAGAAAGACATGGCAGGACACTTATAGGGCGCAATTCCTTGAAACTCTGGGGATTGTTGTTTTTAGGTATAGGCTTAACAATTGCACAACGCCACAGATCAGGAAATGTGTACGTTCTGATTGAAGTATTCACAATGGATGTTATAACTGTCAGAGTTTCAGGAAGCGTCATTCGGATCATATCTTTGGTGATACCATCAATACCCTGAGCATTAGTCTTAATCCTTTTTAAAGCATTTAATACAGTTGTCTCGTCAACTTCTTTCAAGCAAAAAGTTGACGGACCGTGCCTGTGATATTCGAAAAAAGTTAATTTAGATATGGCCACCTCCTGGTTCCCAGGAATGTCTAAAAATGCCTTATTTATATTTTCCGGGTCACAAAGATGGTCTGGAAGAACATTTGTGTTTTCTGAAGGGTAAACACGTGATTTAAAATTTTTCCATAATGCCTTAGAACTGTGTATATTCTCATTAATGTGTTTATTGAAATATGCCTCCTTCTCATGTCGTAATGATTTTATGACTAAAGCTTTTAATTGAAGATAGTAATCTTTGTGGCCCTGCTTTTTAGTACGTAAATATTTAGCCCGGGCTGCATTACGTAGACTACACATTAATTTAATATTCGGGGTAATCCAAGGGGTGGGCAAATTTTTAAAGGAATTACGCCTAATTGGGGCATGAGCATCAAATAGTCCAATTATATTAGCATTGAACATAGAAAGCATAGTGTTTACGTTTCCTATGTTGCGTAACGTATCCCACGGAATCAGTTTTAGGTCACGTTCAAAAAGGTCAAGCACAATGCTCCGCAATGGACGATGCACTACCAGCCTTTTAATAGCCCTATCCTTCTTTATATCTAAACGACACGTGATAAAAGAGTGGTTTCCTAGTTCATTAATGTGTTGTACGCAAAGGTCTCTATATCGTGCATCAGTGCAAATAACATCAATAAGTGAACTACTGTCATTGACGAAATGCGTTGGAGTAGTCACTATTTGTACAAGTCCGCAATGATTGACAAACTCCAGTAGACGCTTAGTTTTATTGCCCTGTACATCTAACATATTCACATTAAAATCGCCGAGCAGGATAACGCTATCATAAGGCGCCAATGCGTTGATACTCATTGTCAGCGAGTCAAGGAATAAATCCAGGTCTAGCCAGGGTGGTCGATATGCAGTACCAAATAAGAGAGTTTTGTTATTTAATTTAATATTCATCCAAATTTGCTCGACATTTGGCTGGTCCGGATGTTGTCGGACTCGCGCACTTATACCTGATTTGATGTAAAACCCGACTCCCCCTCCGCGTCCCCCGCGTATTGTTACCGGTCGGGGAATATGTCTTAAACGATATCCAGGTACCGTAGGTGCCCGATTCTCCTCGCCCAACCGCAACCAAGTCTCGTTTATTGCCATAATATCAACTGAGTGATTACTCATGGCCACCAGGAACTCATCATGGCCAGTAGCGAGCGATCCAGCATTAAAAAGCCCAAACTTAATTAACTTATTTTTTGGTACGAATAATATTGTAAATTAAAAACATAAGAAAAAATGAAATATTTTTTGTAAAGATATTGAGTTTGTTAGAAACATAAATAAATTTTATATGTAATATTAATACTATATACATCATGGAACATAATACTCCAAATAAAAAATCATTATAATTGAAATATGCTATTAGTAATATAAGTCTAGCGAGTAATAGTAGTTTTATGCGATTTATGCTGTGTTTTTGAAGAATAAAAACCAATAACAACCTATGTGAAACAATGCGCACCATATAACATGAATCACCTATAAAGTATTTTAGAATATTACACTCAATTATATTACTATGTGGCTGTATAAATAGAAAAAAATACATTTGAAGAGAACTACTTGAGCCATGCATCTCAAATAACCTTAATAAATTATAGCAACTGTAACAAATTATATATGTTTTACACATGCAGTAAATGTAGGAAGTACAGTTAATTAGACGTCTTTGATGCCTCATGGTCCACATCTTTAAAAAATCTAGAGATGTCTTCCTCGCAATTGATACGACAGACATCATCACCTGGCTTTCGTCGAGCCAGAATGCGACCCCTACTAGTCCAGACGAATTTCCAGCTGTGTCGTTGTGCAGCCTCTCGAGCCAGACGAAATAACAATCTGTTAATTTTTGTCAACCGTTCGTTGACATAAAATCGCCTTGGTTGTCCGGCTAGACCCAGCTCTTCTGTGTTAGCTCCGCGGCGTACCCTCGCGTTCTTTAATAATGTGTCACGAACTTCACGCCGAGCCATGCGGACGATGATAGGTCTTGGTCGAGACTCGGTGGGTCCAGAAGCGTTGGTAGCGTTTATTGTCCGACCCCCCGCCCGATCCACGCTGACTATGTCACGTTCATCCAAGCTGACACCCAGCTTTGTGGCAACTAGTTTCACAGTGTGAGCCAAGTTCTCGCTGCTACACTCCGGAATGTTAGAGATCTCCAGGTCGTTGGCTAAGAGCTCCTGATCTCGATTATTGAGCTCACGTTTTAACTGCTCTATAGTATTTTCTATTTCCGGACTAGAGCTTAGAGTAGAGTGAGACTGTTCCAAAATATCGAGTCTAGTCTCAATAGAGTCCATACGTCCATTTAGTGCTCTTATTTCTGCGATCTCTTCCCTGAACGCTCGAAACTCATTACGCACAGTGCGCAGTTCGTCCCGAATTCTGCGAAGCTCCAGTTCAAAATTACTGATTGTCTCCGAGACCCCGGGCGATACAGTTCCAGGAGAATTTATTGGAACTGGCGTGTTTTCCTTCACCCTTTTTTTACAATCTGCGCAGTGCCAGGTGGTGGCAATGGGCCCAGTCTGCGGCAGTGCTGCACAAAGTCGATGATAAAGCGCATTGTAATTGGCACATTTAGCGCCATCTGACGGCGACATAAACCTACTACAGTGGCCGCACCTTAGACCCGGCATTGGAATAATTGAATGTATCGATCAAAGTAGTTCACCAGTTAGATAACAGATGGCGCCACTACTATACAACTAATCTATGTGATTGTATAGCTATAAGTTATGGTACGAGCACCATATAACGACACGTTCCATAAGGGTAAGCGTCCACACACACTACGAGGTAACACAAGAGTCCAAATGAAGCACTTTCGTAAATTGTACTTTTATTATGTTGGTTCCAGGTAGAACTAAAAGTTTTCTATGATTGTCCACAGTAATTTAAGTTTTATTTATCAACAACTGTATAAAATCACTGAATAATAACGGAGAGTATATAAGTCACTGTCTTTAACTTGTTGATAATAAATAATCACGAATAAGTACGAAATTCTTTTTCTTTTACACGAATAATACACAGAGTGCTTAGGGCCGACTCGACGTCCGTGACGTCACTCCATCGTCATAAACGTAGATATACCCACATCTTTACTTCTCTATCTTTGTTAACTGAAACATAAATTGCATCAAAATATCCATTGAAATCTCTCGTTAAAGACAGATGGATTATTGAGAACGGTTAGTTTAGTTAGGTGTTAGTTTAGTTGGATATTAGCGTTTCGATCAAGCTCGAGCTAAGGCAATCATTTACGATCAGATGAGCCGTTCGGTCGGCTGCTGGATCTATGCAGTAAAGAAAAGCTCTTAATATTAGCGAGTTTAAAACCAAAGCAAGTTTTTCAGCTTCATCATACAGTATGACAAAAAACCCTGTCGGATCCAAGACTCGCATTTGTTTAACACAATTGTGGTAAAATTACGAAATAAAATATATTAAATGACATAATTATCGTTCCTTGTAATACACATTTTAGTAACAAAGTTATCCTAAAATTTTGCAAGGTTTTAAATTCTGAAGACAACAACACACATTTTGACAATTCTGAAATATTGCGTGTTTCCCTATTTTTTATTTATATAATATATTTTTTATCGTATTATGTGAAACGGATCTTTTAAATAGAATACATCAATGATGCCTATACCTTTATCGGTCAGACGGAATTTTCATCACCATGCGTAATTACAGATAGATAAATACTCACTTTTTTGTAGATGCAATGAGCCTGGCGTTATCCATATTCTCAGCTAGCTCAATCAATGAATTTGGAGGTAACGGACTTGGGTAGACTTTTTCAATAATTTCTGTTCCCACTCTGTCTCGGGTTGCTTGGCTGTAGGCCGTCGATACGTACACGAAACAACTGTAATAATAAATAAATAAATTGCACCAACTGTTACAGACAAAGTCCTGACCCCACACTAAGATCGAGTCTTGTGTCGTGGATATCAAAAGCTACGAGAGACTTTTCGGTCTCACCTAGACCTGAGCAAATACTTCTTGGCCTCACAAACATATTATTCAGTTTTACAGCCGGCATCTTATCAAATGCGCCACGAAGTCTGGCTATCTAGTCTATTATATTCCGATAAAGATCAGAAGAAAGATTCTTACTTGAATTGTTTGCATTTTTGTGCCAGATGCAATGTTTCTCTGGTTCCCCGAACATTAATTAACGTCGCTGTTTTGAGGGCTTCATTAAATTTCGTTGTACCAGCCGCGTGGAATATGATATTCACCTGTCCGAAATATATTGAATTTACTTGTAAGTCTTTGTAATGCAGCTTGGGTGTGGATAGTACCTACTTAAAAGTGACATGCATACATAAACTCTCGCCTTTTTCCCAGAAGTTAGGCAGAGGTGCAACCAGGACACCCTTGTTTCGCTTTGTATTTCCCATCCCACAATGTGAGTGGGGGCGAGCCTATCGCCATATCGGGCACAAATCCCTCAACCTGAGTTGATAATGAATAGAAAATCCAATATCATTTCGCCCAACCTGGGATTCGAACCCGAGACTTTATAATCATACCGTAGTACAACTGCACCACCGAGGCAGCCTTTAGTACTTAGAAGTTGTTGATAATTACAGGGTATTGTCCAATCTTCCTACATGATTGGGCAATAGTTGATTTATCAAGGAAGGTCATCGAAGTATTTATTTGCTGTAACTTCATTTTCAATTTTACTTTTACTTGCTTTTATTTTGGTGTAAATTTTCATTTATTATTGTATAAATGATTGACTGCCCATTAGTCGAAATTTGGGTTTTCAATACCCAGTGCTCTAGTATTTTTGTCCATCAAGAACTGTGATATCATATTAGGGTACTTTGAATGTATTTCTGAACAAAAATAAACTTACTTCTTCAGCCAATTCGCACCAATCACTTTCACTCATGCCAAGACGGATTTCAGCAACATCTCCTTTGATAGGAATAACTTTTTCAGTAAAATTTGGATGTTTTGCTCTTAACTCATCAAATACCTGCAAAGATATATTATTCTGCTTAAAGGCCCCATTTACGCTGGGAGAGTTACTCGCCTCGAAGATACGATTAGCGTAAGGATTTTAAAAAGTTCAGCGTATAAAGACGTCAGTACGATAATCTTATGGCGATTATGTCATGATTATGATACGATTCTCGCCACGAGAAAATCCCCTCGTTTAAGTAGTGAGTAACATTATGGTCAGCCTCAGATGGGCGAACAATAAACTTGAGTATCGAGCATTCCTGGTGTTAATAATCATGGTAAAGAAATCTTGATAAAGAACCTGATAAAGCCGGGAATAGTACAAGTTTATTCTTATTATTTCAATGAATGCAAGATGAGCATGCATGTAAGCGATACGACAGCTCATAGACAGTAGCAAAATCAAACAACATCTTGAATTACAAAGCTATGCTTGTCATTCTACTGCGCTCGCCATCCTGAGACATAAGATGTTAAGATTCAATATGTCCAGTAGTTACTCTGGCTTTAAAGTCTTTGTAACCAAAATACAACAGTGCTTTTACACTGCTGTTAGGCGGGAGAAATAGACATTGCGGTGATACCTAGGTAAAGTACTAGCTGTAAAATAAAAAGAAAAACTAATACTCACACTTTCTTTCAGTAACGATCTCAGTCTTTCCTGAGCTGTCTTGTTCTTTCGCTCACGAATTAACACGTAAATCTTGTGGATATCGCATGACCTGTTAAAGATGATATATGGATTGTACAGATATGTGACTATCTTAATCATTGTCAACTTCTATTGTAATACACATCCAAGACCCACGCGTTAAGGAAGGTGACCTGTTTGCTTGTTTGCTGGACCTATGCAAAAAATTTGCCTTAATCCGTCACTAAATTAACATAGGAAAATTTTAAAGCTATTAAAAATAAGGTATTTTTACTGCTATTGTTACATATTACCACAGATTCGGAGCAATGGGACTTGTTAGCCGGGTAAAGGAATGTTTTGGCTTATATTTTTCGTGACATCAACCCTTTTTTTATTGCCTTGTAGGCAAACGAGCTAGTGGCCCGCCTGATGGTAAGCGGCTGCCGCTTCTCATGGGCTTCCACAGTGCCAGAGGATTAGCACAATAAAGTCGCTGCCTACCTTAAGGAGAGTACTCTCTTTAAACCTCGTTGGAAGAAGAACAGGTTATACCCTTTCAGGAGTTGATCAAATCAGCCACGCTGTATATAGAAAGATCACCTTATGAGTTTCTCTATGAGCAGTTTTCCTAGGAAGCCAGTTCCTCCAGTTAGGAAGACCGTGGTGCCGCTGTAGAACTGACGGATCTCAGAGTCACCGCGCGCCTCCGCCGCCCGCATGGGCTGCTGCAGCAATACAGCCTGTTTGTAAATCGCTTCTGCTGGATCCATGTCTGAGGATATATGTAACAATTTAATATTATTTTTATCTAATGAAAGATACCAATGTTTTTCACTGCTTAGACTTAAGCGAACATTACACATTAAAATAAAACTATTATTTACGGCTTTTATCGCTGATTTGGTTAAATATTTATAATTATTAAGTTTCCGACGTTTCGAAAGTAATTATACAATGAAGTAAAAAAATGTTTTGTTACTTGATTTTTCTCGATAAATTATCGGTTGTCTTTCGGCTTGAACTGAACGATATTTCTCACGGTGCAATATTAAGTGCTTGTGTCAATGGAATTAAAGTAAAACTGAGACTGATTTTAAATTCCTTGTCGTTAAATATGTTAGAATTTGGGGCAATCATAATTAGAATACGACAATGAAAATTGAAGGTCTCTCATTGGAAATGCCATAATTTAATTAACTAAATAATACCAGAAAATCTAAATAGAAGGTGCTAAGCATGCACATTGGTCATACAATAAATTTACCTACCTAAATCGTAATTCCTGATTTAATAACAGCTATAATGGTTTTAACTCACTTTAGTTTGCGTCTCTATGTGTGCGTGTGCTTTTAAATTTGAAATTTTGATAACGATTAAACGATTATTGTAATGACGATTACAATAGTTGTCGCTGATCATTAGTCTTTTTTTATTCAAGAAATGTGATAAACGATCAAATTAACTGGAATGAAAAATCAAGATAATAAATGACTATTTTTAGTGGATCTTTTATGTTTGTGTAGGCTTTCTTGTATGAAATATTGATTTTGAAATATTCTTGTAAACTGCCCCAGGTGACGTCGTTCAAGTCCATCAGTTCTTCCATCATCACTACATCAGTTGCTCTGCGTAGGCACTCATATTATGTTTAAATTGGTCCAATTAAGCATGAAACATGTATGAAGATTAAGTGACTTTCTGCAACGATAAATTTTGATACTTTTAAGCACAGTGACCATCGTTATTATATGTGTTGTGTTTAATGTACTTAAACAAATATTTTAAAATTCGCAGATATTAATATAATTGACCAAATATGTGATACTACAGTGGACTATGTATGTGCCAAAGATCTTAACAGCTACTTTAATTTATGTGTAAATAAGAAAGCACTAAGTATAGTTCATATAAATATAAGTTCACTTAAAAACATTTTAACGAATTACTTGTAACCATCAATGTTAAACAGCTAGATGCCATAGTCATAACAGAACCAAATATTAATTATTATTTGTTAACATTATTTAAAATAAAAGGTTATAACATGAACGCTTATACGAGAGCGGGGCGCAGGGGGGGCGGGGTATTGGTTTACACGCGCGAAGCGTTGGTTGCACGTGTATTTGATTCCGTTCCTATCACTAGGCTGAACTCGGCGGAGTGCGTTTCCATCACACTCACTTACAATAATGAACAAATCTACTTCATATCTATGTATAGACCACCAAAAACTAATAAACTAATTATTTTTTTTACCGAATTCCGCAATATCCTGGAAAGTTTTCCCCAAAATTCTAAAGTAATTTTTTGCGGTGGTATAAACATAAATCTAATCAATTGTTATGATAAAAATGTAATTTCATATGAGAATTTGTTATGTGAATTTGGATTTATAAAATGTATTAATGACGTAACACGTAACGAAGTTCATGGGTAATGTAGTAAAATCTTGCTTAGATCATATCTATATCAGATCAAGTAATGCGTACATTAAGTCAGCCGTCATAACACATAAGATTGCAGATCCAATGACGTTTTACAAATAGACGCGTCATACACTAACATAATGGCACAAAAAAATGGCGCGATGCGATGAAACGCGATGAATAGACATCGCCAGTTACGTAACAATAAGTGCCGCACTGTTATTGGCTAAAGCGCGTGTGACGTAGCACCAAGCATCAAGTACGGGATGACGTGGCGAGAGTTGTCAAACGTCGCCATGAGAGCGAATTTAATAATTTTATTTTAAAAAAAATATTTATTTTGTTTCACAGTTTCAGAATAATTTGTACGTTATTTTAAATCAGTCTAATCTATTTTTCCGCAATTGGTTTTGAGAATACAAATAGTCAGAGAAACGTGTATCCGCGCCACTGGTTGAAGCGTGACTGATTGCACGTGAGGCAATTACCTCCAAAACGTCTTGCCATTATAAAGCTCGGACAACGCATCTATGCTTTATAAACATCTTAGTGCAGATCACTTTATCGTATCAGCTACTGTCGAATGGAAACGCACTCCAGCGAGAAATTCTCGGCAATCGGCCGACTGCGCCCGCGCATCGCATGCTGGGGCCCTACTATATTCATCCGAACGAACGAACGAACGAAGTTGGGACCTACTATATTCATCCGAACGAACGAAGTTCGATACTTCGGACGATCGAAGTTTATATACGATACGAATGTATCTACTCTGTAAAAGTTCGAAGTTGTATAACGTACATCGTAACCATAAGTCAATTACGACCATAAGTATATGGAGGTACATTCGTATCGTATATAAACTGCGATTATCCGAAGTTTCGAAGTTCGGATGAATATAGTAGGGCCCAACTTCGTTCGTTCGTTCGTTCGATCGTTCGTTCGTTCGGATGAATATAGTAGGGCCCCAGGTGTGCGTTCGCAAGTTGTGTCGAAGCGAGTGCTTGACAACAACATGGTCGAGGAGAGATTATTGAAAGCAAATTTTAATAGTTTATTATCGATTGAGTTTCCTGTTAGATTGTATGAAAACTTTTGTGAAATTTTTGTTAATATTTATAAAGATTGTTATATAACTAATGTAATCCGTCCTAGTAATAGAAATAACAAAAATGGATAAGTAATAATTTAAAAAATATTTTAAAGAAAAAAGACTTATTATATGAAGCATGGAATAGTAATCCGAAGAACATGTTAAAAAGACTGACTTACACAAAATATAGAAATAAGTGCAGTAAAGCCATTATATAATATCAATGTATGACAAACAAAGTAGGTATACTAGAGTGTAATATTAACATTAAAAAGCTATGGAAAAAAAATATCGATATGTTAGGCAATAATAGGGAGCCACTAGATAAAATAATAATGTCAAATATGCGTAATCACCTCGTGCGTATGTGTGATCTCAAGCTTGTAGTCAATAACATTAGTCCAATACTAGCTAATCTAACAAACTTATCAGTTAAGACTAATATTTTTCCTAAAGCTGTTAAAGAGGCTATAGTACGCCCTGTATATAAAAAAGGAAATCGTAGTATAGCGACAAATTACAGACCAATAGCTATGTTGTCCAGCATCGATAAAGTTATGGAGAAATGTATAGTAAATGTATGTGTATTGTATTGTCATCTTCACTGTTTACTTAATATATAGTATATTAATGTATATATGTATGTATTTATAGTTTAGGTATATAAGTAGGTTATATTTAAAACATATATATAACCTGTACATCTGGTATAATTTTCTTTTATCTCGTCCTCTGTACTGCCCCATTAGATCTTTATTATATTAATCCAGTCCATCCAAAGGTTGCCTGGAAGAGATCGCAGCTAGCGATAAGGCCGCCAATTGTTACCATGTTTTTAGTTTTAAGTATTTAATCTGTTATTTTTCCTATTTTATGGTGTACAATAAAGTATATATAAATAAATAAATAAATCAGTTACAGACCTACTTACAAAAAATAGTATAATTAATTCTTGTCAGCACGGGTTTTTAAAGGGAAGAGTACTAATACGCTTTTATCAAAATTTACAGACGATATAAACAATTATTTACATGAGAAAAAGTTCGTTGTAGCCATCTTCTTCGACGATAAAAAAAGCATTTGATACCTTAGAACCAGATACTCTGTTTAACGCAATGAAAGAATGTGGTGTGAGAGAGTCACTGAACCAATGGTTCAAGGACTATCTCACGGCACGTTCTTGTAGGGTGAGGATAAATGACAGTGACGCGACTGGTGTGCGGTATGGAGTACCACAAGGCTCAGGATGCGGACCAATATGTTACCTCATGCACGTGAACGGTTTATGCGGTGTACTACAGCACTGTACTCCATACATGTACGCCGATGACTTGTGCGTGATCCGCGTCAGCACTGATGTCGCTAAGACCTTTTCTCAAGTGCAAGTTGACATAAATACGATAGTAACATGGTCGCACGATAACGGCATAGTGCTGAACACAGAAAAAACTCAATTTCTAATAATACATTCGCCTTATTTACAACCACCCGATACGATGCCATTTTTTAAAGTATTCAAGCTTCAAAGGAAAATTAAAAAAGCACCTATTAATGACTCCTACTTTATAAAATGTTGTTTAGTTCTTTTGTTAACTTGTTATTTTAATTTTTTGTTTAATTGAATTCGAGCTATCCTGATTGTTTAGGAATACTTATTATATTTTTTTTTCTTCCATTATTTCCTTTTATTTCTTACATTGTACCTTATTTTTATGTTTAATTTTACTGTGAGTTGTTGTTGCATTTTTTTACATTTTTTTCTTAATTGTTATTTAATGATTAGGTGAAAGTGAGACTCACATACACACGTGATTCCACGGTCAAACCGAAATACGGTTTCGTGGGACCTATGCATAAATTTGTATTTATGTAATTTTAAATAATAAACAAATAATAAATTATGGAAACGATTTTATTTTGTATAAACGTATAATTTTACTAAAATATAGCAGCAATTTTGATAACAAAATACATAAACAATAATAGTTTTCTAAATTCCTGCAAACCGCTCCAACGTGTCACGTGGCTATAATCTACGTCAACGATCATTATTAGACACCTGTGAAATGAATGAGTTTATCATCTTGCCGCCCGTTCAGTGACGTCAGCGCGCTGCGATCGCTGTTTGCACTCAAGTGAAAATAGGTAATGAATAAAAAAAAATATTACGAACAATTAGGGTCTTAAAATATTTTTTACGTTTTAAAATATTGAATTTAATGTACAAAAATAAATTTACGCGAATTTGTAATATGGGTCAACATCCCTATTTTTTTTCTCTCTTTTTTTGAGTGTACAATAAAGATTTAATAAATAAATTCATTCATTTGCTACAGCTGTAGATTCAAGTAAACACTTATTATTGAGTCCTTCACAAAAAAATAAGAAATTTGCAATTGGTAAAATCAAAGTACCACCACCTATTTGTTCATAAAATTAACACACACACAAAACGTCGTATATCACATAAAATCAAACTTTGAAAACTATAATGGGTATTCAAGTGTTTTTCGATGTTTGTAATCAGAATTCAAGCTTAATTAGTATATTTTAAATAATACAGGGTATATCAAGACTCCGACAATGAAATAAAACTGATTTTACGGATTGTATCGCCGTTTTGGTTTGATTTTCACATTTCGCGTAAATCTAAGGAACCATTATTGAGTTATAATATTTGAAGTATCAACAAGATATGATCCAAAGTCATGTTCTATTGTCTTATACAGTCAGTCTAAAAAGCTGGTAATATATTTTAATTTAATTCTATTAATCCACTTAATTGAACTTGTATTGTTGTCAGGTCAAGAGCAAAGTCAGCTATCTAGGTACATATGTAATGTAATGCAATGGTAACAGTTTTTTATGGAGAACCAATTCAGTTTTTCTTCAAGTAATTGTTTATGATTTTATTATTGACTGTCTTTTATTTTTTTTAGTTTTTTACAATGTCTTATTTTTATTTTTTTATTTCAATGAATGGCGAGACGAGCATGCTGTTCACCTGGTAATAAGCGATACAACTGCTCATGAACGGTATTAAAACTAAACAACACCTTGAATTGCTTGCAAATGCTTGGCATTCCACTGCACTCGCCATCCTGAGATATAAGATGTTAAGTCTCAATATATCCAGTAGCATTCTGGCTAAAATGTCCTTCAAACCGAAACACAACAGTGCATTTACACTGTTCTTTGGCGGGAGAAATAGACATTGCGGTGGTAGGTATCCAGATGACTTCTCACATATGAGAGACCTACCACCACATATTTGAAGTATCAACAAAAATATGATCCAAAATCACGTTTTACTGTTTTATACAGTTAGTCTAAAAAGCGGGTAATATATTGTAATTTAATTCCACTAATACTTTTAATTGAACTTGAATTGTTGTCGGGTCAAGAGCAATATCGGCTATCTAGGTATATGTGTAAATGTAATAGTTTCTTATGTAGAATAAATTCAGTTTTTCATGAAATAATTGCTGATGAGTTTTTAAATTATGTTCATTACAACTTCTTTTTTTATTTCAATGAATGGCGAGACGAGCATGCTGTTCACCTGATAGTACTTACTCTGAGTACAATGTCCTTAAAAGTTCAAACCGAAACACAACAGTGCATTTACACTTCCGTTTGTCGGAAGAAGCTAACTCTGGTTCATGTAACAAATGATTACCTGACCTATGACAATGACAATCACGACTAGCACTTATTCATTTCTATCTCTTTAAATTTAAAAGAATCGCAAATAAATTTGGACACACAACATAATTATTTTAGGGTTAAAAGTCACCTTTGATTCCTCACTTTCCACCAATTTGATTCCTCATTTCATCCCCATAGTGCTATTTCTCTAAAATAGTTGTTTTGTGCTTAAATATAATTTGCTATCAAAAGAGCTCCAGTGGTTCCGATTTTTTTAAAAACAAATCTTATTTTAACTTCCTTAGAGTGTATTTTAAGAACACAAAATATGTCTTTTTTGTGCTTATATGAGTCACCAAAGTGATAAGTTTGTCATCTGCCACAATAACGGTTTTAATTTTCCATACAAACTTTCATCCCTTATTTCATCCCTTTTAAGCTTTTTTGGCTATAGAAGGTATGCCATTATATTTCATCAAAATCGGCTTAGCAGTTTAGTCGCGAAAGCGTAGCAAACCGACAGAGGTACCACCAGGACATCCAAATTTCACTTTGTGTGTTTCGTCTCACGATGTGATGGCGAGACTATCTCCATATCGGGCACAAATTCCTGACTCCGGGCTGATAATGAATAGAAAATTTCAACATATTTTTTCCCGGGCCCGGGATTCGAATCCAACACATTAGTTTGTAAATGGTACTGTAGTACAACTACGCCATCGAGGCAGTCAATTAATTGTGTTAAGAATATGTTAAAATGTTTGATGTATGCGCAATTTGACGCCATTATTTATGTACTAATGTTAATTTCATTTAATTGAAGTTCATGCGTCGCCTGCATATAAATTATATTTAACAAGGTGTCCGGTAATTAGACCAAACATGTCCTGTATAAACTAAGTTAATATAACATATAATACGTAACATACATACATAATACATTGATCTAATTTATATAATAATTTAGTATATCATTATTTGTAGATCATTTTCTTTATTTTATTTCATTGTAGATTATTCTTCTTTCATTTACGCCCTAGACTGGTCTTTCTTTCTCCTATTTAAATATCAATCCCATGGTTGCCTGTAAGAAATTGCCTAGTCTGATTAGGCCGCCACTTGCACTATTATTATTATTACGTGATTTCTTTGTTGTTTCTTTGTACAGTGCAAAAAATAATTAATAATTTCCAATTCCTCATATTAATTTAGCTTTCTGATCTGATGACTCGTTGCGCGTTAAAAACAACAAGACATTCCCGGAGATTCGCCGAGCTTCAATTGTTGGTGTCATAACATTGCGTGCCACAGTTGATCTTGGTTTACAGGAGTTTTGGTGGTGGGTATGAGGGCGGGATAGTCTCCAATACATACATAACCTCACGCCTTTCTCTCAGAAGGGGTACCAGGTGCTATCAGGACACCCACATTTCCCCTTGTGTGTTTCATCCCACTATGTGAAATGGGGCGAGTCTATTGCCATATAGGGCACAAACTCCGGGCTGATAATGAATTGCCCGAACCGGGATTCAAGTCCGAGATCTCAGCTTTGCAATCATATTAGTACAACTGCATCCTCCATCGAGGCAGTTACTTAATACTTAGACCGCAAATAATTAAAATTAAAGTAGTCATTGTATTTTCTTTATAATCTATGATCCCCGGTATTGAGGAACCGCCGCAAGGCGGAGGCGGATTAAAGACTTAACGATTAAAAAGTTAACAGCTTATGAGTCAGGATGGCGAGAGCAGTGGAATACCCAGAATTGCTTTGTAATTCAAGGCGTTGCTTGGTTTTGTTACTGTCCATGAGCAGTCGTATTGCTATTAGGCGAACGGCATGCCCGTCTCGCCATTAATTGCAATAAAAAATGAATTAAAATAAGCTAGAATAGGTATTATAATAAACAAATTAATAAATATAATACATGTCGAACCTACCTATTATAATAAAGAAATTAATAAAAAGTATAAAAACGCATGTCGCAACACACCTGTGGGTAACCACTTAGTTTATGTTGTACTGCAATTGAACCACAATACAACGCTGATTTTAGTGGTCACCCAGAGTGTCATACTTCTACTTATACGCTGGGTATATTGGGTGTTGCTATTTATAGGCATTGGACAACCATTGTTCTTACTATCAATCGAACTACCTTTTCGTCTCGTGATTTTTGTTTATAAAGGTGTAAATAACAACGACGATATAATAATTAAAAATATATTTGATTCCTAAAACAGATAAGTATAATATCTTATAGAATACGTATGCATACGCGATCAAAACAACGTATGATGCTATTTGAAACCAGAATTGCTTTCTGACTCCTCGCGCTGTGTCCTTCAATCCGTCCTTGATGATGTATTTGCGCGTGCCGATTACCCAAATGGTCATCAGCTGCTTCCAGTCTATAGACATCACGTCAAAGTTGAAGAGAGCCTTGTCTGTCTTAGACATTCTGTTGTAAAGGCTAATTGTGTTGTCATCCTTGAATCGCCAGTCGTGAAACGAGAAGTAGGATAGCAAATGGCAAAGCTTGTTCAGTTTGGTGTAGGCTTTCACGAACCTGAAAAAGGAGCAACCTGTTTACTTTTTTTTAATTCTTATGAATGCCGAGACGAGCATGCCATTCGCTTTATGGTAAGCGATATGACTGCTCATGAACAGTTAGTAGTAAAACCAAACAGCACCTTGTCCAACAAATCCTTACTATGCGACCGTGTCCAACAACACCGCCTTTTGGATCTGGCTCTTACCCCAACGACCCATTGAGAGCACCTGAGGATGTTGGTTGAGGCTCTTTGGTATCAGTCCATGTGCACAAACAACTTAGACAATTTATCTTTGTCGGCTTTAACAAGGTATCGTCATGCGCATCGGTAACATCAACAAGTATTTCCCGTCGCGTCAATCAATCAATTATCACGATATCTGACTTATTGGCAACAATAGTTCTGTCTGTGTATACTACTCTAATATACCATATATCCCAGTGTAGCGTTGCATGACCATTTTCAAGAACTGGTTGTGGAACGCACTAGTGATATGGCATTTCAAGAGTCACAAGTCCATATCGAAGAGCAATTTGCTGATGTATGATTTTGGCTACTAGGTTGTGCACATGCAAGTAGTCGCCGTTAACAAGATACGAACAACCGGAGATAACAAGCCTGATGGACTCGCCAGGACAGTGGCATGCTCGACAGATGTCAAGCGCACCGTCTTTCAGGAATTATTTCCTATATTTGTTCGTCTTAATAACTTTTCAGGCGGCCAAAAAACGCTCTTTGACCTATTGCTTTACGTCTGCACTCAAAATACCCAGTGTCTCTGGCATACCCAGATATTTGTAGGTTTCTGTATCAGAAAGGAATCTGAGTCTTACAGCCTCTGAGACTCGTATACTATCAGAGACTGCAACTTCCCCTCGCTTGACATGGATAATGGCACATTTATCTACACCAAAGTCGAAATTGATTGACTTGCTATATTTTTCAGTTATTTTTAACAATTCAATCCTATTTGTATTGATGTAAATAACTTGAGATCACCCATGTAGAGCAAGTGAAAATCCACCAACAGAGTGCTAAGAGGATCCATGGCCATGCAGAAACACTGTGGACTCAGACTGCCAACCAGGAATACACCCCGCTTAATTCTTATTGGACCACCTGGGTATCAAAGGACAGTGGTCCATTGCTCCAAACAGGATAAAAGAAAGGTGCATAAATTTGTATCAATTTTGTACAAACTCATTATTCTATTAGAATAGTTACTTACGATTGTATTCCATTTGGTTTTCGAATTCTGAGCAGATTAAACACTGCGTCTAATACATAGGCGGGAATGTAATGCAGCAACCAAGTCAATACCCAGAATACGAATTTGTTACTGGTTCTGTTCAGACAGCAGTACCACACTGATGCAGGACTACACATTATTCTAGTATGCTCGCTTTCCATATGCTCACACATCGTAACTGCAACAAACACTACTTTAAGAGCTACTTGCAACATTTACATGATATGCTGTCTATCTGGCTATTTACTAAAGCGTGTTTTTAGATGTTTTTAACTATTATTTATTAAATTCAGAAGTTCAAAATTGCGGCTACAAATTAAGCAAGCATTATTTGAGAACACTTAAGCTAATCAATAGCTTTTAATTAATAATTTAAAAGCAAACAAATATGTTTAGATACAGAACAAGATGTGGTACTGAAATGTTGAGTCTTCAATTATTTATTCATACATTTTATAGTCTTGTCAGTACTCAAGTTTATCACTGAAATGACTATAAGCACATACCCCATGTAAATCCAGTTTTCTCACTGCTGTGATTGTATACTGTCACATTTTTATCTCCATCGGCATATCTCCTAGCTGTTTCCCAACCAGCAGCTAGGGTTAGATTATTCACATAATCAGCAGGAATAAAAGATACCTGTGGATTAGTGCCTACTAGTATCACGCGTAGTATGCCCATGAGTACACTTAAAATAATCTGGAAATTATAATCAAAAGTAAACATAAAACCACGAGTTGGATAGACGATGTCGCAATGGTTGCTGGAAGTCGTTGGGTGCTAGCCGCTTGTGCGATATCCACGGACTTTCTGTTTATGAACAAAAAGAAGAAACAGAATCAGCCTTTATAGTAACGCACACTTCTGAAAATAATTACTAGTGAGATTTTGGGTTTTCTATGAGCCAGTAGTATTCTGTTCGAGCTGATATTTCTACTCTTATCCAAGGTAATAGCATAACTGTCCGATCAGAAAAGATGGTGATGAGGTAGGCAGTTGAGAGCATCTGTGAGAGGCCGCCTGGGTAGTTACCACTGCAATGTCCGCCGCCAAACAGCAGTGTGAATGCGTTATTGTGTTCCGGTTTGAAGGACATCGTAGCCAGAGTAACTACTGGAGATATTGAGACTTGACATCTTATGTCTCAGTATGGCGAGCTCAGTGGAATGCCAAGCATTGTTTGTAATTTATGGTGTTTGTTTTTGCAAGGGGTTGCTTATGGGCTACTGTCCTACTAGAGACATATTGCTTACCATCAGGCGAATGGCAAGCTCGTATCGGCTTTCATTATAAAAAAAAAGTTCAGATATACTTTTGTATTTTAGTTTATCTCTTTGTGTTGTTGTAATAAATAAGTGTGCAAATAAGATTACTAAATATTTTTTTATATATAATAATAATTAGGCTTCCAACAGGTCATTGTGGAGATCCTTGGGGGAGGCCTATGTTCAACAGTGGACTTCCTGTGGCTGATATGATGATGATGATGATGAGTGTAATTAGCGCGGCGGTCAGATTTATTTTTTAATTTCATATTCTATTGTTATATCGAGTAGTAGAGCTGTAACACCTAATTTATTAATTTTAAAGTGTTTTGATTAACATGCAGCGACTTCTTTGATGCCATATTTCTTCACTACTTATTTTATAGACACGTAGTAATGTAAATAAAATTTTGTAATTTTCTTACCCCACCTGCACCATACATTGCGCTTTGATCGACCCAACCAGGCGATGGCTCCTTGTATGTACAAATGACTAAAAAATATCGACATAATGCATTATTAATACATTTTAAAAATGTGACTTCATCTGACGATTTATATACATACTCTTTATTGTATATCCAATTTACATAGTGAATAAGTATATCAAGTAAAAAATTAAATAGTACAATGTGTGACCATATCGCATTGAGCGATTTCTTCCTGGCAACCTTTGGATGAACAGGAATTGTTGGATTGATAAATAGGGCTATGAGGATAATATAAGTATTACCTATTGGTGGTCTGATTATGCATATGGGTAGATTTCCTTGTTCTGTCCGAATCAGATCTTCAGCAAGAGCTTTAGTAAATGTGTATGTATTCGGCCAACCATTTATAAGCCTGTAGAAAGTATAAACCGATTTTAAACATATTGACAAAATCGTGTCGGTGTTTGATACATTATTCGGTTAGTATAATAGATAGTATATCACTTAATATTACGATACGCCGGCTGTTAAACGAGAGGCCGTGGATTCGATCCCTGCACCGATACAAATATTTGAGTGAACCGCAGGAATTTGTTTCGGGTCTGGGTGTTTGTGAGACCGGAAAGTCTCTTGATACCCATGACGCAAGACACACTCTTAGTCTGGGGTCAGGACTAAGTATGGATGTGTATGTTATTATTATGGCCATGTTGGTAAAAAAAATCAAAGCTTGTTTTATTAACGGCTAAATGATAGGATAGGAGGTTATACGATAAAGGTTAGCAATATTCACAACAAAAATACTAGGAATAAGAATAATCTTGTTTGTCCATTGAATACGTACTCTTGATTGGAGAGTAGACCCGTGCCCTGCAGTGGGACGTATATGGGCTGATATAGATATAGATATAGAAAAACAATCTAACACCTCACAAGACCAGAGTCCACAGGATCAGCAAATCTTTTAAGGGTTACTGTATACACTTTCATAACAAAGTTCCCACTCATATTAAAGCCTTAACTATTGAAAAATTCAAAGTTACTATCAAGCAAAAATTAAGCAATAAAGCTGATTGTACAAGTAGATAAAAAAATACTGAATTTAAATGACGTAGAATATCTAAATGGATTCAATAAACTATTTGTATTTCATATCATTACAGCAAATTATTCATTCATATAATTAATAGCAGTCATGGTCTACTCAGACATGATTTACTACAAAATAGAACAATACTATCTACTCTGCATAGTTATTGCTTGATAAACCAAACTTCTTGTTATTTATTAAACAACTTTGCATTGTGTTACATTTAATCAATAGTCTGGTCCTGCGAAGCCTTGAAACTTCAAAAATGCTTGTAAAATTATTTGGGAGCTTCAAAATTAGAAAGTAGCTTTTGAATATTTCCTTTGGGCGAGGTAATTTTTCGGATACACGTGTAATTAGTATCAGTCAATATTTTTCTCTTACAATATATTTATGCATTAACAGCAAATAGATCTTTGTCAATAAACTTATATGTTAAAGTGGTAGAACCACTTTGTTTTTAGTCATGAATTAGCATGAATGGGCAAGCTCGCCCGGAGCAGTACAACTGTCTCACAGAAGATCGACATGAAACGACAGCTTGGTTGTTTCGTTTCATTCGGTGAGTGAGCTTGCCGGAAGGCCAATACTCAACCACTTCCAATCTTTTTCCTTCCTGCTCCCCTTCCGATTTGATAGGGGGGCAACAGATTTATGATCCAAGTGTCATAGATGTTCATGGGTGACAGTGATCACTTAAAAAAAGTGGAATACATGATTTGGGTTTAATTCCTCAAAATTATATTAAATAAAAAATTCCATATGGTTGCCAACCTCACATGGTTTAAACTAACCTCTCAGTGATGTCGTTTAGTCTAGGGCTTTCCATTTTCTCGGCCATTTGTATCATTGCATCTGGAGGTATTGGGCCCACATACATCTCTTCCAGTACATCTGATCCTATTCTGTCCACGATTGCCTGGCTATATGCCGTTGACATGTACACAAAACATCTGCGAAATATATAGCTAAAAGTACTACTGTGACCTTCACAGCATCCTTTCATAGTATAAAAATTAGTGTTTAGATTACGAATACCTTGGACCATTTAGTGGTACTCCAAGCTGCATATGTAAGACTTAACGGCTGGGGTAAAATTATAAGTATATATATTTAGGTATATTGTTTTAGAGTTCAAGATAAATTAGTGAACAATTGGATTTGAATAAGAAGATAGTAAGGGTGATATTCTGTACCTGAAATGTTTGCAAGACTTGGCAAGACTCAGCATTTCTCTTGTTCCTCGAGTATTAATTAACGTTGCTCTTTGCAGCGACTCATTGAATCTCGTCGTAGCTGCCACGTGGAACGCGATATTCACCTGTAGTCAATGAAAAGCAAGATCATGAGTTTTTTAATATTGCAATGTATGGCGAGACGAATATGCCGTTCGCCTGATGGCAAGCGATACGAAAGCTCATAAACAGTAGCAAAACCAAACAACACCTTGAATAACAAAGCAATGCTTGGCAATTAACTGCGCTCTCCATCCTGAGACATAAGATGTTAAGTCTCAATGTGTTCAGGAGTTACTCTGGCTACAATGCCCTTCAATCCGAAACACAACAGTGCATTTACACTGCTGTTTGACGGGAGAAATAGACATTGCGGTAGTATCCACCCAGGTGGCAGTTTTTTTAATTCTGGCCCGTCATAGTGGCCGCATTGCGCCTGATGGTGAGCACAAATGCCGCCCAGGCAGAGTATCCATTGGCATCGGACGGCAGTCCCATGCCAATAGATACAATTATGCCGGCCTGCTAAGATTCCTCTTCATACTATGGCGGAAGGACCCAGGATTATAAGAAGGAGGAAACACGTGAGACGGCAAACAATTCGACAGCTTGACGGTGCGGCACAAAAAAGAATTTGAAAAACTCTCTCTCATCTCATCTCTCACCAGTAGTTAGTATTTATTTTATTAAGTACTGCTCCATCATATTTACTATAAGATTACATAGTGTTATTGATAGTTTATAATATTTATGACAATTAGAGCGTACATCAATTGTCCAATATTATTGGCCAAACCAAGGTGACTTTATAATAGCTGATTGAGTAATGTGTGTATAACAAACTTGAGATAGACTTACTGAAACTGTACTAACTAACCTCTTCAACCAATTTGTTCCAGTCTTGTTCATTAATGCCAAGTCTGATTTCAGAAACATCACCTTCTATGGGAATAATTTTCTCTGCGAAGTTTGTATGTTTACTTCTTAGTTCATCAAACACCTGCAACAATGAGGCTTGTTAATCGTAGTGGAAATTACACTGCATTTCTTAACTATTGCAATGATTTCTAATGTTAGGTATTCTACTAATATACCCCTTGTTTTACTCGTATGCTTTATTGGCCAAAGGATATTCATTTTACGAAAAGGCTCTCATCCAACATTATGAACAAGTATTTCAGCTTCAACCATCTCTGCAAAGACTTGTTGCAGACTTTATTGGTATGCTCGTCGTTCATAACTGTCATTTAAAAAGCTATTATTGTTTCATACACATACATACACATACATATCACAATTATTTAGGAGAATCATGATAGAGAGGTGAAACTTACACAATCTTTAATCAGCATCTTCAGTCGATCCTGGGTTGACATTTTTTTCTTTGCTCGAATTAATATGTATACTTTGTTAACATCACAAGACCTGGATAAAAGTTTCTTGTTATTGGATAATTTTCAACTAACAAAATTGTGATTATATAACATTTGAAGTTTGGTTGTAGCATCTAAGTCTTGACTTGATATTAACAACAATAAACTATTAGTTATTCATTTAATATTTAATTTTAGTGGAGCGTTTAATTTATATACATTTGAATATAATTTAAATGTGCTTTGCAGCGACTGTTGAATATTTGGTGGTGCGTCGCAATAATTCGGTCAGTTTAGATTTAGAATGGATGCACTTTGAACTTCCGCTACAGATACATTCATTTCTATCAAATATATATTTCCATCTTAACTAGTGTACTTAGTGGACTATATTGCATAACCCCTTTGAATCGTACGACGTTTCCCCTTTTCAATCGTGATTTCGATTGTAGAGGAGGCCCGTGCCCTGCAATGGGACATATTTGGGCTTATACAAACATAATAAAATGCTGATACTTTCTTCAATTAAAGTTGCTTTGTTTATACATCACCTTAGATGTAGCTTCTTTGAAGATTGTTTTACTTAATATTAACCTGAGAAGTTTCTCTAAAAGTTTTCCTAGGAAGCTAGCAATGTGATGAGCAACATGACTTGCTAGTCAGGTAAAAGAATGATTTGGCTTATATTCTTCGTAACCACCATTTCAGGAATTGATCAAATCAGCCACGCTGTATAAGGAAAGATCACCTGATAAGTTTCTCTATGAGCAGTTTTCCTAGGAAGCCAGTCCCTCCAGTTAGGAAGACCGTGGTGCCGCTGTAGAACTGGCGGATCTCAGAGTCGCCGCGCGCCTCCGCCGCCCGCATGGGCTGCTGCAGCCATACCATCTCTTGTAAGAAAGCCTGTGCGGCGTCCATATCTAAAATACATATATATAGATAAATAATAAATAAATAACATCGAGTAGTCAAATGCATAGCCCGGACTATGCGCACACAAAGGCGTGAGTTTATGTAGGTATGTAGTAAATTTTTGCATGTTTACCTGATGCGCCAACTCCTTTATTAAAGAAGCTTCAGATAATATTTGCAGTTAAAGAAGGATTATTTGAGGTTAACATATAAATAAATACACCCAACTGTCACAAACATAGCTCTGACCCTGCACTAAGATCGAGTCTTGTGTCGTGGGTATCATGAACTACGGGAGACGTTTCGGTCCCACAAACACTCAGACCCGAAAGAAATATTTGTGGGCCACACAAACATTTCTCTCGGTGCGGGGATCGAATTCGCTGCTTCTTGTTTCACAGCCGGCGTCTAATCAACTGCGCCACGGAGGTTGTCAAAATATATCATTGATTACACACATTATAACACAGTTTAAAATATTAATAAAAAATCCTGCAGGAGTTAGACTCTAAGACTCCGAGGGTCACCAGACTTTACTAATATTCTTATTAACCAAATGTATTGAATGTCTACTAGCATGAGCCAACGGCCAAATAACAGGTATCTGGTGCTAAAGTTTAGTTAAAAATATATTTCCATTTCTCATTCTGTATCAGCCCATATACGTCTCACTGTAGGGCACGGGCCTCCTCTACAATCGAGAGTACGATTGACAGTGGTTAGGCCATATAGGCCAACACGCTGGCCTAATACGGGTTGGTGGACTTATATACCATAGAAATTCTTATAAATCCCTAGGGTACGTAGGTTTTTCCCACGATGTTTTCCTTCACTGCTTTGGTGCGTGGTGATTGACTATCCATAAACACATGACTCCGAAAAGTCAGAGGTGTGCCCTGGGTTTCAACCCGCGACCATCGTGAACATGTTGGCAGTCGCGCCTGGTCGGTTTATCAACAGGCAAGTTCTGTTTCTTACATTTGTTTTAGAGAATATAGTATAAAATATTATAATACTGCTGGACACTTTTCGTTACCCTTAACTTTTGACACACGCTTTAAATCTTGCAAAGAAACAATGTGAAAAGTGGAAAGGAGGACTTAAGGTTATACCACTCATTAGACCCACCCAGCAACGCCTCGCCTCGCGCGGTTAATATTCTTTATATGAAATTGTATGGACATACGCTCACTACATCAACTCCGTAACGTAACCGGATCGCCGCCGTCCACGCGTGGACTATTCGGTGATAACTCGTTGCTCGCATGCTTGTCTTGCGTTGTTGCGCATTGACATTTCACAAGCCCCGAATGAACCACATGTTACCACCAAGAGGCCCACGCGCGGCCCAAGAGTGATTCAAGGACAATGCATCGGCATTGTTGCCAACAGTTATTCGCGGATTGAAAATATTTACATAACGAAACACACGTGTAGACAATAGCTGACAGATTCGGACCACGTGGTGTCCACACGTTGACCATGCGAGGTCCACCCGTGTTCCACCTGCGTCAACGAGTGGGCCTCGAGCGACAGGGCGATGCCAGGTGGGTCTAATGAGCGGTAACCTTAATACTTGAATACAATTATGAAATACAGGTTATGTACAAGTGCAGATTTTCTTACAATGGACCAGACAAAAATGTGTTACTTACCCAATTTTATCCTGAATTTATTTTCAAAATTGCTGTAATGTCGTTTTGATATAACTGTTATTTTGAAGTTGTTCCACAACACGGCTTGCGTATAGGCGGGTGTTGGTTAAATTTAAAACTAATATTACTTCGATACAACATGCGTTTAGCGATTAGCTTGGTCAATAAGTCAAAAAATTAAAATTCAACAGGGAGGTTCTTAGACGAATATACAGGGTATATCAAGCTTGCTACCGAAAACGAAGCCGGGCGATAGTTTTAGTGACTTCAGAAATAATGCAACTAGAAAAATTTCAAAAAAGGCGATGACTTTTTGATTTTTGTCTTATCGTCCTATTTGGGTAGTAGATAAATATTTTTGTCTAAAATAATATTGTACACCGTTTTATTTTTAAATACGCTAGGGTTTAAATTATTATTTAATCGAAAACTATGGATGAATCTCGATTAAATAAAAAAAAAAAGCCTTTCTTTGCGAAATTCATTTCGGTCAGTTTAGATTTAGAATGGATGCACTTTGAACTTCCGCTACAGATACATTCATTTCTATCAAATATATATTTCCATCTTAACTAGTGTACTTAGTGGACTATATTGCATAACCCCTTTGAATCGTACGACGTTTCCCCTTTTCAATCGTGATTTCGATTGTAGAGGAGGCCCGTGCCCTGCAATGGGACATATTTGGGCTTATACAAACATAATAAAATGCTGATACTTTCTTCAATTAAAGTTGCTTTGTTTATACATCACCTTAGATGTAGCTTCTTTGAAGATTGTTTTACTTAATATTAACCTGAGAAGTTTCTCTAAAAGTTTTCCTAGGAAGCTAGCAATGTGATGAGCAACATGACTTGCTAGTCAGGTAAAAGAATGATTTGGCTTATATTCTTCGTAACCACCATTTCAGGAATTGATCAAATCAGCCACGCTGTATAAGGAAAGATCACCTGATAAGTTTCTCTATGAGCAGTTTTCCTAGGAAGCCAGTCCCTCCAGTTAGGAAGACCGTGGTGCCGCTGTAGAACTGGCGGATCTCAGAGTCGCCGCGCGCCTCCGCCGCCCGCATGGGCTGCTGCAGCCATACCATCTCTTGTAAGAAAGCCTGTGCGGCGTCCATATCTAAAATACATATATATAGATAAATAATAAATAAATAACATCGAGTAGTCAAATGCATAGCCCGGACTATGCGCACACAAAGGCGTGAGTTTATGTAGGTATGTAGTAAATTTTTGCATGTTTACCTGATGCGCCAACTCCTTTATTAAAGAAGCTTCAGATAATATTTGCAGTTAAAGAAGGATTATTTGAGGTTAACATATAAATAAATACACCCAACTGTCACAAACATAGCTCTGACCCTGCACTAAGATCGAGTCTTGTGTCGTGGGTATCATGAACTACGGGAGACGTTTCGGTCCCACAAACACTCAGACCCGAAAGAAATATTTGTGGGCCACACAAACATTTCTCTCGGTGCGGGGATCGAATTCGCTGCTTCTTGTTTCACAGCCGGCGTCTAATCAACTGCGCCACGGAGGTTGTCAAAATATATCATTGATTACACACATTATAACACAGTTTAAAATATTAATAAAAAATCCTGCAGGAGTTAGACTCTAAGACTCCGAGGGTCACCAGACTTTACTAATATTCTTATTAACCAAATGTATTGAATGTCTACTAGCATGAGCCAACGGCCAAATAACAGGTATCTGGTGCTAAAGTTTAGTTAAAAATATATTTCCATTTCTCATTCTGTATCAGCCCATATACGTCTCACTGTAGGGCACGGGCCTCCTCTACAATCGAGAGTACGATTGACAGTGGTTAGGCCATATAGGCCAACACGCTGGCCTAATACGGGTTGGTGGACTTATATACCATAGAAATTCTTATAAATCCCTAGGGTACGTAGGTTTTTCCCACGATGTTTTCCTTCACTGCTTTGGTGCGTGGTGATTGACTATCCATAAACACATGACTCCGAAAAGTCAGAGGTGTGCCCTGGGTTTCAACCCGCGACCATCGTGAACATGTTGGCAGTCGCGCCTGGTCGGTTTATCAACAGGCAAGTTCTGTTTCTTACATTTGTTTTAGAGAATATAGTATAAAATATTATAATACTGCTGGACACTTTTCGTTACCCTTAACTTTTGACACACGCTTTAAATCTTGCAAAGAAACAATGTGAAAAGTGGAAAGGAGGACTTAAGGTTATACCACTCATTAGACCCACCCAGCAACGCCTCGCCTCGCGCGGTTAATATTCTTTATATGAAATTGTATGGACATACGCTCACTACATCAACTCCGTAACGTAACCGGATCGCCGCCGTCCACGCGTGGACTATTCGGTGATAACTCGTTGCTCGCATGCTTGTCTTGCGTTGTTGCGCATTGACATTTCACAAGCCCCGAATGAACCACATGTTACCACCAAGAGGCCCACGCGCGGCCCAAGAGTGATTCAAGGACAATGCATCGGCATTGTTGCCAACAGTTATTCGCGGATTGAAAATATTTACATAACGAAACACACGTGTAGACAATAGCTGACAGATTCGGACCACGTGGTGTCCACACGTTGACCATGCGAGGTCCACCCGTGTTCCACCTGCGTCAACGAGTGGGCCTCGAGCGACAGGGCGATGCCAGGTGGGTCTAATGAGCGGTAACCTTAATACTTGAATACAATTATGAAATACAGGTTATGTACAAGTGCAGATTTTCTTACAATGGACCAGACAAAAATGTGTTACTTACCCAATTTTATCCTGAATTTATTTTCAAAATTGCTGTAATGTCGTTTTGATATAACTGTTATTTTGAAGTTGTTCCACAACACGGCTTGCGTATAGGCGGGTGTTGGTTAAATTTAAAACTAATATTACTTCGATACAACATGCGTTTAGCGATTAGCTTGGTCAATAAGTCAAAAAATTAAAATTCAACAGGGAGGTTCTTAGACGAATATACAGGGTATATCAAGCTTGCTACCGAAAACGAAGCCGGGCGATAGTTTTAGTGACTTCAGAAATAATGCAACTAGAAAAATTTCAAAAAAGGCGATGACTTTTTGATTTTTGTCTTATCGTCCTATTTGGGTAGTAGATAAATATTTTTGTCTAAAATAATATTGTACACCGTTTTATTTTTAAATACGCTAGGGTTTAAATTATTATTTAATCGAAAACTATGGATGAATCTCGATTAAATAAAAAAAAAAAGCCTTTCTTTGCGAAATGTTTGTGTTTGTAGTCACTAAAACTACCACTCGGCTTCATTTTCGGTAGCAGTCTTGATATGCCCTGTACATTTTGGGTTCTAGTCCTTGAATTCTTAGAATATAATTTACAAGATATTTACATATCTGCAAGCAATATAATAAAATTGATTGGTAACTATCGGAACCCATATTTAGTTACAACTATCTAATGAATGTATTTATTTACATTATTTAAACTGGCAATGTAGGTTATTAGTTTCTTTTAAAGCAATGAATGGCGAGAGATGAGTTGATGATGTCATTCGCCTGATGGTAAGCGACACGACCGCTAATGGATAGTAGCAAAACCAAACGATACCATGGATGAAACCCCTAATTACGTAAACTATGTTTTTTGGACGGACGAGGCAACATTCACGAGGTCAAGACTTTCAAATATGCATAACGATCACGTTTGGACTCATCATGAAGCACGTGAATTCTCGCGAGCCCAAAGCCCGCCAGGGTAGATTCCAACACCAGTGGCGGCCGAATGTGTGGCCTGGCCTTTATGACGGGCATGTCCCTTCACTATTCCATAACGTCTGAACGGTAGCAACTATCTAACGTTTTTACAAACGGAATTCGAAGAGGCAATTGACGACTTTCCTGTAGTTGACTGGGATTAGTTTGAGAACCAAAGAAATGGAATGGATGGAACTTCTGCGTACTTTGCTCGCAACGTACGAGAACATCTTAACGTCCGCTTTCCGCGAGGATGGAATGGCCGCGCAGGACCGGTTTTATGGCCTGTTCGTTCTCCGAACCTCACAACCTTGGATTTCTTTTTGTGGGGTTATGTGAAGGACAGGGTGTATTTCTCCAATTGACCAACGGTTACCCTGATGGAACAGCGTGTTAGATCGGTTTTTGCATTAATAACACAGACGATGGTGCGAAATGCCACACAAGCCGTATCCCGACGAGCGAGGTTGTGTATTGAGCAAGGCGAACCACACTCTGAGCCGTTTCTGGTTTGACTTTTACTATGAAAAATTAAGTGTTTGTGCAGGTTGTTTCGTTAAGTTAGATCAGTTGGATATTGGTTAAAATCACAGGAGGTTATGAAAGATACAAATGAAATATTGATATAAAGAATTTGAACTTTCGTGCGTTTGTCTAGCGCACCGTCTGTTGGCGAAATTATGTAGATAAATAATAAAAAAGTAAAGTTGCACATCTATCTCTGTATATAATACTAATCGATGATGTGGACGATTTACTTATTTTATCCAAAACACGTGGTTACGGAACAAAGTTGCATCTCTCAGCGCCATCTATCGCCATTGTTGCCACAACTCTGTACCAGATTTAATATAATAATGTAGTTCAACATTCGAAGTTTGTATCCTTCTTACAGAATAATCTCCATGGTTCTTACTATCAATCAAACTACATTTTCGTCTCGTGATTTTCGCTTATAAAGGTGGAATAACAACGACGATATAATATATGAAAAAATATTCTACTAGCAGCCCGTCCCAGCTTCGCCTGGGTACGGATATTTTTCGACTACACTCCACTCCAGATACTGGTGGTAGGTCTTTCATTTGTGAGAGGCCATCTGGGTGGGTACCACCGCAGTGTCTATTTCTCCCATCAAACAGCAGTGTAAACGCACTGTTGTGTTTCGGGTTGAAGGGCATTGTAGCCAGAGTAACTACTGGACATATTGAGACTTAACATCTTATGTCTCAGGATGGAGAGCGCAGTGGAATGCCAAGCATTGCTTTGTAATTCAAGGTGTCGTTTGGTTTTGCTACTGTTCATGAGCGGTCGTATCGCTTACCATCAGGCGAACGGCATGCTCGTCTCGCCATTCATAGCAATAAAAAAAAAATATTATTTTTGTACAAATTCTTGTGTCTTGATTTTATTTTTGTATCCTACTGACCCTTCTTTTCCGGTTTTTCTGTACTATAATATACCGGGTATATCAAGACTGCTACCGAAAACGAAGCTGAGTGGTAGTTTTAGTGACTACAAACACTCATTCATCATTTCAACTCTCGACTCAATTAACAAATCATTTAACAATTATAAATACGATTTCTTAACATAAAAAAATAAAAACAACAAAATACTACATATAAACCGAATTTATTTCACACCACATATCTGATACAAGTGTACATAAAGAAGAATAATTTGAACATGCAATATGCGTAAAGAGGCAAGACTATGTAATTAACCATTTTGCACCAAAACTGCTTCCTCACTCCATAAGCTGTGCCCTTCAGCCCATCTTTGATGATGTATTTACGAAGGCCCATCCCATAAACGATGGTATTGTCACTCCAGTCTATATGTTTCATGTCGAAGTTGAACAAGGCCTTGTCAGTTTCAGACATTTTGTTGTACATGGCGACTGTGTTGTCGTCCTTGAAGTTCCAGTCATTTAACAAGAAAAATGATAGCAGTAACGTTGTGTTGTATATCTTCGTATAAACTTTCACAGCTCTGAAATAAAAAAATATTCTATTATTAATAATGTATTTGAGATTTTAGTTATTAAATATTTATTGCAAGTAACATAGGTTTGAAGATGCAGAAAAATAAAATGGAGTGGGTACTTAATATCGTCTTTAAAAATAGTTTGTTTTCGTTAAACACAGCATGCAGTCAACCACTTTTGCGTTACATCCCTGGCTTGCAATAACTCTTTATTACGACAGTTTATTTTAAATCATGCGAATTGTTTATTTTCTTTTTTGACAGTTTCCGTGGCGCAGTTGGTTAGACGCCGGCTGTGAAACGAGAGGTCTCGGGTTCAATCCCCGCACCGAAACAAATATTTGTGTGAACCACAGGTATTTGTTTCGGGTCTGGGTGTTTTTGAGACTGAAAAGTCTCTCGTAGTTCCTGATACCCACGACATAAGACTCGATCTTAGTGTGGGGTCAGGAATATGCATGTGACTGTTGGGTGTATTTATTTATTTCCTATAATATCTGTTTCACTCGGACATTCATAATCATTTTCTAATTTCCAAAAAGAACTAGTTTCACAAAAATTACTTACGAAGGTATTCCCTCTGGTAGTTTATTCCCCAATATAAAGAATACTGCGTCTACAACGTAAGCCGGTATGTAGTGAAGTAGCCAAGTCAGAAGCCAAAAGAGGAATTTGCTTTTAGTTTCGTAAGCGCCGCAATACCACACGGCTTTTGGGGACACCAGCGATCTGAATCGTTCTGTGCGTATCACTTTGCTATATTTTCCTGTAAGGTAAAAAGGTTTATTTTAGCATTACCAAAAAAATATACATTATTCACTACAAATATATATCAAAAACAATTAATAGAAACTTAGGTCCTCCGTAAACAGGCAACTATACAATGAATTAATTACAACATATTTGTTTAAAAAAAAAACTTAAATCAATATTAATAAAACAAAAATAGAATATACAACTAGTAGAATACAGACTACAACTAATATTATAATTAAAACTAGAAACAAAAGTGAAATAATAAAACTAAATATACGACCTCTTAATCCAAAATTAAAAGAACTTAAAATCAGTGTGACTTATTTATTTTTACATACATATATACACTTAAGTCTTTTTCCCAGAAGGGATAGGCATAGGTGCCAGGGCATTCATATTTCGCCTTATATGTTCCTTCCCAGTATGTGATAGGGGGCGAGCCTACCGCCATATCGGGCACAAATTACTTACTCCGGACTGATAAGGAATAGAAAAATTCAATATCACTTTGCCCGACCCGGGATTCGAACCCGAGACCTCAGCTTTATAATCATATCGTAGTACGACAGTGCCACCAATGCAGTATTAGTCAAAGGACAATGGCGAAATCGTATTTGCAAAAATAATTTCAGAAATATCATACTTGATAATAATAATATTATTATTTTTCATGAGTTTTCAGCATACTAACTATAGTTGTGTAACGATGTTTAAATTTCACAACAAAATAAAAAGCTTTATTGACTATTTTGTATGGCCGTCAGAATTTTTTCATCAATGGCGTAAGGTATAGGCCGACAAAAAATATTTTTCATCGTATCTCGCAAAATCTGTTACAAAAATAAACTTTATTTGGTAAGACAAGTGCGGTAAATATTTATTTCATAGCTCTACTTCACCAAATAACATTTTTAAGAAAGCAATAATATTTCAATTGAAAATGTCAAATAGAACATAACCTCAAAATCTATAAATTGAAAACGTTCAGTAAGTAATTTAGACTATTCCACCAGTATTTCTTAACACATTATTGTTTAGGAACAGCAGCGGAATTCATTTTTTTTTCACCAATAAACGCTCCAAATTTTTATCAACTAAAATCATGTATGGAAATCTGCCATTGTCCTTTTATTGTGTAAATCGTCAATCAAATATATACTAGATACAGGGTCCGGAACAAAATCACATGCCAAAACTGGCAGAGGTTGCTAATACTTATACAATTAAATTTTGTACTACGAGATGTAGCAAAACGTCTTAAATTATAATCAACTTCAGTTAACATTAAACTTTATTCCTTTAAATTAAGATTTATAAGGTTTTGGACCATACTAAAATCAAATAAGAGCACACATTTATTTGTGCTCTTATTTCTTTTGCTCTTTTTTAGGTCATTACTTATAATATAGTTTATATTTGATCAAAGGTGTAAATGATTATAGATCAAAAATGTAGCGTACCAAAGTCCACAGTCGTTCCGCTACTGATTGTGTAAATCTTCAGTTCAGTGTCACCAGCTTTATGGCGCATATGAGTTTCTCGTCCAGATGCTATGATAGCATTGGTAACAAAATCTGCCGGCGCTATGCATGCCTTCAAATCTTCTTTTAGAAGCACGTGGGAAACACCAAGAATTATTAACAGGAACCACTGGAATATAACGTGAATTAAAAGTAGGGGGCCTGCTGGTAACGGACCAAATGCGGCTGCCAACATGGTCGCGTTGGGCGCGGGCTCAAAGGAGAATGCCCATTTTAATATGAAATGTATCGGTGCGAAGAATTTTGTCCTTTGATGAAACCTCCTTTTTTGTGTGAGGATAAATATATATTTTCAATAAATATAAACATAATTGCGACTCAGGTCCGGAGTTCTTGGAGAAATTAACTTGAAGTCCAATAAAAAATATATTTTTGCCTTTGGCTATGTAATATGTCTTCATTTTATAAAATTCTGCCACCGGGAATAAAACAGGAAAACGTTTAAGGAAAAACCATACAAATGCTTTAATAAATTTTAAGCAGTATCGGTATTGGCATCTACGATATTTTTTACCGATATTATGAATGGGCATTCTCCTATAAGGGCACACCTCCGACTTTTCGGAGTCAAATATCAAGGAAAACATCGTCAGTAAAGCTGCATACCATAGCAATTTGTAAAATATTCTACAGTATGTAAAGTCCGCCAACACGCACTAAGCAAGCGTGGTGGACTATATAGCTTAACCACTCTGAATCGTACTCTCTATTATAGAGGAGGCCCGTGCCCTGCAGTGGGACTTATGTGGTCTGATACCGATTACAGAGACAGTAATGAAATGAAGATAGAGACTATGGATTACGGAATTTGTAATTTATGGAAAATGTGTTTTTGTAACTGGACTAGACTCAAAAAGTATCTGTATTCAAGCGAAGCCGGGTATCATATAATACATGAAAAACAAAATTTATATCTTACCCCAGTAGCTCCGTAAACGCATGACGGATCTATCCAACCAGGTACAGGTTCAGAATTTGTAGCAATAACTAAAAAAAAGTAAGTAATAATCAGTCATTCAATTTACATCATGAATTTTCGTCATTGAATCTCTACTATAATGGCGATGACGTCACCGCATGCAATACGTGTAATTTTCTGTTAATTGACAATTACGAGTATCCTCACTGCCAGGTTTCAAATGGTTTATACCGTTTTTATGTTACAATTTGAATAAAAAAACCTTCCTAAAAATATTCTACAACTTATTCTCAGTAAGGTGGGTAGGGGGTAACACTCGTGCGTATGGGGTAAGAACGTAAATTCAAATAAAATATAGGAGCTTACGTTCTTACACCTTCCATCCTTGTATGTGTAGCCCAACGCACCTTATTGCACTTTAAATATTACGATCGAATCACTAGTAAGGGCTGTTAGGAGATTTATTTTCTTGATGAAAGAAGCTTAGCTAAGTCAGTGGTTCTTAACCTTTTAGTCATGAGGGACCATTTGTCAAAATTTTTGCCTACCCATTGACCACTCAATTTATTGACTGATTTGTTTGTATGTTAATATAGTACAGAAATATTTATTAATAAAGGATTTTTCTGTTTATCCATAAATATAGACAGCCGCCGTGGCACAGTTGGTTAGACGCCGCCTGTGAAACGAGAGGCTGCGGGTTAGATCTCCGCACCGAGATAAATATTTGTGCGTCCCACAAATATTTCTTTCGGGTCTGGGTGTTTGTCGGTGACACCGAAAAATCTCTCGTAGCTCCTGATACCCACGATATAAGACTCGATCTTAGTATGGGGTCAGGACTATGTATGTGACTGTTAGGTGGTATTTTTTTATTATATAGCATGAATAACATTATTTTAAGGATGACATTAGGATGGCTCCCTGGACTACTTGGGATGCTTTCAGGAACTAGTAGCGGCCCACGGACCGCCGGTAAAGAATCATTGTGCAAACGTGTAAATGTTGTAAGGGTATTATTTTCTTTTTTTTTATATATTTATAAATGGAAGTTTACAGACTTTATCCAAACTACTTACATTCTAATAATATAGTAACTAGAAAGGAAAGTAATAGTACTTAAAATCTAAAAGAGAAAAAAAATACTTACTAAACTAAAATACTTAAAAACCTTATATACTAAGTGAAATGAGTGAAGAAGCGTAAGAAAGTAGTTTCGCTAAACAGATGTACTACCAAATATATTATAACGAAGTGTTCAAATGTTCAATGGATCATAGACTCGGGCTTAGTTAGTTTACTTTACTGGGATCACCAAGTTGTGGTCTGGAGTATGAGGCCATCTATTAATCACGTGATCTTTTATTTAGCACTTTTTAACCCCCTCCCCCTTGTGGTATTTCGTGATTCTTGTCAAACCCCTCTCCCCCCTTTCAAGCCCTATGTAATTAATGGACTGTTAAATAAAAAACCTTACCAATAGGCGGTCGTACAACACAAGCAGGTACAGGTCCAATGTTTGTGCGAACTAAATCTTCAGCTACTGCTTTCGTAAATGTGTATGTGTTTGGCCAACCATCGATGAGTCTGAAAAATAGAAGTTATTTTGGGATAAGTTCTACAGCATGACAAAAAAAACCTTTAAATCCAAGACGCCCATTTGGGTATCTCAATAGGAGTATTTAAAAAAATAGAATATAAAGGATTATTACACAATTATATTAGGTTATAATGTACATTTTAGTATCAATATTACCCTATCGTCTAACAGTTTTAAATTATGAAACAAAAACACACATTCTGATACTTCTGAAACGTCGCGCTCAAGTTGCGCCGCACGTTCAGATTTCCAATTTATTTTTATTTTTATTGAAGATATTTTATCATATGTCAAATTATCATATTATGTAATAGAACATGTTAATGATCCTTGATATCACCTTTATCGATTGGACAGAGTTTTTTGTCATCAGAAAGTAATAATTAATGTACCATCTAAGTTTTTATGTGTTGAAGTTATCCGAACATATTTTGAAATATGGGTCATAATGGTTGAATTTAAGAAAACACGTTTGACTTACTTTTCTGTGATCGCATTCAGTCTGTCGTCATCCATGCTTTCTGCCATGGCTATCATTGCTTCAGGAGCTATAGGGATCGGGTAAAATTGTTCCAGAACATCGGATCTTGCCCTCGAATCAGTTGCTGCACTGTATGCTGTCGACACGTATACAAAAAATCTGAAAGTGTCAAAGTATTTCGAAGTCCCAGTTAATTGAGTGGTACAGCCAACGAAAATAATTTGACCGATGTGAAATATTATGTATACTGAGCGAATTTTAGAACCATCCGTCTATAACATATCGTCAGAATTTACTTGTTCTTTGGAATGACTCTTATGTATAATTGCATAAATATAAGATAGAATTGTATTTCTCTTTACTTCAGAACTTTTGCTTATTTATTACGAAGTTTAATCGGTACACATAAAATGTATGATATAGATTGGGAAGGAGCAGTTTATGGCCAGTTTGTTCATAAAAATATTTTAAAATACCTAAGCTTTTTGCACTGCTTGGCTAGTATCACCATTTCTCTGGTTCCTCGTATGTTAATCAAAGTCGCTTGGCGTAATGCCGCGTCGAACCTGGTTGTGGCTGCTAAGTGGAATATAATGTCTACCTATAACAAAATAATTGAAACTGAACATAAAGAATATAAAATTAAATTCAGAACGCAGGTTGGCCGGCTAACATCCTGAGACCATCTCATACAAAAATCTTCGAAAGTCTACCAACTTTAATGAGGTCTAGGCCAAAAAAGGATTTTCTGCTTCGCGGCCTTGTAGTAGCATTTCAGACTAAGTCTTGAACGGAGAGAAATAGGCAATCAAATTCATCTACGTAATCGTCTGACGTTATTAATTAATACAATAATTACATGCATAAGGTCATATGCCATGCGGCCGTAGTTGATTATTTATTACTACAAGGAAATAATTATGGTAATTTGTTACGACACTGTGTTCATAAAGTTTGACCATAATTGAGTTTTTCATTATTTTGCGTACCCAAATACTATTAAAATAAAACATTTCTGTCAAAAAGTATTGAACTTGTAACATGAGACAAACATTAGTATTTTAAATTAAAGAGTGAGAATGCAGTGGGGACATCTTGCCGTCTTTTTCACACGCGCACACTGTAATGCATGTTACGCCTAGTGACGTCTCTATTTATTTATTTATTTATATTTATAAATACTTTATTGTACACCACACAACTTAAAAAACATTTTAAAACAAAGCGCTTATATATGTGTAACAAGCGGCGGTCTTATCGCTGTCGGCGATTTCTTCCAGACAACCTTCAGATGGACTGGAATGAACGGAAGCACGGAAGAAATGGGTGGTCACGTCACTAGTTATGTTTTGCATCCCTTTTCTTTAACACCCACTACAAAACGTTATAAGTAGTTTTATTCTGAACGGATTAACAATTTATTTTTACTTTTTGGATTTTTTGATAAATACATTTAAAATTTTGATTCATGTTCACTATAATTAAAAGAAATTACCTGTTCTGTTATTGTCATCCAATCCTGATCGCTAACACCGAGTCGGATTTCAGCGACATCTCCATCGACTGGTACTATTTTATTGCCAAAGTCGGGTTGCATCTCTCGTAACGTGTCGAATACCTAGAAATAATGCAATCATGACTGACATGAAAATCTTTTCATGATTTTGCTAACACAAATACTTTGCAAATATCTAACATAACACTTACAGTGTCATTGAGGAGAGTTTTCATTCTTTCTCCCATTTCTTTACCTTTCTTCGGCCTTACAATCACAAATATCTTCTGGATACCACACGCCCTGAAAACAATACAGTTATTCTAAGCTTTGGGTCTACTTCGGTATTGTTTAACTTCAAAGAATCTAAGCTTACACTAATTTGTAGATAGTATTCATGGTTATGTCAAGTTTTCTGGTTTAAATTAATTGCAAACATTGCAAAAATGTTCAATGTTGGTAGTTTTTATTTTGTACTACGTACTTTTGTATAGTCACGCAAGAAAACATTAAAATTTTACAGAATAATAGCGTTAATAAATTCTTGTCTATATTGTGTTGGACAATTGCATCATAACCTAACGTAAGTTTGGTTTTAACAATATTGAATCCTACTTGTATTTTAAGTGATTTATAAAAAAATCTATGATATTTAAGTCCACCAACTCACACTAGGCCAGCGTGATGGACTATATGCCCTAACCACTCTCAATCGTATTCTCGATTGTAGAGGAGGCCCGTGCCCTGCAGTAGTTCGTATATAGGCTGATACAGATATTTGTAAGTGCACCTGAGGAGTTTTTCCACGAGCAGTTTCCCGAGGAAGCCGGTGGCTCCAGTGACGAGCGCTGTGCCGCCGCTGTAGAACCGCTGCAGCTCGGAGTCTCCGCGCGCCATCGCCGCCAGCATCGGTTGCTGCCGCGCCAGCGCTTGCTGCATCACTACTTCTGCTGGATCCATTGTACTGACTGTCCAAGCATAAAGTCTATTAAGAACTAATGCGACTCTCAAGTTATGATCAACTCACTTAAGCCTCATGATTGTTGAACTCCAATGGAGAATATCGAATGAATCTGCTGTGAATAAGTAACAATGCAAGTATGAAGGATATATAACGTAAACATATTCGTATCCAAAATATTTATTGTAATTTTACAACAAGTTATTAATGAACTGCTGATGATTTAACCAACTTGTAAATTTTGTAATAACCACTTTTATATTGTAAACTGGTTTTGAAAAGAGCAACACTAGAGTTTCTTGCCCGTTCTTCATAAGTGAAAACCGGGTGAACCGGGTGATAGAGAAAAAATGACTGAATCTAAATGATGTTGAACATTTTAATGGATTTAATAAATGATTTCATTTCATGAACTTGTTTCAAATTTAAAAAAAAACCGAATGAATACCTTCCTATTTTTTTAGCACATGCAGTTGTAAAGACTTGATGGCATTAAATTACAACACGGGCGCTTCGAATTCAACAAATGCGTTGAAATGATTAATTAATTCTGGTGTTGTATTCAAATAAATTATTTTACGAAACTATTTGAATCATTTGAAGCAGGTAATTACAATTATATTTGTGGTTTAATATATGATAGTATATATAGGTATATAGACGATAGTATACATAGGGACCGTCGATATGTTGTGTTGCAGTTTCAAGGACACTGTAGCCAGAGTAACTACTGGACATAATGAGACATAACATCTTATGTCTCAGTATGGCGAGCGCAGTGGAATGCCAAGCATTGATTTGTAATTCATGGTGTTGTTTGATTGTGCTACTATCCATGAACGGTTGTAGTGTCAGGCGAATGGCATGCTCGTCTCGCAAAAAAAAAAGATTTACCTGGGCACGAACGATCCAACTCAACTAATTACTTATAATGCAAGTATTTTTAGCTTACGCATCAAGGAAGAAATATATTGCATACTCAATTCATACATAATTTACATGTGTCTTTGTTTTCAAAGCAGTAACTTTATTGCTATACAAATTGCAAGTTACTTGTCCGTTTGTTCGTATGATTTTGTTTACGTACATAACTGACGCTTTTTTCCCACAAGGGGTAGGCAGAGGTGCCAGGACACTCAAATTTCGCCTTGTGATCTCCGTCCCACGATGTGATAGGGAGCGAGCTTATCGCCAAATCAGGCACAAATTCCTGATTCCAGGCTGATAATGAATAGAAAAATCCAACAGCACTTTGACCGACCCGGAATTCGAACCTGAGACCTCAGGTTTGTAATCGTACCGTAGGGCCACTAAGCCACCGAGCCAGGAGTATTTTTTAAATTTATTGTAAGCCGATCCTAGTAAACCTTAAAGTTGTAAGAGAGGAAGAAAGAGAGAAAGATATATAATGGTTCAATCCTTAAGAGTTATAGGTTTATATTCGAGAGGAAAACTTTCGAGGTCCTCCTCAAATGCCTGGGGGAGGCCATAAGAGGTACATTTCTCTTTCAAACAGTTGGGGCACTTAAGTTAGTATATTTAAAACAATGCTCAGAGAATAAACCTGTAGGTTTATTTAAAGACAATATCTACTTCTAAAGGAGAATGCCCAAATATCATAGAACCCAATAGCGATACTGCTTAAAATTTATTAGGTATAGCATATTTATGGTTTGTCTTTAAACGTTTTACTTTTCTATCCCGGTCGACAGATTTTTATTATATAAGAAATATATCAATAAATATGAACATAATTGTGAGGCTCAGGCTCGGAGCTCTTGGAGAAATAAACTTGTATCTACTCCAATAAAAAGATTTTTTTACCTTCGGCTCTGTGAACAAAATGTATAATGTGATGATAAGATACACCTATAAGAGACTACGAATAAGATACACACTTAATTAAATCAACGTTCACGTGTATCAATGAATGTTCCCGCTGCGTCAAATATCGAGACACGTGGAGACGCATCGCGAAAACGGCTGCTCAACAATAGGCGTGACGACAGTATCAAAATATCAAATATTTTGTGATATTAGGGGGAAATACATATTAGAGGGGTTTAAAACGACGTTTTAGTTTTAATTCAGAATTGGAGATTAACAAGATTTTCAATAAAATAAAAGTACAAAATATAGCAAATCGGCCATTTTGACAGAAACGCTAGTTACGACGCATGACGTCACGCCTATGTAAACCTGCCGTAAACATTACCAATTTCTTTAGAAATGTGGAATGTGAACTTTATCAGAACCACTTATAGACTTTAGAATTCATTTTTATCAAAATAAATATGTTTTGTTTCGTTAACTTTCTTCGCTGCGCATAGACACAATTACATGTTTACCTAGTGGTGACGTTATAACGGACGCCATGACACCTACTAGCATTTTCTGTGCACTATTGAACGATGATTAGAAAAATGGCTTAAAACTGTGTTAATTGTTGAAAAATAGATTATTTCGTATATAATAAATGTGTATCCATATTATAGAATCTGATTTTAAAATAATTCGTCATGCCTATTAGCCCAAACATGACCACGACCATTCTGTAAAGACTCTCTCTCTCTTTCTCTGCATGACTAGGAAGATGAAGAAATGTATCTAGAGCCCGTGCTCTAGATCTCGTGAACATCCGTATGTTAACCGCCACCAGAGGTAATGTCCTTATACGGTAATATTTAATCAAAGGTATAATGCAAAATAACAATTTTGTGGTTAATAGACGAATAAATGATTGTAATTTTGGTAGGGTCCAAAATACCATTCAGCTTCAGGGAATTTAGGTGATCATTTCTATAATTTCGTAAATGTTCCCATATACTTCTTTTTAGACTAAATTTTTAGATGTGGGAAACTTATAACTTACTTCGGATCTCAAACATTCGAAATTTTAAAGATTATTTCGGATCATAGAGGAACTTATATAATAATGACGCGCAGTATAAATTTCATTAGAAGGAATTACGTATATTTTTAATTGGCCAGCGATCTCTAACCTTTGTATGAGCATGTTAATTTATGCATCATGGTTATGAATGAACTGCAAATAGACAGTAACACGTTTTAAATTAAATACATTGGATCGGCAAAAAATATTGTAGAACTCTTTTAAACTAAGTGGAGTGACAAGCAGTGAAAGACTCTGAAGTAAAAAAAAGAAAAAGTAAATGAAAAGTGTCTTTTTCATTTACTTTTTATTTAGAAATAAATAAGTACATCTAATACGCACATACATAGTCCTGATCCCAAATCAAGATCAATTAATTCTTGTGTCTCACAAAAACCCAAAACCGAGAACAATTTACTGGTGGTAGGTCTCTCATATGTGAAAAGCTATCTGGGTGGGTACCACCGCAATGTCTATTTCTCCCGTCAAACAGCAGTGTAAATGTACTGTTGTGTTTCGGATTGAAGGGCATTGTATCCAGAGTAACTACTGGACATATTGAGACTTAACATCTTATGTCTCAGTATGGCGAGCGCAGTGGAATGCCAAGCATTGCTTTGTTATTCAAAGTTTTGTTTGATATTGCTACTCTTTACGAGCGGTCGTATCGCTTACCATCAGGCGAACGGCGTGTTCGTCTCGCCACAGATTGCAATTTAAAAAAAAACCTACTTTCTGGAGTTTTTTTTAAGTCAATAGAATGTGTTGAGTCAATTTGTGGCCGAAGCACTACAATCGTTGTGAAGAATGAATGTAACTAAACCAGTGACGCGAGCGCACGTCCTTTCTTCCTTCGTATCGCGGATCTCAAGTTTAGTGTTTCTGTTGTCGACTTCTTTTTGAGATATGCGTGGCCAAACATACAGAGATAAATAATTTATTTTCATTTGAAATTCGTGTTCTAACGCTGTTATTGACTAAAAAATCTGTGCAATTCTGACAGAATTACATACATACACATCGAATACATAATTTACTTTTTTTGATGTCTAATAAAAATATTATCCTTTTATTTTAATAATTGTGACTAATGTATAATTGACATTTCAAATTGAGTGAAAATAATACATATACGTTTTGAAGGGAAACCAGAGTTTGAATGGATATAGATGACTGTTACTACTGTGATTGATTTGAGATTGTGATGACTTGACGTTAATAAAGTTGAAATCAATTAAAAAATACAGCAGATATTTTTCGGTTTATTTAATTAAAACCACATCCTAAATATTCAAATAATTTATTTATTAACACAAATGAAAATATCTTAAAATATACAGAACATATTATATGTATACTAATTTGAATAATGTTTTATAATACGTATCTTATAGAGCTGAAGCAGAAGGCGACTATTCTAAATATGCAATATGCGTAAAGAGGCAGGATGATGTAAGTGAGGATTTTAAACCAGAACTGCTTTCTAATTCCAAGTTTTGTCCCCTTCAATCCATCTTTGACAATATATTTGCGTATGCCGAGGCCGTAGATAATGAGGTTCTCACGCCAGTCTATCTGCTCCACGTCGAAGTTGAACAGGGCCTTGTCAGTTGCAGACATTCTGTTATACATTGCAACTGTGTTATCGTCTCTGAATGTCCATTCATTTAATAAGAAAAACGATAGCAACATCGAGGTTTTGTAAATTTTTTCGTATATTTTTACGACTCTGAAAACAAAATGAATTTTCAGTACATTTCCGTATAATATATAATAGTAAAAAATAATAATATTAATATTATAATAGTAACTTGAAATAACGCAATCTTCAATAAAAAAATACTGATTTATTTATCAATCTTTAAATTAGATACGAATCTCGATCGGAAGATCAAACGAATCTTTTTACTACGTATACGAAAATTTTGTTATTGACCATATTTTGCAGGTTTTCAAGAATACATCGTTGTTATAAAACTATTGTACTTACGATGGTATTCCCTCAGGTAGTTTTAACCCTAACAAAAGGAATATTGCATCTACTATATATGCTGGTATGTAGTGGAACAACCAAGTTAGTAGCCAATAAACGAATTTATTGTTAGTTTCGAGGGAGCCGGAGTACCACACAGACTTGGGAGATACCACTGACCGAGCTCGCTTACTACGCAAAGTTTCGGCTACCAATCCTGCAAGATAAAAGTTAAAGTTTGTTGGTTCATGCCAAGAAGCCACTGCGTCCAGAGTTATTCAGGGGAGGATAATCTAATTAAATATTGTTTATTCAAGTAGTATTTTATAAGAACTTTGAATCTTCAGCTAGTGCTATCACCACTTCAAAATGTATTGCAGCTTTGCAGAATCATCATCATCAGTCTACACTATGGTCTCCTGCTGGACATAAGCCTTCTTCAAATTACGCCATTTCAAGTAGCTTTTCGCACTCTGCCTCTGCCAGTGACCATTTGCAATTTTGCACAATAAATGGTGCAAGAAAATCTCAAAGTAAGGTATAGAGATAACATTTACAAAAGGCATTAGGCAGAACACCAAGTTTATAAATGGTCCGATGACAGTATATTATAAAATAAAGAGTAAAATATCCAGCAGATCAATAATAATAAGGCCTTGTCGCAGCCAGTAGGATCACTTTCATGAAACTGATGATAATATCAGCTAAGGTTGAGCTTTGTTGAGTACCCAAGAGAAAACTATATTATGGTTTCCTGCAGGATAAGAATTGATGTTTAAAAAGCTAAATCTGTATATTTAGTCGTTGTCAACAGAAAAGAGGCTGCATCTTCAACAATTTAATGAATTAAATATAAATCACTTTACCTAAAGAAACAGTTGATCTGCTACTGATTGTGTAAATCTTTAGTTCCGTTTCCCCATTTTTGTGTTTCAAATATGTTTCTCTTCCAGTTGCCAGGGTGGCATTGGTTACGAAATCCGCTGGCACCATACAAGCCTTTATATAATTAAACAAAGAGACGTGCATCGCTCCAATACCAACCCCTAGGTACCACTGGAATATTAATTAGAGATTAGCAACTGCTCCGATACGACATTTTAGCAATGAAAGTAGTAATTAAAAATACTTTATTTTTCACACACATCACAGACTTATGAACATGGAATATGGATACAGTTCTTATATCAAGAAATTTGAAGTGTAAAATATATCATATGTGTATAACAGAATATATTTTGGGCTGGCCAGACCGAAACATTCGAGATTAAATTCGACCAGCGTTCAAATTATATATTAATTTAAAATCGTAAAAACGCGTAGTAAATATCTTACCCCAGCAGCTCCATACGCGCAGGAGGGATCAAGCCACCCCGGTGCCGGTTCCAAATATGAAGCTATGACTGCAAATATCGTCATAGTTTGTTAGGAAACAATGCGTATACCATTTTTATGCCTAATTTATTATGAATAAAATAAAAATATACAGAGCACACCAAAAAAATAATTCAAATGTAATGTAACTACACAGTGCTGACGTATTGACTATAGACATATTGATTGACGGTATTGATAAAAAATAGTACCGACAGCGGAATCTCGTCACATGAAATAGACATTTACTTAACAGACATGCTTTAGTTTGAAAGCGACAACAACAAACTATAAATATTCAGTAGAATTATTAGTAGAATATCTCAATTTCAGTAGCATTTCATCAATCCAGATCTAGGTTTACTATAGTGCACACGTAAGCGACTTTAAGGCGCCTCTTGTGGAATTATAATATTGTCAACCACATAGGTTTGATATCAAAGATTGCGTAATGATTAGTCGTGTGAATTCTAGCATCCTTCAATTTTATTGTACAATGTAAGGGCCACCTAAATAATTGTGAATCTTACCAACTGGCGGCCGCACCACGCAAGCGGGTAAATCTCCAATGTGAGTGCGTACTAAATCTTCAGCTATAGCTTTCGTAAACGTATATGTGTTTGGCCAATCGTTGATGAGTCTGGAATATAATGGAGATTACAATGATCTATCGCGATAGGCTAGCATAGTAGGCTATAGCTTTAACCGTCTCAATTGAACACTAAATTATAGATGATAAATTTCAGCACAGTGTAGGTAGAAGAAGCCGTGCGTCATGTTATTTAAAAATATCAAAGATAGGGTCAATTTACTTTTCTGTTATCGCATTTAGTCTGTCGAAATCCATGCTTTCTGCCGTTGCTATCATAGCTTCGGGTGCTATAGGACTGGGGTAAAACTGTTCCAGTACATCACCACCTATCTTCGATTCAGTTGCTTGGCTGTACGCTGTCGACACGTGAACGAAAAATCTGAAATTACAAACATTTTTGAAAATAAATATTGAGAGCTCTTTTTTTCATCTTTTTATTCTGCTTCGGTTAGACTAGTGGCAAAGTACCTGAGCTTTTTGCACTGCTTGGCTAGTCCTATAATTTCTCTAGTACCCCGTATATTAATCATAGTAGCCTGATATAAAGGCGCGTCGAACCTGGTGGTAGCCGCCAAGTGGAATATACAGTCCACCTAAAATTAAAAAATGGGTGGAATTTACGACACTAGATATTCGAAAATAGAAACCAATGTTGGACTGTTGAATGTGAAAACAGTTTTTACTTGTTCGGTTATCGTTATCCAATCTTGCTCGCTAATGCCGAGTCGGATCTCAGCGACATCTCCTTCTATTGGTTCTATTTTGCTGCCAAAGTCAGGCTGTATCTCTCGTAACGTGTCGAATACCTAAAAGTACATACATACACAAATGTATGAAAGGTGTTTTTGAAATTAGTTGAATTTTACTAGTCTTTGATGATACGACCGCTCATGAACAGCAGCAAAACCAAACAACGCCTTGAATTCAAAGCAATGCTGGGCATTCCATCGCGCTCGCCACCCTGAGACATAAGATGTTAAGTCTCAATATGTCCAGTAGTTACTCTGGCTACGATATCCTGCAAACCGAAACACAACAGTGCGTTTACACTGCTGTTTGGCGGTAGAAATAGGCATTGCATACCTACCCAGGCGTCCTCACATATATGAAAGACGTATCACCAAAGTACTTAATTTTAAATTATGTACTTAATTAACTTAATGTTTATTAAGGTTTTTTGGTGATAAGTCTTTCATATATGTGAGGACGCCTGGGTAGGTATGCAATGCCTATTTCTACCGCCAAACAGCAGTGTAAACGCACTGTTGTGTTTTGGTTAAGTACTTAATTTAAAATTAAGTACTTTATCAACTTAATGTTTATTTACGCGTCATCTATATATGTTTGAAGGTTTCCAGCGAGGACGAACGTTTAATAGAGAGAGGCAGTGCGTTCCATAACCGTACTGCTTCTACCGTAAAAGAGCGGCCATAAAATGATGTCCTTTGTGCTGGAAACTTAAGCATAAGATTCTCTGACGACCGAAGAGAAAGTGAATTGGCAGTATGTAGGAAACTAAAGCGTTCCTGAAGGTAGCGCGGAGACGAGGGATTAAACAGTATATTGTAGAGAAGAGATAGGATATGAACATCCCGGCGGCGGCGTATAGGAAGCCACTTGAGCCTAATACGATATTCAGAAACATGGTCATATTTGCGCAGTCCAAATATAAACCTGATACAGAAATTTTGGAGACGCTCAAGCTTATTTAGCTGGGCCTCGGAAAGATCAACATAGCTGGCGTCGGCATAGTCGAGAATAGGGAGCAAGAGAGACTGTGCAAGCGCAATCTTAGTGGTAGAGGGAAGAAAGTTACGCAACCTACGTAAACATCCTGCAGAGGCAAATATTTTGCGACTCATAGCCATTATTTGAGGTCCCCAAGACAAACTGCGGTCGAGAATTACGCCAAGGTTTTTAACATGATCACTGAGCGGAATAACAACCCCGTCCAGCATCACGTCAGGCAGAAGTGTCCAGTCGACTTTGCAGAGAGTTCTCTGGCTACCTAAAACAATGGCCTGTGTTTTTAAGGGGTTTAGCTTAAGACCATATGATTTAGACCACTCTGTTATTTTATGAAGGTCACTGTTCATTACATGAATAGCGTGACTAAGCTGATTGAGCGGAAACTGGCAATACAGTTGTAAATCGTCTGCATATAGGTGGTAGGAGCAAGAAAGATTACGAGATATGGAGTTAATGAAAACAGAGAAAAGAAGAGAAGATAGGACGCCACCCTGATGCACGCCGGCAGATGTGGTACACCATGAGGAAGTCATTTCCCCTAGGCGGACGCATTGACGGCGACCGTACAGGTAACTTTGAAACCAGTCAATCACGCTTGGAGATATGTTGAAGGAGCGAAGTATAGATAGGAGGATATCAAAATCAACCGTGTTAAAGGCGTTGCTGAAGTCAAGAAGCGTCAACACAGTTAGCTGACCGTTCTCCATCCCTAGACGAATGTCATCAGTGATTTTAACGAGCGCAGTAACTGTGCTGTGTCCAGGACGAAAGCCAGATTGAAAAGGATTAAGGAGGTTGTGTCTGGTAAGGAAGGAGCTCACCTGATAATAAACCAGGCGTTCAAGGAGCTTTGAAAGGAAGGGGAGAATGGATATAGGACGGTAATCAGAAAAAGATTTAGGAGAAGGTTTCTTGGGTAGAGGGATAATCTGTGCCTCCTTCCATGAGCAAGGAAACACAGCATTGGAAATGGAAAAATTTAAAATATGGCAGAGGACAGGAAGAATGAGATCAAGGATGGGAAGGAGCATGTTGCAGCTGATACTATCCATCCCAACAGCATTAGATGTTATAGAGACTAAGCTCCTTCGAACATCACTAGCAGTGAAAGGACGAAAGACAAATGAAGATTGGTCAGGAGCAGAATTTTTTGAGAGATGATTAATAGTGTGTGCTTTAGCTGCGTCATAAATAAAGGACGTTGAAGTAAAATGTTGGTTTAATAAGTTAATATTTAAGTTGTTAGGAATAGTCTCTTGACGAGATTTTCCAACTCCCAATGACCTGAGGAACTTCCACACTTTAGCTGGATCCTCGACTTGAGCTGAATTATGAATGTAGCGTCGTTGACCGTCCCTACACACCGTATTGCAGCGATTTCTGGCCTTTACGTAACGTATTTTATTCGCCTCTGAAGGTTGCATTTTATATTTCGATTTAGTTGCGGACTTTTTCCTTCGGAGCTCCTTAATTATATTAATAGTAGTTAAGTATATTAATAGTAGTTTAGTTTTCGACAGTAGAACCTTAAGAATGTTTAGGTATTATATTTTAATAATGTATATTAAGTGGTCGAATTTCGACCATTGGGCGACCACTAGTTAGAATATTTGTGGTTAATAGAAAACGATAAAATCCTTAGGAGTTTCGTTAAAAAATGTATTATTCCAATATGCCGCGTATCGCTGACGACAGCTTTTAATATTTTTCTTCTACATCGCCCTGCATGGCGTCATCATCTAAAATATTTCATGCTGTCACACACATTTATCCATGACTAAAATAAGTCTCAGAGAGAGACAAATTGTTTATAAATTTTAAAGTGATGTGTTCATTAATGATAGCAAACTTACATTATCCTTGCTGTAAGCTTTGATTCTTTCACCTATTGTCTTTCCTTTCTTGGCTCTTACCAGCACGTATACTTTGTCGATATTGCAAGCCCTGAAAATTGATCTTATTATCATGACTGAAGAAATTGTATTAAATAACTAAACACACACGCGGGCAGAATTAGGGCAATACGAGTAAAATTATATTTTTTTTATTGTATAAGGATAACAATCCTTTTGATGTATTTGTATGATTGTAAAATAAGAAATTTAATATACTTAAAAATATTTTAGAACCCATGTCATTAATTATAAAATAAATAAAACCTCAAATAGTTAAAAATGCATATTTAATGGTTAAAAGTAACACCATATTTACAAGAGATGCGGATTTTGTTTTAAAGGAACCGATATGTCCGTAGATATGATTTTTAATGCTTTCAATGATACAATTTATCTAAACTCATTGTAAATTTTGTCCCTCTTTGTCAATATATGGCATACATTATTTCTTGGAAGTTCCTAGATGCCAGAAATTTTGACTCATTCCTCTTCACTTGATGTGTTATGTGTGCTCTATAGGAATTTTTCGGGATTAGCGTCCTGTCCATTTTTTCGATTTTCCCTCAATTTCCCTAATAGTGTAAATCTCCTAGTGTGTAATATCCCGCATTTACTAGCATTAAAGCAAAATTATCGTCTTTGAATGTACCAAAAGACATTGCATTGGACTCTTAGATATTTGTGACGTCCCAGTGTGCAGTCGAAGATCCATTTTTAATAAGGGGACTTTAGGGGTAAGGTCGTCTGAGCTAATTTATACATTTTCAATAGAAATTTCTCGTTTTTGATCTATATACAGTATTATTTCATCTTCTGGATTGAGATAAAACGACCTCAAAAACGTAAGTCTACTTATCTATTCCAATCTGTTGCTAGCATATCCGTTGATAGCAACATAAACCCGGTTTCTAGACAACTCACACCGTGACCATGACCCCAAATGGGACCAACGCAGTTCGATCACTCTCTCGTCACTTAAAATCGACAAATATCTGGATTGCAGTAACACATTTTGAGTCGGTTAAGGAATTTGAAAATGGCTTTTTAAAGTTTCCACCCCTATAAAACGGTTATCCAAGGGTATTCATTTCCTAAGTTTTGAATTGTCACCATTTCATCAAGTTTTATTCTGTCCCTCTATAGCATTAAACATGGTGGTTAATCACAAAAACAATAATTAACAAAGCTCCATCCACTAGACGGGATGTATGATTCAGGTGACCTTTAAATATTAAATATTATAAACTCAATTTTCGTTAGCAATGCCCATAGGCGAGCAAAATTCCTACCATCACTTGAAAGGGTTATATTCTTGTTAAAACGAATAAAATATCGATTTCACGTCACACAATAATAAAGGTCATGTTTGTACTTGTTCCATTCATCCTGTCGGCGTGTATTTACAATTTTGCCATCATTTTCTCAAAGAAAATTTTTTCTATTGAATGATATTGAACTAATTCTAAAATAAGTGCACCTGAGGAGTTTTTCCACGAGCAGTTTCCCGAGGAAGCCGGTGGCACCGGTGACGAGCGCGGTGCCGCCGCTGTAGAACTGCTGCAGCTCGGAGTCTCCGCGCGCCATCGCCGCCAGCATCGGCTGCTGCCGCGCCAGCGCTTGTTGCATCACTACTTCTGCTGGATCCATGTCGCTGGCTGGCTGAATTGGTGTTCAAAGAGTTATAATCAGTTTTTTTTCCTTTTGTAGGCAGACGAGCTAGCGGTCCGCCTGATGGTAAGCGGCTACCGCTGCTCATGGACCTTTGCAGTGCCGCGGGGCCAGCACAACAAAGTCGCTGCCTACCTTAAGGATATATTTTAGAAGAAATTCAGGAATGGTTTTATACAACATTTGCCTGGGATAAACCGTAATGGTGCATTTACACGCTTGGCCAACCTCGGCCAGCTTCCACCAACGCAAGCGTGTAAACGGTGGTGTTTGTCTCTGCTGGTCTTTTTTGTCTTCGATGGTAGCTTGGGGTTGGTAGACGTTGACCCAGCCTCAGCCAACGTGTAAATGTACCTTTAGAGGTGTGTGTTTACATTTATTTATTTAATCCTTTATTGCACAAAATAGAAAAAATACACTAAAGAAACAACACAATAATATAAGTACAAGAGGCGGCCTTTTGTCTCTGGGTAATTTCTTCTAGGCAACCTTTGGATGGATATTAATATAAATTATTGTTATGAAACGCAACCTTTCTCGCCATGATGTCCATCCCATTAAATAAACTATAACTAAATAATGATTACAAATATACAAACTTGCTTGCGGACTAACCAAAACAACTAATAACTGTACGAAATAATGCAAGTACATATATTTGGAATAATTTGTAGATTTGCATTAAACACTTCCTATGTTACCTACATAAACATTGAATAAATTTATATAGCGTGTGTTAAATCGTAGAATCATTCACAACAATTTATTGAGAGAGAGAGAGACCTGGTATTTTAAGGCTCCTGAATAGAACAGGGAGCAGTACTCCCCGTGGGGCCAGATCTGCGCTTTATAGAGCAATAATCAAGGACCCGACGTGAAGTACCTTTTGAGGATCCTCGATTTGGACGATTTGGATTTTACTCCAAATGATTCCTAAAATTCACTTTGCTCAAAATTTCTACGCCGAGAATACCAATACTCTCGGATGATTGGAGGGTGACACCTTGGAATTGTGGCACCATGAAAGAAGAATTCTTTTTGGCAGTGAACGCGCAAAATTCTCTTAAAAAAGCGGTAAATTGAACCAAGTTCAATTCAACACATTTGGAGGCCCGCCCCAGAAAGAAAGAAAGAAAATTATTTATTTGAAACAAGTAGCAATAAGTTAACTAGAAAATTTGATGTAGACACAAATAGTGCTCGTTACAAAAACGGACAACACTCAGCATGTGCTGGTGTTATCAACGCTGTTATTCCGTGTGGCTGTGAGAGCTTTCGACTTCAGGTACATGTAAAAATCGCTATCGTGCCGTGTGTTTCTCGTACTATTATCGGCAAAATAAGGAATGCATGTTTGCATGTATAGACAACATGTCATTGAGATGCAGATTAAAGTGTTTTGGCGATACGCCCGAGCTTTGTGAAACTCTAGCCCTATCTCGGAGTTGGAGCCATCGACCAATTTGTTAGGCGTTAATGCTCTGAGTATCCAGAAAGGGGGCTACCCACTTAGAGAGTCCTCGGGGCTCCGTGGGCAGTTAGCTTCATCTGGAGGACCTCATGTAACATACGATCAAACGCCTTCTCCTATATTACAAATATATTACGCAACATGTAAACGCACATATATATTCTGACCCTGAGTACGCAGATCTTATCTTATTCCGGGATGTGATAGGAGGCGAGCCAGTCGACACGACCGCGTCGGGCGCAAATCTCAGTGACAAACATAGACCGAAATGTGGTCTAGATAAAAAAATTGTATTTAATAATATTTATTAAGTTATTTTTTATAAATAAATGGATTCAAATTATAATATTACCTCAGCATGTAAATTTGACATGTGGAATAAATATCTGGCCTATACATATATTTGGAATGTATTATGAATTATTTATTTTATCATCATGTCGAATGTCCATGTCGTGCCTACTTCCGTTGCGGTTGGAAACTCCACGATCGAAGTTGTCGACGGCAATATCTATTTGAGACCAGTAGTCCGTTTAGGCAGGTCCAACTTCGAGAGATAGGTTTCCTGAACGCTGCCGCGTTCGGGAAACTACATCACGTCTTTTCGTCAATTAATTCTCAGTGATTACTAGTGTTGCCAGGTTTAGTTGTTGAAAATTCGGGACAGGACATTAAAATAAGCGGGATTATGAGATCTTCAGCGGGACGCCTATTAAAGAAGAGGGAATTATATATTTTTTTGCTTTCACACATTATTACTCTCCCTCTTTCTAGCAGGATATACTTATCACATCGAAAAACGTCGCGTGTCTGGAGGCTCTCAAAGACAATAGCCGTTTTTGGTTATTATTATAATAATGGAAGCGCAGCTCAACCAGACCAAGTACCATATCTCTCGAGGCCTCAATTCATGAGGCGCCATGGTTTCATAGCATGCATACATCCACAAATTGACGCCTTTTTTCCAGAAGGGATAAGCAGAGGTTTCTTAACTTACTCCAAATATTTCAAAAATTTTGCATTTTCCTCTAGCGTTTACTATGGGTCTTCACCGAGTTATTCCTTAAATTCTCAGACAGAAAAAGTTATACTTTTTCGATTTACCAGAGCGATCTTTATTTCCAAGATGAAAATTGATATTTTCCGACACGCCTTCTGACAAATTATGCTCGCTATAATGCTCGTAGAGAATTAAGTGAAGTTAAGACGCGTTTTTCACTTATAATACCACAAGAAATGCCAGATAATTTTGAAGCTCGTGTGGTATTCGGGGGATTATTTTTCCGTCCCAAATGTCGGCCAATAGAATTGCACCATGAGACGAAATGTACAGTTAACAAATAAGAATTTCATGTGGACAGAGAACAAACTCCAAATCGACTCATTTTCATGCAAAATCTCCAATTTTCACAATTGAATTCAACCTGTCAGTTTAACGTGTGGTTAATTTGACTGGATCATGTTTTGTTTTTTATATATAGCAACTACCAGAGAAAATTTTCAAAAAATTATCAGTATAATACCATGTAGGTTGTACCACGTGACGTCGAATGGTGCAATTCTATTGGTCGATATTTGGGTCGGAAAAATAATCTTTTAAATTACATCTACATGTACATGTCGTAAAGTAAAATTCGCCAGAAATACTCTCTAAACGGTATGAAACTTGAAATTGTTACGAAGGAATTTTCATTGGAGCTAGCTTATATTGATGAAGAAGATAAGTTCACTAACAGTATTTCCTTGCACATGTGTTACCATCTAAAATAAGAAAGCTAGGAATTCGTGAACAAACCGCGAGAAGTTATTCAAAGTCCTGTATTTTTTTGGAATGAGCCTATGGAAACAACTTTAGAATCGAATTAGATACTAAGTTGGTTAATAATTGTAGGAAAACGCGAAATACAGTACGGATTGTAAATAAAAGTGTGTAATATTTAGTTTTTTATTCGTTCTGAGAGGGGTGGTCAAAAAGCGGGACATTTGGCGTCCCGCCGAAGGTTCAATCGGGACGCGTCACCAAACCCCTAAAAAGCGGGACGTCCCGCGTAATGCGGGACACCTGGCAACACTAGTTAAGACCGAAAGGTTCTGGAGTAGAGGCCACGTAAAGGCCAGCGCCGTGTCGGACGTTCGACTGCAAGGACGTATTCATTTCCTAGGAAAAAAAATCGCGAATATTTTTATACTCGTACATCTTTTTAAGATATTAAATTCCGTAGTACATTAATTTGATCTATGCCGTAACGTTTAGGCAGCGTTTGCGATTAAGGGTCAGACAGCGGAAAGTTACCTTGTTTATACTATGTAGTGATACATTGTGTGTTAATGAAGACCACACTAGCAAATATTGGTTCTTCTTTCCGATTGCATTATATAACGAACAAGTGTCTGATTTAATATCTAATATCAAAACCAAATTGATTTTTATTCAAATAAACTAAAGTTGGTAGTGTCATACTTTAGATCTACCTTACAATTGTTGAAATACCTAAATGAAAAATAAATAGCTAATTTTAATCAATAATAGACTGATTCAAACATATTATGCTAATTAATTAAACTATATACGAGTACATAATTATTGAAATTGTAGACTATTACAATAAAGTCAACATAATTACAAGATACACATATAATTATAATACACATTTAAATATATAACAGCAAAACAGAAATATTTACCAAATAAAAATTTTAACAAAAATAATTAAAATAATTATTCTATTGTATGTATAAGTACATATTGAATACAAATATGTACACTTATTATAAACTAGCGATCGGGCCCGGCTCCGACCGGGTCCATACACGTTTTAAAATGGCGGTCAAAATGTTTAATTCTGACTATCAGTTTAGAATATCGACCAATCGAACCACGAAAAACGAACAAAATTTCCTTGTATTTGCTAGAAATATCACTACTGCTTTCCTCCTTTAGGTCATAGCGTGATGATATATACCCTATAGCCTTCCTCGATAAATGGACTACACAACACTGAAAGAATGATTCAAATCGGACCGGTAGTTCCAGAGATTAGCGCGTTCAAACAAACAAACAAACAAACAAACAAACAAACAAACAAACAAACTTTGCAGCTTTATAATATTAGTATAGATTATAACGACTCGATATTCTAAATATATTAATACATAAAATTAATAATATGGTTTCCTCTTCTCTGCTAAATTGTTGCCGTGCCCAAGAGGGTCCAAATTGTACCTTTTATAAAATGTTAACATCTTTATAACATGTAGTGTGCAATAAATATATTGAGTACTAAGTATTGAAATGAGCAGGTTTGACGTTGGTGGTACTACTTTATCAAATCACAGAAAAGTGACAAAAGTGACAGTGAAAAAAACAATTGTTCTGTTATTAAGTTTCATTCAGTGATTGAGATTGCCAAAGACACAATAGCTCTTTCCTACATCCTTCTAATTTCTCTTTTCTTCCCATTTTGGGAGGCCGATAATTTTCGTGTTTTCATCCTTAGTTCAAATTCGCTACAGCGGCTTCAATGCGTTAATAATTTGCAAAGTATTAACTAGCTATTTCATAGTTATACGGAAATCTGATTGATTAGCTCCATAGCGCAGCGAAGATGCCGACTGAACAAACTGAATGAATGTGAGATCCACAACAGATCTACTATTAAAATCGGGCGGTAGATAAAATACAGACTGATTCTAACTGATGTTGTACATTTTGATGGATTCTATAAATTATTCTAATTTCATTTCAAACATTTTTTTGGTCACGGTTTTGTGAAGCCTAAAGTTTATTGGTGGTAGGTCTCTCATATGTGAAAGGCCATCTGGGTGGGTACCACCGCAGTGTCTATTTCTCCCGTCAAACAGCAGCCTACATGCACTGTTGTGTTTCCAGAGTAACTACTGGACATATTGAGACTTAACATCTTATGTGTCAGGATGGCGACAGTAGTGGCATGCCAAGCATTGTTTTGTAATTCAAGGTGTTGTTTGGTTTGCTACTGTTTATGAGCGGTAGTATCGCTTACCATCAGGTGAACGGCATGCTCGTCTCGCTATTCATGGCAATAAAAAAAGAGTTCTGAAATCAGTCGAAATTGTATTTTAGTGATTGTTGAATTAACCTTAGCTATGTTTCACAATTAGTTTTACGTTGCAAGTAAATAATTGCTTAGTAATGTGAATTTATTTAATAATGTCTATGTTAAGTGATCGTTATTCATAAAACTGGGTCAAAGTTTAAGGTGATTGGATGTACCTAAATGTTATAGAATTAACTAGTGCTTATTGATCATGACTTGCTTAACTCGTCTTCATGTGAATTGTAATTATTACTTCGCAAGTTACTTGCTTTCATAATAGCAAGCTATTTATTTTACTCATTTTGTACGAATCAACCAAGTTTTTTTATCGGGATATTTGCATTGAACATCTCTAGGATAGGATCTTTGAAATCTTCACGTGTATACTAATATTACGCCATTGATACCACCCACACATTAAGTATTTTAACATAAAAGGCAAACGTATCGCCATATGCCATATCGGGTACAGTTCGATAAAAAAAAAAAATTCCAAGTCAATAAATTACAAAGTTGATAGCTCGATTCGGCTTTAATACTTACGACCTTATAATCTTTTACCAAATTTCTGTGCCTTATTAATAGATTTAAGAATTGAAGTAACATGAATGTTAAAAATTTATTTCATTTATACAATTAATGAATTAATTGCTTGTTAACTGGCGGTAGGCGCCAGGATTCTTCATTACTGTTCGGGTGATAATATTGTAATATTATTATAATATACTACAGTACGGCCCGGGCCCGCCCAGGTGCATAATATACACTTTTCAAAATGGGGGCCAAAATATTCAATTCCGACTATCAATTTACAATATCGGAGCAAAGGATACCTCAGATACCAATTTTGAGACCAGTCGGATCACGAAAAATGAATAAAATTTCCTCGTTTTTGCTATTTTTCACTAATGCTTCCCTCCTATAGGTTATAGCGTGATAATATATAGCCTATAGTATTCCTCGATAAATCACCTATTCAACACAATAATATTTTTTTCAATTCGGGCTAGTAGTTCCTGAGATTAGAGGTAACAAACAAACAAAATTTCAGCTTTATATATTACTAGCTGTCGGGCCCGGCTTCGCCCGGGTGCAGATAGTTTTTGAGTCCAATCCACATCAAGAACATATTATTTCGCGTGTCTACTAACTATATTTCCCGCGTGCCGTCGACTATATTTCCCTTCCGTAGGAGAGGACATCCCGTGCCAACAATTTGAATTTGAAAGAGTAGAAAATATGTATATTTGGTTTCCTGACTCATCCCACGGGAACACTACATTTTTCGGGATAAAAAGTAGCCTATGTGTTAATCCAGGGTGTCAGCTATCACTATACCAAATTTCATCAAAATCTCCTGACTCATCCCACGGGAACACTACATTTTTCGGGATAAAAAGTAGCCTATGTGTTAATCCAGGGTGTCAGCTATCACTATACCAAATTTCATCAAAATCTGATGAGCCGTTTTTTCATGAAAGAGTAACAAACATACATACAAACTTTCACCTTTATAATATTAGTAAGATTAGTATTAAGCGATTCAGTTTCAAGCGAGCCAGTACAATTGAATCAATAGATATGCCCTAGAAGATGGGCCAGGCTATTCATGTAGTCCATGAAGTATTATCATCACAAGATTGATCGGAAATTAGACTGGCAGCAGAAATTCATTGATAACCTTCATGGCGTGGTTGGTTAGACGCCGCGCCGTTAGCGAAACCTGAAGCCGCGGGTTCGATCCCCGCACCGAGACAAATGTTTGTAAGATTCACAGGTATTTGCTTCGGTTTTGGTTGTTGCTGAGAAAGACACTCGTACTTTCTTTGACCCACGACACAAGACTCGATCTTAGTGTCGAGTTACGACTATCAATGTGACTATTGGGTGTATTTATTATTGATTATTACTAATTACTATGCATGAAATGATGTGGCTTATGATATCATCCAGTCTCTGAACTGACATTAATTCTTTCGATTCGAGAATGAAATAAAGCATAAACTACTGTTGTGTTTCGGTTTAAAGGATTTTGTAGCCAGACTAACTACTGGACATATTGAGACTTAACATCTTATGTCTCAGGATGGCGAGCATTGTTGTTTGCAAGTATTGCTTTTTAATTCAAGGTGTTGTTTGGTTTTGCTAGTGTTCATGTAGTCGTATCGCTTATCATCAGGCGAATGGCATGCTCAACTCGCCATTCATAGAAATAAAAAAAGGTACCTCGCGGGTTGATCCATTTTGCATACACATTTTTTAATGTTGTGTAAGCATCTATTTAACACCATGGTTTTGCAAAAACCAGTTTCAACTAATACTGCTCCTACACCCGTCTATTTACGTAGTTGCAAAAGCAAGGATTGGCAAATACGGCGCGTTCAGTGTTCCAGGTCGTTGAACCAAGTATCTGAGTTGTCGCTAAGTCATTGCGATCGCTTGCTCGTTAATGTATCGGTTTCGAAACGGTTTCCTGTGGCAATTGGTTCCACCTACACTGTGTTTTTTAATGTAGACTATATATTTATAGATACTTTATTGTACACCACAAAAATAACAGATATAATAACACAAAGCGCTTATGTGTGACAAAGGGATTTAATTCTCGACAGTGAGCCTTTAGGAGCGCTCGATAATAAAATAATAAACAAATACAGCCAACAGTCACATACATAGTCCTGACCACATAAAATCAATAAAGTCTTGTGTCGTGGGTATCAGAATCTATCCCGCTTTGCACGGAGGGAAGTGGACAATATTTTATTTCCAACTCCTCCTATTAATTACACTTTCTGATTAATTTCGTTGCGGGTTAAAGACAAGTTAGACATTCCCGGAGACTGGCCGAGCTTCATTGCTCGGTGTCATTACATTGCGTGCCACTGTTGATCCTGGCTTACAGGAGTTACAGTGGTGGGTGTGTGGGCGGGACAGTCTCCTGGAATATCAGAATCTACGAGAGATTTATCGGTCTGCAAACACCCAGATCCGAGACAAGTTTGTAGTCTTCACAAACGTTTGTCTCGATATGAGGATCGAACCCGCGGCGTCTCATGTCACAGCCGGCGTCTAACCAACTGCGCCACGGAGGCTGTGAGAAATGCCAGCTGTTGTCGATTCTGGCTTACAGTTGGAGTGGTCGGTGTGTCTAAAGCCACCTGCATCCAGGTTCTTTCTTCAATTTTATGAAGCTATCTATCTATCACCGTTAAATTGTGAATATCGTTAGATTATAATCTATCTCGCGAGATTGTGGACTGTCGAAAGATTGTGAACCTTAGGTTAGGTTAGGTTTAACAGTTTCACTTCGATAGATTATAATCTACCGAAAAATAATACGTTAAATTGCAAGCAGTACGTTACGGTTCACAATCTTTGGATAGTTCACAATCTCGCGAGATATATTATAATCTAAGGATATTTACAATTTTACGGTGACATATCCATATTGTGCGTAAACGTCCGATATTATATTTCTTAAACATTTGAGCACCGTTGGCTTTGTGGCGTTTACTTCAATTTGATCTCGATGTAGTTCATAGATTGTGATATAAATTTTTCCTTTTTGGTATTCTGGACAAGCTGGGGACTTTTAAGCTATTTTTCCAGTAATTGGCTAAATCGAAAAACACCCCTTGCATATATTTTCCAGCCAGGCAATTCCAAGAGAGTGATGTAATCCAATTAAATCGAACCAGTGACCTATATCGAAGGTATTTTACTTGATTTTATTAATATATTTATTTGAAGGTTTCCAAAATCAAACAAACAAAGAATTTTGTAAATTCTTTCAGAATTCAAAAAGTTAAAACCATTTTAAATTATGTAGTGAAAGAAAAGAGATGCATTATCTATGATTACAGTGTTCGCGTGTGAAAGAGACGGTACGATGTACCCACTACACTTCTACTTCTTCTTTTAAAATACTAATATTTGTCTCATGTTACAAGCTACATTAATACTGTTTTGACGGAAATGTTTCATTTCAATGGTATAAATATGTATGTAGCATAATAATAACAACAAATCGATCACGGTCAAATACCCTTCCTTCATACAACATACACTTATCAAATAATAAAATATCCAGATAATGAATACAATCGCTAATTAAATTGAGTAGTACAACGTAGTCTAGGAGCCAGACACGGCCGGACTGAATTAAACATAAAATATAATAGGCCATTAAGACGCGAGAGCACTATCTCGCGTTAGTGTTATGTTCGCATTAGCTGGCACACTGTTTAGTGATAACAGCTAGTAACAACTCTGTATGCAGGATGTTGGCAACTTAGTTTGTTGTTTTAGTAACTGGTAGAGTCGCTATGTTGGGTAGTGATAACTGTATGAATACGAAAGGAGAGAAGTGATAACATTAATTAATTTTTATTTTACACTCAAAAGAAAATTTACAAATAAAAATAAAGATTATGTAGATGGCGGTCTTATTCCTCTAGGCGATTTCATTTGTTATAAGAAAATAATAGCACAGTTGAGAAATCAAATGAAATAATTAATCAGCAGTTTAGCGACAGTGTATATGGCACTAAGCCGTATTTGGCTATTAGTTTTTTTTTGCAATCATTAGATCATGTACGATAACCATGGAGATATAATAGCTGAACGTAACGTAACAAAAAATATGTAACAATGTTCAGGTTATTTTAAGTGTCCTCGACCTATCCTATAAGGAGCTAGTTTATTACGTATCGTAAAATCATTACAATAATTCTTGTCTCCTAGACTACGTATCCCGGTAGCTTGTTGCGCAGAGACAGTAATGTTTACGACAACACCATCCACGTTACATAATCATTTAAGCAAAATGTCCTCCACTGCTATCGTAATATGTTAGCTGGACTATGCCCCGTATTGAGAGAAAAATGGATTATCAAGTAGCGTTATATGGGTCAATAATATTTATTATTATACACTATTTTTTTATTTCAATAAGTTAGCCTACGTGCATTAATTATTTCAGAAGGGGCAGAGGCCTCCCCCCATTCACACTGCTGCCATTAGTAGCATACAACGCATTTGATTATGATGTCTCTCTCTCTCTGTAACGAACTTTTTACCACCCAAAGATATTGTTTTCTTTTTAAATATGCTATCCACATTTTCCTTTTTCAAATGATTTATATAATTTTTTTTTTATTGCTATAAATGGCGAGACGAGCATGCCGTTCGCCTGATAGTAAGCGATACGACCGCTCATGAACAGTAGCAAAACCAAACAACACCTTGAATTACAAAGCAATGCTTGGCATTCCACTGCGCTCGCCATCCTGAGACATAAGAAGTTAAGTCTCAATATGTCCAGTAGTTACTCTGGCTACAATGCCCTTCAACCCGAAACACAACAGTGCGTTTACACTGCTGTTTGACGGGAGTAATAGACACTGCAGTGGTCCCCACCCAGATGGCCTCTCACATATGAGAGACCTACCACCAGTAATATTTTTTAATTTCATATAAAGTGAAGTGGCTAACCTGAAAACCTTGCCCAGGATCTCACAGTTCTTATATATGAAAGTAAGATAAAATCTGGAAAACAAAAATAGCAAAATAGGTCAAACACTGGACAGACATTAGAATAACAGTCTTTTTTTTGACAGTAGCAAAATCAAACATCACACTTAATTACGTTATTAATAAGTAATGCTTGGCATTCCACTGCGCCCGCCATCCTGAGACATAAAATGTAATGTCTCAATATGTCCAGTAGATACTATGTCTACAATTTCCTTCAAACTGGAATACAACAGTGCACTTACACTGCTGTTTGGCTTGGCGGGGGAAATAGACATTGCAGTTGTTGCGGTAAATAGCCTGGATGTTTACCACCAGAGTGTTGGTCGCTAAGCTAAGGATTTTTGCATTAGGGATTTAGTCTGCCATCAAGACCTACGCTGCAAAGCCGGTGACCCCAATATACCCTTCCCGCCCTCTCCCCGAGGATTTGTGTCAAGGGATCCTCCTCTAATAAAAAGATCATTATAGTTTTCTGAAGAGTAAAGTGAACAGGATAACTGTAACTTTACATTTATTTATTTTATTTTTTATTGCATGCAAAATGAGCAAAACCGTAAAAATCATTACAAATAAAAATAAGGAGTACAGATGGCGGTCTTGTTGCTCTAGGCGATTATGTTCATTTGTTGTTTATAAAAAAATAATAGCACAGTTTAGAATCAAATGAAAATCAGTCGGAAGTTTTTTTGTATTTCCTGTATCTAACGATGAGAGAGAGAGAGAGAAAGGGAGATAAATACAAACTCTTAGAGCATGCAAGAGACACAACCGTGAACCGTGAACCGCGTGCTCGTTTGCCCCCTATAACATAAAAAAAAACAACCGTGGACTCTTTGAAATGTGTTTATAATATCTATAAAGTCATCGACTCTGTGACGTGTTGCGAGTTATTATACCGTAAACACCTCACGCACGATACTTGATAGGGTTGTCAAGTTTGCAAGGAATCTTAGATCATTCTAAAAATAAATGCAATATTTTGTTTCTGATTTTTTAAATGTTTTCGAACCTTTTATTATATTAATAAGTATACGAGATATGATAATCTTGGTGTCAGACATCGCATAGTATACCCGATGCTCGTCTCGTTTGAAATAAGTACCTTTTCACGTCTTCAAAAGTTACTGCAATTTTGGTGACAAATGCTGTGCGAGTGTACTTGGGCTTCTCTGAACTCCCTTCAAATTTATTCTTATACCAAAACACAATACAATAATTCTTTATTGCAAACTAAATTACACTATTCAGCTTAAATATATAGTAATTTCTACCAGACAAAATCGGGAATAGTGTTAGATGACGGTTTGTAAAACAAATCCAGCCAATGAAGACTAAGGCTAACCCTCATTATTTTGGGTCGCCAACCCTATTTCACGCAGCAGGCATTCTTTTATAATCGCTTCACACTTGTGCGTCATTTCACTTTGTACTATCGCTTTCATATCACTTCCGTGATTATAATTAGTGCCGTGAAATCGGGAAAAACTATACATACAACTATAATACATACGTATATTTTTATTTTTTTCTACCTATTATTATTTCCACCATGCGTGACATTATAATTAGATGTCAAGCGGTCACATTGTCGTGCTAGTATAACAAGAAAATAAGTGACTCAATGGATAAAAAGCGATATTGATGAAAAATATTGGTATGTTTTTGTTTTTATAGGGTGGAGTCTGAAGGGAGTGGAAAAAAACAAGGTATAGTGTAAGATGTGTATTGGATCTTCGTTTTCTCTTTTGCTGTCTGAAAATATAAAACAAATTTTGGATTCCTGTATAATCGAGACGACTGAGGCTATAGCCAACTTTTTTTTGTAATGAATAGCAAGATGAGCAAGTCGTTCGCCTGATGATAAGCGATACAATTGCTCATGGACAGTAACAGAAACAAACAACACCGCGAATTACAGAGCAATGCTTGCCATTACATTGCGCTCGCCATCCTGAGACATAACATGTTAAGTCTCAATATGTCCAATAGTTACACTGGCTACAATGCATTTTACATTGAAACAGAACAAAGCATTTACACTGCTGTTTAGCGGAGACTCCTCGCTGTTCTATTATGGTTAGATGGACTTTAGATCAGGCTTCTGACAATGTTTTCTTCCGCCGCTAAAGTGCTAAATTTGCATTTACCAACAGCATATTACTCACCATCATCATTATCATCTTAGCCAAAGGAAGTCCATTGCTGGACATAGGCCTCCCCCAAGGATCCACATCGACCTGTTGTAAGCGGCGTGCATCCAGCGACTTCCTGCAACCTAGGCCAGGTCGTCTGTCCACCTTGTAAGCGGGCGTCCTACATTTCGCTTGTCTGTATGATACTTATTCATCTGTATCAGTCTATATACGTCCCACTGCAGGGCACGGGCCTCCTCTACAATCGACAATACTATTGAATGTGGTGGATACTTATTCATACTACAGTTAAAAAAGCACCTAAATTTTCAAAGAGCCCCCATTCTCGAACAACAGTCACGTGTAGTTGAAAGCGTGAACGGTGGCTCGGTTTAATAAAACACGGTACGCACATGCTAATACCGAGTCTACTTGGGAATACGTAATGAGAGCAAGCGTCTTACGTGCGTGTTTGAGGGATAGTTTGAAGTTACAACGACTAGCTAATGTGTGAGATATGGTTCTTGTAATAGGCTTTTGAGGACTGGTTGGGAGGGGAATGAGGCATAAAATTGGTATTTTTAATCTCGGAAACAACTTACGTTTTGAAGTTTTGTGGATTTGAAACAAGGGTCGGATTAACTTAGATATAAATATGTTTTCTTTTTTTTTCAATGAACTTCGAGACGAGCATGCCATTCGCCTGATGGTAAGAGATTTGACCGCACATGGACAGTAGCAAAATCATCATCAGTAAAAAAAATGGTTTTAAGGTAGGTAATGTTCAGTGGTGGGCAGTACATCGGCTCGAAAGAAAAGTTCATAATTTAGTATATCTAACTTCTCTTATTCATATCTAATTACCTTTCATTATTATTAGGGAGCGCTTAAAGTGATAAAATCGCCAGTTATATAACTAATTTTGAGTTTTTCTGTTGTGTTACTGTATTTTCTTTTTTCTTATTGATTGTTTTCTTCCGTTTATTTTTTGTGTTATAATAAAGAGTTTTTAATTATTATGCTATTTCAATGACATTGCACTTACTAGAAATAAAATTAGTCAGTCTATAACCGGTCGTATTGCTTACCATCAGGCGAATGGCATATCCCACTTGATTTTTATAGTTATAAAAACCGGTATGTTATGGTAGGCGAAAATTTCAAAATAATATTGGTAAAGTCAATATGCACCATGGACGTAATAATATTCCACATAGCTCCACAATCAACCGTATCTCAATATGCATATGTACGCAGTTGAATAATTACAAAGGATAATTAACTTCATTAATATCAAACGCGTAATTAAGTCGTTAACATGATAGCTTCAGATCGATTAGCTCGCGTACTGTGGACATTATCTAGCGGTATTTACTGTTAAATTAATTATATATCTCCTTAACTAGACTTTGAGGCAAGCCAACCGTGAAACTAGAAGCATTGGATTCGATTATATTCGATCCCACTTTGTACGTCGGGTTTTCCATCCAATGACTACTGTTTATAACCTAATTTTCTGTTTGTGAGATCGCGATCCAAATAGCGATATAATATGGCGGTAATTCGTTCAGTGTGATTCACGAATGTCATGTTTCGAGAGCTGTTGCAGTATACGGTTTTGAGTAAGTCGGGATTTTGTGTCGACCTCGAATTAGCCGTCTCTTGCCGGATATTCTGTTTGGATTTCATTGTACTATCAGACGTATCAGAGTCTTCTGCTATTATGATGTGATAAATTATAATGAAGAAAATATGTAGTTTTAGAGAACAGAAGTGGGAAAAGAACAAAATCACAAATACTCTTCGTATATTTAGCTTAAACTTACACAAATCACAGACTAAGGAAATCTACCTAATTTATAAACGAATTCAAAAGGAAACAATCAATTATCAAATATCTGCCATTTGTTACGAACTAACAAACCGTTACCTAGGTAATTTCAATATCCACTCTACTCTTAAAGGAACAACCGACAAAGGAGGTTGCCAACCAAATAAATTTAATCTGATAGATCCTAACAGTAGTGTGTTTTTTGGGACCGAAAATGCCTTCGTTATTCTTGAATAACTCTTTCAGTAGTATCAAGTTCTATCTTATTTATTTTTTGGAAATGGTAGATCCGCGCGTTTGTCAGTTATTACTTTGCATGATTAATTAGGCTCGTTCGGGGTGGTACCACTATATCATGGGATATCGATGTGAAGCGACATCTTTGTATTCTATGGCAGAGATTGTTCGAAGCCCGATACGCCTTTCCTCTTCCTACTCTTTTTTCTTCCAGTTATCTCTCCAATTTGTTGGGCTGGTAACTCACTTATGATCCAAACGCCATGGATGTTCATGGGCGGTAGTGATCACTTACCATCAGATGACTTGTTTACTCGTTTGTTTCGTTGTACCGAATCAATGAATTAAAAATATATATACCTATTTGTTTCTTTATTTATGTACTCTTTTCAAAAAATGACATAGAAATCTTTAGTTGTTGATTTTATCGCTCTAGGTAATTTTCAACAACCAATATTGCTGTGGGTTTAAGACAATGTGTGAGCCTATTGGGTGTATTGGTTATATAGGCATACGTATACCCAGTCACGCACGCGCCACTGTCGAAGGCTCGCCGATATCGTTACTAAGCATTAAACTAGCTGAATTAGCCCTTAACTAACTTACACCGGCGCTTCTCTTGTCCTAACTTACATTAACTTAGTGGGATGTGTAGCTCGTTGGAAGTGGCATCTGTAAAATAAATATGGTGCTGTATGGTTTTGCTACTGTCCATGAGTGGTCGTATCGCTTATCAGGCAAATGGTGTGCTCGTCTCGTGACTTCATTAGCTTAAAAATTAAGGATAGGTAGGCCCATCAGTACATTTGGAATTGCAAAAGGTGACCGAGAAAATCAAGCTAACATAAAAATCAAATTAACTTAATACATTTAGTCCACCCGGTACATACATTTATGTCAATGGCTCACTTATTTGAAATATTATATCCACTGATTAATCCTGAATCACAGTGGCGTGCACAGGATTATGATACTGGGTATGCGGCGAAGTACTCGGCACAAAAACTTTTCTTTTATAGATGTTTAGCATAGCCACAGCCACGCGACGGATCTCTAAGTCGGAAACCATGCCAACAGAACAAGTCTTAGATGTACTACTATTCATATACATCTACGGAACGCAGAAAAACCAGCGATCGATTGTCGTGGCCGAAGAAAGTCTAATAAGTAAATGATTAATAAACTAAAATATTATAACTACTCACCGAGTCAGCTTCAATTTTCACATATTCAAGGTTCCGGTTAATTGAGATTACTATAGCCCGATGTAAATAAACGACCACCTCAAATATCTTATCCAAGTGAGTGATGGTTATAGAACACGTCCCTTGCAAGATATCCGATGTGGCCTTTAAAAAGACCGATTTTCATGTGATTCGCAAAATATATAAATAAACTTAATAATAAAATTACGGGTTAGTAAAAAAAAACTACTCATTCATTTATAGATTAAATCTATGCGCCTATCCTTTTTTAAATATGATTTTAAGATATCGTCATAGAAAGTTGGATTGCGTTTTAATTCTATCATTAATGCCTTTTCTATAGAAATCATGGAAAGCTCTGTGAGTCGTTGTTGATTTTGTGTGTTTCTCAAATATGTGTGGATACGTTTTAAACACGAAAATGAACGCTCTGCCGATGCGCTGCTTGCTGGGATAGTCACAATGAATTTCGCTAATCGTAACACTTCAGAAAAAACTTTATTTAAATTGTCCTTATACAAATTTTGAATAATACTAAATACACAACTATTTGCAAATTGAGGTGATCTATAAATACAGCGCAATTCATTTTTCAATTTATCAAAATTAAAATGTGCCTGATAATTATTGGTGAACTCTCTGATTTCATTTTCAGGGAAACGTTCACTATATTTTTTAAAATTCTCACAAGAAAGTAGCTCAATAAACTTTTAATCTTTAATGTTTTTATAACGATTTCTTAATTCACTGACTACATTATCAATTATTTCAACAAAAATTCGCCGATAATGTATTTTTACATCATCGACATTGCGCTTTCTTTTAGGTGGTCCGGTAATGTGAACGGCGGCATCATAATAGATCTCGAACTTCTCTCTAAAACGTTCTAAAAATGACTCTAACTCTTTTATCTTTGTTACACAATACGCGATGTCACTAGTTTTTTTTGCAAAATATCGTACAGAATATCCGTTTCTGCAAAAATATCAGCGAAAAATTTTAAAAGAAAATTAAATTCAAATTCTTTCATAATATATAAAAATGAACTGACTTGTGTCAGTGTTTCACCATCCCAGTCTTGTGTATTTTCGTTCATATTTTCAAACAATTCTAGGAGGTGGGTGGACGCATTATTAATAATATTAACCGTGCGCGAATGATATGTCCACCTTGTTTCCGCGACACGAGGCAGCTTTTTCATATCGGCAAAGTTGTTGTAATGGGCCATTCGCTTTGTACTGGTGTGAAAAAAAGCCGCGATTGATTTTATAATACTAAAAAAGCGTTTTGTTTCAGCAACTCGTTCGAACGATTTCGATAAAACTAAATTTAATATATGTGCTGAACACCAAACGTACATAGCTTGTGGACATTTTTGTCTCACCAAAGCCTGCACGCCATTAATTTGTGAGGATAAAACTGCTGCCCCGTCGTAAGTTTGTGCAACTAATTTGGATACACAATCGAACTCTTCTAAAATTTCCAAAATAATAGAACTCAAGGTTACAGCGGTCCGATCCGCGCTGACATCAACATATTTGATAAATCGATCTACTACTTCAAAATCACGAAAATATCTCAAAACTAATACTAATTGTTCACGGCCGCTAACATCAGGAGTCTCATCTACCATGACGGCGACAAAATCGGACTGTTTAATTTCGGCTTTAACGCGATCGATCATCACAGATGCAACGCTCGAGATCAAATCATTCTGCGTACGGTTCGACATGCCCGTGAATGAGGTACTTGCACTCTGTAAATGGGTTTCTAAAATTCCATCATACTTGGCTAATAAATCTACTATTTCTAAATAATTACCTCTATTCAACGACGATACTGACTCATCGTGACCGCGAAAAGCTAATTCTTGTTTTCCCAGAAAGCAAACAACATCATTTGCATTTTTCAATTTGAAAAATGTTTCTATTGCGATCAACTTTAGCATTATGCCTCTCAATATCTAATCGTAACTGGCTGTTGATACTCATTTCAATACGAGATTTACCAAAAGTATTTAATTTTAAGCAGGCCTCCAGATGTTTTTCTGTATGGTCATGCTTCTTTGCCGCGGCATAGAAATTATTTAAATCTGAATATCCTGAATCAGTCCACACTGTACTAGAATTACTAAACAATATGCAAGGAAAACAATATACACACGCCGGCACAATTAGAGGAACACGCACAAAAATGAGGTTTTTATTTTATTTTAACGACTGATTTTTTAAATGGTCTTTGTTTTTATATTTCAGCGCCTTTAAAAAATAAAGTGATACAAAAAAATATATAGATATTTAATGTCTTATTGTTTTTATACGCTCTCAAGTGTTTTTAAGATTTTTTCACTTTCAAGTGGTTTCACAAAATTTTGTTTAATTTCATTTGACGTGACTTAAGATATTTTTATTGTTACTGATGTTATAGTGCCTGTCTTGTAGGATATAAAATTAGTGACTTACCATCCACTGAAGTTGTCAGAGCGGTAGCAAATGATTGAAAATGGTCACACCTACCGTTCGGTAAGTCCCGCATTGGGTGTGTCGGTCTTTGTCGTCTTTTGCAACGTTAAACGTTACAGACACTCAGGCTCATATGTGCGGATGCCGGGATATGGCAGAAAACGGTCAACCAGAACCCAGGATGATCGTTTTACACGCCCGTAAACTTTGAGAAATCGTCGTCAAACGGCTATTCAGACCTCAAAAATTTTACATGAAGTCCGTAATGCTAATATCAGTGTGCGTACAGTGAGAAGACGCTTAAATGAAGTTGGACTGAAGTCTTACGTTCCACGCAAAGCACCAAAAGTTGAGGTGGTACATCGAGTAGCCAAATTAGGTTTTGCTCATCGACACCACGACTGGACAAATGAGTGGAGCCGAGTTTTATTTAGTGATGAAAGCCGTTTTTGTGTGAATTGCATAGATGGAAGGGAGAGGATCTAAAGGTATCGAGGAGACCGCTATAATCATACAAATTTTACTGAAACAGTGTCTTATGGTGGAGGGTCAGTTTTGGTATGGGGTGGTATATGTTTGGGGGCACGCACGGAGTTAATACTTATAGAAAACAGGTCTTTAACAGCGCAAAGATACGTCTTAGAGATCCTAGAGTCCCATGTATTGCCTTTTGCACCATCCATAGGTGAAGATTTTTTATTTATGCATGATAATGCGCGGCTCCACACAGCGCAAATCGTTCGGGACTACTTAAATCAGGCCCAAATCGCGCAAATGGATTGGCTAGCAAGATGACCAGACATGAATCCAATAGAGCACGTATGGGACGTTATCGGAATGAAAGGTACATGGAAGAAACCCAGCCCCTAAAAACGTTCAAGAATTAAATTTCATTTTAGTGCAAAAGTGGGATAATTTGTCGCAAGAAATGAATGATGACATCATTAAAAGCATGAAGGAACGTATTCAGACTCTTATCAGAGCCCGTGGTAGCAATACGCGTTATTAATTTTCTTAAATTATTTCTGTAAGTTTTGAATATACACGATTACATTTCACAATCACAGAAATGTTATTTTACTGTATTTTCGTTTAATTGCATTGGCGTCATTAATTAAACTATTTTTAACTCAGTTATTGTACTTTGTTATAGATTTTGCCTCATTTTAAATATATAAAAATAAAAATATTCAGTTATTATAATATTTTATAAGAAATTCGATATTTAACGCGTGTTCCTTTAATTCTGCCGGCGTGTGTAATTTAATCGTGTGTACACAACCACACAGCCAGTTATACGTTTCATAACTTTTAACATGAAACTTTCGAGTTACATTCCCTTTTTGTTGATTTAATTGTTGTAACTCGGGTACACACCTACCTTTAGACAAAATTTGAATCTTTTCACTGAATGACAATTGTGAGAACTTGTTATTTTTAATTTTTAATAAACACACACTTTCAACACAAACCTCACAATCAAATAACATTTTAAAAAATCAACAAACGTACTAGTAAAAGCAAATCACTACAATTATTATAGAAACTCAGAAATAAACTGTTAAATGTACACACTTTCAAATATTAAAATGTAAAATATTATAAGAAAACTATAATTAAACTGACGCAAACAAAATAATAAACAATGCTTATCACATGAAAAAAGCAAAATGGCCCCCGCGAAACACAAAAAAATTGTGCTATTTAAAGAAATAAAACCTTACCAAACAAAAATGCATAATGTGCATTTTGCGCAGTTTATTAGATTTCTGTCTATTATTTTTACTCGGATTATAGGCAACGAACATTTCCGATTACTCCCGACAACTGCCGAGCTTCCGAGGCCTGCCGCAGGAGTCGCGGCTTTCAATATTCATGCGTGTGTGCGTTTGCGACTATGCACGGACACCAAAATTACTACACACATGCAAACAAATGTCATGCGGGACGCGGCGGCATTACTTGGTTGATTAGGTACATTATTTTGCTTTGCAGCGCCTTTTGCTTTTCGAGTGGCAAACATAATGTTTGTGCGCTTGCAAATAGGTGCTATTTATAAAATATTAGGCGTTATTAAGTTATTATATTTTGTTTATTCATTTATTTACTGTTAATTAAAGTCATTAAGAAGTACGTACGTTATAATAAAATATCTGTAAATGGCAAGTAAAGCACTGCATTTCTGCCTACAAGGAGCGCACGCCCCTGCTGAATCACCATACTAAAAATCTTCACAAATCGCTTCCAGTCATATAATATTGTTGAGTCTAACAGTAGAGAAGTTAGCGGCAGTGTCCGGTCACTCCACATTACCTACCGTATCCGCTCGTGCAGTTTGCGATATTATACCACAGGAACTCGTGCGGTCAACGTCGGTCAATACTTGGACGAAGTTTCACTTAGTTTGATACGGTGTAACATTTACACATTGAATTTATCGATGTTGTGGCGTATGTATCTAAAAGCGGGAAGATTGTTTTTTTTTATTGCGATGAATAGTGAGACGAGCATGCCATTCGCCTGATGGTAAGCAATACGATCGCTCATAAACAGTAGCAAAACCAAACAACGCCTTGAATTACAAAGCAATGCTTGGCATTCCACTGCGCTCGCCATCCTGAGACATAAGATGTTAAGTCTCAATGTGTCCAGTAGTTACTCTAGCTATAATGCCCTTCAATCCGAAACACAATAGTGCATTTACACTGCTGTTTGACGGGAGAAATAGACACTGCGGTGGTACCCACCCAGATGGCCTTTCACATATGACAGACCTACCACCAGTGAATTGCATTTTTGAATTAAAATTTTGAACTTGTAATAATGCAAATAATAACTTGTAGGTATTAATAATTGTAGGTCGTATTTTTCATTTATTATCTCTGCTTCAGTAGCGCAGATGTACTGTATGATTGAGGTCTTGAGTTCAAATCCTGAGTTGGGCAAAGTGATATTGGATTAAAGTGTTAATGTCTGAAAATGTATAATATTTTTTCTTATGTATGATTGAGAAACCACTATAGACATTTAATCATGTATAATGGCTTAGGCCATCTTTTGCTACACTGGCCTAACTGATTGGTATACCGATGCATGTGTATCAGTGTCCAGTCTATTCACAGAATATTCAAGCCATCACTATGGTTTCCACTGGAATACATTTTGAGCAACTTCTGCCTCATACATTCTGAGACGCGGATGCATTTGAATAATTCAAGTTGACGATGCAGGATTACGTCATTCTTCATACTTTTCGTGAATAAATTTTATGAATTTCATAGAAGTATTCTTCGTTTGGAAAATAATGTCTTTAAACTATCAATTCTTTTAAGCTCTAGGATCGCAACTTATCGTATTTTCGGGAAAAAATAGGTATTATCGTGTTTGGGGTGTGTGTGTATAGTTTCAGTTAAATTAATAATTTAAACCTCACATACCATTGCTTCGTTTGTAATAAAAAAAATATTTACCAAGCCAAACAAATTTCCAATACAATAAAACTCTTTTTCTGGCGTCATTTTTACTTGCATTATGTCTGAAGGCACTAAAACTACCATGTAGATTCATTTTTGGCCGCAGTTGGGATACACCCTATACAGGCTTGACCTAATGCTCGGGCGTATGGGTTTCCATGTTAGTCATTTCGAAGGACGCGTCAACCTTATCTTTAAATCTGCTCGTCCAGTCACTGCCTTTCGCTGCTCCACTGTAAAGGTCGGAGGATGGTCCATTTACTTCTCAAAGCATTTGCATACTGGATACTGGAATCTTCGTTAATATCACGTTAAGTATGCATAGAATTAATTTATTTGTTTATCACATTTGTTCGCCTACATGTCTTGACACATGATATAAAGTTTCTAGAGTCTAGGAAGGCACTAGATGTGGCTCGCTGGAATTGTATGGCATTTTTATCATTTCGGCGCAAACTTAGGCTATCAAAAGAGTGGGAGTGAGGAGATAACGGTCTAATACAATAACTATATCGATTTCCTGCATTGTGTAAATAGCATAACTCTTTTGTTGCTCAAAAATCAAGACATTTCGTGACCGAACTCATTCAACACCAATTCCGCGTTTACGAAAGCCCTACAACAATCCAGATATTTACCATAAACTACTAGACTTTCTATTCGAGCTCAATTTCGTTAAATATCTAGGTGGTAGGTATCGAAAAGTGTTACACAACCGTTGCGTTTACAAGTGGGGCCGGTGTAATGACCGCACACGTAACATTTAAGGTCGTATGTTCGACTTTGTTGCATTTAACTTTATAAAGCCAATTATTGTTACATGTGTGGAGCCATGCGTGAAATGAAATGGCAAAATTTGTAATTGATGCGTCTGTGCTTGCTCTTTGGTCTTTAGTGTGTACGGATGTTATGTAACTTAGATACATTGTTTGTTTATGGTTAAGCTATGATGTAACTAGTTACATTGATGAATTTGTGGGCTTGAGTCATGTAGTAGTATTTCACAAAACAATCGAGATTTACTGGTGGTAGGTCTCTCATATGTAAGAGGCTGCCTGGGTAGGTACCTCCGTAATGTCTATTTATCCCGCCAAACAGCAGTGTAAATACACTGCTGTGTTTCAGTTAGAAGGACATTATAACCAGAGTAACTACTAGACATATTGAGGCTTAACATCTTATGTATCATTAAAATTTTAAAAAAAGATACGTTATCAGTTTTGCCTTGTGTTTCATTTGAGATAATGTCTAAAAAACATATTTAGGTACTTCGTCTTTCGGAATAAAAAAATATTCGCTCGGAGTGCTATCAATAGGTCATGATTTTAAACTATAAATATCATTACTAAATTATGCGTGCATTTGTAAATAAGACGGTATGGCGACTTGATAATAATATTATGTGTCATTTATTAATGTTAAAGATTACGCTAGTCAATGAAGTTTATTTCTCAAATCTTCAGTATATTATGTGTGACCTTTTCAGCAATGTCAAGGATATACGCTGGCTCACGAGGTATATTTGTCAAATCTTATACACATACCCGTATGCATAAGGGATGATAAAATATATACAACGTATTCACGGGGCCAGAAGCATCCAATAATGCAATTATATTAATTTTACTGTCACTAAACATAATAAGACATTCCATCAAAATGTCCAGCAGTGTACCAGTTAGGGAACAAGTCTGCGAAGGTCTGCAGCACGTTACATACACTTTCGCAACCGTCCGGCGCTCGCCCGCTCTCCGCTAATAACACTCCAATATTAGCAAATATTCGTTACGTCTGTACTAACTGTTACTTGTGTTCCACTAGTTACATTAGTTTTACTTTGTCCCTTAGAAAATTCCAGGATATCTTAGGTTTTGTTGTGTGGACTATAGAAACTTTTGTTTCAATTATATTATCATCCTTACCTAGAATTAATCAAATGCTGTGTTAGCTCCTCTCATGCAAATATTTACGAATTATTATGATGAACAAATATTATATAAATTTTTATAATAAAAATGATTTACATTTTTGTTCAATTTTCTTGTTGAGGGTTTATTTCCATTCCTTATAGTTATCAGAAATATGAAGGGGATAAGAAAGCCTTCTAGCCCAGTAGTCGTAATGTCATGTGGCAGGAATCTGGATTTCAATCATGTCTCGTAGTTGTTTGTGGTAAAAAGATTATTGCCTGAGCCACGAACCGCAAGATTAAGTTCCACAAATGTTTTTACCTCCGTATCAATCGGTTCATAATTTGCTTAAGCATTTCCTTCTTTAGCCTATAGAAATCGTAAACCGTTACATTCCTAAAATCGAATTGAAGTCTGAAAACAAGGAATCACTTTTAAATTTCAGCAGTCCAGCAGTTCTAAACGAAAAGCAACACAATTAAGTATCGATGGAATGCATCTTAAACCAGAAGTTTTTCTGTAAATCTGCAATCATCATCCATCATCTGTATTTTTTACATAACAAAGTTATTAAAATTTAAATGGAGCTAATAACTATCCTGGTGAGATTATTTATGAAGCTATACGACGTCATAAAACCGATAACAACCCTAAACCATAGGGCTCAAATATAAATATTTTACGAGTACAAAACATCACCAGAAAACAAGATTTGTCGTAACAAAACTAGAAAAATTCACATGGATTGTAAATCGGCTCGGCATCTGAACCTCGATAAATCCAGCTTATGTCGGCTCAAGGATAGCGGACACGCTACCTGTTGAAGAGTAGGATGCAGGTGAAATCAGGCGCCGGCCGTGAACATCGAAAGCCAATGTAATTGATGTAACGTGTGTAACAATGTGAAAAATAGTCATAATTGTGGTTTTTATTGAAGTTATTTTTAATTAAAATTATTATAACTAGTTATGATTAGACTTTTATAATAGTAATGATTTAATTATGCAGATATGGATTAATATATTTTGTAGGAATAAGAGTATGTGTGATTAGCAGGAATCATTATTAGATATTTACACATGGTGCACACCCATGCGTGGTTTGTTTGGGTCATACCACTCTCACACAAAATAGGGTCCTCAATTCCACCATCTTTGGTTGACGCTGTGAAGTAATAATAATTCTAGAATAATCGCAGACAGCGTTGGACTATCCTAGAAAAAGCTTCATCATATTCACCTTTTTGAGACATAAAACACCACTCTTCAACATAAGCCTCTTTAAAGAACGTCCTACGTTCTATTTGAAAAAGCAGTATACATTTAGCAACTATCTGCAATATACTTATACGTTTTTAAATACGTTCATAATGGTTTTATTAAAGGTAATATATTCGTCGAACATAATATATCAGAATTTAAAATCTTACAATCCAAAGGTAAGGCCCTTCTACCGCCTTAGTAAAAAAGCCGTTGATTGATTTACAAGGAGTGGTTTTCCTCTACAAATAGATTACGTACGGTCATTGGTTGCGCAAGTGGCATGCAACCTTTAATCACGTTGGTTTCTAGAACGTGCAGTTTCCAGTATGGACACGATGCGTTCTATTAAGTAAGTTAGTGAATCCGTACACTCAAATTATATAGTAAAAGTGACAGTATGTATTTCTTAAATATTTTGAAAATAATTTACAAAGTAACTTGTTGAAAAATTCTTGCATTCAATGAGTTCGTGAAACCCATCCCGCTCGTGAAACGAGACGCCGCGGGTTTTTATTACCGAAGCTATTCTTTTTGTCAGATCTATACATTTTTATTTTGTCTTTGATGGTGTGAAATCCCCATACCCATGACACAAAATAATGGATAGACATGATGTGATGACACATAAATAGTCCTGTCTCCATATATAATTAGAAGTCTTGGGTAGTGGGTATCTGAAGCTACGTGAGGTTTCTCGGTCTCACAAACACCCAGACCCCAAACAAATACTTGTGGAACACACAAATATTGGTCTCGGTTCGCAATTCGTAACGGCAGCCTCTCGTTCTACCGCCGGCGTTTAAGCTACTGCGCCAGTAATAATATCATCTTAAATATATATTTTTATAACGAGCTGTTTAGAATGTTAATGTATATTTGTATCTGTATCAGCCCAAACACGTCTCAATGCAGGGAACGGGCCTACGCTGCAAACGAGAGTACCACCACGCTAATCTAATGCCATGGGATTTGAACCTGCGACCATCGTGGTCATGTTGGCACTTTCGTCGCGGCTCATTACCAACAGGCAACCACGTACTGTTTTCTGTTTATTTCTGTGCCCTCTTAATCGAATTCGTTTGAAGAGAAGTACTGCGCTTACTGTGAATTATCGCGATGTACCAAGTACTTTATTTTGCAACAAAAGAATTGCTTGGCCATCTTCATTAGTACTCATAAAACCACCATGCCTTGACTGTATACCAATTCAAACATAATGACCCCAGAGGCACAAGTGAAACTCTTTAGATACTTTCCATTGTAATTGATACTTTGTCAAGGGACATTCGTTGACTATATGTTCCTATATATGGACGACTAAATTACTAGTGCCTATGCAGTTTATAAAACTGCTATAGACCCGATGTTAAATATTTCATTTGAGTATTTGGAGACTGTCCCGCCCTCACACCCGCCACTGCAACTCCTGTAAGCCAGGATCAACAGTGGCACGCAATGTAATGACACCGAGCATTGAAGCTCGGCGAGTCTCTGGGAATGTCTAACTTGTCTTTAACCCGCAACGAAATTAATCAGAAAGTTAAATGAATAGGAGGAGTTGGAAATAAATAATGTCCACTTCCCTCCGTGCAATGCGGGTGACAAAACATTGAACTAAAGAGGTAATAACCTCACAAAGAGACTTTTACAGCCGGAGAAGCCAGCTGTAAAGCATTCATTTGAGTATATTTCATGTATGTATTCGTGTTCAAAAGCATTACTGGTTCTTATCTCTGATCTGAGAATGGGAAAGTGGAAAATTTGTATGACTTCCTGACCACCCACATTATACAACTGAATCTAATTGACTGACAGCATGGCGCCATGCGCAAGATGTTTCGGAGTAATGACCGCCAGTTTGATCTTAATTTAGATCAAAATGTTGTACCTATTTTATTATATTGTTGTACCTAATTTAATTATTTTATTTTATAACAGCCTTCGTGGCGCAGTTGCTTAGGCGCCGGCTGTGAAACGTGAGGTCGCGGGTTCGATCCCTGCACCGGGATAAATATTTGTGTGATCCACAGGTATTTGTTTCGGGTATGGGTGTTTGTGAGACCGAAAAGTCACTCGTACTTCTTGATACCCCCGCCACAAGACTTGATCTTAGTGTGAGGTCAGGACTTTGTATGTGACTGACACTGACGTGTATATTATTATTATTATTATTTATTTTATCTGTGCATTATAGAACTAAAAAGTTATCGTAGTGCTGATACAGACCGCTTTCAACAGGTCTCTGAGGCGATCCATGGGGTAGGCGTATGTTCAGCAGTGGACTTCCTTTGCCTGAAGACAGAGAGATAGAGAGAGAGATAGATAGATAGAGAGAGAGAGAGAGAGAGAGAGAGAGAGAGTGCTGATCACTTGCGATGCAGTAGGTACACAATATTTAATTGTACAAATGACCATAACTCAAGTAATATAGCAAGTCTTGTTTGGATAATAGAAGCTACTAGATAATCTTAACAACAAACGATACCTAGTTTGTCTCGGTGAATAGAACCTGCGGCCTTTCGCTTTCCATCCAATCTTCAACCTACCAAACCTCAATCATACAATATAGTATATTTATTTCTGACAACACGTATTGAAAGGTAATTTCGTAACCCCTACCACGGTGGGAGGGCAGCGCGGCGACTCACTGACGCTCAGTCCAGGCTGAGTGCTCGTGCTACAATGTGTGGGGATATGGGTAAAGCTGTTCTGAGGGCGCTCACCGGAGCCCTGCTGTGTGGTCTGGTGTCCGACGCCGCTTATTTGCAGGTTAGTAGACACTTTTGGTGCGTTAGATTTTGTGTTTTGGTGATCAGTTGAAATATTAGTGTAGGTTATTTGCAGGTTGGTGGATAAATAAATAAAATAAATAAATAAATAAATAACACCCAACAGTCACATACATAGTCCTGACCCCACACTAAGATCGAGTCTTGTGTCGTGGGTATCAGGAACTACGAGAGACTTTCGATCTCACAAACACCCAGACCCGGAAGAAATATTTGCGGGCCGCACAAACATTTCTCTCGGTGCGGGGATCGAACCCTCGGCTTCTCGTTTCACAGGCGGCGTCTAACCAACTGCGCCACGGAGGCTGTTAAAAGACACTTTTGGTGTGTGAGGTGGTGTCTTTTGACGATCAATTGATCAATTGTAATATTAATGATGGGGGATTATTAAAAATATGATTTTTGGAAATATAGCTGTCTCTGTACCAAGATACTAATTATGACGGTATTAACTTTCTAGAAAATTCTAAACTAAGAATTTCTTTTTTCTTAGAAAAAAATATTTAAGATTACCACTCAATGGTCTGGGTGTCGGGCTTGAATCCATGGCCCCTCGTTTCAAATCCAGCGTCTTTATTAGAGTTAGTTTGTTGTTGTATTGAAAGCGGTGTAAGCTACCACGGTGTCGAGTGGGATAGTGCGGTGCGTCGCGAGTGCGCGATGCTGTGCGGGTTCGATTTCAGCGTATTTTTGTATGGGCTGTAATTTTTTGTTGCGAGTTTCGGTGTAGGATATTGTTGGTTGACTCTTTCAGAGCCTAAGAATGTAATACAAAAAAATATATAGGTTGTTTCGAAAATTTTGCGGGTTCTCAATTTTGTGCCGTTGGTCTCAAATTACTTGATTATTTCTTGTTTTTTTTTTTAATTTATTTGAAATGCTTTTTTATACGCCACATTGATATACATAAATAATAACATTAAACGCTTTAATATGGGTAACAAACGGCGCTGGTTTTATTTAATCGCTCATGTCACTATGATTGGGGTCAATTATTAATTTGTTTGTGTTTCAAATATATACAATTAAGTTGGTCCTATGTTTGTTTAAATTAAATACAAAAATAATAAGTATCCCTTCCTTTAATTTGTTCAGGTATTCTCGTATAGCTTTACAAAGTCACTTAATGAACTTGTGTTTCTGATCGAAAGCCTCATCAAAAATATTTAATATTCTCCTTATAAAAAGTGATCGATCATAATTAATTCGCATACACCTAAATTTAATTCAATAATACTACAAAAACTGTAATTGAGTCACGAGTTTTGTCTAACAAAACATTTAAGCTCTAAATCCAAATCGCAATCGCAATACTAAAACACATTCCCCTATATATTAAACACTAAATTATAATTGTTTGTCCCGCGTGATTTATCACATAGGTCAGTGGGAACAACCGCGAATACGTAAATTGTATCAACAAATAAAATTAACACAAATTAAACTAACACTGGAATTAAACGACTATTCTAACAAACAAATTGCCGTTAAACATTAAACGAAACATTCGGGAAACCGCCATAATTTTTAAACTTCCCATAATGGTGGCATAATTCACAAAAGGTTCACTTTGAATTTATTTAAAACGGAGTTAACCGAAGGGCCAGTTAGCCTAATTCGTTCATAAGGGAACACTAACTTTGGCAATTTTCGTTTATGACGAGTTCCCTTGGGCCCTTCAAAGGAATGTTAGATAATTCTAAGGGGCAGGTTTGTTTTTTAGTTTTATTTCTTTGATCAAGCCTTGAAAGTGGAAATTGTTTGAAACAAGTTTCCGACACCAAATTGGTATTCGGGGTTAATTTCACAAATTCACACCTCGACGGCTCCTTGGGGTAAATTTTTCATTTGATGCTTAGTTACTGTCGCCTTTGTGATGGGGTAACTCATTATCGTAGGGGAGACGAGAGCTATGGTAATTGATTGTGAGTTTGATACGCCGACATTATTTGAATTTTGCGTAGGGCTACATTTTTATGTATTTTTTATTGTGGCGAGAAAGAAAATGAAGTCAACTTTAATAGATTAGTTCACACCAAAATATGGTTATTTTCGCCAGGCGGTGCTCATACACAAGCCAAATCCGATAAACTTACGTGAATCACTATGGCGATTGACGAATGGAGTAATGATATAACCAGTTGTTTGTTAGAAAAATAACCGTTCCTATGTAAATTATTCGACTTGGGAATCGAAAAATGACTTCCCGGTGTCATTCATTAGACCGATGCAGTAACTTTCTTCTATAACAAAAACATAATCGGTATTTAATTTTCATTCAAATTTCTCCTATGCAACATCGATTACCTTCGGCATATAGTTTTTTTTTTTATTGCTGTGAATGGCGGGACGAGCATGCCGTTCGCCTGATGGTAAGCGATACGACCGCTCATGAACAGTAGCAAAACCAAACAACACCTTGAATTACAAAGCAATGCTTGGCACTCCACTGCGCTCGCCATCCTGAGACATAAGATGTTAAGTCTCAATATGTCCAGTAGTTACTCTGGCTACAATGCCCTTCAACCCGAAACACAACAGTGCGTTTACACTGCTGTTTGACGGGAGAAATAGACATTGCGGTGGTACCCACCCAGATGGCCTCTCACATATGAGAGACCTACCACCAGTGTAGTGTGTAGTGTGTAGTGTATAGTTGCACAACTTTCTAAAATACGTTATGCAAACGTTGTGTATTCTCTAAATTTATTGTTCGGATGTTTTTGTTTATTGTTTTGCTCGTTAGCATCGAACGTTTTTATTGCATCTCTGTGTTTTATTACAGCTGTTTAGATAGTTTCGTGTATTCATTACTATTGCAAACATTTCGATAGATTTTATGTTTGTGATCATTATTCATATTCGACGTGAAATGTTATTGTTATAGTTTGTGATAGAACTGGTATGAATATTGTATTTGGCCAGAAGAGCGGAACAGTGGTGTCATAATACAGAAACATGGACACCCTCATACGTCATTATTGACGAAAGCGTCTAATTGTAGTCCATAAAAACCACAAGCATAAGTAAGGTTCTCGATCCGATTAATCAGTAGATATTGGTTGTTCAGTTTGTATACATACATACTCAGCCTATTCTCGTCCACTGCTTGACGTAGCCCTCCCAAAATAAACGCCAACCTGTCGGTCAATCGTCCTGCTTCACAGTGACTATTAGTTCGTGAATGTTAATAAAAAATCTCTCAAAATATTAAAACATGATCGTATGATAAATGAAATGTGTCCTTCATGTTTCTCGAACCATGGAGAATTATTTTCACACGTATACAAAAAGGCTGGTCTTAAGGTTACGAAATCTATTCAATGTAATTATTGTCATGCGTTCATTGTGACTGATTAAGGTCGGTATGTATTGTCTTTAGTTAAGTTTCATGAATTTACTTGTGTTGACAGAATTGAAGGTAGGATCTAGTAGTTCTCAGCAATAAACGCTGCCTCCAAACCAATGACATTAAAAGCCATTATAACAAAAAAAAAAAAACCATTTACAAAAATTACACCTGACCTTTCAAAGTAACCAATGTAACAAATCAAAAGCCACTAGACTCCTCAAATTGGCCATTCACAAATACGAAATCTCCAACTTTCTTAAAGGAAACAATACAACACTCGACGTACGAAAATGTCAAAGCAAAATCAAAAGTTGTGCGGCCAATTGCTCAAGTCTGAGAGGCTGAGTATCTTAATGTTTTAATCATAGCGTTCGTCGGTGAAAAGCAAACTCGAAACTCTGTCTGTAGCGACTAATAAAAATCTTAAAGTTGAAACTTGCCTTGTTCTTCAAGTTTAAAATTAAACTCTGGACGGGGAGTGGTTTATGAAATATTTTATACAAACGTATGTTTTCGAGTTTGTAATCACCGTTGGGGGTTTGCGAGTAATTCCATTCGTACAGTTTTGGCTAAGTTTGTTGGGGTTTTATGAGTTTTTTTTATCACTAGTGTTACGGTAATTCTTCCCAAGTGATGATACTGTTGATTTGTCTAGAGTCGTATTCTTGATAAGTGAAGTCGTTTTAATTTCCACTTCAATATGATACTATTAGTATTTCTGGCTTGTTGGGTAAAGGAACATCCACTTTGTAGATCCGTTGACAAAAAAATAATTATTGTTTAAACTTTCATTGCAGAAGTACTTCATCTGAAAGCAAAGTAGAGGCAACTGTTTTCCTAGTCGACAATACGACCTATGTATTAACAAAGTCTTGACAAACTACATCAACCACACCCAAAAACGGCATCAAAATAAAAGCAATAAAATAAAATATGTAACATTAAGTGCGTTCAAGTGACATATGTAATTGACATAGATGGAGGCTTGTTTTTAGGCCTGCGCAACGCCGGGCGGCCATGACAGCATGGAACCCTCTCACTGGACAGGTCGCAGACCTGGCCGTTTCGTAAGGCCCTTAAATTGTACCACGCGGGAAATTTAAATTTAGAATTCTTTTATTTGAAATAATGGACCTGTTCTACAGTTAACTGGGATTATTTTGTAATTACTCTCTTTAATTTTACTAATTAAATAATGTGATGTTGGCACTATCTTTCTATTGTTGTTTCTTTGTTTAATAGCTTATAATGTGTCCCATTGTTGGGCAAAGGCCTCCCCTTTGTTGCTCCACTTGTCCCTATCCTCGGAAAGATCTTGTCATTCTATTGTTGATAATAGTGAATAATTAGTAAATGAACTTGATTGTTTTTGCTGTCTACAACTGTGATATTCTTACCTACCATTTAGATAGTCTAGTTGTGACTTGGAAAACCTTATTGCTTGATTGAAATTCTTATTTTTATTGAGCCAACTTACTGATCAATTTACGATCAGTAGTTGATCGGTCGTTGGCATTCTTGGTTTGCAATTTTGATCGTGTGTGGGAAAATACTATGCGTAGATTAATATTACTATTTTGTAAACATGAAACCATATGTCTATGAGATCTTGTCGAATAGTAGCTATGATTTATTAGTAGAGCTTGGCTAATAGGATTAGGGTACCAAGCATGACTGACACCCTTACGTTTTCTCAGTCCCAAGTATACCATAGTATTTATTTATTAAATCACCGAATCTAGATATGAAAATCGAAACCTATCAACTCATATTTTAATACTTATCATTGTTTTCAAGACTGTCAATATTTATGTGAAGTCATTGCCCTAATGACGGCAATGTAATTTAACAGCAAAAAAAAAACACAAAAAATATGTTGTGAAACACATGCAATGTGTTACAGTTATTTATAACACGTTATTGCTACTGTTAAATAACTAGTTACATAAGGTGTGGCAATTGTGAACTGGATGTGAGTCAAGGCCTTGCGATATGTCATGTGAGTGACAAGCTTTTTTTAATCGCTTTGAATTTAAATTAACTTTAATAGCAATGCTATAAGTTTTAATTTTAAATGGCAGGTCAATTTTCTCACGATTGTTCAAATGTTGTTACAAGGTGAAAGTAGGCGCAATTGGTGACCAAAAATTCAAAGAACTGATTATGCAGGGTACATCAAGATTGCGAACGAAAATGAAGCCGCTAATACTACCACCTGACTCCGTTTTCGCAGTCTGGATATACCATGTATAAATATCATGACTAATGAGCCACTCCTCAATATTAAGTTCTAAGTTTATTATAATTTATACGAATAAAATTAATAATGTAAATTTTACATCATATAGTAGGTAGACTCTACTGTCAAACTTGAAACTACCACTCTAAAGATTTTTTTTTTAAATAGTGGAATCATACAATTTTTTTTTTTTTTTTTTTTTTTTACTTTATTGGTTTATCAGCAGTTGTTACAATATTACATGATCGCTGTACGTTATTCCACTTATATATGTAACATATATTTATGTCTCTAATTGTACAACTATTTAAGATAAACACGACATGCATTAGGTGTAGTCAAGTTAACAATAAAAAAAAACTATATTAAGAATGGGTAGATACAAAAAGAAAAGAAAAAGTGAACATTCTAAATTAATAATAAAAAAAAACAAAAAAGGTAGGGCACAAATAATAATAGGATTATGATCATAATATTATGTTGTTTACACTGAATGGCTTATACATAAACAAATTAGTACTAATAATATGAAAGGTTTCTTAGTCGCAATATGATTTTCCGAAACGTATGCTCATTAGTGAAAAATATATCTAAGTTATTACTGCAATTGTTATACAGTCTGCATAGTCGTGGAACCGGTGAGCTACGACCCATGACGGTCCTATATTTTGGCGGTGAAAGAATATTTTTAATAATTTTACGTGGGTAGTTAAATGGGACACTAAGTTTGAATTCCTTTAGTAATTGTGAGCAATCGACAGAATAACGGAAAATTTTAAATAAAAACATCAAATCTAGTACATTTCTACGTTGCTCCAAACTGACCATATTAAATCGTTTTAATCTAGCGTCATATGATTTTATCGCCTTAGCTTCTCCCGCTGCAAATACTAAATGCTTCAGAAATCTTTTTTGTATTCTCTCAATATTGAGTGCATGAGTAGCGTAATGGGGTCGCCAAACTACCGAACCATACTCGAGGACGCTCCGTACTAAGGTGTTGTATAAAATGATTTTGGTTGTAGAACATTTGAAAGGTTTTACATTTCGAATCACAAAACCTAACGCTTTAGATGCTTTATTTACAATGTTGTCTATATGTTGCACAAATGTTAGTTTATTGTCTAATATGATACCTAAATCCCTTATTGTATCAACTTCCCTTACATTCGATCCATTAATTGTATATTTATATTTGATTATTGAACAACTTGATTTACGATGGAAATTTATATGGAAGCACTTTTTTGAATTAAGAATCATTCTATTTTTACAACACCAATCCACAACACTATTTAAATCATTTTGAAGTGCAATAGCATCAGATATAGTTGTAACTACTCTTAAGAGTTTTAGATCATCTGCATACAGGAAGGGAATAGAGTTTTGAATACAATTTGGTATGTCATTGATAAATACATTAAAGAGAACAGGGCCAAGGTTAGAACCTTGGGGCACCCCAGATGTTATAGGAAATTTTACTGATTCGAAGCCATTAACAACAACATAAAATTGCCTATCCTCGATGTATGATTGTAACCACTTCAGTAAAGACACTGTAATTCCCAGTTCAGCTAGTTTGGACAAAAGTAAGTCATGAGGCACTTTGTCAAAAGCTTTACTAAAGTCAGTATAAATTACGTGAGTTTGTTTTCCGGTGTCTAGGGCTTGCGTTATATAGTTTGTAAAAGTAACTAAATTCGTGCTGGTTGATCTACCCCTGATAAAGCCATGTTGATGATCGGTGATGTGAGATTTTAAATACTTTTGCATTTCTGAACAGACTATCGATTCTAGAATTTTACTAAAAGCATTGAGAATTGAAATTGGTCGATAATTTTCTATCATTGAATTGCTGTCGCTTTTGTATATGGGTACAACTTTGGCAATTTTCCATTGTTTGGGAAAGATACCCGTCCTTAATGAAGTGTTAAAAATGATTGACAAAGGTTCCACCAGCAACCCAGCACATTTTTTTATGAAAACGTTAGGTATACCGTCTGGACCAGCCCCTTTATTGATATCAAGTTTTCCCAGTCTCATTAATAACTCCTCCTTTGATACCTGAATACAGGCGAAACAGTTTGAGTTCTGCACTATGTTCAAGCTATCAAAATAATTAGGTTTACTCATGTGACTGTCTTGAGAGTGAACAGAGGTAAAGTATGATCCGAACATATTACAGATATCTGTACCATCACTAGAGGTCTTACTATTATACGTCATGGATAGTGGGTAGCCCTCGTGGTTCTTTTTTCTTCTTTTTACATATGACCAAAAATGTTTGGGGTCTTTCTTTAATTGACATTCAGTTTTTGATATGTACAAATTATAACATTTTATTATTAGTTTGTGGCAACGTTTCTTGAGTAATTTTACTTCTAATTCATCCATAGGGTTACCATACTTTTTAAACCGTATTCTAACTTTTTCTTTTTCCTTTATCCTTCTGATAAGATTCAGTGAGTACCATGGTGGATATTTCTTACTTTTTATAGAAAAATAAGGAACTTTACTTTTAATAATGTTTGAAATAACCCCTTGAAATTCATTTACCATGGCATTTACGTCGTCGGTGCATTTACCAAAGATAGATACCCAGTTTATTTTTTCCAACGAGTCCATTATCCCATTGTAATCTGCATTAAAGAAATTATATTTCTTAATATCGGGGTTTGTAGAAAGAGATTTGTTATGAGATAACGCAAGGTGAATGTTGATTACGATAGGTGGGTGCAAAGGGTCTACTTTGCTTATAACTGTAGTTGTAGAGACAGATTCACTATAAGAAATGTCTGTGAGTACCAAATCTAATATTTTACTACCTGTGTTGACATTACGATTAATTTGTCTAAAGTTGTTAAGGCTGGTAAAATTAACCAGTGTTTTAGCTATGCCTGGTATTTTGTAATTAGGGTCATTAACTAGGTTCCAGTCAATACAACCAATATTAAAGTCACCTAATATAAGTTTCGGAATATCACACTGATCCATTACGGCATTACAACCATCAAGAAAGTTATCCAAGGATCCGCTGGTCACTGGCGGAGGTAGATATACGGCACATAAAACATATTTTTGTACGGACGTACGGTTATTAACCTCAAATGTGACCCATAAATCCTCACTGTTTTGGCATTCCCAAGATGTTACTCGCTTTGAGTTGAATGTCTTATTAATAGCTATTAAAACACCTCCTCCATCTTTCTTATGAGAGTTATGATATTGTTGTCTGTCTCTCCTATGTACTATATATCTATCATCAAACAATTCTGAGCTATATATACTGTTATTTAACCACGTTTCTGTTAGAACAATAATATCGAAATTATTACTACATGTATTTCTATAAAATTCCAAGGTTTTCGTGCGCAATCCTCTTACATTTTGATAGTAAATTTGTATTCTATTGAATTAAAAAAAAATGTTATCAACCAACATGCAATTGAAGAGAAAAATATTAATGTGAATTCACCTTATCTTATTTAAGGTATCTGTGTCTTTAATTAATATATAATCGGTGTCATCGGATTTGCGCACAAAAATTTTACCATCTCTAACCCATACATATTTGTACATGTTTTCCTTTGCCTTGGTTCTTGCTGCAGCATGTAATGCTTTATTAGTTGGCGATAGATGCTCCATCACAAATATGGGTTTTTTATTGCCCACAAGTCCAATGTCTGTTGTGTTCAATTTGTCTTCCACTTTATTCTTTGATTTGTTGTATGACTTTACTGCAGCAAGAAATACATCACGCAGCTTAGATGATGAAAGCTGCACAATGATAGAACGGGGGCGTGGGCTGCCAGGATCAAGTTTTGCTATGCGAGTGCACTTTACTATATCTACGGGTGTTACATTACCTTGCACCTTCTTACTTATGGCTGAAACGACTGTTAGAAGATTTTCGTTTTTTTTCTCCGGAACACATTGGATCTCTACATTACACGATCGCGTATGCTGTTCTATCTGGTTCATTCTATCCTTGAGATTTGATACAGTACGGCGCAACGTTATATTTTCATCCTGTAAGTTGTTTATAGTTTTCTGTGCCAATTCATGTTGGTTTCTGAAGTCTTCGTATTGCTTATTGATAAAATCCATAGAATTTTTAATTTCTGCGATTTCCATTTTCAAGCTCGTCATCTCCGTGTTGATTGAGCAATGAATTGTCTTGTTAATTTGAGATATTAGCGTTTCTAGCTCGGATTTAATGGCTTCTTTTATTATGATCTCGACCTCATCTCGTGTTATCATTAAGTTTCTTTCTTCAGGAGGTGACGATATTGCTTGCCTCTTAGTCGAACGTTTTGAGATAATATCCGTGCGCATAGGCGAAATCGTATCTTTCAGCTCGCTATGAATTGGTGTACGGTCCTGTGTGTTTTTTTTGCCGACGCACTTTGGGCATTGCCAGTTATCGTTATGATAATTTACATCCAAATTCAGACATTTCAAATGAAATTTTTGTGCACATTTGCGGCACTTAAGACAATTATGGTCATTTTCATCTGATATTGAGCAACAGCCCCACACTTGAGTTGAAGCCATTTTCGCGTGTATATTTCTTATATATAGGCAATACCTGATGTGTTTTTAGAATTTTTTCCTTTCTTCTCTTCTTTAAAAATATTTATTATCTCTTTCTATATTTATTTAATTATGTTAAGGGTAGGAAAAAAAAAATTAAATGGAAAAGAGAATAAAAAACAAAAAAAAAATTCTCTGGGATTGGAACCTCCGACCAATGCCACGTTCGCCCATAAAAAAGAGCCCTAGGCCAATGTTCCAATTTGTATTTACAGACTTTGACGAAAATGTTGTATAGTTCGTGGTTATTTAGAATTATTTTTGTCTGTGGTGGGTGGTCGGGTTGTTTCGTGACAAGCTTCGCTTATAAATTACGAACAAGTTTTCGTCTACCACCACTATTTATGGTATTTAACACATAAAATCACGATTGCCACAACATCCACTTAAGCCATTCACTGATTTGTTTGGTCCATAGTTCAATTTAACTCTTGGTGTTACACTGATTTAATACTTTTGCTTTTTTGCACTCGAAAACTATTTTTAAAAGCGGATGTTACTAAACACGTCCACACACTTGACAGTTGCGTTCCATTTTTGTATTCTAATCCGGGAACTGACCCCAAGATTCATAACGCCAATCTAAAAATCTATTCCATTTCAGAGATACGAGCCCTACGGCATTCAATATGAGCAAGCCGTCGTCCGCAAACCTCTTCGGGAACATGAGAAGCCCCAAGACCTTCGCAATGTGCCGGGATCACCTGGGATAGACTATCCCATCTACCACAGCGTGCCTGAGACCAGCTTCTCGTGCGCTCACGTCCCCGTCCACCCTGGGATGTACGCGAATGTTGAGACTGGCTGCCAAGTAAGTAAATACATCCCCACCCAACAGTCACATACATATTCCTGACCCCACACTAAGATCCAGTCTTGTGTCGTGGGTATTGGGAACTAAGAGAGATTTTTCGACTTCACAAACACCCAGACCAGTACAAATACCGGTGGCTTACACAAATATTTGTTTCGGTGCGGGGATCGAACCCGCGGCCTCTTGTTTCACTGCCGGTGTCTAACCAACTGCGCCACGAAGGCCGTAAATTTTTACATTTTTTTTCTTCCCGATGTTTTGATCACTTCACAGCTTCCGTGGTCACGATTAAACCAAATCCGTGATAAAGTCCGTAAATGATAGTTTTTTTTCAATGTGTAACATTCGCGTAAATCTAAGAAACCATTATGGAGATACTATTGCTATATTGGCGTGATGAAGTGAATGGAGATGGTAGTAAATACTGTGTAGCCCTGTTGAGTGTCCATATAATACAAGGTTAGCTATAAAGGGTATATAAAGCTGAAAAGGGACGGGGGGACGCTACACTCATCTTAATAAATATTTTTTCCTATGCCACCAACCCTGAAATAGTGAAAAAAAAAAACAGCTTCTCCATACATTTTGCAGATTAAAACGATTATAATTTTAATCATTTTAACTCCAAGCCGGTGTCAGGGCTGATACAAATTATTAAAACCCACCAGCAGGCTACTGAGTTTCCAGTAATTTCACATATTCAACAAAACGCAACAGCAAAACAGTTACGTTCACTGCCTTCTTGTATAGCCGGTTGATTTCATTTTATTCTTAGTTCGGTGTTTAATTTTTAGTAGTTAAATGCAGGAGCAGAGCAAAAGCAAAAATAACAACATAAACAATTTCTCAGAAAAAACTGCTACTAACATCAAAAACAAACTAATTTTCACTTTAAATGAAAACCCAAAAATAGCAGCTAAGGTGCTACCAAACAAACACGTTATAACAGAATTTAAACGAGCACACATTTGTGAAGCCATATTTCTTGCAGCGCATTCATTAAGCTGTGTACACAGCGGTGCCATTACGGCTACTGGACACAAAGAGAGCTAAATAATTTATTGGACAAACGTCTAGAATATTCCATGCGATGCACGTGCTGATGTCTGATGAGATGGATGGGATCTTGGGTATATAACCCAGCTGATTTGTTGGTTTACACTGAATTATAAAGAAAATTACTGTGACTTAACGTCGTATGTCTCAGGATCGCGAGTGTAGTGGAATGCATTGCTACTGCCTATTAGCGGTCGTATCGCTTACATCAGGCGAATGGCACGACAGTGTCGCTATTCATAGCAATAATAAAAATTGAGAATTTCCAAGGTACTTCATCATAAGTTTAAATTTCAATGATTTTTAGAAGTGGAAAGATTTTTCGGAAGTTGAACTATCGAATATTCGAACTTCGTTTCGGATCAAAGAATGAAAAAAAAAAAAAACATACAAAACATTAAAAATATTAAGAGCATAGATGTTTGATAATAAGGCCTTACAGGAAAATTACGAAGGCGGTGGTCCTGACTTTGAACCCTAAGCTATTCCTCTGATTTTTTCAGAGCTATGTGTGTATAGTTAGTCACCTGCCACGAGAGGAAAAAATCTTCTAGAAGCCGGCATCCCGTAGGGATTTTTGCAGAATTCTGCGACTTGTGAAGTCTAGAAATACAACGGTTTGGTTCTATTATGACTAAAATTTTCTCAATCATACCGAACCTTGCTCTAAAGCGGATGCCTACTGGTAGGTTCATAGAATTTATAATTCAAAATTCGATTTACACTTCACAATAATTTATATATAATTGTACGTGATTGTGGTCCTTCGTGTTTCGTTTCCGCTACATTCGTCAACATAATTAAATATTACAGAAGCTGCGTCTGTCTAAACACAATTAGTGGCAATCCTTTGAAGCTAAACAAGGGTTGCTGCTGTGGCATGTAACTGATATAACCCTGGCCAAATGTTATTTACTTCATGGGACTTCATATATATTCGAGTTTATGTGTTTTAACATATTTTTGTGAAATGTGAGAATTTATCTTGTATTCTGTTCTTTTATTGCCGATTTTGTAAAGTAATATTAATTAAAGTAAAATAATGCTTATAATATCTTTATATCAATGATCGTACGAGTATAAGAGAAGTTTTATTTAAATTTTTGAAAAAGAAATGATCTGTAACTAGAATTGTCACACGAAAACACCGCAGTGGATAAATATACTTTTCACTGGTATCGAAGTAACGGTCCTTGTTATGTAATATTTTATGTACCTACAAATAACAATTTATTTAAATACATTCTATCTTCCATAAAAGGTATTTTTGAAAATAAAATGGTTTCAACTCATTCTTATCTAATCTTTTTGTAGAACTAGTTCACTGGTGGATACTATATTAACTTTAAAACTACTAGTATTTGAAATAAGTAAATATAATTAATAATGTCAAATTGCGTGGGCAAATAGTCCGGTTCGTCAGATCCAACGAATTTTAAGAAAATTGAATAAGTTTTAAGACATCACCATGGTAGGTCGTGACTAACCTCAAAGGATTCTGTGGCTTCGGTAATAACTTATTATTTCATTCACGTTTTAATTTACCGCGAATTAATATAACTTTCAAAACGCTGCTCTAAGGAAAATCATGGTTTAGCTACTTCAATTTGTGAACGTCCTCTTTGCGGATTTCCCGCTTGATATTTTAAATCGTAATTTAAAGACTAATTCAAATGTCAATCTAAATCCTAGATTTTTGTTATTCGTTTCTTTCGATTTATACTTTGAAACTAAGCGGACTATAGTATATGTGATGGTAGAATTTGTTCAATATTTTTGCAAAGTGTATCAAATTTTAAATTAAGGTGACCCCGTGGATATGTCATGTCTAGGAAAGGTTATCATTTAAATACTATTCTCAATAATTTTTAGCACAATTTAAATTAAAAGAAACATCAGTTATTAAAAAATTAACCCATTCGGAATATAATGCTAGCATTAATAAAACCATATCGAAAACTTTGAAGTAAACAAATCGTACAATTTAAAAACAAATAACAAAAATTGAAATGCAAAATAATCCCAAACAAGATTCGAATGAATAAAACGAAATATATCGCCCTCATACAGAAACACAGATTGTGGAAACGATTGCAACTGCATCTTGAATTATAAATTGGCTCGAAGCATGTGCTGTGAAGTAACAACGAACAAATGAATAAATAAAACATGCTGTTATTTGTGATTGGATTCCAAAGAACATCATGTTTTTATATTAACTCATTATGTTTCTTGCATATTTGTGGTAAATATATCCAATACGTATGTAATCAAGGTTGCAAGTAGTGGCAGGTAGAAAGAGCGCAAATTTCTGGGAAGGTGCACTCGATATATGATCCAATGATACGTACTGACTTTCTTTGCGCTTGAGAAATATTGGGCTTAGTTCAGAATTTCCAAAGCGATGTACTCTTCATTGTAAGGTATAGGATTCCTGAGAAGGAGTAGGCTTTAATGTACAATGACCCAATGGAAAATGGTTGACCTCTAGAGAATTTATAAATTCTCTCATAAAGAACCAAAGTTCATAGCTTCCTAACATAAAAAAGTTAAGAGGAAAGCTTCCAGCAACAAGAAATAGATGAAATGGAGTATATTTGTGTTTATTTACTGTGTAATATTCAACTGAAATCGTCTAAATCCCTAAATTTATTTTGTACCCTAACAATATATTTCTTTTCAGGCCTACCACGTTTGCCACGACGGTCGTGAAGGTCACCAGGGAGCATCCTTCCTCTGCACCAACGGAACTCTCTTCGACCAGGCTAAGTTCGCTTGCGACTGGTGGTACAACGTCGACTGCTCACAGGCCATCGAACACTACAAGTATAAATAAATAAATAAATAAACCCAACAATCACATACATAGATCCTGACCCCACACTAAGATTGAGTGTTGTGTTGGGGGAATCAGAAACTACGAGAGACTTTTTGGTCTTACAAACACCTGAAACAAATAACTGTGGATCACACAAATATTTGTCTCAGAACGGGGATCGAACCCGCGAATGACTACAACGAATATAATATAATTTCTTTGTTTTAATAATGATGTGATAAAAAGATAGTAAACATCACGCTTGTCCGTAGATAGCAGAAGTCCTAGCATTTATGATCATTTAACAATGCATGGCTTCGCATTGTGCTGTTTACCCGCTAAGTCTGTACTGGGCTTTGAGACTCACTAATCAGTAGTTACGTTATTTAAAGCGACACACAAAAGTTCCTAAATAATGCTGTTTAACAGCGGAATAGTTAGTCCTCTGCTTAAGCAGAACCTGCCCTATAATAAATTTATTAAATTTGTCTTTAGATATTCACTATTTTAATATATTGTTAATCATAGTGAAACGGTATATGAGCCAAATTTGCGAGACCGTGAATTTGATTGTCAGGATGGGCAATCATTCAATTTGGGTTTTCAATCCGAAAATTACATTTATATTTGGATAAACGCCAGAACGGTTGAGGTCGGATCTGAAAAGACGACCGGTCGAAAAAATACAACTCAAATCTTTATCCAACATTTGTAAAGTAAAATGTATTTTCTTTCTCCAACAAAGATTATTTGTACGACATCGCGCTACCAAGAACTGCAAAATTAATCATAACTTATATTGATTTTATCATGATGAGTGTTTTATCCTCGAATCAATTTGCAGATTAAATGCTGATCCTCTTAAGAACCCATACGTGCCTAAACCGAAGCCAGAAGAACCACACCCAGTGCACGAGCAACCTCAAGAACAACAAGAATACTACGTCCCCCAACAAGAATATGCATCAATCCCTCAAGAGTACAATGTCCCTCACGGAATATTCTATAGGAAGCACTAAGACATTCATTACCCTTTATTCTACTAGAAGTAGATCACCATAATCATCATCACCCACTTTCATTTTAGTGGTATTAACATTAACCATAGAAACAAATCGTTGTGATATTTCGATGCTGATTGTAAATAGAATAACTCCATAAGCACTTCAAATAATTTCATTGACTTATTCACAATAATTAGGGCCAGTTTCACCAATTTCTACTAAAGTATTTGATAGCTATCTGGCACTTACCTGTCAGATAAATTACAAAATTCAGAATTTTTGCAACCGATCTATCAGGAACTTTATCAGGAACTGGTGGAATTGGCTATTACTGTCATAAACGTAAACATCATTTCATTTGATGGCATCTTCTGCTTTCATAGTTGAGTTTAACTGTTCATTCTACCAGTCATCAAGTCATCGTCATTATCATCCAGATCATTATTAAGGACCATGACTAAATTAATTTATTGTAAATCACTATCATCTTTTCACGATTCATCATTACTTCATCTCACGTGCCATTCATTCATTGGTTATTGATCGTTTCATCATTCACATTCCATCACTTCATTAATTTTGGTCATGATGCTTCTTGTTTGGGCATAGCGACAGTGACAGATAATTTCTATGATTTGTATATTCAGAAAATATTAATCTGTATCAAAGACAATACTCGTAAGTTTGATTGTTCAGCCGGCAAATTTCCAGCAATAGCTATTTGGTATGAAAAGGTTTTAATAGTTCCAAATATGCCAAAATAGAATTCTAGAATTTATTTTGGTACACTGAGAAGCTTAAGTTCCTATTTTAAGAACACTTCAGACATTCATGTTGCTTCACTAAGTAGCATGGAATGCCAGATGTTGCAAACAGTTGTAAAATATATTTTAAGTTGTGTGCATCGAGTTAGTAAGTTTTAATTCTGTTAAAAGTTCATTGTATTTTTTATCCAGGATTAATTGTTATACAGGAAAAATACTTTCATAACATACCATGCCTAGTTTAGATTATGAAATAAGCTATTATTTCTATAATCTGAAATGGCAGTGCTCGCTGAATATAAAAGACGTTTTCTGAAAAGTAAATCATGAACGGTGCACCGCACGTATTGCCTTGTCGCTAAGTCCAAACGTTCTATATTTTACAATACTCAAAAGAGATTTGTGGTTAAGACTTTGTAAAATATGTTTAAGAAATAAAAGCATACATTTTCTTATTGTAGCGTTTTGTTTCAATTATCCACTATTTGTTGGGAGTCTGGATAGCCTTGTGGTGCAGGCTGCGAAGATATTCTTTAAATTAATTTTGGAATGAAAGTTTAATTTTCGCTATTTCTCGAGTGCTGTTTGACTTTGTAGCTTTTTTGAAACCACAAAAAATATTACCACGTTGCATAAATATTCAAATGGGCTTTGATTAGTGTATTTTGTTATGATAAATCAGTTATTACTGATTTTTAAATGAACAAGTTAAATAAAAACGGGCATATAGACACAACAAACAGCTAATTAATTAAAGCTGACCGGACAGAATGAAACAATCGCGCGTCTGCGTTGTCCGTCTGGCTGTCACTTCATAACAGCACGTGCTCAATAATTGACACCGAAACAATGCCCCGTACGTATCTGGCGCGAATGAAATAAAAATAGCGCGCAGTATACACTAGTGTGTGACTACGGCGCTACGATGAGGCTACGCTGCTACGATGAGACTACGGTGCTACGGTGAGACTACGCTACTACGATAAGATTACGTTATAATAAGCAATTATTCATAAACATTGTAAGGGTGGTGAGGTTGAATAACAATTGACGTGAACATAACTAAAAGTTACTGGGTGATACGAGAATAGGTATAAATGGCTAATCGAAATCTTAAAAATAGACGTCGCTATATAAAACTTTGAGAACGGGTATAGTGGTAATGTAACTGAAAGTATGAGGAAAGGAGAATATCTTGATTTACCCTATTTTAAGATTAATTTTGCTAATTTCTACAAATACTTATCTACCAATTGCCTCACTTACGCAAATCTATGCTTATATAACAGTTCAGGTAGTAGTGGTACTAGTTACTATTCTTGTGGTAATACGATTTGCAAGTAAGATATCGTCAGGTGTCCACCGCTCGCGAAATAATGTGAAGCTTGCGTTTTTTAGTTAGTTTTTATCCAGTAACACTTCAGAATCTTGGCGCTGTTCCCAACGGGAGCGAAGAATGCAATTACGCTGTCTCGACAGATTTTATATGACTAATTTTGTAGGTAATTGATAAAAGGACATTGGATATGGTAAAGAAATGTGAAATTAACAATCATTCTCGGTTTTGAAACTGGCTGTAAAATGGTTTGTATTGAATTGCGTGATGAAAAGTGATCATTCTTGCTCTTGAAAACATTACATATATGTTTTCATGTGCATGTTCTTAGAAGTTCTTATGGCGTCGGAGTGCATTATTGGCAGGTTTTTGTTAAAATATTAGGAACTGTTTTGCCTCAACATTTTATTATATTGGACATATTAAAACTATTTGATGACGAGTATAAATTGTTGTTATTTATGTTAGGAATACATATCTCAAACAAAGCGTGCAATAAATATTTTTTGAATTTTATTTTTAATTCATTGTGGAGATCCTTGGGGGAGGCCTATGTTCAGCAGTGGACTTCCTGTGGCTGATATGATGATGATGATGATGATTTTTAATTCCAAATTTTGCCACACTCTAAATAACGCTATAAATATATGTATGATTCAATAGAAAATAGTTGAATCATACATATATTTATAGCGTTATTAAATAGAGGATGGGAGGAGTAGGAGAGAGGTAAGGTGAAAGGAATAAATTAATGTATTTATCTTACTACTTTAAATTAGACTACCTACAAGATTGCTCTTAACTTCTGAAAAGAAGAAATTATTTTAAAATTATCAGCGCCGAACATCGACTGAAAGTAAAATGGTTGCCTGTAAAGTCGGTTTTACGGGCGAAGATTTTACGTGACAACGTCTTTTTCTCGGTAGAATATTTATTGATATGAATATAATTAAATTAATCACTCAACTATAATTAGATCATAGTTGAGTGGGAGAGAGACGCAAGGCATTCGGCGGGCCTCTCTCTCGTTCGGTGACTCATCGTAACGTTACCGGGCGTTACACTTTTTCATAAGTGACTCCCAGCCGCAACCTAATTTAAGACGTTGTCACGTCAAAAATCAAATTTCCAAGATAGTGCGTAATTTTTTTATACCATGGCAATCAATCAATGTTTTATTTATAAATTCTCGAGCAATGATTCAAAAGAGAAAAGTTTAGTTTTTCCATCATATTCCGTAGGATGTTATACTACATATTTTTCCTATGAACTATTTATCTACGTAGTCTTCATATCTGCTCCAAGCCTTACAAACGCGCGTCACTATGGCAATTGATCGCGTGTTGTTGATGACGAGTGAGATAAAAAAATGAACGCCGAAAAAAGCGCACAGTTCATCACGGCGGCATGTTTCATTTGCATTATTATTCGGATGGCGTGGGCTAATCAACTAGGCTAATGAAAGGGAATATGCTAGTGAATTTGAATGACGTTGCTTTTTGATTTTGGGAATTTTGACTTAACAGCGTTCATTTTTATGGAAACTATTTGAGGAGCTAATAAGGGGATCCGTTACTGCAGGGCTGCAGCCCTAAGCCCCCGCGCATACAATTATGATGTATCTCAAAGATGGATCTAAGGGTCCTGATTTACTGATGCGATTTATGCCTATTACCTATGCCTATGGAACTTATGAAAGAGCTAATGGGATGCAAGATGTGAAAGAGAGAAAGGACAAAGTAGTAGGAAAAAATGGGTCAGAATATGGGAGTAAAAGAGCCAGAAATACTGAGAGTACCTATCAGTTAAGGCATGTTAATGCTTCCGTTGGAAGTAGAGACCTACTAACAGCTTTAGATCGTATAGCTAGTCTTTAGAACGACTGACGCAAAACCCTGACATAACGTACGAAGAGACCAATTTCCATGATGAAAAATGTGATTTGATAGATACATGACGAACGTGTGACCTAAAAACAATTATCGATCGTCGTTTCCCACCGATCGAACACCATTTGACACTAACCAACGCTCGCTAACTTTTGATTATTTAAATACAAACACGTGAAACAGAATACCGCAGAGTGGGCCTTTCATTAAAGTTCGCTTGTCCCGTACAATTACAGCCGGCAGTCGCGGTCGGAATGATATAAATAAAATGTAATTTATTAAAACTCTAAAAGCATTTGTGCGATTCCACTGACGGCTGCGTAATGAGCTTGTGTTCATTACATTGCGTTTATTGTTGCACTTATTGTGTATTTTTTGGTATTGTTTTGCTCACTGAATGGCTTGATCGGATTATTTACATCATTATCCCGATAATGAGTTCGGATCTGTTACGGTTTTTGCCGTGAATGGAATCAATTTATGGATTGGTGTGATAAGCGGCTTATTATAAATGAAGAACCACAATCTTTAGGTAATTTCCAATGGGCTCCCGGACTTTGTGAAAAAATTTAAAGACGAGCGGTATGAACTATTAGTCGTCTCGTAATCTTAGACACCGCTCGTAATATCTCTAGATGGAGATCTTCTGATCAATTTTATAAGACTGATGCAGTTTTGCCAACCTGGGTAAGACGACACATAAGTATCTTGGTTAACCTTGCTACTGATCATCCAAGTTTACATCAGTGTCTTTGTTTAATTGACATTGTGTTGCATCAGTATACCTTTTTAGCAGTAATCCCTTCTTTTCATCAGTCGTCAAAATTAGAACGATCAAGGACATTAATATTAACGTTAGTTTTAAAAGCAAATTCAAACATGATTTAATTAAAATCGCGTCAAAGTTACCATTAAAACGAACGCAACAGAATTAAATGAATATTGGAAAAACTGTATGTACCCCACTTCGGAGCACTCCTCGTTGCCTGAAGTATTTCAATTAATTGAATTAAATTTTTGCCTCGCACCGATGAACAAACTTTCATTTGAAAATTATTAATATGGAAATTTGCTGTCGCCATTGATTCATTTAAATATTGTGGATATTGGGAATTTAATTTTTTAACGGATCGTGTTCCGGGTCTGGATAATTTTTCGATTTTGGTAATTGGTTTTAAGCATGTTTTCGAAATTGGTTAAGGAGGATCCATTATGAGTTTTTCAAAACTTGCTTGTGTTACCCAAGTGATTCTTATTTAGCTTCTATAAATATGTTATCTGTTTATTTCACTAAATCATAAATTTTGTAAATTTGTCCTTCACTGTGTTGTACAATAATACATTAATTAACGTTTCTAGATCCTATTTTTTTGGCCTCAATGTCATATTCTTCAGCCTTAGGAAGTCCACAGCTAAATATGCGCCTCCTCACAGGATATCTAACTCCAGTACATTTTTTTTTTGTATTTCCAATTTGTAAATACCTTTTTCCCAGAGGGGGTAGGAACATTTGCTTCCAGGATCGTATCGCTTTGTATTTTCGTCCCACGATGTGATAGGGGGCGAGCCCATCGCTATATCGGGCACAAATTCCCGACTCCGGGCTGATAATAAATAGAAAAATCCTATATAATTTTCTCCGACCCGGGATTCGAATCTCAGACTACAGCTTTGCAATCATACCGTAGTGCAATAGCGCCACCGAGGCAGTCAAGTGTGACACAGGCAGTGTTCCGTCCCATGATAGTAAATCTAAATTGATAATCATAATATGAGTATCAATATCCAAAATAAATCCGCTGGTGCATCTTGTAAAATTGACAAATCTTCTGCAAAAATGTTCAAAACCCTTCAATTTTTAACACAGTTCTCCAAATTAGACGCGAATGTAACAGGATGTTGCGGCTAGTAGAGGCACAACGAGCCTACAGGGTGTTGTAAAACGGCGGTAAAGTGACGTCACGGGGTACTCTCTCATAATGCCCGCTAAATTAAATATGAAACCTGGTATTAGGCGTGACAGGGAAACATCTGCTCATTACAAAGAGCCGGGGATTTGTTGTTCATTTGTTATATGGAGTTTTTGTTTTGTAAATTTGTGATTTTCATTGCGTGGCTTGTTGGTTTATACTGCTTGTTAACTCATACATTAGGGAAGATGGAAAGGCTCGCATTTACGTGGGTTTGGCTTATGGATGGCTATGGAGGGTACAGTGTAAAGTCTATTGTGTTGTGTTGAAAGCCTCTGTAGAGCGGTTTTCTTGAATCAGGGAAAAATATGTGTGTGATAAAACTGGGTCTGGGAGTTATGGATCTAGAAAATTCAGATAGCTTTTAGTACTTCAAAAGAAAGGTATCTTTTCTGTACCTTTAAAATAACGAAAAATCTCTTTTAAAGAATGACGTAAATATTAAAATAGGTATACTTTGTTCCAAATAATCTTTTATAGAATTTGTACGAACTCAATATCATCTTTAAAGTAAACAATGCATTGTGGCACTTCATGCGTCCAAAACCCCCAACGAACCATCACAATACCCGAAGATTTATCCAGTTGTTTCAATGACGCACTATATTTGTGTAAAACGCAATAAACGTTCAATTTTCCACACGGCACACCATTCGATTCGGCCAATTGATTCCACAGAAATCCACAGGGCATGTACTCTTTATCACACCCATAAAAATAGGGGATGAACCAAACAAGTCTATAACGTCTTACCAAATGAATAGTCTACGGAGAGCCATAAATAAGGCCGGCGGTACACTGGCGAGCAGATAAGCGGGAATCTATTGTGCTTATACGGCACTTGGTAGACCTGTGCCCTTATTGTGGGATTTATGGCTTCACCTGGGAGCAATGGGTAGTGTGTAGCGAGCCTAATGTCGGTTCGTGGACGTGGATTTTGCTTTGATGTTTGTGGATGACTTTGGGAATATAGTAGTGGATTTTGTTTGTGTTATGTTTAGTTTTGAATTTTTGTGTTTTGTACTGTTAGCATACAAAATTTTCTATGATATCTAATGGTGCGTACTATCCAGAATCTAGATAATATAACCGGCGATAGAAAATTTTCTCTTGACACACGTTATAAGTATGCCTATTGAATTATTATAATTCTTACACACAATAATATCAATACAGACTTAATGATTATCATCATCATTTTTTTAGGGACTTTATTGCTTAACGTAGGTCTGTCTAAAAGTTTCCTTATAAAAGTGGCTTGCATACAATAACTACGATATTTATGAGTAAATGTGTCGACCACTTCAACAAACACGAATTAATAATTCAAGTGAAAAAAGTTGGAACTCAAAACCCTCAATTTTTCAAATGAAACATTCCTCTCGCGTTCCGTGAATCATTTGGCGCCGCGCCGACGGCCGTAGATCATGTCGTATTAGGCGATTATTTCAAATTAAGCACAATACATGCGACAGAATTGAAGAGGCTTCCTTCTCCACAATACGTATATTAATAGAGGCGCATAATCCGTGGTACACTGCGGCTTTAGTGTTGAGAGGTGGCGGTGAAAATTAGTCTTTGTGCCTCGAATATTCGTATACTAATTCTAGGATTATTTTGGGTTAGCATACTAGTCTACGTTGGGACATCTAAACTAATATTATAAACAGGAAATATTTTATTGTTTGTTTGTATTGAATAGGGTCTGAAACTTCTGGACTGATTAGAAAAAATCTTTCACCATTAGAATCCTACATTATCCCTGATGAACAAAGGTGATATAATATTTTAAAAAAAGTTTATCTGCATCCGAGAAGAGTCGTAATTAATATAATGTTGAGAAGTTAAGTGTAACACATAAGTGATGATTTAAGAGTAGCATACTGCAATTATGCAGAAATTACGGGAGAGATGGAGACTTTTTGTCTTAATGTTTTATGGCTATACATATTTTATCAGGCGCTATTGGACTATTTTTATTTCCGCCTATAAGTGTAAATACGTACTATTTATGCTTACAAATAAACAGGTTACAAAGGTTTTAATATTAAAATTAGTTTAATGGCATGTTCTCATTGTAATAAAACTATTTTATTTTTATTGATTTATTTATACTCCAGAAGAAAAAGAAAAACAATTGTAGCTGCATTTAAAGTAAGTACAATAAGCGGCCTTATTGCACTAGGCAAACTCTTACAGGCAACCTTTGGATGGAGATAAAAAAGGAGATAGATTTTTACTGAGTTTTTCTTGCTTTATTTTGACTTGTTGCTAGGCTGATTCGTATTCTAAAATCTGCAATTAGACCTTCGATCAAATATACACTAGATACACAGTTCCCTGTAAAAGTTCTGTTAAAAAGTGGCACCGATGCATGACATGAAAAAAAGTAAACAAAAAGATCACATATTCCAAATATATTAACGCAAATTCCACTTATTTCTGGAGCTTAAAGTAGCTTTTCATATAATATTGTCTAAAGTTCTGCGACGTTTTAGAAGCAACGGTCGGTGCGTGACTGAAGGCGAAAGAGTGCTTAAAGCGCTCTTTTTCGGTGCCATTTTCTATGCTCTCATGTTGTATCTAGTGTATATTTGATCGAAGTATTAGACCCTTAAAATTAATTTTATTACAAGGTAAAAGATTCTGTAAATATAAGAAACTATTGTCTTTTCTTTTACCGATAATACTTCAGTCTATTAAGCCAAAGTGTAATCCGCTGTCTCCCCCACCATGAGATGTTGCAGGGCTGAGTAAAGCGTATTAATTTCGCAGGATGCCGCTAAGAGGATGATCTGCGGTAATTAGGGCTGCACATTGTGGGTGTCGGTGTCAGGAAACTGTTTCACAAGTAGCGTTTCCTTCCAAGAACAGGTTGGGCTATTACGCTTTTACTTTTGAGGAGTGGGTAGGTTAATGTTGGCTTCTGTTGCTGTGACAGTTGTATTAGAGTATGGAATATTTTTAAGGTTTTAGCCAACGATGTAGGGCGTTTTTTGTAAGGCTTTTGGACTGATTCGGTGGCGCAGTTGTACTATGGTATGCTTGCAAAGCTAAGGTCTCCGGTTCGGATTTGGGGTCGGGCAAAATGATATTGAAGTTTTCGATTCGATATCAGCTCGAAGACAATAATTTGTATCCGATATGGCGAAAGGCCCACGTTTTCTATCACATCGTAGGACGGGACACGCAAAACAAAACGTGAGTGTTCTGGTAGCATCTCTGCCTACCCCTTATAGGAAAAAGACGTGAGTTTATGTATATAGCACTATGCCAGCGAGGTGGAATAACAGCCGTTCTTTATATCCTTTATCTTTAACAAGAGGTTAAAATAGCTACCAATACTATGTCGGTACAATTCTACGCTTTATTAAACAAACGTATACATACATATTTATCTTGCCAAGTTACCTATAAGCATATGCATCGTATCAATACCTCTCTCTCTTTGTTAACTGAATCATAAAATGCATCGAAATATCTAATGACATCTCTTGTTAAAGATAGATAGATAATAGAGAACGGCTGTGAATCATAGCTCTACCAATAAACCGTTCGATTGAAAGGAGTTTCATGCTTAGTAGTAAGTATATACAGTCTTATAATAAACATACGTTAGTAACTTCAAAATAACCCAGTTTCAAACCACCTGAAACACGTGAGCATCACAAATTCATTAGCAGGCACAATCGCTGTTTATTTGTAGCGAGGGCACATACATTACCAATCCGGTTTATCGTCGGTCTTAACTAGAAGATATGCATCCGGAGGCTCCGTATACAGAATTAAGATGCTTTATCTGAAAACTAATCACGTAAGACGTGGAAATTACTGCGGGTTGGATTAAATGAATTTGAATGTGCATGATTTGTTTTGTATGGGGAGTTTTGGTGTATTTGATACACTAGGGGCCTTGTAAACTTGGATGAGCCAGGGATTATCTTTAGTCCAAGGTTTTAAGATCGTCTCGATTATTTTGTGCAAAATCAGTGGGTTGTTAAAACAGAATTGTAATTTTAGGCCGAAGTACATCCGTGATTTTTTTATTGCTATGAATGGCGAGACGTGCATGCCATTTGCCTGTTTTGCTACTGTTCATGAGTTGTCGTATCGCTTACCATCAGGCAAACGGCATGCTCGTCTCTACGTTCATTGTAATAAAAAGTCCACTGCTGTATACTTCTATACAGGACTCTCTCTCTCTTTCTCTCTTCAGCCACAGTAGTCCACTAACGAACATAAGCATCCCCCAAGGATCTCCACATAGACTTGTTGGAAGTCGCCTGCATCCAGCAACTACCATCATCATAATTATTGTTACTACCTTGTCATTGTTATTAACTTCGATATTGTATGTACGGTGGTAATATTATATACGATGGCATAATTGCGTCGATTGGATTAATATGGTCGTAAAGGTTTCGCGAAAATTGATACTTTTTTGAACCGGTATGCCGTTACTGTCATGTGAAAGTGTAAAAAATATTATTTATAAATTTTCGTGAATATAATATATGCGGGTAGTTTCTTGTAATACATCGCCCCGCTTGTTCCGTACATAGTCGTTGTACGCCTTTGAGCGCGCGTGCTCTGTCGCTGTGTTTCGCGTAATTTGGTCTTGTATTCGTGGAATATGTCGTGAGTGTTATTCTTCAATAAGTTACTATTCAGCGAAGAACTTCAGTGAGTGGTAAAGTTGTCTTTTACATTATATAATAGTTTTTAAGTAGTGATTTCCTATCGGCAACGTGATTAATTATTTTTAAATATTGTTCACTGTTTGAAAACAGCAAATATTTTCAAAACTATTATTTCAATCTCCTAGAATGTTGTAAAACGTTCTTAATCGACGGTTAGGAAAGGCTGCCCATCAATAGGGTGTAGGGTAAGATATTATTTTTAAATAGTGAAAGTATTTGAGTAAATAAAATTAAGTATAAATTGAATCCATGATACTCGAAATTAGAAAGAAAAACGGTTTGAAATAAAACTATTATTTACGGATTTTGTCGTAGATTTGTCGGCCCCGTGACCACGAAAGCTGTAAAGTAATCGAAACGTCGGGAAAGTAAAAATGTAAAAATTGATCCAAATTCGCGATAAAATTTATAAATAATAGTTTTGCTTCAATGTGCAATATTCATGTTAATCTAAGAAAGAAAAGTGATTTATTAGCCACATTCGCAACGTATATAACTTGGTTCATATTATAAAAAATAAAATAATAATTTAAAAAAAAGCAATGGCTAGTCGCATCTGTGATAGGTGCCAAAACTCAGCTAAAAGTTATGATGTTAAATTTCAATTGCTCAACAAATCTCACAGGATTAATAAAAAAAACTTAATGAAATCAATTCCAGACTTCAAATAAAAGTCTAGACAACATTTCAAAGGAGTGAAGACAACAAAGGATCGTTTAGCGCACCAAGTCCAATCTGATTTGGTGTTAATTAATATTTAATTAAATAAAAACTTGTAAAACTCACCTCAGTTTTACGTTGCAGTAGTTTATCCAAGGGAATTTAAATTTGAATATTTGACGGGGCGTCTTCACTTCGCTACGTTAATTTATTAAGTTTTAGATTTGTGTATTCAGTTATTAATTCGCGGGAGCTATTACTGGTGCGATTTTTAAAAATCTTAAAAAAATTTATTAATATTTGTAATTACATTGATAGATGTGTAATTGTCCGAAAATTGAGCATGTGGTTGTAGCAGTAATGAAACTTCCGACCTAGAAACTACATGTTTTTTTTTTATTGTTGCCTGCTGGGTCGTCTAATTAATCTACTAATTTATTGTAATGTTGACTACTTTTTATTCTGTTATGTTAGCGGTTTCTACCCACAGTGCACCTCAGTCCCATCGTGCTCTTAACTATATATATTTAATTAATTCTGAAATAAATTTACAACGTTTGATGGTTAGACTTTGTAAAGACGCTTTCCGAACGTGGGACCAACAGCTGCTTGATATTACAAATATTATTACGGTATCATGATTTTCTTCACATCAAATGATAAAAATAGATGACGTCAGCCTTCATATGACGTCTTCCTATACAATGGACTCCCACAACATGCCGGAAAAAGGCTCCGATATTATCGAGATTAATTCGGTTCTTGGAAATCAGAATAATTTCATGCTTCACTTTATTAAATCATCCTCATCTCATTATTTTAATTAAGAAAATTAAATGCCTGAAGGCAAGGAAATTGTATTTTGATTGTGTAAGCGGGAAAAAAATAATCTTTATCGTTTCTTAAAGCTGATTTATCGTAATCATGTTAAATTTATTATTGGGACGGAAAATTGTACACAAATGCGGAAGCTGCAGCGATTTATCAGCAAATTAATATATGTATTTTATAAACAGTTTTGTAGCATTATTTTAGGTATTTTTATCATCCGGCGAACGAGCAGGCAGGTCACCTGATGGTAAGTGATCACTGCCACCCATGAACATCCATAACTCTTGAATCATGGATGTGTTGCCGGCCCATCAAATCGGGTGGAGAGCGACAGCAAAAAGGATGGGAAGAGAGTAGTGGTAATGGGCATCCTACAATATCACTCATCAAAAGAAACGCGACATCAAAGCTGTCATTTCACGTCTGTTTCCTGTGAGACAATAGCCTGCCTAAAAATATCTTACTAGCAGAGAAGTGCATGCTGGCTCATCCATTCACGACATTGCTTCCAAAAATATTCTGAAGAATCCCTTAAATCGCATTCCAAAGCATCCTTAACGTTTTGTTCTTTAATATCCTTAATATCCGATGATGTTATTAAAAACCAAACATTTGCGAGGGCCGATATTTTCCTCGCGATTTTAATTTATTACTTCGTGTTCCAGTTTAAATATTTCTTTATAAAAATGTACAATAACCGAATGATTCCTGGTATTCAGGGTAAAGTGTTTCTGAGATTTTTTCCTCGTATAGACAAGCTACGTCTATTAATGATAAGTGGCTAACAGCTTATACATTTTGACACTACTAGGAACATGGTAAACTGCTGCCATTATAAGGCAAATAGGCCTGATTTAATCAACACAAATAGTACAAAATTGGCAAAGAGCCATAGTAAGTATTATAGTTTCCAACCTGACTGGACTTAAATATAAAACAATATTTAAGTCGAAACTTAAAAAGCATTTTTAGCCATCTAGCCAGAACGAATTATAAATAAACGTAAAATTTATCTTGCAGTCAAATAGTTTTTCAGAATATTTTATTAGGTTTCTATGCTATTGTTACAAAGAAATAAATAACTGAAGATAAAATAATTGGGACAGTTTTAATCACAAATCGAAACCGCTTATTAATGATACAAAAACGGCTTAATATGAATAGACTGTTATCAGATGAATAACTATTGTAATTTGGTAATTTCAAATTTTGTAGATGTAGATAAAGCGAGAATCGTATGCCATTATCGCCATAGATTATCATGTACTGAGAAATGATTACACTGTGAAACTTTTTTTATACTGGGTATATCAAGACTGCTACCGAAAACGAAGCCGGGTGGTAGTTTTAGTGACTACAAACACAATGCAACTAAAGATTTCGCAAAAAAACGCGACAATTTTTTTATGATTTTTTTAAATATCATCATTTCTGGGTGGTAAATCCATAGTTTTTGCTATACCCTGTATCCTTACGATAATCTTATATTCGAGGCGAGAATGTCTCCACGATAAAATGCGCTTATATCGATTTGGTGGCACTTACTATCATAATAAGTAGACACAATTATAAATTTGTTTAATATGATTTCTGACAAATTATTTCCACAAAATTGATTTAAAATGTATAATGTTCGTTGCGGATCCTGAATATTAACATCTTAATTAATTACTCATTAAGTTAATTGATTGATACGAACGTTATTATATAAAACGCTCAATTTATTAACAAGGTGCATCATTGATAATTATTTATGAATTGAATTATTATATTTATCATTGCACAATAAGTTCTATATATTATAAATATTGTGAACTTATATATATATTTTTTATTGCCATGAATAGCGAGACGAGCATGCCGTTCGCCTGATGGTAAGCGATACGACCGCTCATAAACAGTAGCAAAACCAAACAACACCTTGAATTACAAAGCAAAGCTTGGCATTCCACTGCGCTCGCCATCCTGAGACATAAGATGTTAAGTCTCAATATGTCCAGTAGTTACTCAGGCTACAATGCCCTTCACTCCGAAACACAACAGTGCATTTACACTGCTGTTTGACGGGAGAAATAGACACCCAGTACCCACCCAGATGTCCTCTCACATATGAGAGACCTACCACCAGTATAATAATCCCTGTCACTAAAATTATCACCCGGCATCGTTTTCGGTAGTAGTCTTGATATACTCTGTATAAGCCTACAAATTAAAGGAGAATGCCCATTTTACCATGAAATTTAGTATCGGTGCGAAGATTTTTGTCCCGCAATGAAACCTACTTTTTTGTGTAGGGAAAAATATATATTTTCAATAAATAAAAACATAATTGCGACCCAGGCCCGGAGTTCTTGGAGAAATTAACTTGAAGTCCAATAAAAATATTTTCTTGCCTTCGGCTCTGTGAATAGAATGTAAAATGTGTTGTTAATTAGTTTTTACTGTGTCGGGATATAACAGGAAAACGTTTAAGGACAAACTATAAAAATGCTATTAAAAATTTTAAGCAGTATCGGTATAGATATAAATTATATCTAGTACCGGTACTATAAATGGTATTTCTCCTTTGTTATAAAGAACATCCATTCTTAGTAATTGTACTAGAAACGGATCTTGTTTACAAATTAGATAATAATAGCCAGCTTTAGTCCTACAACACTTCTGTATAAAAAGTATGCTGTTTATCTGTTAATAGTATTGGAGCAAATGCATGATCATACTTGATTCATAATGTCTTTCTTGATAGAAGACTAAACAATAATAATATAAAGTATACCGAAATTGCTACCGAAAACGAAGCCGGGTGGCAGTTTTAGTGATTTTGGAGACATTTCAACAAAAAAAATTGAAAAAAACAAGCGATGAATTTATTTTGTTATTTTTTTCCGATCGTCGTATTTGAATGCATAGGGGTGCGACTTCGTACATGAAAAATATTGAAAACGATTATTTCGATCCTAGCGCCACGCTCCGGTGAGAACGAGAAATTATCGTGTACGTAGTTTAAATGGAATTGTTAAATGGCGGTAATGTTCCACTAAACCAAGAAATATGTTTTGTATGTTGATATTATAAACCATCTTGATATTAAAAACTATTTCAACTTGATATTGGTTAAAATTACAAGATATTACAAAAGATACACATTTTGAAATATTGCCATAACAAATATGAAATTTCGCTCTTGCCATAACAAATATGAAATCTCTATCTTCCTCTGATGGCGAAATCACGTCGAAAAATAAAAAAGTTGAGTTGCGCATCTATCTCTGTATGTAATTCTAATCCATGTTTGAATGGTAAATATGTACATAGTTTTATTCTAAAATAATAGCATACACCCTTTTATTTATAAATATGTTATGGTACCCAAGAGTTTTATTTATTATTTTATAATAGCTAAAATATGGATTTAACACCTCAAAACGATGATATTTTAAAAAACACCATAAAAATTGTCGGGTTCTTTTTTTGATATTTTTTGTTGCATTGTATTTGTAGTTACTAAAACTACCAACCAGCTTCGTTTTAGGTAGTTAGTCTTGATATACCCTGTATGTACATTTTTCTTAAATTCTCGAGCCTTTTATACAGTGTAAAAGAATATCCAAGTGTGTTATCATTCAAATTACTGTCATTATAATTTCAGGCGTAAAATTTTTTCCAGATCGATCAGACTGAAATGAATTGCAGCCGACCCTACAGCTTCTTCAGTATGATATAACCATCTTACCAGAGGCTCACCGAACAGTGGTTCCAGGTAAGTAATAGTCCATAGATTTCAGCAATTTCGGCCATTTATATATAGAAAGGCAGGCGGAGATACTATGCTAGAAAATAAATAAATATTTTCATTTCATTTTAGATTTTTATACGTTTTCTTTATGTAAGATTGAAATTCAATTGAGAAGAAGTAAACAACGTGAACATATTAAGAAGTAGTTACAGTAGAACTGTAGTCAACACAACGTTCTTATTTGAGTAGAACATTTTGAGCGCGGATCGCAATCAACCACTTAATACCAACAAAGACAGGAAATGGAAGTTGGAAAGAAATCAACCCGGCAACTTCCCACTTTCTGTGTTAACAAGAAAACTATTAGCAATTATCAGTTGCCGGGCGTTTCAATCAATTTACAAGTCGAAAACAAAGCGTTTCAGCAAATACTATCGCAAATTTACAAATTCTTCCACTACCAACTTTATATCTTTTCACATAAAGTTCAGTATCGATTGGCAAACTGTCCAGCTGTTGTTGTATGTAGGAGGAACATGGTTCCGATCGTGACAGGCTCGCAATTTTCATCCTTTTATGGCGCCTTTTAAAATGTTACGACGGCAACGAGGCTTGTTGTGTGAATTTTTAATTTGTACCACCTTAATTCCCATTTGCATTCTTGTTTGTGTTGCTAATTGTTCTGTCTGGAATTCTTCAATTTCAATGGCGCTGGCTTTTTGGAGCAACGTCGGTGTAATGTGATGTAAATGTCACATACTGAGTTGAGGAAAATAACCTTTATGGTAAGAGATAAGTTAGAGTGATTGGTGGCCTGTTGGTAAACGGATCAGACGCGGCTTGGGTTCAAATCCCAATACACTCTGTCTTTACGGAGTCATGTGTGTATTGATAGTCATTCACCACGCACTATAAATGGTGAAGTAAAACATCGTGAGGAAACCTGCATACCATAGTGAATTTGTAATAATTTCTGTGGTATGTAAGTCCACCAACTCGCACTAGACTAGCGTAGTGGACTATATGGCCTAATCACTCTCAGTCGTGTTCGTAATTATAGAGGAAGTCCGTGCCCTGCAGATGGACGTATATATGGAGTGATACAGCAGCATACAAGTGTTAAAATGAAATTCAATTTAAAAAACGTCAGAATAAAACAAAGTTTAAAAAAGAATATAATACAATGCATTTTGAAATAAAATAAAAATTGTATATTCCAAATAGAATTTGCTTCAAAAACCAGAGGTATTTTGCAGTAAAAAATATGTTTTTCTGTATTATTTTAAAGTCAAACGTAGCTTCTATTATTCTATTTGTTTTTATTTAACATCTATTTAAATATGCACTTTATGACAAAAAATAACGTTTACCCTATGATTTTTTATTTACTTATATAACACAATTTTTGTTTGAATAACATAGGTCATTGAAATTTCTAAAAGTACCTCGTAGTCTATTGTATAAGACTTATTACATTTTAAAATTAACAAATTTTACAGCCTCCGTGACGCAGTTGGCTAGACGGCGGCTGTGTAACGCGTGGCCGAGGGTTCGATCCCTGCACCGAAACAAATATTTGTGTGATCCACACCTATTTGTTTCGGGTTTGGGTGTCTGTAACTGCAAAAGTCTCTCGTAGTTTCTTATACCCACGATACAAGACTCGATCTAAGTGTGGGCTGAAGACTATGTATGTGACTGTTGAGTTTTATAATTTAATAGCTGTACCCGCGACTTCGTCCGCGTGGAATTTAACAAAAACTTTATTTTTCTAAAATAAAAGAAATTTTCTAAAATAAATGTAGCCTAAGTTACTCCGTATTATATCAGCTACCTGACAATAAAAGTCCCTTCAAAATCGGTCCAGCTATTTCAGAGATTAGCCGGAACCAACAGACAGACAAAAAAAATATAAGTTTCTTTTTCGATATAGCTATCGTGTATATAACGATATGTAGTTGGAATCTTTTTTATTTTCACTTTACATACAGACACTTCAATATTATTTATATGTATAGATTATACTGGGTGAATCTATCTCTTTAATAGCATCCTCTCGAATGCATAAATAACAAACAAAACTTCGCTGCTCCTGCAAACTAATAACATTAGAGGAATATCAAAAGTATTTTAATTAAACTTCGCAAGCAAAACTAGCATTTAAACTGAATTCATTCCGAAACATTTGTCTACTATTAAATAGCTTGGAGACTTGCTAGTTTTGAGAGTTTAATGAAATATTCATCGCTTAGATTGAAACACGACTGGAGTTGATTGAAGAAACAATTGAACTGCCGATCTTGTTGCGTGGTGTTCGAGTATGGATTGATTAATTTTCTAACTGTAGGCTCCACTTTTCATTATTTCTGATTTCTTTATTTATTGCCATGTTATGTAATTATTATAATGGGTATAATTTTGATAGCTTCCGTGTAGTTCGACGCCAGATGTAAATATTTGTGTGAACTACAAGTATTTGTTCCGTGTCTGGATGTTTGTGAGACCGAAAAGTCTCTGGTAGATTCTGATAATCACGACACAAGACTTGATTGATCTTATTGTAGAGTCAGGATTAGTTATGTGACTGTTGGGTGTAATTACTATAAAATAATGGTATGGTTAGGTTAGTTATCAATATTAATCGACCGAAAGAAGATCTCACAAGTCGTATGGGAAACGCTACTGACTTCTTGACGTTGGTTATTTTGACGGATTTTCTACCATCGTGTAGTAGTCTCTATGATTTTTTGTTTTTTATTCTGGCACGGTACAATGACGCCATTGCTCTCGTGTATCTGGTGCTCTGCATCTCCTGGTGATAAGTGCAATTGCCATCCCGATAGAGTATCGAATGGCATCAGGTGGCGGTCTTATACCATTCTATACAATCATACCCTGCCCCTTAAGATGCCTTTTCACGCTAAGACGGGAGGACCTAGGATTATAGAAAAGTGGGAACACGATAATTCGAATATTTTTCCACCAGTTCTAATATCTCATGGAATCTCATTCTTTGAATAAAACGCATTAATAAAGTTCCTATTTCACTACTTCCTGATTCAGGTTTGATTTAAACTGGCAACAATCACGCTCCACTGATAACAAATCCATCAGTTAAAATAATTCACTAGAAATATTCAAAGTGCAAAAAACAACATCCATACAACATCGAACCGATAAACGGAGAGTGCAAAATTTTGTTTCTGTAAAAAATACAAGTAAAAACACGCTCAAAGTATTTTTGATTTCAAACCGTTCCGCTCGAAGCAAATCTATTTCAACTGAATAGTTTATTGAAAATATTTTTACTAGTCCGTATGTTTTCGTATTAATTCGATAAAATATTTGCGTGAAAACATTTGGCAGCGGCTGTGTTCTGGACTGTGTACTTTCCCGTGTAAAAATTAAATGTATGATCAGGCATATATGTTGGATTCGATGAAAGGTGGCACATTTAGTCTCATATAATAAGAATGTATGGTGATGAATGAGTTTATCGCCATATTGTTATTTGATAAATATATTCCTAAGCAGAGGCTGTCGACAGAGGAATGCTTCTATACATTTGATTTCAAACTCAAAACTTTACTTTTTTGTTAAACCACATATAGAACAAACTTCCTTAATTTTTTTAATGATGTCTCTACTAAAAGTCAAGTGTATACATAGTTCTTTAGATTAAATGATATTTTTTTTCGTCTTCGTTATAAAATCACGAGGAGGGCACATTACTAAATAAGTGATTAATATGTATAAATACATACATAAACTCATGCCAGAAGGGATAGGCAGAGGACCAACCAGGACATCTACCTTTCGCCTTGTATCTTCCGTTCCACGATGTCATATGCCTATCGCCATCGGGCATAAATTTCTGACTTCGGCCTGTAATTAACAGAAAAATCCAATATCACTTTGCCCAACCAGTCATCTCATTAATAAGTACTGAAATATCCTCAAAATCACGTCTGGCTAAATCAGAAAATTCTGATAAAGTCGTCAAATATTTCCGATTGGCGCGGCACATCGGAAGTACCACCCAGTTATGGGGATTATGATGTGGCGCCCTCGTGTTCCATCACTTTCGACGTGTGATTGGGTCGTCAGGAAGAAAATCGCGCCGGCACGGAATCGATCACGCGACGAGGCCGCCACGATTGAGTGACGGAATGTCGGTTTGTGGGGTAGACGTGCGATTGTAATGCGGTTTGACGGGGTATCGTGTTTTTGTTAGTTTTTCCATTGCATGAGGAATGCCTAGGTACAATAATAATAAAAAGTCTATTCCCATGTACTTTATATGGATCATAATAAAGGTCAAGTTAAAAAGTCAAAGTTTGATGCATTTTTCTTTGATTTTTAAGATTTGAGTTTTCTACGGAACTTATTACTTAATTTGAAGTTAATTATTATTCTTTGACGAAGCTATTTAGCCTTGTAAAGAAACGTAAATATAGTCGCTTTTCTGGAAAACCAATTAAGATTTATGAAGTACACCAACCTGCACTATTCAAGTGTAATAGATATCATTATATTAGCGTTTAAAACTAAGTTTTGGCAACGTGAAAAACGTTTCATTTATTCTAAACATATTGATATCGCGCCCTCGTTGCAACACTGACACTCATGCAAAATTGCAAATGTTGGAAGGTTGTAAATAATCTTATAGTATATTTTTTAGTATATTATGCCATATTTTTTTTCAATATAAGTTAAAGTTAATATTGTAATGGAATATCATATTTTTATACGATGTCAGAGTTTCAAATGCTTCTCCTGAAAAGTTGCATTTTTGCATAAGTGACAGTGATGCATCTGGGCCGGGTGTACGATTTGCTTTACAGTATAAAAATTCAATGAAGACAGTTCTTCAAGATTCATATTTTATTAACAAAAGTATCCCGTCTACCCAACACCAGGAATGCGTTCGTACAAACCCGATTCGATTCACACCCGGATATTGAGGAGTGACAGGATTTTGAAGAAGTGGAAATCAAATGTTAGCTTTTAAGTTTGTTGATACATGTAATCACAGGCACGGCGGGAAATGGGCGGGAAATGTTTTCCGCTTGTAACGCTTATTGCTTCTTGATGTTTTGCTTATGGACTTTGGAAATTAACGTTAATGGATGCTTAGTTTTTATTTTTCTCTTTCTTACTCTCTTCTCAGGCAAAGGCAGTCTACCGCAAGTTTTTATTTGGTTGTTTTAATTTTGCTATAGTTTATTGAACATGTGTTTGTTTATTAATATAGGATGTGGGGAAATCCTTTTTTTATTGCTATGAATGGATAGACGGACATGCCGTTCGCCTGATGGTAAGCGATACGACTGCTCATGAACAGTAGCAAAACCAAAGTACACCTTGAATTACAAACCAATGCTTGACATTCCACTGCGCTCCTCACCCTGAGACATAAAATGTTAAGTCACAAGATATCCAGTACTTACTCCGGCTACAATATCCTTCAAACTGAAAGATAACAGTGGATTAACCTCCTCTACAACCGAGAGAACGATTGAGAGGGGTGAGCCTGTATAGTCCACCACGCTGGTCTAGACTGGGTTGGCAGACTTTTACATACCATATAAATTATTTTTTTAATCTTTTATATTAAAGAGACTTCCATGCGCAATCCCATCGTACCCTGACAATAATTATTAACATGAATTCAAACAAGACTTTTGCATCACCACTGTATGGTTTTGGTTTTAAAATATTATAAAACATACTTACATCAGTTTTATTCAAATTCAGGCTCATTAACATAGTGTTTCTGATAGACTTAAATCGAACAAATTCCACTAATAAATGCCACATATCTACAATAATTCCACATGCTTCACAGGTTTCTTCTTTCTTTTCTGTAATTCTTCTGAATTATTATTATATGCAGGTTTCCTCGCGATTTTTTCATTCACCGTTATGTATATTAAATCATCTAAATACAACTAATTAAGCTTTATCGCCATGTTATAAAAACAAACATTCGAAAAACTCACAGTAAAACTGCACACGAAACAATAATCGAAAAAGACATTTTTAACCCATGCATTATTTACATGAATTAACCATGCTAATTATTTCCACAGCGCAATGGAACGTACAGTAAACAATGGCAACGGAATAATTGTATGCGATCACACGCGAACGCGAACGTTGTTTAACTCAACACATTATTTATTCGTATTAACATCACGTGAGTATGAAACACATCGAGTTATTGAAACCGGGGACAAACATTGGCACTCGATGGTATCGTGTCACTGCATACATATTAATTTCAGGCTTCATTCAATACCAACAAGCGGTGTCGAACGGGTGAGCGGTTCGCTTTCGCGCCGCGTTCGCGGTGGCGTACGCTGTGACGGCTGGGCTAAGACATGAGAAAGGAGAATGTCCATTCATAATATCAGTAAAAAACTTTACTGGTAGGTCTCTCATATGTAAGTGGCCGCCTGGGTAGGTACCACCGCAACGTCTGTTTCTCCCGTCAAACAGCAGTGTATATGCACTATTGTGTCTCGGTTTGAAGGACATTGTAGCCAGAATACTACTGGGCATTTTAAGACTTAACCAAAACAGAAAACAGCCAAACATTGCTTTGTAATTCAAGGTGTTGTAGACGTATGGCTTACCATCGGGCGAATGGCTTGCACGTCTAGTCATTCATAGCAATAATAAAAAAATAATCGTTGATCTCGATACCGATTCCTTATAATTAATTTTAGCATTTTTTATGTTTTGTTATTAAAAGTTTTCCTGTATTATCCCGGGCGACAGATTTTTATAAAATATAGAAATCATCATCATATTATACATTCTGTTCACAAAGCCCAAGGCAAAATATATTTTGTATTGGATTTCAAGTTAATTTCTCCAAGAACTCCGGGCCTGGGTCACAAGTAAAATTGGTATTCATAGTTAAATGTGCATTCTCCTTTATTTTTATTCTTTGAGTATTTATGATGTAGAGGGAGCGGTGGTACAAAACCGTAGATAAAAATGGTGGTGCCGAGACACCTTTTTCTGCCCCCTCCCTATTTCCTGAAACTTGACAGGTTGTCCAACATGCACGAATATTGCATTTTGCAGTTGCATTGTATCTGAAGTACTTAAGTAAAACTATCATCTGGCGTCGTTTTCAGTCGCAGTCTGCATATATATGGTAGGTTCCACCGCAATGTCTAAATCTCCCGCCAAACAAAAGTGTAAATTCACTTTTGCGTTTCGGTTTGAAGAATATTGTAGCCAGCGTAACTACTGGACATATTGAGACTTAACATCTATTATTCATAGTAAAATAGGCATCCCCATTCTTGTGTCACAGCAAATCGCTTCCTCTCCCATCTCGGGTCAAATCCGTTTTGACAGGTAGTCGCGTGTCTCGTGCAGGCGCCTTCAATAATTTTATGCATGAAATTTGCCTGGTGCGAGGTGTATTTAGTTTAAGAGCCATCGGGGGACGGGTGTCGGCTCCTTTACTTTACCGCCGCCTTAATGAACTCGACTCTTATATTTGCGCTTCTTTATTATATTCGCTTCGAAGTTTGGTCGATTGGTTTTATATGCCCGCCTCCCAGGAGTATTGGCGAAATTTGATAAAATTGGAGGAAAGCTGTATTCAGCAACAGATTTGCGTGAGTTGATTATGATGTCTGTTAACTCTTTTGTTTGAGAGCTTTATAAGCTGCGAACATTATTTTTATGCCACTTCCTGCTTTATTCATAGAGTTTGATATACCTATTTATTATTTTAAACTTTACGATTTACAGATCGTAGCATATCTCTACTTAGCCTAACTAATTAGGTAATTAATGCAAACATGCCAACAATAACATCACTAAAACCGCAGAAACCAAAACACAAATTCTAAATCCACAACCGCAAACCAACAGCGGAGAGGTATTTTAATATAAAAATACCAGTTAGTTCCTGTCGGTTTGTTTATAAACCCCGCGGGAAATGAAGTGCTAACTTCAAGAATTTCATATCGCTGAAAAGAAAATTTTCCGTAATTGAAAAGGAAATGAAAAGCCCGCACCAAATTGCCGCGAGTTCAAAGGAACGTGACATCTGTATTTATATTGCACGCTTAAAATAACTCGCATAGGATGATATTGTGTGCTGTTTGTTTAATACAATGCAATTATTTATAATTGAGATTTCTTAAAGTATATACTTCGGTTTAATTATCAACCTTATCATCCATACGAAGATCACAGTGTAGGTCGGATCAAAAAACATATTTTGTCAGGGTCGAATCGAGCCCCGGAGGTGATATTTATGTCGATTGCGTTTTGTGGAGGAAAATTCTAGTAGCTTTTGATACAGGACGCGCATTATACTGTAGGGTACTGATTGTTGTGTGATTTACTTTGACGTAATGAGGTTGCGTGTAGATAAATATGCAATGTTATTCAAGCAACGATAGTTGTTGGTTAAAGCTAATGAGTCTCTTCTCTGCCTTTTCAGCCAGGAGAAAATAAGAATAATATACAATTCAGTTATAGAACATTTCTTCCACCAAACAGCAGTGTGAATGCATTGTTGTGTTCCAGTTTGAAAGACATTATATCCAGAGTAACTACTGGACATTTTGCGACTTAATACCTTATGTCTTAGGATGGTGAACGCAGTGGAATGCCATTGCTTTGTAATTCATGGTATTGTTTGGTTACGTTCATGAGCGGTCGTATCGCTTACCATTAGGCGACTAGCATGCTCGTCTCGCTATTATTGTTTAGTCGTATTAATAACTATGATTACATTCTTCATCTAACATAACTGTTTAAACCAACAAATCCTCTTAAAAATTACATACAACCCACCTGCTTTATCAACTCTAACCTACCAGTAAGAAAAGTAAAAAACCAAGCAAACGCATTTGCGTTGTAGATCCCGACAATACCTTAAAACCCATGCACAAAGAGCCAGTCGTCAACTTTCAGGGCAGTGTGTCAAAAACGCTTCAAAGCGAAATTGTCGGCGCTTTGTACGCGTCAACACTCTCACATGCAAATCCTGTCGCGTTCTCATTTGCATCCGTGTCGCAATACAGGATTGTGTTCAAAAGTCACGTGTTTATGGGGTAATGACTTGATTGTACTATTTCAGACGTTAAGCTGTGGGCTTGTGGGATTCAGTATTTTTACGATGGAAATTATGGTGGAATAATTGCAGGGGCTGTCAAGAGTGTGTTTATGTGTACATATTTGATCTGTGTGAGTCGTCCTCAATACTTTACTTCAAGTAGCAAGTAGAGCCACGCTGTTGTCAGTTATGACTCAGCATGAACGGACAGGCTTGTTTGGGGCGGTACCACAGTCTGTTCGGTGACTGAGATTGCTGGATATCGAATAACCCTTTCATTTTCCAAAACGTTTACCTTTCCACACCCCTGACGATCTAATCTATGCTATAATCCATGCTACAAGAAGCTGTATTTTATTGGAGGATGTTAATCCTCTATCTTCAAAACTCATTTCATGCTATAGCTCTACTTTTGCGGGCGGCGTCAGGTCTTATAAAACTGTATTACTTGTAACAACCTTTCTGGTTTGTTCGCTAAAGAGATACGCCCGCCTTTCTCTCCTCAATTTTATATAGTTAAAAGCAACGTGTTTACAATTATCCAAGTATTATAATTGTTCACGAGTGGCGCTGATGTCTTACATCACATGAAATCCTTGTTCGATTACTTATGCTATAAAAATGATATAATCTTGATCCAACGATATATTTCTGTCTCCAACGTTTGAAATAGCACATCGGTAAATACGTCTGGCGTAAAGTACGTAACAATGAAACACAGATCGAGTCAGATGTCGTTCACAACAGGGAACATTCTAGACTATTTAGTTTGAACACTTGGGATATTTCTCTACAAACCATTATCTGCCAACCATAGAATGTAGGAAATGTGTATAAAATGTTTAGATATATTTTGTAACTATTAATAAGAACAGCCGAATACAATCACCGTCGGAAGAATTTCTGTGGTGCAGGTAGTTTTCAGTGTAAGGCTAATTGATTTAAAAGATAAACATTTCATGTAAATTAGCTGAGCCATGACTGTATCCGTCATCAAGGGTATGACTTTCCTAATATTCATTTTCATTTTCATTCACCTGCTGTGGGTATAGGTTTTCTTCGTGTTTTCTACTTATTCCTATCTTCTATTTTTACCCAAGCTATACCAGCCATTTTTTGATACCAGTCTTCTAACTTCCTTCTATGCAGCATAACAAGCTCTCCATATTTCATGAGTGAATACCACACCCTCTAGAAGGCAAAGACGTCATTCCTTAACAAAACCCAGTAGGTACTGTAAGATCCCCTCACGGCGTGTTTACCGGATAATTTGAGGATATTATTCTAGAGGCACTTGCTTGTACGTCGCGGCTCCGTGCTTGCCTGTCGGAGACTACTAATTTCTAAATATTAAAATAATAAAAGTAAGTTCATGAAGGTTTTCATTTCTATATTCAATACTTACTCTAATAGAAGTAAATGACGTCACTTGTTAACAAAACCATTGGCTTTTGTTGTATACCTACTGAAGTTCTGCAGCCTTATTACTTACTAGATTGATAGATCTTTACAACAAAAAAAAAAATCCTTAAAATTCAAAGTATTCCTGCCATCAGAGGTACGACTTTCTATATTCAGGAGTGAATGCCAAACCCTCTAGAAGCAAATGACGTCATTCCTTAACAAAACCCAGTAGGTAGTGTAAGATCCCCTCACGGCGTGTTTATCGGATAATTTGAGCATATTATTCTAGGGGCACTTGCGTGTACGTCGCGGCTCGTAGCTCGCCTGCCGTTGAATACTAATTTCTAAGCCGTGGTCGCTAGTCGACACTCGGTGCTGCACCCCGCAGTTTGGTTTACCTAATTTTGTGCCACAAGGTATAAGTGAGGGGAGATTTGGGAATAGTTTTGTAATTTTCGAGGGTAGAAGTGATGGAGTCACTAGGCGGGCCAAAATGTATGAGGATAGCTTAGTTAGTGATAAATATTGAGCTGATATAAGAGTATCAAACTGGTGTCAATTAATTCCAAAAATTGTCAAACAATTTAATCACATCCACCAGTCAATCAATTCACTGCGAATTAAAGTAAGGGTGGTGTGCTCACAACAATTACTTATCCTCAAGCACCCTAGCTTTTTAATAATAAAATGAATGTATTTCACTACATTTTCTAGACTTAAACTCATTATCAATTATTTTTACTTTTTAAGTTGAGTCCTTTATTAAGGCGTTTATTTTTAGTTTTTTAAACTATTATTTTATTTTTAATTTTACAGGCATATAAAATTTAAGTATCTCAAGTTAACATTGCGTTGCGCGATTTATACTAATCAGTGATTTTAGTGACTCCCATATTTATCAAATCCAATGTGTGCGAAGAGTAGTTAATTAACAATTGATTAAATATAACAAAAAAAAAAGATTATGTAAATAATATTATAACAATAATAATCTATTTTAGGAATGATAATTTGGATGTTGATGGAATGTAATTGTGTGTAAACCATTACATAATATATTTGAGGATTTATGAAGTGTAAATATGTGTATATGTAAATTAGAGCTCACAAGACGTTCATCAACCTCAAAATCTCCTAACTTGCACCACAACCCAATAGCCATATTGTATTAGCATGATTGCTCTGGTTATTAGCATTTATTTAGGCTTGCCTCGTTACGCCGCAGAGACGATAGATGAATATTCCATTGATATTTGCACACGAAACACATAGCCAAAACAATATAAACGAGTTGCCAAAGGAAACAACGGAAGAATAATTCTGGAACGTTCGATATGCGAGAGATATGTTGATTAATTCAGATTTATGGAAGGCGGTGCGGCCTTGCGAGAGAAACGTCTGGGAATTATATCTCGACTATTTACGCGTAGGTTAAATGATGGATCGGTGTAGTTTGTTAGTTAGTGTGGTTTTTGGAATTTAACTGGCTATATGTTTGGATTTGTCACATGTATAGGCCGTTGAAATTTAATATAGGTTTTCTATTATTTTGGATGTGCTTGTTACTTAATGATGATATGATAATTACTAGCCGTTTTAAATTCTTGTGCATTTAGTCTCCTTTATTTCTTTTTCGATGTTATTGCAGAGTAAAATTCGTTTAATTTATTTTTAGTTATAAACTTAAACAAAATTCTCTGCAAAATAATTATCCAAATAAATGCACCAAATAGTTTCCAATTAACTAAAATAGCAATTATACAGTCCAAATGTTTTCTTTATTACGTATTTAATTGAATGCAAAAGCTTAATTTCACCATTTATTGCTTGATTTGGTTAGTCTGGCCGGATTAGCTCCGGGCGTAATTAGGTTAGGTTAGTAAACTGTGATGTCTAGAAATGAGGAGCTGTTTCTGAGCACACTAGATAAGCAGGTAACTTCGTTAAGCATATTGTACCTTGGTAAATGTTTAAAGTAATTTTACTCACCACAGCATTCAGAATACTAATGTGGTTTGGAAACGACGAGTCTAATGGAAATTATTCTTAAGAAATGGCTGCATTTATTTTTATTTCTATGGTATGTAAAGTCCGCCAACACGCATTAGGCCAGCGTGGTGGATTATATGGCCTACTCTCAATCATATTCTCAATTGTAGAGGAGGCCCGTGCCCTGCAGCGGGACTATATGCGCTGATAAAGGTTGAAATTAAAGGATACGATTGTGTGGATGCAACCAGGAAACTATAATTTCGCCTTGTATGTTATGTCCCACGATGTGAAGATAGGGGGCGAGCCTATCACTATATCGGGTACAAATTCCTGACAACGGGCTGGTAATTCATAGAAAAATCTATATAGGGGGCGAGCCTGTTACCATATCGGGCACACATTTTAGACTCCGGATTGATAATGAATAGAAAACTCAACTATATGAAAATAATAAAATTCAATAGTAAATTGTTAGAATAAATTGTTAACTGAATTTGTACATCCACAATTCTTAGAGTTTCTTCCGAATCTTCCAGTACATCCACAATTCTTAGAGTTTCTTTCGAATCTTCCAGAGTAACAAATCGGAACACATGTCTTCCTAATCGCTACATTTATACAGGTGAACCTCCCACGATAGGGTTTAACGGTAATATTTCTAATTCCTCAATAAGTTGCCTTTTCAATGTTCGGGATTTTTACCTCGCCTTACTTATCTATAGGTCAACGTGTAGGACTTTTGAAACCGTTGAATCATCTTGTATACATATATTTTGTAATTTCGATTTAGCAGTAGGGTTGAAAACGGTGAAGGAAAACATAGTGGGGTAACCAACATACCATAGCGATTTACAAGAAATTTTATGGTATGTAAAGTCCGCCAACCCGCATTAGGCCAGTGTGGTGGATTAATAAATGCAGCGTGGTGGCTAACCATTCTCAATCGAACTCTCAATTGTTGAGTAGGCCCATGCCCTGTAGCGGTATTTATATGGGCTGGTACAGTACAGTACGGTTGGGTTGGTTGTTTTGATCAGAGTTGGGATAAAAAGTTACTTCTGTTGATGTTTATTTTTCTTTTGAATTGAAACATTGGGATTGCTTTTTTACATGTTTTTTATGCCTATCAGCTCGGGCTTTTGGGTGTTTCGTAGTTAATATTTTCTAATTTAATATTAAATATATTTAAAATAAATTGCAGTATTTCTGGCTTACTAGTATTTACGGGTTATAACTTAATAAGCCTCCAAATCAAGTTGCAATGAACGCTGTAACCATTAATTATTTTCACCCATCAGTTGATTCTTCTTTACCGTACCAAACATCAATTTAAACTATTAAAACAACATCCAACACGCTCCACATACGCCGAATAAAGTTTCACAATTAACGGTACAGCGGATGAATTTTGCAAAAAACCCCGATGCGGCAACTAATAAAACCTTTAACGTAACACGGAATCGCCATTATCTCTCCCCGTTATAACTGTGAAATAATTTTATTTTTAAACCTCCGTGCTCGAATAAAAAACGGTTTTCTTTTTAATGGTCGATATGTTTTTCAATGGGTCGTCATTAGTGGGTCGTTGGATAAGTCTTAAGGATAGTTAGGATGCTATTTTTTGTTTTGAGATTTATTGCATTGTATTGTATCAGCCCATATACGTTCAGTTGCAGGGTACAGGCCTACTCTACTATCGAGAATACGATTGAGAGTGGTTAGGCCACTCACTCACTCACGATGTTTTCCTTCTCCGTTTTAGTTCATTTTCAGATTTATGAATGAGGTTTTTAAATGTTTGTGAAAGTAAACACTGGACATAATGAAACTTAACATCTTATGTCTCAGGATGGCGAGCGCAATGGATTGCCAAGCATTGATTTGAAATTAATGGTGGTGTTTGGTTCGGCTACTGTCCATGAGCGGTCGTATACTTAGGCGAATGGCATGCTCATCTCGCCATTAATATGTGGTAAAGCCACGCTGTTGTCAGTCGTGACTGAGCATGAAAGGGTTGGCTCCAATGTTTCACAGGAGATCGACGTAAAGCGACAGCTTTTCTGTCGATTGCCGGACGTATGCTATAAAAAAAGTTTGTTTTATTAGAGGATATTAACATTCACATAACCTTTTCTTTATTTGATGTTTAGTTGTGAAGAAATGGGATTATATAGAATTCACTAGGCGGAAGGGATTTATTTGGGAGTTTATATTCACAATGAAGTATGTATCTAGAATGAAAAAAATAATGTAATGTTTTTGAAAGCAAAGGTTCCATTCTTTTAGATTTGCGAATCGGATTTTAAATTTGTTTTAATTTTCCCCTTTTACACCGGAAATAAGTATTCCAAATATTTTTTTAAACAACTGCGACCGTATTCATGCAAAAAAAAAGCTCAACATTGATTATTATTAATTTTACCATTAAAAATCAAATTAAGGTCTAAATTGGTCTAAAACATAAATCAATTAGATTAAGTTCAGGTCGCTTCGGGAAACTTATTAGTGAAAATTACTTGTGCAGTAACCATAATACCTATATCCAAGGGACTCGCAACTCAGCGGAATTCCCAACATTCCGCAAACCCAATCGGCAGTACAATCGGTTCGCTTAAATAATTACGCGGGCTTAGCAAACTGCCGCCCAGGTCTGCGGCGAGCTAAATGCTGACTCCGCTGCGGCCGTCCACCCCACTGTCGACAATCGAGTCATCAACGCGTTCAAATACACACCTTGTGCACCTTGTGTTTGTACACATCCCCTTTGACTACGCAATGTACTTCGAAATGTCTGATTGCTGATTTGTATCGAAGAATATTGAGTCTTCAGTGAAATTGGTTTAAATGTACCAGACTACTGCTCGAACCTTTGCACAATTCAAGTTTTATTTCGTGGATGTCATTTATAACATATAAACAAGAAACAAATAGTTGTGGGTCACATAAATTCTCTCGGTCTCTCAATCTCTCGTTTCATAGCCATACTTTACCAACAAAGCTTTCGAACCTTGACTCATAAGTTTCATTCATTAGATACAAACAATTTTGTAAACTTTAATAATAAACCTTTTTATCCTCTATCCTGCATCAATACCTGAAAAAACGTAACTACAAGCTTTAAGAAAGCAATACATATCCTCCCACACATCTAAAATAAAAATCTTTAGAATACAAATATAAATAAAACAGCAATACCGCGGTCCATTTCGCCGTGTTTTTATCCTCAAAACGAAGCGCGTTCAGGTTTGATTCTTGAAAATCAATGGGTCCATTAGTGGAGATCTCCTCTATTTCCTTTGAGCCCGGTCAGGAGGCTAATGTAGGGCCGCCCTCAAAAGATTGACCTCTGTAACGCGATATCGAAGTAATACCGACCGGTTAGGACGTTTCTGTAGTGAAATATCGCAAATGATCTTCTTTGCGTCGTTTTATGTGAGTTATTGAAATTAGGATATGAAAAATATTTACAATAATATTTTTATTATTTTTTACGGATTTTAGCTTGACTTCACATTTTTTTACTTCCTGACGTTTCGTTATTTGATATTTTTATAATACTTTTAGTATAGAAAGCAGAATATTCTGTTATGAGATTTTTGCTGATGTTCCGGATTGAAGGACATTGTAGTCAGAGTAACTACTGAACATAAAGAGACTTAAAATCTTATGCCTCAGGATGACGAGCGCAGTGGAATGCCATTGCTTTGTAATTAATAGTGTTCTTTTGTTTCGCTACTATCCATGAGTGGTCGTGTCGCTTACCAGCAGACAAATGGAGTGCTCGTCTCGCCATTCCTTGTAATAATATATATAGAACTATGCTTTGTGCCAAAATTATGAATGATAATATTATATCGGCCATTAGAAGTTGTACTGCTTAGCATTAGTCTTAATGCAATGGTGATTTGTTTAATTCTTAAAAAAAAAAAAAAGGCCCAATTTCACAAACTAATTTTGCCCATAACTTTGATTGTCAAAATGTCAATCCCATATATTATCAATGGCATATACATCGCAAATGTATGGCGATGTCATTGTCAAAGTTAAAGTTATCGTATTTACCAGTGCTCCATCATTAAAAGGAATTTATAAAAATCATTTAAAATTTATCATAACATATAAGCATTATGTTTCAAGAAGAATAAGAAGTATAAAAATGAGATAAGGATTTTCTTTTACATGTTTATGAGCTCCATTTACCTGTACATCGAAGACTTATTTAGTTTCATGAATAAATTATATACCATTCCAATATTTCATTATATCAGAGGTATTACAAAAGAGTTCCAAGAAACTTTACTTTTCGGATTGGGCACAAAGATGCGAGTTAAACGTAAAGTTTTTATAAGTTTATTAAAGAAGGTATTATTGTGCGCCATTGATTAAAACATGCATAAATTCACGCTTATATTAAATTATTGGTGTGCCATTTCAAATAAAAAAATGTACATAATATATATTATGTAAATTTTTTGAATGACGCTACTTTCTAGATATGTTTTTTTTTTTTTTATTGCTATGAATGGCGAGACGAGCATGCCTTTCGCCTGATGGTAAGCGATACGACCGCTCATGGACAGTAGCAAAACCAAACAACACCTTGAATTACAAAGCAATGCTTGGCATTCCACTGCACTCGCCATCCTAAGACACAAGATGTTAAGTCTCAATATGTCCAGTAGTTACTCTGGCTACAATGCCCTTCAACCCGAAACACAACAGTGCGTTTACACTGCTGTTTGACGGGAGAAATAGACACTGCGGTGGTACCCACCCAGATGGCCTCTCACATATGAGAGACCTACCACCAGTGAAATGAATGACGCTACTTACTAGATATGTAATTTTCCCTAAACATATCACTTTGAAATACTCTTTATAATTTATGTAATGTGTGCCGTTGCGATCAATCTGCGAGTGCGGAATGATTCGTGCTATGATGGATGGTTCAATTATTCCTGAAATGTTGCTTGTTCATTCACATAGTGGATTTTTGTTAGGATGATTTGAAGGAAACTGTTTTTAAAATTATTTCTAGTATAGTTTTTTGCAGTAGGTAGTGTTGCTGTAGGTAGTAAAGCTGTAGTAAAAATGGGTCGGCTAGACCAAGGTGGTATTAGCGTCTATTGTGGGCTGAAATGACGTGAACCCAAAAAACCCAAAAGTTAGTGTCATAATGTTTGCACCCACCCAAATGACTGAATGAATGGATGGGAGACGAGCATGGCGTTCGCCTGATGGTAAGCGATACGACCGCTCATAAACAGTGGGAAAACCAAACATCTTGGATTACAAAGTAATGCTTGGCATTCCACTGCGCTCGCTATCCTGAGACATAAGATGTTAAGTCTCAATATGTCCAGTAGTTACTCTGGCTACAGTGCCCTTCAACCTGAAACACAACAGTGCATTTACACTGCTGTTTGACGGGAGAAATAGACATTGCGGTGGTACCTACCCAGATGGCCGCTCACATATGAGAGACCTACCACCAGTAGTTGTATTTTATCAATTTATGTTGTCTGCCAGTGTAGGTGAAACATTTGTGTCTATTATCATAAAAATATTTGTATTGTACTGCACAAAATATCAAGTCCTTTATTACCTTACCGTGCCAAAATACAATATTTATTACCAAAAACGCTAAATAAAAACCACGATGTATAGATATTTGATGCTTATTATTATGTTCTCGATCAAACAGAAAATAAAATATTTTATTCCATAACATGACAAATTATGTGCCGTCGTTTCGCGTCGAGGTGAGGTTTTTGCCGGCGCGACAAATTTGGCCCATATCTCAAGATGGGTGCGCTTTATTATAGATTCTGGTGTGACAAGATTATGTCAGGCAATACTGATGGATTTGCGTGGTGCAAAGCGAGTGGTTTGATGCCAGAGCATTCAGATTTAGTGTATTCTTTTGGGACTTTAATTTGAGCAAAATGTATTGTAAGTGTAACGGCTTGCATACCGTATATTCGGCAAGAGATAAAGAATATAGAACAAGTGTTAAATTTAATTCTTATTCAAATATTTATTTCATGTAACGCTACGTTGTAGCATATCTAGGATGTGGAATAAATGGGTGAATCAGAACGGTAGAGCAGAATAAAAATGCCTGTCTGTATCAGCCCATATACGTCCCACTGCAGGGCACAGGCCTTCTCTACAATCAAGAATACGATTGAGAGTGGTTAGACCATATAGTCCACCACTCCTAAAAATGCCTAATTCAATACAATATTTCATTGATATTTACAGGAAAAAATAACAAGATGTAGATTTTTTCATCTCTTGCTGCGCAAAACAAGGACGAATCTGTACACTTTTTCCAATATTTGAGCTTTAACAAGGCGATTGCTCGTACTACTAGTCATAAGTCCAAAGAGTGACCCATTTTAAAACAAGATTTATCGCGTTTACACACCAAAGACATTAAGAACAGAAACCATTTTTCTTCACTAACCGCCATATAAAGTTCCAATTTACTACTCCGTAAATCAGGGCCACACTTAGCAAAATGAATTCCGTAACACAGGTCCCGTCAATCCCACGAATGCTGACTATAAAACTGTGGGATCATCAAGCAGTAAATTTAACGTACGGCCCGAGACGGAAGATAAAAAAGAATAAGTTGAAATGAGAAAAGTTCCATTAGGTTATGAAATGGAATGATCACCGCTATCTTCAAGCATACTACTTTTGAGTTATGTCTGAACCCCTGTAATTGTCTTTGTTATTATTCTGCTAGGTGAGGGATGCGACGATGCGATATTGTTTCGAGAATAGGATATTGTTATTAAACTGTTTTTATTATTCGACAGCCTCCGTGGCGCAGTTGGTTAGACGCCACCTGTGAAACGTGTGGCCAAACAAATGTTTGTGTTAATCCACTCGTATTTGTTTCACGTCTGGATGTATGTGAGACCGAAACAAGCGACAACATAAAGCTCGATCTTAGTGTGGGGTCAGGACTATGTATGTGAATTTTGCGTGTATATATTTATTTTGCTAGAAAAGCAGACACAACTGGCATGTGTAAGGTGAACATTTCGACACATGACCCTTTAAAAGATCAGAGAATCGTAGCAGCAGTACTTTATGATAGAGGATAGAAGGAATTTGATTATGTGCTGTGCAATTTCAAGTATATAATTATGTGAAATGTTTATCTCTCTCTCATTGGAGTGGCGGCCACGTACAAGTAAGTAAAGTTTCGGACGCCCATCCACAAGGTTGACGGACAACTTAATAAAGTCGGAGGAAGTCGCTGGATGCAAGCCGCTTCCAAGGAGAAGGCCTCTTCAGCAATGGACTTTACGTGGCTGAAGAGAGAGAGAGAGAGTTTGGACGTTATTGGGATGAATTCTATTATCTGACTACCAGTTTTAGGATCTCTGGAAATCCAGAGTTGCAGTAGTAGTATCGTTCAGCCGTGATAAACGTAACCCAAGGAGTTTAGAATAAGCGAGCACTTAAAATTATAACAGTCTTATGCATTAAGGAATTAAAATTCGCTGAGAGAATCCCGCCCAAGTTGCGTATAAATAAGAGAGCTCGTTAGCAATTTGCGAATACGGACTTCTTTGCTTAATTATATTATCTCTTGGCGTTTTATTGCCAAATATTATATGGGTAATTAACACGTAACAGCTAAGCTAGATGGCATGAAAGAATAGAGAGGTCTCAAGGCTTCGAAATTTACTATGTGTTAGGTCCTCTTATGCTCATTTGTGCACACCCTTTAAAGAAAAAATCTAATAAAATCTGCATACCATAGATATAATATCAATATTTTCCATTTCTGAAGTCCATCAATTTACCATTACGGGACTTAATACCTAAATTTTTGGGTGACGAGCGAAGTATATGCAAGGCTTACTAATAAAAAATTTTGAATGGTGATGCTTATGCTGATAGACAGATTTGATGCTTTCTATTAGACGAGATGCAAGCTCGTCTCATAATTTTCGCAAAAACATCGGTAATGATGTTCTAGGTTTGGTAAATGATGTGTGCACATACCTTTCCTATAAGATCAAAGAATATTTGTGATCGTCGTAAAACATGTAAAACCAAAAGAAATTTATTTTTATTACCCGCAGTATTTTATCGCTTCGCATGGCATAAACGCTAGCATTACAGAGCACCGCCACCAATCAGAAGGTAGAAAGGTAAAAATTAGTGGGTGTCTTTAAATCAAAAGCGAAGAAAGGGTTCCTTTGTGCCCTAACGAGGGTCAAGCATCGGATCTTGACTTACAAAGAGCTCGCGGAAATTTCATGTTTTTTTTTTCTCCCGCATACCGAATGATGTCGCCCTAATGAAGTCTGTTTTGTGAAGCATTGCAATGAATGGGCATTCCGTCATTTTTGTATCGTCAGGTCGTTAAAATGATTTTTTAAACGCGGAATTTGTATTGGTCGTTTTTTATGTAACTAATGGTGGTTACCCGCTTATTGCGGCTTAATTCTATTTTCATGATGTTCACTAACCATTAAATATCATAACTAAGAGAGGTCCGGCGTTAGGCGGTAAATAATTATTTGGCGCACCAGTAAGCTGCGGATCAGTTTATTTATTTATTTATTTATTTATTTATTTATTTATTTTATTTATTTATTTATTTAGTTTAGCGACAAATGTGTTTCTTTCTTCTTTATTCTGGGAGCGAAGTGGCTTTTACCAGTCCATAATTTATCTAGATGACACGGATTTACCAAACACGATGGTATTTAAAAAAAAACACATTTTTTTGTTTTATCGCTAAATTTTTAGATACATTGTGTTTCTAGTAAAACTACCACCCGGCTTCATTTTCGGTCGCAGTTTAGATATACCCTGTATACCCAGCTGGAATATTATGGTAACAGTATCGTCCAGATTCAACAGGCCTAGAAACCGGATCAAACTTTATGGGATATGCGGGAGTTGATTTATTGGTTGTCACATGTCGCGGCTGGTCGGCGAGGCAAATGCACGATATTTGAAACGACATGCGATGTCGAGCATATCTCACTACTAATCAAGTTTGCCGAATTTAGCTCATGTTGCAGAATTTTGAGGGAAAAATATGGTTTTGTTTTGAGTTGAAATCGTTCAATAATATTTTGTTCCAGAGAAACTAACAAATAAACAGGGCAAGCTAAATAAAATCGTTTAAAAATACATACATACACAAAATCACGCCTTTTTCCCAGAAAGGGTTGGCAGTGGTGGAGTCAGGACACCTACTTTCGCCTTGTATTTTTCCGACCCGTTATGTGATAGGATGAAACCCTATCGCCAATAAAAATATTAGAAACACAGTCACATGCCTTTTGAGCAGGGATCCCCAAACTATGCTGGGCCTGTACCTTGTGGTACCAATACAAATATAGAAAGTTAGAAAAAAGATATAAAATAGAAGAATCATTTTTTAGCTAATACAATAATTATTGCTTGGGTTTAAGAGATGTTCCAGTATCCTGTATTGTAATCGCTATTCATGTTGATATGATTATACCAATAGCAGCAAATATCTTTTGTACTCTACTATATCAGCCCATACACGTCCCACTGCAAGGCACAGGCCTCATCTACAATCGAGAGTACGATTGAGAGTAGTTAGGTCTCCTTAAAGGAATATCATTTACGCAGAAAATAGAAATAATAAAAATAAAGTTAAAAAAATCGCAGAATCAAGATTCACGAACGCACTTCCCTCTAAAAATAGGAGAAATAAAATATTTTTGAGCAATGGCCAGCACTGAATAAGTGGACGTTTTTACAGGACATTTAAAAGGAATATTTTACAAGTTGGCGTGTCGTTTCAAATGTTTACCGTTCTTTTTATAGTTTAAATGAGAGTCCGAGCGACCAGTGCGGTTTAGATTGAACGACACGGACACGTAACGTTTAAGTAACGATAGCTGTTCTAATTATTTTTTTTAATGAACTAATGACGCAGTAGTTCTGATTATAGTTTTGTGTTCTAGATGAGTTTTTGATTTTATACGAATAAATATGTATATATTTTAGTTCTTTCCATTTATCCGTATCTATTTTCTATTATTATTATATAATATTTTAACACATACCTGGGTTGATCAAATATAGTTTTAGTTTAATTAAAGAATAATAAATGGGACCATTTTATTCCTGCAAATAACCAAACTTCGTCACTTCCCTTATGGTTTTTTTAAACGGTGGTTTTAAATCTTCAAATACCCTCGTCGGCAGCCCATAATGTAAAAGGAAACGTTCATCTCTAATACTTTCTAGTGGTGGCACTATTCTCATTTGTAATCTTTAGTACGACTATTTAGTTCCAAATTCCTTTATCAATTGCCTACACTATGCCATAAAAATACAATCTAAAAATGCATACAAACCAAAATTCACATTCACCGTCAACCCTTCGAAATCGTCTCCGCGTCGTCACGCCCCCATGCGAATCCACCTTCAAACATTGAATTTTTAACTTCACAGCGCGGTATCTTGGCGGGAGAACATTTTTAAAACCACGTCCGCACGTTTCAGCACGTGACTCCATCAACATTAGGGCGCCTCCACGGCGGTAGTTGTGAACTACTTTAATAATTAACACGCCAATAAAGTCTACTGGTGTTTAGGAGCCTTATAATGCTTGAATGTTTTCGGTTTATATGGCTATGGTTGATGGTCCGAAGTTGAAGCTTTAAGGTAAGGCGGTCTTCATATGGATTTGTTTGTGCTGGATTGGATTCCTTCGTTTCTCTATAGCTTTTGAAGTCCGACAACCGACCTGCCTCTCTTAATTTTACAATGCTGTAGATTGCCGTCAATTCTTTTCCTTTTCTCATATCAATCCAAAGGTTGTCTGTAAGAAATTACTCTAGGCAATTGATGACGGTCTTATGACCGTCATCTGTACTTTTTTTAAATTTGCAATATTTTTAAGTCCTTTTTATGTGCAGTTAAGAATAAATAATAATAAATAATGCTTGGAAGTTTACGGTTTATATGGCTATGGTTGATGCTCCGAAGTTGGAGTTTTTGGGTAAGGCGGTCTTCATATGGGTATGTTTGTGCTGGATGGAAACGCTCCTAACAATCCTTTCCTGGTGTCTTTCCACTGTTCTGTCTAAATATCGAGAGATTTAATGTATTGATGATCACATAGGACCAAATCTTCACTTCACTTTAGTCTATAAAAATATTACTGTTGTATACTGACGCCCGAATACTGGAACGCCATTCAAAAAATAAGTTGCTCTTAACAGCGCATGGCCCACTTAGCCAGTACATTTAATCGGGATTAACGTAGTTAAGCGCCATTTATATTTAAGTTGCGTTCCAGTATTTCGTGGGCGTGAGTCATTCACATCTGATAAGCATTTCATGTCCATTCAACTTTTGTGGCAAACACCTTATGATAAAAAATACGTTTTATCTCATTAGTATTCTTAGGCTTGCTATTTTTACGTCGGCTAATCTGCCAAAACCATTCAGAAATGGAGCTGTGTGTGTATTACTACCTACTTTATGAGTATTTATGAGTTCAGTTGCCATTGCTCTGTCTTCCACTTTGATACACCCAAACATTTCCCGAAAGTGTTTTAAAGGCTTCGATCAAATATATACTAGACACAGACAGGGTCCGAATCAAAATCAAAGTGGCTGAGGTTGTTTATACCTATACATTTGAATTTCGAACTACGAGTTGTAGCAAAATGTCTTAAATTATAATCAACTTCAGGTAACAATAAACCATATTCCCTTAAATTAAGATTTATTATGTTTTGGACCATATTAAAATCAAATAAGAGCACACGCTTGTGCTCTTATTTCTCTTGCCGTTCTTTGGGCCGTTACTCATAATCTAGTGTATATTTGATCAAAGGTCAAAGGCCAAACTGAGCGCCTAGAATCAGCAACAAGATGCACGAACCCTTACGAAGCGTTGCATCCGTCGCGTTGAATTACAGACACAGCGGCGCCGTGGTGTGAATCGCGTGAATTTTGCTTACAAAAATCCACCGTTCACAATCAGCCTCTATTCATGGCGGCACATGCAAAGCTTTGCGTCCTACGTAATTGTCATTAGCGCCGCGGCACGTCCTTCACTCATTAAGCGGCTATTTACTCCGGTCATGAGACGTGAGACGTCTTGCGAGACATTAACTCTTGGAGAGGAACTGTGCAAGTTTTTTAGGTTAGGACGGTCGTTTGGAGTTTTAAAGGGAGAAAATGAGACGGAAAATCCTTCAAAGTAAAAAAATTGAAATGGCTTAGGGTTCAGCCTGTACAAGTATATAGGGTTCTACGTTGGTTAGCAGAATAGTAGATATCATCTTATCTCATCAGGTATATTCATAGGTAAATCTCTTATTAAATAAGCATAATATATATGCACCTGCGACTGCCTCGGTGGCGTAGTTATACTACAGCACCGTTACAAAGACGTCTTAGGTTCCAATCCCGGGTCGGGCAAAGTTATATTGGATTTTTCTATTCATTATCAGCCCGGAGTAAGGAATTTGAGCCCGATATGGCGACAGGCTTGCCTCCTATTACATCGTGGGACTGGACATATATGTCGAAATGTAGGTGTCCTAGCACTATGCCTACACCTTCTGGGAAAAAGACGTGAGTTTATGTACTTTTGCATGTATGTAAATACACCCTCTTTCTGTCTTTTCAAGGAAGACTGGCAGATATTGAATATGGCATTCAGTCTGCCTATAAAATGTCTGTATATTAAGTGAATTAAATATAATAAATAATCTCATCGAAATTTTAGTAAAACATATTGCTATGGGATAGTGGATTGTAGCATCTTTTACGTGTCGGCATGAAAACCGAAAGAACACTAATAAGTGACAATGATTGTCTTTGTAGGTACAAAAGTGGCTTTTTGAAAACTAGTAGGGATTGTAGGATCCCAACCCCACGTCAAATAGGTCAATGTGGGCTTTATACGGTTGAAAAAAGAAAATGAAACGCGACATTAAAACATTAATACTAGTTTACGTCTTTTTCGACACCTGAAGTCTTGCTATTTTTTTTTATTTTTATTATTTTACTGTTTACCCTTTTTACCTGGATTTATTCCGCAAATATAATATTTTAATGTGTGAATATATAACGTTGCCGACAATATTAATATAATTTGAATTGGGTCCTAATCTACCCTTGCCTTTCAGAATCTAATTATGAAAGGATTCGGGGGTCTAAAATTTCCCAACGTCTAGACGAAAATATGATAAAAAATATGAAAATATATATTATAAATATGGGGAATCTTATTTTGTTAATGTATGACGTTGTATCTATCTTTTGGCTGGAATATCAGCCTACGTTAGAGAGCTGAGCTACAGCTGTCAGGAAGTTGATAAAAAAATATTACTTTTTCCTTTTATTTAATAGGCGTAAAAAACATACATATTTCAGAGTAGATAATGTATTTAGATTTTTTCATGTTTGATAATAATAGCATTTTCATAAATTTATTCCTGTTATATAAGTTATGAATACTTAACGTCAATATTTCTAAAACGTTCAATTAGGGTTAACAAAAAATATCACGTATTTTCTCCATCTGACTGAACAGAAAAACACCATAAGTCGTCAATAACTTCGCCAAAAAAATCCGCATCCACACCAAAAATTCTAGCAGACTAAACCCACTCTTTTATGGGCAAAGAGAAAAAAATAACAAAATGGAAAAACCCGCCAGACCGAAAGGGAATCTATTATCGGAATTATTACTGTTTGCTATGGCCGTAGTTGGTCGGCTTAAAAAATATGTTGGAAAGAACGGCCGATGGAATCAATAAACTGATTAGATTGTTTGACGTCTGGCTGTAGCGGAACGGGAATGCTTTGCATGCCCGTGTTCTATTACTCTGATAGAATATTTGTATTTTTATGGATTGAAAATTTTTAGATTTTCTTTTAGGTATGAAACTAGTTTTCCTATAGGCGCTTTGTCTGTCGCCTGTTTTTTCTCTTTGACTCTTTGTTGCTTTATCTATATAATTTTCTTTTTGTTAATTATCAGTGTTTATCGCTTATAGCTCTATCAAGCATAGTATTGGCGCCTCATCAAGCTTTTGAAAGGCGAAGTTGAATGAATTCTGTTTGTCTGTCTTTAAATTTTGTCGTGATGTGTTACATTTTTTATTAGTTTATTTGTTCATTTATATGTATATCTTTTATTTCTCTGATAATCTAATTTTCATAATCTCAGTCTTATTGTCACTCTGTGTCCAGGTGTATCTATCTCAATTTAGCCGTTTCTGAGTTTTGTATAGTAAAAAACTGAGAATAAGTATTAATATTCCTAATACTTGCTAGTAGGGTTATGGTTTGTATAAAAAAATATTTTTTCGTCAAACAATCTTTATATCAGGTTCATCACAAAGCTAGAGAATAACGCGGCTTCAGACTTCAAAACCCATTACTTCTGGAATTGTTATACTATAATTAGTTGTATCGAGTTTTGAATAATCCTTTCGTTTCATATTATTCTGAATGTACAATCCCTTTTAAGATTGCTAAACTTTCCTCGCTTCCGAAGTAGATATTAAAACTCGGATGTAAAAAAATGATTTCAGTTTTCAACAACTAAAATTACATCAGAAAGCGTACTGCGTTTCTTCTCTTTGCCGGCTGAGAATCTCTCGTTTTCTAGCTTTTTATTACGTTCATAATCCTGCAACTTAAGCAAGGGAACAGGCTCTTGACCGGGGCTCTTATTCGCGCGCATTCGACATTTATCGTGAAGATAAGCTGGGATTAAATTTATGGTTGCCACGTTGAGACGTCGAACTTTTAAAGGGTTTTTGAGAAGTAAAAATATGAGCTTGATTGAGCTAAGAGACCCTCTTTGTTGTAGTAATATACCTTCAGCCTTGTTGTAGTAATATACTTCATTTCGTATAGAGTAGATTTTTTTCTGAAATGTTTTAATATTTTCTAATATACAGGTTTTATCAACTGACTGCCTCGGTGGCGTAGTTGTACTAAGGTACGGTTGCAAAGCTGAGGTTTGGGGTTCGAATCCCGAGTCGGGCAAAGTGATATTGGATTTTTCTATTCATTAACAGCCCAGAGTCAGGAATTTGCCCGATATGGCGATAGGCTCGCCACCTATCACATCGTGGGACGGAACATACAAGGCGAAATGTGGGTGTCCAGGCACCTCTGCCTATCCCCTTTGGGAAAAAGGCGTAAGTTTATGTATGTTATGTATGTAGTTTTTATCAAGACTGACTACCTTATACGAAGCTGGATGGTAGTTTTAGTGACTATAAACACAACGCTTCTAAAAAATTTAGCAAAGAAATATGATTTTTGTGGGTTTTTAAATATCTCGTTACGGTGGTGAACCCATAGTTTTTGCTTAAATAATAATTTGAAGCCCTGGGTACCACAGCTTCCTTAAAAATAAAATGGGGTACACTATTATTTTAGAAAAAGTTACGTATTTATCATCCAAATACAACATTTTCGGTGGCAATCAGTCAATATATAATAACATAAGGCTGAGTCGCCAGGATACAAACCTCCACGACTTTATAAATGCGTACATCATTTTGTTTTCCAGTTGAGACCCTCTCTCGAAGTGTCGAGAATCGGCTGCGTCTTTGTAAATCTGTTGTTATGTACGGCAATAAACAAAAGTACTGGCCTCTCGATGTGCTCCCTTTATTCGTTTATGCTTTAAAACAATGCATTTAAGCGTGCTTTTTGTACATATTATTTGTAAATTTGAGCGTATTATTTCTTGTTGCAGTAAGTACCGAAATATATCCAAAATCAAGAGTACTATTAAATGTACTCTTACAGCCGTATTCAAACTGAATTTAAAAAAGTTCGAAAGGGACAAAACATCCAATAACTAAAACCGTGAGACCGAAAAGTCTCTCTTAGTTCCTAATATCAACGACACAAGACTCGATCTTAGTGTGGGGTCAGGACTATGTATGTGAATATGGAGTGGTATTTATTATTATTATAATTTGTTTTAAAACTCTTTGAATATACGGGTAATTCACTAAAACTTTGACCAATAATAAGTTTTCACTCACAAGTTGAGTCAAAGAAATTAATCCTGAGGCTATCGCTTTCTCTACATTTCTGGTCCAAAGGTCTCTTCTGTCACTTATAAAGTGCCATAGTTTGTATTACTGGTTATACTTAGTTTGTATTTTACTGGTGGTAGGTCCCTCATATGTGAGAGGAAGCCTGGGTGGGTACCACAATGTATTTCTCCCGCCAAACAGCAGTTGAAATGCACTGTTATGTATCGGGTTGAAGGATATTGTAGTCAGAGTAACTACTAGTCTCAACTCTACATCTTATGTCTCAGGATGGCGAGCGCAGTGGAATGCTAAGCATTGTTTTGTAATTCATGGTGTTGTTTGGTTTTGATACTGTTCACGGGCGCTGTCCGTCAGGCTAAAAGCATGCTCATCTGGCCATTAATCGATATAAAAAAGGGAATTCATTACTTACGTTACTCCGTTACGTTTTTCCGTTTCGACTCACGTTCACGAGTGGTGGTATCGCTTACCGTCAGGCGAACGACATGCTCGTCTCGCCATTCATTGCAATAACAAAATAATAATCTTTTCATTCGTGTGTTTTTATCAGCGCAGTTCAGTTTTTTCTAAATGATAAGCAGTGCCGATGATGACAATTCTGCCAAATGTCATTTGTGTTTTGGTACCACACAATAGTTAGTATATTTGATACTGTAAATCTCTGTATATACTAAATTTTAACTTTCGTTTGTTTCAACTGTTGTTATTGTATCGACACTAAATTAAATGTATTAACGAATTGACATCAAATTATCATCTTTTTTATGACGTAACTAATTATTTTACATCGGTTTCCTGAAAGACCTCAATACTACCTCATTCATATTGGTTTTGACAGTTTGATCAAGACAAACTATACAATATAGTATAGGCGCCTCATCATTTTTTCTAAAAACACAGGGAGTGTCGGTGCATTTCTCTGCTTTAATTATGGTGGAAACTTGTCATTAAGTGAATGCGGGTATGGCTCCCTCTGTGCGTAACTACGAGTCCGCGTTATTTCCCCGGAGACTTAGGGAAAATTACGGTAATGGTCAGAATCAGGAAAATTCTTTCCATACTAGTCGGCGGAAACATATTAAGAAGTTATCCATTATGGTACCGCTGGAGGAAAGTTTTTTTTTCTGTTATGGAGCAATAATACAGTCCTTTGTAAAAGGAAATAATAATCTAAGTGCCATTCAGCTGTTGACAATACGGTAGTTGTGAATTGTGAGGTTCGGCTTCATTCAGCGGAAAAGTCACTTGATGAATTTTAAGTTTTAAATTGTTTCAATTGGTGTGTAATTTCATGTGTATTCATAAAACATATTAATAATTAATTATCTGTATCCCACATACATCCCACTGCAGGGCACGGGCCTCCTCTATAATCGAGAGTACGATTGACAGTGCTTAGGCTGTATAGTATTAATAAATATACATTGATTTATTTTTCAGACAACTCCATATTTTCTAGTGTGAAATCTGTACTACTTATATCAAGCATTTCAAATTTATATTGTCGTCAGATGGGCTACAGGAAGGTTCCAGCCACAATCCCTATCCCCCACAAGGCGTTCACAAGCTAAGAGCTAGTAGCAGAAATGAACGATTCAAAAGATCTTGTGAAAGACTATTTGAATAAAGAATATCTTGATTTTGATTTTTTAGAGATATCGCATGCTTAGGAAACTGCCCCGCCCTCCACTACTGCTGTAACTCCAAAGTCCAAACTACCAAAGTCTCCTACATGCTTAGCAATTTAACCTACATGGCCTATATAGATAGAATCCCATTGTTAAATTTCCAAATAAATCCAAAAGAAAACCTATTTACCGGGATCTAATCAGTCTTCCATATCGTATCAAGATTGTTCAGTCCAACGATTAGAAACGGGATGAAGTCATCAAGGGCGGCGACGTGTTGTGCGTGAGAGAAATGTTGATACTTTTACCTTTACGCGTATAAGGAAGTAGCTAATGTAATATCACATAGAAATATCAAAGAGGGTCATAAAATAAAGCGATACACAGCCTTTTTTATATTTCACGTACTCAATGTTGAACATGGATTAATTTTTGAAGTTTTGTGTTTTTTGTAAATTTTATTTTTACTTTTTTGTTTGTGTATATTGTATTGTTTTTTTTATTGTTATAAATGGTGAGACGAGCATGTCGTGCGCTTGATGGTAAGTGATAAAACCGCTCATGAACAACAGCAAAATCAAACAACACCTTGAATTATAAAGCAATGCTTGGCATTCCACTGCGCTCACCATTCTGAGATATAAGATGCAAAGTGATGTAAATATGTCCACTAGTTATTCTGGCTACAATGTCCTTCAATCTGAAACACAACAGTGCATTTAAACTGCTGTTTGGCGTTATAAATAAACATTGCAATGGTACCCACCCAGGCCGGCCTCTCATTTATGAGAGACCTACCACCAGTTGTACAATAAAGATTTAAATAAATCGTTTTCTGAAGTTTAGATATTTCAAATATATTTTAGGTCTTAAACTAGTTGTAGCTTTGCAAATAACTGAAACCTGTTCGTGTTTCCAACCCTCTACCTCTATTTGTCGTGTGCTCAAGAAAAATCAGAGATCGACAAACGGAACGTTTGTTTGCGCACCGAATCGGTTTACGATTACTTTGTTCAATCAAATCCTCTGTACAAAGAGCGATTCGGTAAACAGATAAGGTATGTTACCCTTTTATATACTCGTACTTTTAACTATTCACCTGATTTGCGCCTTTTACGACTGAACGCGAGTTGCGTCGTGAATTTGAATTTTTAGACTTCGTTTCTTTGGCCGTAGACTTTTTATATTTAACTAAGTTGGGTATATCTTTTTTGGGGATATAATATATTATATTGTCAAAGAGAATAAAGCTTCAATGAAATAGTACCTACTCTTAATTAAAAACTATAATTGTATTCTCGACAAATGTACCATTAAAGGTTTGGTGAGAAGAATGGATAAGATGCACTGAGAAAACCTGCATAATACAGCGAATTGTAAGAATTTATATGGCATGTAAAGTCGGCCAATCCGCATTAGGTCAGCGTACTATATCACCAGCATATTTATTTATTTTATTCTTTACTGCACACAAAAAAAATACAAAGGGCATACAATATTTTACAAATAAAATTAAAGAGTACAGTTGGCGGTCTTATCGCAACAACAACGACTTACAGACGTAAGAAATCCAAAGGTTGTCTAACCTTTGGATGGATATAAGAAAAGGATAAGAATAATTTACTATCACATAATATTACCATTTTGCCACCCTCCAGATTAATTTTAAAATGTAATACAAGGAGGACAATCTAGGAAGTAAACGTTAAGAACTTTTAAAATACATCAAAAACAAAACTTCAAGGCACATCTGCATCGTGCAATTTGAAAACAAAATTACAGTAATCTCCGTTGGCGTTCTATAAAGTACCCAAAGGAAATGAAGATTAAAATGTGAATCTTCCTCCAACTTGCTACAAAAAGACTTATAGTTTAGGTTCAGGGATGGATCTGGCGAACGTAATGGGGACGTAGCCCCCAAAGCACAAAAAAGATATTATAATAATTCAAATTTTGTTTTGTAATTGTATCAGAAAAATGTATTGAAAATTTGTTCATGAATTCGATTTACAAGATCAATCAAGCAATTAATTCTGAGAAGTTATGTATAATATCGTGTTGCTTTAAATGTTGGGGCAGTATGAATCCGATGATATTTTATGGCCATATTAATGGTTGATAAGGGCATATCTTAATGAAGAGCAACTTTTTAAGATCTGTAAGTATTTGTAATGATAGCAAGGCTAAGTATTTATAAGGATCATAATACCAGAGAGAAAGTATTTTAGCTTCTTACTATGCAAAACATAATATGCTCTTCCGCAAAGCTCAATTATTATAATTGTGGGGTATATTAAAGAAATAACTTAACACGGGCCTGAATACTTTCCTAAGCCACTGCAGACTTTCGATATAAACTCATCAGTTACACACAACACTACTTAAGACTTAAATTAAACTTTGACAATGCATTTTTAAACTCTCAGAGAAAAATTCCCTTAAGAACAACACAAGCTTCGACGCAATCTAGGAAGATTTCTAACCACACCGCCGTAACTAAAGAACTTTGTATACGGAAACATATTATGTTCATAAACGCTGCGTTTTGAGTGGGGTAGATAGGTGGAAAGTATGGAAAAGTTAGGATCTTGGTTAGTAGTGTGTATTTGAGTGACTTGTTGAACAGATGTTGTAGTGGTAAGATATTTGATTCTGTGATGCCAAAGTCTGTGGACGATGGTTATGCTGAAGAAGTTAAGCTGACGGTTCAATAACCTTCACCTCTGTTAAAACAGAGAGTTATTGGATCGATTTTAGCAGATTTAGTAACAAATAATACAATTACAAAAGCCCTAACAAGGGGAGAGTTTCTTGCCTCGAAGATACGATTGTCGCAGGGGTATAAAAAAGTAGCATCGTGTAAACATTTATAAACCAAATCTGCTGACCCGCCGGCACATGTCGACAACATTTTGTTGGCGGGCTATTTAGCGAATTTACTCATTGGAAGTCGAGACACTTTGCTGACAGCATGTCAGCAAATTTACTTGACATGAAAATTTTTATGACATTATTGAGTTTCACGGGGCAACTGAGCATAATACATCCATTGGCGCCGACATTATTCTTTTCTTGTATGCCACCGGGTTGTGACGGCGGGCTGTATCGCCGGCCTGCGCTTTTGGTGTGTAGAGCGCTTTAGTCAGAACTCGTTAAATTTTGGCTGTTATTTCATGTGATAATGTCATACGATTCTCACTGTGAGCTATACGCAACGGTACCTAGTCAAACAGCTTCTGGCAAACGAAGTACCGACCACCTAGAACATTCCATGTATATTTACCATTTGTTTATTACCGCTCGGTCTATAAAAACGAAACAACATTTTATAATTGTGCTGTGTAGCCCGACACACCGTGAGTCACTAATAGAGCAACTTTTATAGAGATTTTTTAAAAGTGACATTATGAAAGTAAAAGAATGAAGACATTTCATGCCTTTATTAACCGTGTAATGTACATAGCACGCTGTTTATTGTCCCGAGACGCTAAAACAAAGCCTCCCTGTTTGGTCGAATAACGGCTTAAGAGCGACAGGCGCCGTCTTAAAATAAAAAGTCTCTGTACTTATTCAGTGTTATACGACTTTTAATTTTATTTTATTCGGTTTCGCGCAATAGACGTCAGTCGTCAAACTTAATATTTAAATATTGATTTTGTTTCAATAATTAAAATATTTTGTGGTTTCTTTTATAACATCAACATAAACGGTAACGTCATAGTCTTGACCTTGGCTTAATTGTATTGGCAGATTTCTTATATCAAATAAATTCATAAATATCTCTATGGTGTGCAGGTTTCACTAAAAATCTTACTCTGAAAAAGTACAAGCGTGTCCTGGGATCCGTAGCCACCAACTCAATATGACATGCTACCAACAGGCCACCATGCACTTTAATTTCTGCACCTTACTGGTGGTAGGTCTCTCATATGTGAGAGATCGCCTGGGTAGGTACCGCCGCATAGTCAATTTCTCCCGGCGAACAGTAGTGTAAATGCACTGTTGTATTTCGGTTTGAAGGACATTGTAGCCAGAGTAATTACTGGACGTGTTGGGACAATAACTTATGTCCCAGGATGGCGAGCGCAGTGAAGTCCAAAGCATTGCTTTGTAATTCAAGGCGTAGTTTGGTTTTACTACTGTTCATGAGCGGTCGTCTCGCCATTAATTGCAATAAAAAAAGTTAATTTCTGAAGATTAATTTTATGTACACCCTCATATTGTTGCCGTTAGACTCATGTGGCTCAAATTAATTAACAGATCAGTCTATACCAAGAAGGGACAGCCGACCACAAGCTGATCATAAACTGCGTCATTGAATTATAAGCTTGTTTGAAACTGGGCTCATATGCATATGGCCGCACGCCACAACTTGCGCAATGTTGAAGGCATGCCCTAATTGCCCGCTAGGCGTGCAGGTTTATAATCAAGAATGACAATGCTGCCCATCAAAAGCCCCTGTGGTGATACAGAATTTAATTATTTTGTTGGAAATTCTGCTTTTGAAATTTTGCCAGATGAGATGGATTGTTTGGGGATTATTTTCAGTATTGGAGTTAAAGGTATTGTTTTTAACGAATTGTGATGCCTTTGAGGAAGGTTTATGTTTAGTAGGCATTATATTATGGTTGACTGAGCATAAATTGGCAGACTCGTCCGGGGCGGTACCAAAGTCTTACAGGAATTCGAGGTGAAACGAAGGCTTTGCTGTCGCGTTTCGTTTGGTGACTGGGATTGCCGAATGCCCAGTACCACTCTTTACCTTTTCCGTCTCCCTCCCAATTTCATGGGTCGGGAACAGATCCATGATTCAACTGTTATGGATGTTTATGGGCGGCAGTGATCACCATCAGGTGACCATCTTGCAGGAATGCCGGACCAATGCAATAAAAAAGTGTTAAGTATAAGTTTTTGAACCTATGTTTTGTGTCTATCATTGGGGGGTCTATTGAATAAATAAATAGCAGTCAATTCGCAAAAGGCTAACGTGGTGGACTTGGTTCACACTTAAGCACGCTTAGTCTTTGGAGAGGGCTGTATCCTACATTGGGACGTATATGTGCGAATATTTGTTTTTGTACACACAGCACATAATCCATCCATTTGAACGTTTAAAACTTGGTACCTAAATAGTACTTACGTTTTTCAAATGTCAGTACAAACTTTATCATGAGCTTTAATCCTAATTAGCATTATGTGTATGTTAATGAATAAACTAATTCCAGGCTCATTAAATCTTTACACCTCAAAAGCCCACACAGCGAAATTTTATCAACCGAACCCAGTGACCTATTTTGAAATTAAGTCAAGCAAAGCTTATTAAAGCGACGTAAAATGAAAACGGCTGGAGACACGTAATAAATTGTTAGTAACGTTAAATAAACTGCTACTAAAAACTGAAGCTGAGCACATAAATAAGGTTTACCTCAAAAAGCGGAGGAGGAATGGAGTGGGCCACACGTTATCGCGGCCAGGGCGCCACGGCTGCCACCTGCTCCATGCATTCACTTGATATTTAATTAACGTTGAACGAACTACCGCCGCTGGATGTGAACTCTTTAATATTATTAATACAAATTTCTAATTATTTTTGGCTTTAAGAATATCATTTAAGATCATTTTGTACGACCCAAATGAATAATTTAAGATGAATTTGCTAATGTTTTTGCAATTTACATAAATATATGGACAGGGCGGAAAGCGCGTAAAGTGTTCTATCGTAAGTGGTGCGTGCGCTCCAGTATATCTCTAGTGGAGCTTTACTGAAATTAGTCGTCGTTCGCAACGATTTTGAAAATGCTTGCTTGTGTTATGACAGAAAGTTAAATAAAAATGAAGATAATGTTTTTTTTATCACCGTTTGAACTTAATCTATTAAATTATGTAAATTTAATCATTATTTTCACGGTCATCTTTTTGAAACTCCAAATGTACTGAAGATCTCATCATTCAATTCAAATTTCAAATGTTTCAAGAATTTAAATTCAAGAAAATCATTGATTTAAAAAACTATGGATAGGCCCTTAGTTTTTAAATCAATGATTTTCACAGCAGCTTATAACGTGTACATGACTGTAGTTGCATCTTTGCATATATGGACATTTATGAGAATCCGTTTATAATCTTCCGGAGCACAGTTTACCTGCTCATGGTGTAGCTACCTGATGGATAACCGTTACAACTTACATAATTGTTATAGCCAATCAAAAGGTAGTTCTTAGCAAAGTCTTATTTAATTTTAAATATTTTTGATAATTTGTATACTGTTGGAGAACCTTTATTAAATTAAATAAATAAAGAGTCTTAGCTACAGTATAGATTAACCTTTGAGAGCTTGTATTATTATGTCATAAAAACCGACCTGAAGCAAGAATGCTGTAGCTAAGTTTAATAAAAAATAAATACAAACAACAGTCACATATAATATATAGTCCTGACCCCACACTTGGATCGAGTATTGTTTTGGAGGTATCAGAAACTATAAGAGACTTTTCTGTCTCCAAACACCCAGACTTAAGACAAATGTGGTACACGCAAACATTTATCTCGATGCGTGGTTCGAAACAGCGGCCTCGCGTTTTGTATTCGGCGTCTTACTGTCTGCAACACGAAGGAACACTAATAACAGTTAGTTTAAAATTACGTTTCTATACTCGAAAATACATATATCGCATCGTCCCATCTCTCATCTAACAGAATCCGCGACCTTTCGTTTCACAACCGACGTCTAACTAACTGCGCCACTGAGGCTGTTTTATTTTGAATTTATTGTCAAAGGCACAGTTTATCCCACCCTTAAGGCGTCTGTATTCCATTCTTTAAAACCATCATCGCAATAATGTATTAAGATGGTTATCCGCCACTATAATCACTTTCCTTCAGTTAAGCTACTTATTCGTCTACTGATTATATTCTAAGAAAAGTTCCTTTCTTCAGAGGATCATAATTTATCTTAAGGATTTATTTTCCATGTACGCCTTCTGATTTCATGAATATCACGTTTCCACGAATCTTACCATGGGCCTGAGATTGTATAAATGATCGTCTATTCGACGTTAGTCCTACCAGGAAATAATACATGCTGGAAATTATTTATTGGAAGGTCAAAAAATCTTAGAATAAAAAAACAAAGTACTCGCGTTTTGTGAATTGGATGACTGAGGTCACTTCACTAGATATTATTATTTAAGATACAATCAATGCTTTTAGACAAGAAACAAAATTTTTTAAGATAATAATATTATATTAAATATACTCAACAGTCACACACGCAGTCCCAACCCCACTGTAGTCTGTATACTAGTAGTAATAGTTTTTTCCGTATCTAAGAACACGATATTTTTTTTTTATTGCAATGAATGGCGAGCATGCCGTTCGCCTGAGTAAGCAATAAGACCGCTCATGAACAGTAGCAAAACCAAACAACACAAAGCAATGCTTAGCATTCAATGCGCTTGCCACCCTGAGACATAAGATGTTATGTCTCAATATGTCCAGTAGCCACTCTGGCTGTACTGCAACCAGACCTTCCTTCATACCGAAACACAACAGTGCATTTACACTGCTGTTTGGTGGGAGAAATAGACATTGCGGTGGTACCTAACCAGGCGGCCTCTCGCATATGAGATGATGTCGAGATAGTTTGCAATATCCAGGTCCGCTGTTTAAGCATATTCTTTGGTTTTCATAGACATATATTTAGTGATCGAACCCATAGCTTCACGTTTCGCAGACAACTTCCCAAGCGTCCCAGCGGCTGTCAAGGATAAATATTATTTTAATCTAGTCGCTTCTCGCTATTCTAGATCCAAGTTCCCCGTACTACACGAAGGCACTCACACAATCTTAGGCTCTCTGCCATAATTGTATTTAGTCAATTAGCATACGAAATTTCATTTACGGGCTCCGGTAATTACTTGCGTTAGGTACTGCGTTTATTAAAGGGTCTATCGCTTGTCTGCCTACCCACTGATTTAATAATATTGTTCTTTCCTCCGCCATAAGATGTGCGCTCAGATTGTGAGTTACGGCGAATGTTATTAGATATAAAATGTTGAATTTATGAAGTAATACTTGTTACAGGGCTTTGTCTGTGTTTAAATTAAACGCGTTGGGAGATTTTAAAGTGTTGTAAGATGTTTTTATGAGTTGTGCTGAGGAAAGCAAATGAATATTTTAGATGCTTGCCTTGCGGAAGTTATACTACTGTCTTGATGAATATATTAAAGGATAAATAGGCATTTGGATGCAGCTGTGGTCTTGATATCAGTTTATCACGTTTGTTAATGAACTGAAATTTGAAACTGAGTGATATTTTCTTTAGGTCCAGGACTCATACAATTATTAGCGGACATGCCAAACAAAATAATATATTATTATGGTGTTTAGAAAGCTATATCTGCAGATAGATTATAGTAATAATAAAAAGACGATTACCAAAGACTAAAACTAATTAAATTAAATTTATATAATAATATAATCAATTACCTTGCAAATTTAGAATACGTACCTACTATGAATTAACTTGTCATAAGAGCTATTTAATTGCCTACATGATCAATAAACCAATTTCATATAATTTCATTTCACTAGCTAATCAAAATGCCTTAGGGCATAAGCCAACAACAATGCAATATTACCATACCCTATTCATAATATTCGTTCACTGATCCATAAAACCGAAAATTGCTCTATGCATACCAATTCAAATTGCCTAGAATCAAATAGGGGTGAATAAAAACTGCCTGAAGGTTAATCAGCCCAGCTGGGGTTCTTAACACAGCCGTGCAAACAAGATAACAACATAATGGGTTCGGGTGCCTGCGGCGCGCCTAAACTATTCTATGCATTTGTGATTGATTCGATATCGACCGGTGTGGCTGTCCGTGGCAGAACATTGCAACTATCTGCAGGAGACTTAGAGCAACTCGATAATAACCGTGTGTGTATTTGTGTCGGGTCTAAATCCAGCTTAAGAGGTGCCGGAGGTACTCAAAGCAGTAGAGACAAATCATTGTTAAAATTAATATAGCTTTCGTGTCTAAAACTAATGTAAATTAATTCATGGGAAGGAGTTATAAAGTTTTTATTCTTACATTATAATTAAATAGTATAATTAGAAGATATAAAAAATAGTAATTGTTAGATTTTTAAGTGGCAGAGCCACGCTGTTGTTGGTCGTGACTCAGCATGATTGGGCAGGCTCATCCGGAGTGGTACCACTGCTTCACAGGGGATCGACGTGAAGCGACATCTGTTATAGCTGGGTTGTGGACGTTCATGGGCGAAAGTGATCACTTGCCCTCAGGTGACTTGTTTCCTTGTTTACCGGACCTAAGCAATAAAAAATATGAACATAATTTAAATTGAGAAAAATAAAAAAAAGAATTTAAGTGCTCCTTAAACAAATAAAGACGTAAAAGAGCGAATTGATCCTGCGGCCGAGCGTGACCGAATCACTTGGTGAGAGAGCATGTCTCAAATTCCATAAGCGAGCCAGCCGCGAATGTTATTTAGCCCCGATTGCGTATGATGCTATCCCCTCGGGCCGCCCGTCAACAAGTTTCATAGTTTTAAGCAAAATTCAAAACGATGAATATTATTCCATATTCTGTTTTTCATTTTATAAAGTACCAGTTTTTAGTTTAGCCTTGTGCTCGTTTTAGAAACAGATTCTATTTGGTATAATTGATTTTTATAATAAATCAAATGCATTGACAATATTAGGCTGATTACATTATATGTGACAAGTCTTTCATTAATAAAAGTTATTATCTTGAATGGCAACTTTTAGGATGCTCACCACTACTTTGTCTATTGCTATAATCACTCGCCAACCCGCACTTAATCTAAGTCGTGGCTGTATGGCTTGACTCCTCTCAATCGTACTCTGCATTGTAGAGCAGACCCGTGCCCTGCTGTGGGACGTATATGGGTGGATACATACATAATAATATATAGACTGTTGCTTTCAGTTTGAGAGATATTGTAAAAAGTAATCATTGGGCCAGACTTAACCCCTAGCGTCTTGAGATGACAAAGGCAATGCGGCACCCTGCAGTGCTTAAAAATATTTTTTGTATGGTGAACTTCTACTCCAATTTATGCAACTGCGTTAAATTGAGAAGCAACACAGTCAAGAACTCCTATAAAACTATTCGATTATTCACTAAAAAAGAGGACATCATATGAATACAGAAGTAAAAATATCTAAAATCAAACTCCAGTCACTTCCACTCCTAACTACAACCAGTAATTCAGTGTTAATTATCGATAGTATTATATAATGTCCCTCCTATCCCGAGACACTTGGCTAGGCTGGGAGAGTGTCAGAGCACCGGCCCCTGAACCGTTAGACCACTTACGTATTTAACTCAAACTGGAATCCAATTAGCCGTACACAGAATAGTGGAGCTCGGGCGGGTCGCCTCTGAATTTATCGCTAATTGTTATTTGATACGCTTACACTATCTCTCTCTAGAATTTAGCTAAAGGTGAGGTCAGATGGACGGAGTGGATTATATGAATATTGTTGTCTATAATCTTGAGATAGAAGCTTTAATAGTGTGAGGATAGCATAATAAGCGAATATTTTGACAACATATTATCATTATAAATGGCGAAGAAGGAGAGTAACAGTTGTGCTAATATGTTTTGTTTGATGAGTGAAATTGTTAGGGACCTATTTGCTATCCATCTGAACTTTCCACTTTTCTTTCTAAATGGCGATGCTCCTACGGCCTTCAATTTACTATCATTTGCGTGTAACAATGACCACTTATTATCAAATAAAAGTACCGTTGGGAGATTTATTAGTAGGTAGGTAGCTAGATATGGACGGTATATATGACACAAACCTATTGTAATTAAATTAACAAAAAATGTAATTAATATAATAGCGGCGGTTGGGCCAGGCAGGACAAAAACGTGTTGAAAGGTTTGGTTATTATGATGGTTACATACTAGAATAATTATCATATCATTAGAATAATAATCAGTGCGTGTTAAACATAAATTAGTCGCGGGATCTGGTGGTCTTCACCAGATAAATGTTATGACCTTATTTATACGTATAGTTTTCTGCTACCACGATATAAAATTAAATCTAGATCAACACAGGTTCAAATTAGGTGTTTTATTAAAATGCAAAACAATCCATTCATCTGTAACAATCCCGTAAACAAATGTAGCAATTTCGTTGAAGTTTGTGTAAACAACGTCAAAAGCAGAATTGTTTTCGTTCAAGATTCAAAAAGTTCAGTGCCAGTGTGACATTACATTTATTTTGTATAAACTTTCTCTTAGTTTGCATAATTAATTAACAAATCGGCGGGCCACTTTGAGGGTCTAGTTTGCTAAGTGAATTTCGCGAGAAGTTTGTCATTTCAGTTTTATTCTTGGGTTCTATTTGATATGTTTCAGTGTAATTTACCAAAGGATAGAGTTGCTGAGTAAGATTTCCTTCAAACATTTACTTAAGAGTTAAATCTACAACTATTCTGGTCTAATGTACTATGGAAATAATGATAAATAAAATCGATACAATTACCAGCCTTAAAATTGAAGATTACCTATAGCCAAACGCAACTGAAAAAATATAAAAATTAAGACAATTATTTTTAGTATATTTCCTAAGAAATATGAAGCTGTCTAATCCTCAAAACCAACAGAAGTGAAAACAATCAATACATAAATGTAAGACCGTACAGAAGATAACCATATCGGTAGCGAAACGCTGATTGCTTACACAGTTCATTTGCGTATTATCGCAGCAGCTAGAGGCTGGGGGCATTGTGGCTTCGGCCTGTCCAGTCAAGAATGGTTATTTGAATAATTAACTCTTTGTCGACTAACAAAGGCTGAGCGTGCTCTGAATTACTGCGGGGTTTCTTTAATTTCAGTATTTTGTGGAACCTTAATATGGTTAGGGCTTGTTTTTGGGATAGTGAAAGGATTACGAAATTTTAGGTTTGATTTCTTTGAATTCTTAATTCGTTCTAGTCTGTTTTAGTGGTTTTGAATATTTTAATGTATTTGATTACCTCTATGTTAATTAGGCTCAGTCTGAAATATTATGTACATTGATGCAAGGCATAAGTCTCTTCAACAAACGAAATCGATTAAGAGCCGTTACGCTATACTAGGCCAGTGTGACTTTTTTGACCTAACCGTTCACTTAACCCATAAAAGTAATTTTATTATTATTATCCTCTGACATATTGTTATTAATTTCTACAGATTTTATCAATTCATTTGATTCACCTGCATTTGCATCACTGAAGTGGAATAATAAAATATAACGTCGTAATTTATGCCTGCACCATTATTTTGCTCCACAAATATTTTGATAATTTTCTCTTAATGCTTGATATGCAATTATGATTCTAAATTATGATCTGTTTATGAAGGAAGATAATATATAAAGTCGAGGTTATTACTCTCTTCTACCTTTCTTCTAAATATTAAGTAAAATAATACATTTAACGCTCGGTGTACATGTGCTTTACTATTTCGAGATTCTTCATTTACTTCAATTTAAAACTTTTCCAATTAGAGTCATATGACGTCGATATTTATCTTTTCATATTTTTATTTCAATTTTGCCTCGGGCTAAATTCAGTTAGGTTTTCAATTTCTGTATTTAATATTTATTTAATGATCGGGAGCGCTTCGAAAACTAAATCCTACGGATGAATGTTGATATTCATGTGATGGTATATTTAAATTTCAAATTCAGTTTACTATTTTACGATGAAATTGGTGCTGATACCATCGGTGACCAGTATTGGTTAGACCCTGGCTGTGAAACGAGAGGCAGCGGGTTTGATTTGATTGAGTGAGATAAATATTTGTGTGATCCACCGGTATTAATTTCGGATCTAGGTGTTTGTGAGACCGAAAAGCCGCTCGTAGCTTCTGATACTCACGACACAAGATTCGATCTTAGTGTGGGGTTAGGACTATGTATGTGACTTTGGGGTGTTATTTACTTATTTATTTATAAATAGTATACCAGCAACAGCAGAAATATCTCTAAACACATTTGGCAAGACAAATCCCATAATTTTCCGGCACTGGAATTTCAGCATAGAATGGAAACAGACTTTCCGCCTATTATGTTTAGCCACGGTAATGAATTTGGTAACCTGTAGTGACAACAGTGTTACAATTGTGTACACTATGATATGAGCTATACTTTAACATTTATTGTGGACCTGAAAGCAGTAACCAAAAAACGTGCGACAGTTAAAATATTATGTTTTCTTTTAAGTTGCATTGTATTCTACAGCGTCGAGACATATTTTTTTAAATGAAAATTCTTTAAAAGATATAAGATTTTACAGTTAGAAACTTTGACTACCAGAGAATCACAGAGGTATAAACTAAGTTTCTCTAAATTTATTTTGAATGTCTTCACTTGTAATTTAAGTGTTATTATGATAGTTCATCTATCCTATATAGATGACCGGTGATCCTTCGCTCTGACCTTCCCTACAAATCCTCTATGGGAATATTGTTTGTTGAAAAATAACACCGAACGCTACCGAATCACATCCATTCACGTACAGATACCGCGCGCCGGGGAGTTAAAAAATATTGCTCCCATCATCCGGCGCAGATTATGACGGTTTTTCTACTGAACCTATCGCTGTTCGTATGCATATTGGTTTTTGAATGCTGGGACATTATTCAATCAAAACATAGGCATATATGGGTGCATTTATTTAAGAAAATTACAAGTAAAATTATTATTCTCTCATATATGAGAGGCCGCCTGGAGAGGAACCACAGCAATGTCTATTTCTCCCGCCGAACAGCAGTGTAAATGCACTTTTGTGTTCCGGATTGAAGGACACTGTAGCCAGAGTAACTAATGGACATATTGAGACTTAACATCTCGTCACAGGATGGGGAGAGCAGTGGAATGCCAAGCATTGCTTTGAAATTCAAATTGTTGTTTGGTTTTGCTACTGTTCATGAGCGGTCGTGTTGCTAACTATTAGGTGAACGGCAAACTCGTCACGCCATTCATTGCATAAAAAAATTGGCTAATTGGGGTCTTTTTTAAACCAGTTTCAGTATCCGAATTATTGAGCTTTGTTTATCACTTACTAAACGTTTTACCGTATTACTCCACGTGAATTCCATTTGAGATAGTTACAGGCCCTTTGTCCTAAAATACATAACTCTATCTACATTACCGATTAACGGCCATATTCATAGACATTTTAAAATGTATTTTTATTATCGAATGTTTTGTCCCTTTTGAACAACTTTTGAATTCAGTTTGACCCTAGAAGACAAAACATTTGACAGCTAAAAAGGTATTGAAAGTGTATATGAATAAGGCCTATAAAATATAATATTGTAAGATCGTAATAATATTCCAAGCTTAAAAATAGAAATAAAGTTATACAAAATAATAAGAATTTAAAATATGTGTTACATTCGCGAAATTACTCTACTCATATATTTATTATTAAATAAAATGTGAAAAGCTCATTATGTTGAATTGCAATACGTTGTAATACCGCCCGCATACAATGCGTTAAATTTAAAATTCACAAGATCCCTTAATTGGAGTTGTTTGCGAGAAATCCAAAAGGGCTTTACAAAGAAAATCATGCAATATTCTAGAATTATCCACCATGCGGGCTGTGTACAGACTCCTAGCTGTTTGTTCTTAGCAACGATTTGCCATCAACGTAATTGCTGCTACACATTTGTTTTAACATTAACGTTATTTGCTCAGAATTAATTTGTAGGGGTTTGTTTATCTGCCTACCCTTATCTTCCATGTTTTGGAGTTGTTAAGTATGTTCATTAAGACCGTAAGAGCTTTGAGTGTTATTCCTTTCTTAATTTATAAGTATAGAAGTACCCTGAACCGACGAGAATGCATGAAGACGTTGATGAAAGTGGATGAAGCGAAAGTAGTATGCCAGGATCGAGCAAAGTGGCGGTCTATAGTCTCTGCCTACCCCTATGGGATACAGGCGTGACGATTATGTATGTATGTATGTATGTAAGCAAACATCGTAGTGTTGGTTACTAAAGGCCATCTGAGTATGTACCACTGCAATAATAAATAAATAAATAAATACACCCAACAGTCAGATACATAGTCTTGAACCCACACTAAGATCTAGTCTAGGGTCATGGGTATCAGGAACTGCGAGAGCCTTTTCGGTCTCACATACACCCGGACTCGAGACAATACTTATGGGCCGCACAAATATTTGTCTCAGTGCGGGGATCGATCCCGCGACTGCCCGTTTCACAGGCGGCGTTTAACCAACTGCGCCACGGAGGCTGTCAAATGAAAAATGTCGATTTCTCTCGCCAAACAGCAGTGTAAATGCATTTGTGTATTAGGGTTTGGAGGACATTGTATCCAGAGTAACTACTGGACATAATGAGACTTAACATCTTATGTCTCAGGATGGCGAGCACATCCGAATTCGAACATTGCTTTATAACTCATGGTGTTTTTGGTTTTGTTACTGTCCATGAGTGGTCGTATTGCTTGTCATCAGGCGAATGGCACGATCATTGTTCATCACGCTTTTCATCACAATAATAAAACATATTTTCAACTTTGGTCACCACTGCCAAACCAGAGCACGAGTAACCAACGCCCGAGGAATTGTTGTTTAGGAATTTAACAGAAAGAATGAAGAAGAATAATAACATAATCTAGATAAGATTCAAGACATTGGAATTACCTTAATAGTGAGATTATAAAAGTATAAACGCTCCTCAAAATACATAATAAAGTATTTGATATATTGGGTTGAAGACATACAAAGATGATAGTGGCTCACCTTCATGTTCTCGTTCTTGTTCCGTCTCTGTTATAAATTTAACTATATACACCACCACTATAGCTATTGAATAAGGTTTATTTTTGAGGCTAGAGTGTTATAGTCGGTAGTACGGTGCTAACATACAGCTGCCGCGAAACAGATTTTTGATATTATTTTAAAATATACAAGCATATCACTGTGCGGGAAATGAATTGTTAACAAACCAGAAGCGGACTAAGAGTGCTCGATGCTCCATTAATTTATTTGATATGAGCATTTTTATGTCAATTTTACACGCGCGCCTACAATCCTAGGAAAATTGTAGGAGACTAGGAATTATATTGGCTTTTATATCATATTATATTTGTAGAAATACTCGTACGCGCTTGCCTTACAGTGTGTATGTACACATATAATAATATGTTATATACCACCGTTTCGTCTATTTTCGCAGCTAAGTAACAAAGCTTAAACAATGTTGTATTTCGGTTAATGGGACAATGCATTTATAGTAGTAATTTCGGTAAGTTAATAGGCATTAGGAGATTTAATACGGGACCTACAGTCTTGGGGTGACGAGCGCAGCACAATGCTAAGAGTATGAGAGGTGTTGCTTCTATTTATGGCTAGAACGTTTGCTACTAATGGAAACTGTTCGTCCCATCATTTTAGAACAAAAATTGTATCAAATATCTTGGCAGTGGTAGAGCCACATTGTTGTCAAGCATAAATGACCAGGCTCGTTCAAGGCGGTGCGGTGGCGGCGGTGGTTTCTCACAGGAAATCGGCGTGAAGCGACAGTTTTGTTTGCCGCGTTTCTTTCGGTGAGTCAGACTGCCGTATGCCCAATACCCCTTTCCTCTTCCCATCCTTATCTCTTCCCAATCCCATACCGATTTGATGAGCCGGCAACACATCCACGATCCAAGCGTTGTAAATTTTGATTTTGATTGAAGGGAGCACTACCACCATGGGACCTGTTTGCTCGTCTGCCAGACCTATGCAATAAAAAACACCATGTGCACTTAAAACTAGCAATTTGTACCACTCAAACATGTCCATTGATTTCCACAAGCTAAAATCAACATCGCGGAATGTGGACCTATTCCAGCCTCCTGACTCCGTCCCAGGGCAAAACTGATGTTGTTTGAAACTCAAAGCGCGTCCAAAGGGCACACCGCAGTCCACGATGCCATGGATATTGGAATAAAGCAAATAAAGCCAGGGCCCACTCTATATGCATGTAAATCGGCCTCGGGCCGCGATACCGAATACAGATTGAAATGAACGGCGGTTCAACATTTTTATACGATACTAGTTTGGCGGGTGGGTGTGCCTGCGCTTTCAGCTTTGGTATGATAGTGTTGTGGCTTGTTGGATTGTTAGAAGTAAAATAAAATGTCGTAAATAAGTATAACTTTAAGAAGGTTAAAGTTAAATTATATGTAGTATAGAAAATACCTAATGGTTTCTTAGAGTAAGGTGAGTCGTACACATTTAAATTAAACTATTTGTTTTACGAGACGCACTGCACCGTGACCACGAAAGCTGTAATTTATTTTTAACCAAAGCCGCAATAAACTCCCTTATTCATACTTTTATGTGAATAGAAAGTACCCTCCTGTTATGTATGTTTTTTTTTTATTGCAATGAATGGCGAGACTAGCATGTCATTCGCCTGATGGTAAGCGATACGACCGCTCATGAACAGTAGCAAAACCAAACAACACTTTGAATAACAGAGCAATGCTTGGCATTCCACTGCGCTCGCCATCCTGAGACATAAGATGTTAAGTCTCAATATGTCCAGTAGTTACCCTGGCTACAATGCCCTTCAATCCGAAACACAACAGTGCATTTACACAGCCGTTTGACGGGAGAAAGACATTGCGGTGGTGTCCACCCAGATGGCCTGTTACATATGAGAGGCCTACCACCAGTAGACCACCAGAATAAAAAAATAGAAAATACAATTTTGGACATTTTAGATTTGACGGGGCTCGTCTTCTTTTTTATTAAGCATTATACTCCTTAATCGTTCGTATTATAGGGCCGTATTAAAATATATTGACATACCTAAATCCAGACCAGAAACAATACAAATAATAATAGTTATCTTATTTACCCGTACGCGCTCTCGATTGTAGACGAATCCTACCTATAGGGACGTTCTCTCTTATACATACGAAAAATTAGGTATGGAAAATTCGTCGCGATGTCTTTCTTTAAAGTGTGCGATATGCTTATCTACGAATGTATTTAGTAATTATGTATGTACATTTCATAATCTTCTGTATCCCATACGGGAATAACGGAAGAAAGTCCCAGGTTAGGCCACCACTGGTCACTCCACCAGTTGCCCTAGTGCGAGTTGGCGGAGTTTATGTACCATAGAAATTATTACAAATTCCCATGGTATGCAGGTTTCCTCACGATGTTTTCCTTCAACGTTATAGTGCGCAGTGATTGATTATCTATACACACATGCTAATTTAATTAGCCCGACGATGCAAATAAATTATGAGGTAATTCGGTGTTTAAGATTTTTTTTAGGGTAGATATTCTGTATCAGCCCATATACGTCCCACTGCAGGGCACGGGCCTACTCTACAATCAAAAGTACGATTGAGAGTGGTTAGGCCATATAGTCCACCACGCTGGCCTAGTGCGGGTTGGCGGACTTACATACTATAGAAATTCTTATGAACCGCTGTGGTATGCAGGTTTCCTCACGATGTTTTCCTTCACCGTTTTAGTACGTGGTGATTGACTATCAATACACACATGACTCCGAAAAGTCAGAGGTGTGCCCTGGGATTTGAACCCGCGACCACCGTGAACATGTTGGCAGCCGCGTCTGGTCCGTTTACCAACAGGCCACCACGCAAGGGTAGATATAGGGACGTAATATCTTAATTAGGAGAGTATGTATCAATTTCAAAGATCTAAAACATATTGTAAATACAGTAAATCACGCGGATAAAGTTGCGGGCTAAAGCTAATCATCAATACGTTTTGATATCGCTATATTCGAAACGAATTAGCAACTGCCGTTTTACGTCCACGATACTCTTAACAAACATCATCTAACCAAACCTTTTGATCAACTGTGCCTCAAATATCTCTTATAAAATGTTCACAGTTCCACCAATGTAAACGTTCAAAGCACGGTATTATTACAACATAATTCTGCATGTTAACTACTAAATCTCCTAGATGGCGTTACAAAGAACTATTACCCAGAGTTCATTTGCGCTTGTGAAGCACAGACGTACGCGAAACATAGCGTGTATTGTACTGAAGATTTGCCAACTCACTCAAAATGATCCAATATGCAAAACCGTACCGGGAGCTCAGATGAAAGTTACACGTGAATGAAATTTAACGCTGAATTTTAATTGAGATGAATACCTTGTTAGATGAGGTCTATTGTAAACGAAACTATAGAAAGTAGGGGGTACCTCTGTGATTCAAAACGAAGTTCGAAAAATCAATACTATTCTCACACTTAGTCCCGAGAAAAATATTTGTGGTGAGACAAATATCTTCATAAAATAATTTAGCTCATACGTCCCACTACAGGGTGCAAAAGAGCCTCAATTTAGACAATTGAGAGAGCTATACTTCCCATGCCATGGAAATTCTTGTACATTATCAAGATAAGTGAGAGTGTGGGGAAATAACTGGTGGTAGGTTTGTCATACGTGAGAGGCCACCTGAAATGGTACCACCGCAATGTCTATTTCTCCCGCCAAACAAAAGTATAAAAGTACTGTTGTGTTTCGGTTTGAAGGACATTGTAGCCAGAATAACTACTGGACATAATGAGTCTTCAAATCTTATGTCTCAGGATGGCGAGTGCAGTGTAATGTCAAGCATTGCTTTGTAATTTAAGGTGTTGTTTGGTTTTGCTACTGTTCATGGGCGCTGTCCATCAAACAAATAGAATGCTCGTCTTGCTGTTCATCGGTTTCAAAAAAATTAAATACTCTACTAACATGACTCCAAAATATTGAAGTGTGCGTGGTATTCCGATTTGTAATCATTGCCTTGCCCGCCGCGCCCGATTTCTTACCAAACAAACCGCCACATATAATTAATTCAAATTCACCAATACAAAAAAATACATAACCAAAAGGATATCCGATAAAGATGACTCAGGAAACATGGAAATATTCGAACAGTGGTTATGGGACCCATTAAATAACAAAATATTACCACACACCGCCCGTGCATTCGACATTAGGACAGCGTTCAATAGATTTATGAACAAGGGTGGTTATGTTGCGTGACAACCCTGACTGAACTGGGTTTTTATTGTTTTGTATTTGGAAATTATTTTGTAGGAAATACTAGGGTTGTAAGGGGATCGGATCATTATCTTCCAAAGCCGAAGCTAATTCTTGTCGCATTGGGTATTGGAAGCCAATGAAGCTGTTTCTTTCTCTTCGGCCACAGGAAGTCCACTGCTGAACATAAACCTCGCCCAAGGATTTCTAATCAACTTGTTGGAAGTGGGACTGCATCTAGCGACTTCCTGCAAACTTAACCAGGGCATCAATTTAGCGGGCGTCCAACATTTTGCTTGCCTGTTCGTGGCCTCCACTCCCGAACTTTTCTGGCGACAGGAACTATGTGTCTTTACTTTATCTTTTCTCTACGTTCTCCACATTATGTATGTTATATGCAGTCTCATTCAGATTCGGATGAGGATTCGGCTGTGAATAAGAGGCCGCGGGTACAATCTCCAAACTGAGACAAATGTTAATGGGTCATAAATTGGTGCAGGTCTGGGTATTGCGCTTCCGAAAAGCTTCTCGTAGTTTCTAATAATCATGACGCAAGACTTGTTTCTAACTCTACGCTCAGAACTATATTAATGTTAGACTGTATTTTTATTTGTAGACGGCGGTATATTATTCAAATATTTACTCAATTGCCTCTTAAGCACCATTTCAATTTAAACACGTAGATACGTAATTAAAGTTGGTAAAACAGAACAAAAAAACTGAAAATTTGAAAAAAAAAAATCCCCCATCTAAAAGAGTTTCGCCGAATTTCAAATCAGCTAATATTCATAAAAGTACAAGTTAGTACTGAAATAAACACCAAAAACACGTGAGCAAAATCGTACGAGATAAAAGCATACAAAATTGGCTTTTAAAATTTTGATCCCCCTCAACATTTCACGAATGTAATTCAATGTGCTCGGCAGCTAATATTGGATTTAGCAATACTATCGAACACCAGACCGGGGGCTATATCCGTTTCGTATTGCATGAAAATTTATTATTTAGTAGTGCCCTCACCGTTTTATATTCTACCAATTTTCCTCGGAGTCACGTTTAAAAATTGATTTTGTACGACTACGTTTGCGAACGTGACTCCACTTCTTGAGATTTTAATTTCAGCTTTTAATATTTTTTATAAACTTTAAATGGTGTTAAGTTTTACCTCGTTTTAATCTTGATTTCATCAAATCTCTGATATTAGAAATTTATAGCAAAAATATTTATATTGGATCTCTGCGTTGCGGGACCAAAACGTCCCACATATTTTCTAATATCTGTGACATAGGACTTGTAACTATGCAATTATGGAGTGACTCTAATAATAAATATACCTATTGTGTAACTATGATAAAAATAATTTATTTTATTATTAATTAGCAACAGAATTTCTTCCTGACTATCTTTTTTTATCGCCAATATGCCAACATAATATTCAATTATCCATTTCTTTGCAATACTCCAGAAACACGGCAAAACAAAAAAAAAACTTGAAAAGCCCTATATAATCTGATATCGCTGAAGTTTGCAATAATCTTCCAATTAATATTCAAAATCGATTCCTATTCTACAAGATGAAATCGGATTCCATTCGGAATAAGTGCTACGGAGAGTATTTAGCTGATTCCGAGAAATCGCATTTTTAATTTTATCATTGTAAAACGATAGCCATCGTTGAAGTCAGTGTTTAGATAGTGAGAAGACTTTTGTAAAACAAGACGCCTTCGTATCTATTGCTATTGAAAGCCTTATTACAAACTAGCATTGCTTGCGGATTCGCCTACGTAGAAATGTTTTTTTCTGGGATTCACATCCGGCATTGTTCTGGCATAAAAAGTACGCTATAACCTTTGTCGATAAATTGAGTATAATAACAAACACTGGCATAATGTCTATTCGGACCAGTATTTTTTGAGATTAGCGCGGTACTACAAATAAATAAACAAAGTCTTCAGATTAATAATGTGTATATTTGTATATACCTATATAATTTTGTAAATGTAAAGTTGAAGAGTTTTCTTGTTCAGAATCTTCAGCTTTATAATATATGTATATAAAGTTAAAAAGTTTGTTTATATTCAAGAAATCAGATGGTCCAACTTTGAATGTCAATCCAGAACTCCTCAGTTTACGCACTGCCATTAATATCAGAAAAATAAAGTTATTATAAAAGTTATTTTTAATTAAATTGATCCGAAGCACGAGAAATGCAACACATTGCATTAAAATTACAAAATTCAAATAACATTCTATTGAAAGTAAATAATCACAAACAAATTAGGCTTATTTTAAATATTATTTATTCTTGTTACTTCGATATTGAAAAGACTTCACAAGCATATATATAATAGTAACAAAATTACATAAATACATATTTTAACCGTCGAGAAAGCAAACCAAATTTTCGTAGTAAACAGGACAGTAAAATTGTCATATTAGATATCGAAATCTATAAGCTACGGGATAATTGTATTGATCTTGTAAAATGCGTTTATGCGACACGCCGACTGTACCGATTTACGACGTCTAGCCATTGGAATAGCATGACTGTGATTCAACAAATATATTATTACACATTATATTCATATTAAACCCGTCTGAGGAATATAAGCCTTTTCGAAATGCTACACGAAATTGTGCGTTTGAATTTAAATAAAATGTATATTAGACAGTCAATTTATTATTATATGATTTTTGATAACATATTCACACACTTTTTTTGGTTGCGCGGATACCTTAAAATCCCAATCTTGGATGCTTGTGGAGGCTTTTAGACACCGGTGGATGGAAAAAGACTTCTTTTTGTTATTTGGTATAAATTGTTTAAAATAAATATTATGAAATACTTTTATTAAAATCCTATTTGATCGTTTAGAGCCCCATTTACACGGAAAGTTTCTCGTGGCGAGAATCGTATGTCGTTATCGCATGACATCAGTACCATAACATGATCGTATACTGTTTAATGTTTACACGATGCACCTTTTTTATATCCCCATGCAAATGGGGTATGACAAACATATTATACTCTCTGGTGAAAAGTCTCTCATATGTAAGAGGCCGCCTGGTTACCACTGCAATATCTATTTCTTTAGCCAAAGAGCGGTATAAATGCACTGTTGTGTTTCGGATTAAAGGATATTGTAGCCAAAATCTACTCTAGCTATACCACGAAAAAAATCGTTTTTGTGAAATAAAACGATACTCTGTGTTAGAAATCAATACTCGTATTCTGTATCAGCCCATATACGTCTCACTGCAGGGCACGGGCCTACACTACAATAGAGAGTACCATTGAGAGTGGTTAGGCCATATGGTCCACCACGCTGGGCAAATACAATACAATGGCAATACTCGTATACTGAATATTAATATATTAAAAAATATACATATTCAACAGCAATAAAACTTCTTCTTCTTCCCCTTCTTTTTTCTTACTCATATATCCATCCTATGGTTGTCTGGCAGAAATTGCCTTAGAGCGATAAGACCGCCATTTGTACTTTGTAGTTTTGTATTGTCTCTAAACTGTTATTCCTTTTTATTGTGTGGTACTATAAAGAAATTAATAAATACTTTATTAAGGAAGTTTTAGACCACAATATCACCTACATTTTCGAATATAGTCATTTTGCAGAAATTGATTTATCGTTTGTGTTTGTTACTCAAACTTCACGCAAGCCAAATTGGGTAGTGAGTCGGTCAGTTTCAGTTTTAAAAGGGAACTAAAGCTAAACTAATTTGTGTTAGCAATATAAGTTTAAACTAGTAAATCAAATTTCGCTCTAATTTGAATTTATTTCATTACTTTTCATATGGCAAATTAGATTAGAGGGATTATTTTATATTAACATTATGCGGGATGTATCAAGAATGCTATCAAAAACTAAGCCGGGTAGTTTAGTTACATTCGATACAATGTAACTAAACATTTCGCAAAGAATAATGTCAATTTTGTGATTTTTTTAATACACTTAAATTAAAATAAAATTCGTTGCTTTTTTCATTTTGCAAAATTTTTGATGTATTGTATCTGAAGTCACAAAAACTACCACTCAACTTCGTTTTCCGTAGCAGTCTTGATATACTCTCTGTAATGTTAAGAAAATGACTTTAGTAAACCCTAATTTAGTAGCGAACGAATGTTAGACATAGTCCACCAACCCGCATTAGGTCAGCGTGGTGGCCTATATAGCCAAACCACTCTAAATTGTACTCTCGATAGTAGAGGCGGCCCGTGCCCTGTAGTGGGTAGGTAGGCCTTCAGTAAGACGTATATGAGCTGATACAGAATGTTAGACATTGTTTTTTTCTTCAAACATACATTCATTAACTCACGCCTTTTGCCAGTAGGGGTAGGCAGAGGTGCTACCACGGCACCCACATTTTGCTTTGTGTGTTCCATCCCACGATGTGATAGGTGGTGAGCTTATACGCCATACCGGGCACAAAATGACTCCGAGCTGATTATAAAAAATCCATTATGACTTAGCTCAACCTGGAATTCGAATTGGAGACCTCAGCGTAATTTTTCGTTCGAGTCAATGGCTCAATTATAATCCTACGCACGGCGGCGTCTGTTGCTTCGACGATGTCCCGTCTTGTGTAGGTGGTAGGGCACAGTGGGCGACAGACAGACACATCAGTAGGTGTCACATATTCTGCTCCGGGCCCCATAGTCACAGTCCGACTTTGACATATAACCCCAGGTTGTAATCGCCCCATAGTACAACTACGCCACCGACGCTCTTTTCTTTATTTATAGAATTCCCTATGGAATCAGCAAGAACCCATTGACCCATGCATATATTTGAATTAGCAAATCGATCGGTACATCGCAGTTGATCCGATAGTGTCGGTTCGGTAGCCGGGTCCAAGTAGGAGTGTGACGGGGTCGTATATCTCAATTTATTTTGATTTAGTGGACGCGCGGCCACTAGATACGGTGATATGTAGGCTACGTCACCTACATGTTGCATGGACTGGGCAGGTTATAACTGTCGCTATTGTTATGAAATTATACATGGATAAGAATGAGTTGAGAAATAAAAATTATTATTATCATTTTACTATTGCATTATAATCTATTTTTACACCTGTTGTACTTCATTTCTTCACAACCTTAGTAGACTCTCAGAGAATACCTCAGGTATTAAGTCTGCCGTCCCACCATGCTGGCCTCTATGGTATAAAGGATCGGTATATAGATGTCAGTCGCCATTACCATTAACCGAACTAAAACACCATTGATTATATCGCATGTTAATTTGACACCGTTATGATATGTTTACCCCTGATCATTTGGGACCACTAGGTAGATACGAGGTATACAGCTCATTATCCAATTCGGCCAACGCTTCATACCATGGGATTTGCGAACGGAATAATGGAATAATTCTCTATGGTGTTGTTAAAGCGAGTAATTGTGCCAGGCTAGTTAGTGTAGCTCTGGTGTTTGTTATGCTGATTATTATACTCAGAAGTTGGATACTTAATCGAACAGGATCATATCTTACAAGAATCACTGGATATAAAATCTTTTCTTAATGTATAATGGTTGCCCCTCTGCCTACCCAAGGGAAAAAGACATGAGTTTATGTATGTATGTAGAATCACTTGAAGCCTTCTGATTGAGTCCAGAGCCGTATCAGGTAGGCGGTTAGTAATAGCGTGACAAGTTTTATTAAGACCCCTATTAGCTATGTGATGGAATGAGAGAAAAAAGAGACGTAGGAATTACTCTTAGCAGAAGGGTCAAAATATTTTATCTAAATTATTTTAGCAACAATCATTGTTTGTTTTGTTTTGCTCTATATTTTCTACTTACAATAAAAATTTGTTCTTTGATCATCATAAATAATAAGGCTATCTATATACTATAGGGCACGGGCGTCCTCTACAATCGAGAGTACGATTGAGAGTGGTTAGGCCATATAGTCCACCACGCTGGCCTAGAGCGGGTTAACGAACTTTGAGACTAAATAATAAAATTAAAAACATTACTCAAAACCAAACATAATTAACAACAACTTTAATACAATTTATTCGAAAGTCAAAATAAAAATTATGACGATCCCTTTGCGCAGAATAGCAATTAACTTTTTGTTAATGCCTATTTAACTTTGTAATAGAGTATGCAATGTTATATTAACGAAGGATTAAATACGACCGCAGATTAATATTCCAGTTTGGAGTTGATTTTAAAACTTTCAGTAACTAGTTTATTATTCTCATTATTTGTATTCACGGCTGAGATGGCAAAATAAATTTTGTTTTGATCTAGTATTATTATGATTTATTTAGTAATTTGTTTAGTTTGGTAGTTAATGAACAATATGACATTCATTTTATATTATAAATGGAAATTTCTAAATTATCGTGTTCGATTTGGGTTAAATTAACACTGTAATGTGTTTTAAATATTCATGAGGAAAAGGGTAGAATTAAAATTTCCAACTTATCTCTCTGCTTAGCTTCAGGACATCGATCATCATCGACTATGCATAAGTTCCCAGCGTTGAAAATGTGTGACCGCGATTTATTAAGGATGGCACTTGCCTGGGAAAAATATTTTAGTTTATTTAAAGGAGTAGGTTGAATCATTAAGCTTACTTCAGTAGATTCGAAATTAGCTATAGACAAGAAAATGTTGATGGAATAAATAGATACTTTTATTACCATGATGGAAGAACCGATAGTCGTTGGGGTTAACGTGTTTTTGAGTGGAGACAGCGTCTTGGCAAGCGTAGTGAACTTAGAGGTAGTGAAGGACGCCATCTAGCTAGGTGGATTGACGGTTTGCGAAAGGTCGCTGGCAGATGATGGATGTGACAAGCATAAGACAGGGTTAAATGATGCAATTTGGAGGAGGCCTATGTCCAGCAGTGGAAAGGCTGACGATGATGATATTATCATAATCATCCATAAGAATTTTAGCTAGCTACGTCTAAACGTCAGTCTTTCCTAAGGATTTCAACACCTAGTTGAGGAATTCAGATACGTTTTAATATACATATTATACATATCCAATTGTATTCCTAATGTAAACTTCGAAGATAAAGGAGTAAAAAATTGAATAAAAGATTGGCTGCTGTGATGCACTCAAGAAGCTTACGTTCAGGATTAGGCTGTAGTAGGCCCTTAACGACGCAAAGACTGGAAGATTAAAGTAGCGACGCGGTTTAAAGAGCTCTTGTTATTGAAGAGGCAGATCTGCCTTTGAGACTAAGAATCATGACTTGATACATAATAATGTACTGTACTGTATAGTACGTCCTACGACAGGGCACGGGCCTCTTCTACAATCGAAAGTACGATTGAGAGTGGTTAGGCTATTTATTCCACATAATTCTACTCACATGATATGATAATAGTTGAACCGATAATGATTTAGAACGAATAAATTAAAGCCACTTCTATTATTGGTATTGCATCATCATTCCCATCAGTCAAATAATTGTATGATCAATTGGCACACTAATGCCCGATTACTGCATTTAATTATTTACTTCCTATTTCGAATTCCAAGTGATCTTCAACCCACAAATCCGAAACACATTTATTCCTATTCCCAATGGAACGCTATCAAATTTTTACTACACTATCAGGGAATATCAATCCACGATCACAAAAATATAGTCGATTTCCGAACTAATTCAGCGTCGGTAAGGGACATTGAAGGCACGTTACAGCAGCTTAGGATCCCGGCCGCAAATAAATTTCCCGGGAGACGCGTATTTTACATCGGCCGCGACAACCGGGACGCGAGATGATCCGAAATATTTTAAAAAGCCACTCCGTGAGGCAATGCGAACGGTTATTAGTTTTTCCTCTAGAGCAGAAAATATGATGGTGAGTGCTACTTTACCCGGCTCGTATGTATGTTTAAGCTTTTAATCTGGTGCGAATGTGCTCTGGGAATACTATTGCTGTATTTATGTGTTGTTGCTCGGTTTTATTTCCTTTGTTGCCTGTCTGTTTTGTAATATTGATCGAGGTTATACGAAGGTCGCAATAATGTTTTAAGTAGCTTGATATTGCCTTTTTGTAAAAGTGGATATAATCTTATTGATTGTGACCAATAACTTTGAATAAAGATATGAGTTACCTACACATAAACTATAGCTGAAAATAGGCCTCTTTCAAAAATGTATTCAGCAAAATGTTGCAAACAGCCAGCATCTACGTAATTTATACTACATTTATAATGTCGTCCCTTTACCTTTCAAGTGGACATCTGACGCTGTGATAGCAAATGCGAGGCCTATAGCCCAAAATCTATTTTTAGGATTAAATATAACACCACAATGACTATTGTCGTATCCTATATAAGATACCAAAATAACCCAACAAAAATATCAGATTTTCAACCCGACACAACCCTAATAGAATGATCCTATTAAAAAACCCATCAAGCGTGTCCCAGATATTTCATTCCGAACGACATCCAATCCATCTGGAATAGCACAACGCAGTTTCCAAATTTGATCCGGGCCAGTTAGGACCAGGTGCAGCCGACTGCCAATTCACACGAGTCCGTATTGGAAAGGATTGGATGCAATGGGAAAAATGGCACAGTACCGTGAGAACCGGGGGTTTCCCATCCATAACTATGTAATTACGTCTATGATTTGGGAAGGTTTGCAATGCAGGATGTAGGTAATTGAAACGAATGTATTCTTGATGCTTTTATTAAAGTTTCCTCGTGGACTAGACGTGGAGAATTAATGGTTTTTTCTTTGGCGGTTGTGATTTTTTGGTATGCTACAGTGATGGTTTTGTAGTGTATAAAGACATATTTTCTTATTTAGTCTGTGCTGATGAGAATCAAATAAATGATCTGTGCATTATAGGAAAGTGGTTTTTAAAATGTTTATAATAATACAATATACACACTAACATATTTGAAATATTTTTTCCAATATTTACAAATAAAACATTCCAAATATTAATGATCATTTTAACAAGATTTTTATCAGCACTATTTAAAACATTAATATCCAATCACGATGAAATTCACAAATATCTTTCCAAAATTACAAATTATAAAATAATCTTTGAAATACAAATATATTACATCTACAATATAGTAAGTACAATAATTCTTTTTATTTTTGTACCTGGGAGAAACAGAATAATATATCAAAGGTACAACCAAAGAATAATAATCAATATTAATGCTTTAGCTATTATTCCCTGAGCTCCAACTCGACCTAATTAAGAATAGGTAACTCCAATAGCGCATTATGACGAACAATTCTAATTTATTAGTTCGAAAGTTTTCTTATGCATATTATTAATAACGTTGTTTCTTTCAAAAGAAAAGTAAGACAATATGAAAGAAGAAATGAATGGAAAATAAGTTATGATGACATTGAAGAAAGTCACGAAAGAAAATAACGACACAAATGTAAAAGAGTGAAATTATTAAATAAAGAAAAATATTTAGAGTAGAGATAGTAAGTCTAGAAACATAAATTTAAACAGTAATTCCTGTATCTCTCAGGTACAAATTCTCTATAAAATAACTATTACAAAATGTATAAAATATTCACATTATTTAACATCTATTAAATCTATTGAAGATCACGTCGCAGGTATACTCAGTATGTGCAGCAGTATTGAGATGATTATGAGATGCGAACAGCAGAATATTCTGTCACCTGAAACAAATATGCATTTTTTAATATATTCATTTAACAGTCACATTCTCCTTCCCTCTTCTCATATTTTTTCCTTCCCACTCCCACTTTGATGGGCTGACAATATATCCATGATCCAAGCGTTGTGGATGTTCATGGGCGGCAGTGATCATTACCATTACGTGACCTGTTTGCCGGCCTTATGAAATAAAAAAGAAAAAAATCAATTAAGTCTTGTCTCGTGGGTATACTAACTTACGTCTGACTTTTCGATATCTCTCTGACCAGAAACAAATACCTGTGGATCACTCAAATATCTCTCTGGGAGGAGATCGAACCCGCGACCTGACGTCTTACAGCCGGCGTCTAGTCAATTGGGCCACGGAGTCTATCTTATTTTATTTTCCTGCTTATTGGTTGATTGATCATGTAGGCAATCAAATAGCTCTTACGACAAGTCAATACATAGTACTTAATCTATATATTCACAAATTAATTGATTATATTATTTTTTATATTATTTAATGGCACTATATTCTAGAGATATTGTGCGTTGACCGTGACTTTATGTAACATGATTATTGATGGTGATGATGATTAATACTGTCTTGTACGGTCGTAGATAGCGCTTGCTTGGTCTCATGATATATGTTAGTCAATTGTGACAGCCTCCGTGGCGCAGTTGGTCAGACGCTGGCTGTGAAACAAGAGGCCGCGGGTTCGATCCCTACACCGAGACAAATGTTTGTATAAACCATAAGCATTTGTTTTTGTTATTGCAATGAATGGCGAGACGAGCATGCCATTCGCCTGATGATACACACGACCGCTCATGGACAGAAGCAAAACCAAACAACACCATTAATTACAAAGTTATAATTGGCATCTACTGCGCTCGCCATCCTGACACATAAGATGTGAAGTCTTAATATGTCCAGTAGTTATTCTAGCTACAATGTCTTTCAAACGGGAATACAACAGTGCATTTACATTGCTGTTTGGCGAGATAAATAGACATGGATAATGTCAACTTCTAAATCATTACAGATTACATCAAGAAAGTACCTATTTATTTCAAAACTAGCGGCCCAGCTCGGCTCCGTCCGGGTGCAGATATACATATTTGAAAATATTCTATCGCCTATGTTCTTCCGGGATAATGTAGGGTCCCAATGGTGATTTTTTTTAGTTCTATTAATATGTCCATTAGTTTCAGAGTCTATTTAATGCCAATGAATAATCACATCATTTCCCTTTATAATATTAGTTTTGATACCAATTAAATAATATTTGCAATAGCCATACTAAAATTTAAATCTATTTTTATGCTCAACGTAGTAATTTAAAAAAATACCTTTGAAATTCTACAACGAGAGAAAATTTTAGTCATTTTTGTAATAGTTCTATTTCGTAAATGTGTTTTTAACGCGAAGACCGATAAAAACTTTTATGTAAACGATACATTTTTTTTTCAAATTATTTTTACGATAATGCATAGTAATAGGGTTATACAATTAAATGTTTCGTATTCAATAAGCGAAATGGGAATTTATTGCAATTGCCAATGTTTGAAATAGTTAAGATAAGACGATTTATTTTTATTGTCGTATGAGATTTGGAAAAATAAATCGTTTGGTTTTATTGCTATGTTTGTTGAAGAATTGGTTCAGATATAATTCAATTATTGGTTTGAGGCGTTTATTCAATATTTTTTCGATATATACCTATATGGTTGGCGAACTTTACATACCATAGAAATTCTTACAAATTCGCTATGATATGAAAACTTTCCTCGCGATGTTTTCCTTCACAGTTAAAATGCTTGGTTATTGACTATTAATACAGACATGACTCCGAAAACTCACTCATATATTCATATAATTTTATTATCAATAATAGTGTATGAATATATAATTTTATATATACTATATACTTTACCTCTGTCTGGTGCAGTCTGCGTGTGCGCTGAATTCGGAGATTCCGGCGTTGTAGGTGGTGGTTCTAAAATAAAAAGGAGGTTTTATTTTAGTACAAGATCATCTAGAAATTTATTTTTAAAACATGTTTAATATACATTAGCCTATACTATAAATTATGCACAATTTCCCAGATTCGGACAAGTTTATTATGTAGACGATAGAAATATTTACTCGTCCGGGATTCAAAAGTTCGAGTTAGGAATAATATAGCCGCTACGCCAAGAAAAAATCTAATTCTTCAAGTTACTACTATTAAGATATAATACAAAATGGAATTGCTCAAATTAATTCAATTGTCTACAATTACACCGATAAGCGAATAATTGGACCAAATCTCCGAATATTGAACGAGAATCCCGCAGGAATAGTTTCCATCAAACTTTTAGCCGGGTACTCCCAATTAAATAAATTTTAAATATATTATATATGTCGGATCAATTTTATGTTGAATGGAAATGTCAAGCAAAAATAATTGTTTAAACAATAATCAAATATGTCCTTATCAATTTACGGGTAGTTGTAGATCCGCTTGTATTAGAATACCCAAGTTACTAAAATTTATCTTAGTATATTAGTATATTCGCCTACTTAAGCTTATTCTTGATCATTCATTAATAACAAGAAGGTAGTGGTGAAAATATGGTAAATTTAAAATAATTATTTTTATTTAAAAAAAAAATACTCTATGTAATGGTTTCTTAGATTTACGCGAATGTTACACATTGAAATAAAACGATTATTTACAGGTTTTATCGCGGATTTGGTTTAATTTTTACATTTTCAGGGCGGACTCAGTCCAATTAGACCATGAAGGCTGTAAAGTGAACGAAACGTCGGGAAATTAAAAAAAATTAAAAATAAACCAAATCCGCGATAAAATCCGTAAATAATCGTTTTATTTCAATTACACAATTTTTAAATTATGACTACAAATTCACTCCAAACACTACAAAATGTACATTATTTATCATATTCAAATACCAAGAAGGTAATTTATAGTAAACCTCAAATAATTATTTTCATAAAAAAACATTGCACCATTTATGAAATTACGACTACAAATTCACCTCAAAGACTACAAAATTTACCAGTTATGACTACAAACTCACCTCTATAAAATATTTCTCTTTTTCTGCTGAAGTAGTTGGCCAAGGGGACTTGCATGTCGCACAGGATTTCCACCGTTGGTGGTAGCGCGTTTATTCTGACCACTGCCGTTGAAAGCGCCGTGTATCGATCGCCGATCATGTTTACTGATGACTTGGCTACCAGTGGCCTGTTGAATGAGAATATTTTTAGTAAAGTCTCGAATTATACGTTTAATTTTTTTGTTGTCTATGGCCTAATTTTTTTTTTTGCATATTGTATTGAGAACCGCAATGTTCCGGATTCTTTGTGCAGTGATGTTTGAAAAAAAGAGTATTTTTTTATAATTGACTGTTAATTCATAGACGTATTTATTTTGTGATATATTTGACTTATTTGGAATTTCGATTTATTTGAAAAAAAAAAAAAAAACATTATTACAATAAATATATGCCAATAGTGTACATCTTAAAAATATAAGTTAAGGTAATAATCACGACATTTCCACGTATTAAGTAATGAGTATTTACATTGCTGTGTCTGGGATATGCCATGCCATGTTTAGTTCAAAAAAAGCCTATTAACTCTAGACTACTATTTACAAGAACTAAATTACCAAACACATTTTTTCCTATATTGATACGCTTTATAAAACTCCACAATTTACCAAACTTCGAAATTCATCTGAACATCCAATTCCTGAGACATTTCATCAAATCACCAAACTACACAATACATTAGACGGGTATATTGATAAATTCCAACCGAACGCCAGCGAAGATTAAATCGAGCCTATCTTAAAAGACGCTATCTCGAATTGGAGATGCTATCAGGAACCAATCTCGCACAAGTTGGGCGTCCAGCCTTGTAAATCTAGATTTCGAATACGTCCAAGGAAATTAACTTGGGGATGCAACATTGGGTTTTCTTCCAAGTTTGGAATAAAATGTATCTGGACGTAGTGTTTAAGATATTTTATGTAGAGCAAGGGGTATTAATTATTTAAGATTGTAGTTATATTTTAGGTTAGAAGTAAAATTTGGAGTAAAAATAGAAGATCTGTATCTGTGTTAGCCCATATACGTCCCACTGCGGGACACGAGCCTACTCTACATTCGACAGTACGATTGAGAGTGATTAGGCCATATAGTCCACTACGCTGGCCTAGTGCGGGTTGGCGGACTTACATACCATAGAAATTCTTGTAAATCGCTATGGTATGCAGGTTTCCTTACGATGTTGTCCTTCACCGTTTTTAGTGTGTGGTGATTGACTATCAATACACACATGACTCCGAAAAGTCAGTGGTGTGCCCTGGGATTTGAACCCGCGACCATCGTGAACATGTTGGCAGCCGCATCCGGTCCGTTTACCAAAAGGCCACCACGCACTTCACATCATTTCAAAAATAGAAGATAATGATTATTATTATCAAAATCAGATGGTTCAGATACCTGAAGCCAACTAACGAGAATACGTGGGTTAGATTTTTGCGATACGTGACCTTTATTTCTTATGTTATTTATTTAATCAACAAATAATTGTATGTAATGTAGATCTGTCGAGACTCAAGACTCACTGAGCTTAGGAGAAAAACTACAGTAGGCTATTATGAGTCGGAATCCCTGATCAAGATTAACCATAATTGGAGACATAAATGTCTAAATTGTTATGCGCTAAAACACTCCAAAAAATATATTCTGGTAAGTAAAAATACAGCACTATCGGGGAGTATTCTCAATCTCGTACGTTATACCGCGCGTCTTATCTCGAAGACTTGCAAATTCGAGACGCCCATGTAAACCAAATACCAATATCGGACACGGCAAATACCTGCACGACAAATCCTGTACGCTCCACCGGGGTATGAGATGTTGCCAGACAAGCGCAACTTGTGTGAACTGTTCCAATTATGCCGTGTAAAGCGAGCGCTAAGGGAGCAGAGATCAGGATATACTGGTCACGTTTATCGAGTAATGAGAGATTTATAAATTATTGTTTGCGTTTAAGGAGTAATTAATCAAATTAAACAAACTGTTATACCTAGCCTGTTACTCTAGCATTGTGAAAAATTAAAATTCTTGATGAATTTGAATTACGTAAGATTAAATTCAGTATGATTTTCGTTTTTTATTAATTTGGACATTTGTATTTCAAGTTTGTTTCAACTATCCGTAAAATAAGGAGTGGTAATAAAATTATCTTTACAATTACAATCGAATACATTATTCCCGGTGATTAAACAGACAGACATTCCTATTCCGTTGTAAGGGCGTTAGAGCGCACTCGATCAACGTCTATATATCGCGTTTCAATCGATGTCCAGGCGGAAGCTAAGATCGAACGGGTGTGACGGCAGCCGGCCACGGCTCCGATGTACTAATGATGACCGACTTTGATGGAAATCACGTGATTACTTTAGAAATAGAATAGGGATATCTATAGTTGGAAGCTTATAGGGTTCTTGGTGTCTCAACGACGAAGCAACATTAAGTATAATAGGTAAGGCGTTTGTTATTTTTCTTGAGAGTGATATTCGTGAGTTTGAATATATATATTTATTGCAATGAATAGCGAGAAGAGTATGCCGTTTCAATGTAGGTAGGCGATACGACTGCTCATGAACTGTGGCAAAACCAAGCAACTCCTTGAATTACAAAGCAATGATTGACATTTCCCAGCGCTTGCCATCGTGATCTATAAGATGTTAAGTTTCAATATGTCCAGTATTTACTCTGTTCCGTCCCATGATTTGATATGGAGCGAGCCTATCGCCATGTCGGGCACAAATTTCTAACTCCAGGCTGATAATTATTAATAGAAAAATCCAATACCTACCCGACCCGAGATTTGAACCCGAGATCTCAGTTTCGCAACCGTACCGCAGTACAACTATGCTGTCCTCTTAAAAGGTGATAAGGTCTCTTTTGAGTGTTTATTTTTATTAGAATATTTATTTGTTTTGTTCGAAATATTTCGTAAGCTAAACATGTTTGTTTTTAAAAACACAAGCGTATTGGTAAAACTGTCGATCTGTGCTAGAAAATATATTATATAAATACAATAAAATAATGAACAAAAAGAAAATCAAGCAAGTTGTACTATGCACGTAAAACTGTATGAGTGAGAGTGCCCGATTGCCGGCTGCAAGAACAGGGCGGATTGTTAGCCAACTTTCCCCAACCATTCGAATTATTAGTCTCAAACTCTAGGTAACCAGAAACATAGGGTTATATTTTTTAACAAATCACGTGACGTTTTTGAGTTATAATCTGTTGGGAAAATTATGTGTTTAATTAAATTAATTACTTTAAATCAATTATTTTAATTAAAAATATTTATTTGTTGACTGCTTCTGTGGCCCAGTTGTAATACGGTATGAGTGCAAAGCTAAAGTCTCAGGTTCAAATTCCGGGTCGGGAAAAGTGATATTGGATTTTTCTATTTATTATCAGCCCTGAGTCAGGAATGTATACCCAATATGGCGATAGGCTCGCCCCCTATCACACCGTTGGACGGAAAATACAAGGCGAAACGTGGGCGTCCCGGGTGTACCTCTGCCTACCTCTTTTGGGAAAAAGGCTTTTACATAAACGCCTTTTTGCACGTATGTGCATGTATATGTTATTGTTAACTAGATCTTATGAAATTAAAAACAGTGTAAACAAATCGATAAATGTACAGCGTTGAATATGGTGATAATACGCGCTTAGAAATAAGCGACAGTGACTGAAAAGTCACTGTTCATTGAAACAGTAATTAAATCACGAAAATTAAAATTCAGTTTGTATAGAAACAAGAATATGTAAAACACAAGCGTGGACGTCCGCAAAAACAGCACGTGTGTTTCCATTTAAAGAACGTTGGAGTAAATATTCGATAGTATTCGTGAACTAGTTAGAAACGGATCGGGACTCTGCTGTAATACTCCTTGTATATGCATTTTTAACAGTCACAAGAATCTATCGAACCTATTGAGTATGTAATTCATCTGTTAAGAAATCGATTGAATAATTCACCGTTCGTTTGATTATTGGAGTGAGGGAATAATGTATGCAACAGGTTTGGGATTTTTTATATAAGGCAAAAGATGATAATGGCAGTACTGTATAAGCCCATATACGTCCTACTGCAGGGCACGGGCCTCCTCTACAATCGAGAATACGATTGAGAGTGGTTAGGCCATATAGTCCACCACGCTGGCCTAATGCGCGTTGGCGGACTGTACATACCATAGATATCGCTATGGTATGCAGGTTTCCTCACGATGTTTTCCTTCACCGTTATAGTGCGTGGTGATTGACTATCAATATACACATGACTCCGAAAAGACAGAGGTATGCCCTGGGATTTGAACCAGCGACCACCGTGAACATGTTGGCCGCGTCTGGTCCTTTTACCAATAGGCCACCACGCATTTGAAAAAGTTTTACCGCTGGGTAATCTCATACACACAATTCCATGGGAAAACATAAAATTATACTAACATAGGCCAGACAATCACCACGCATTATAACGATGAAGGAAAACATCGTGTGGAAACCTGCATACCATAGCGATTTGCAAGCATTTCTATGGTATATAGAGTTCGCCAACTTGCACTAGGCCAGCTTGGTCGATTATATGGCCTAATCACTCTCAATCGTACTTTCGATTGTTGAGGAGCCCTGCCTGTATATGGGCCGATACAGACTTCCTTTACTGCACAACTTACTAAAGTTCATTAAGCAGCAAAACTAAATATTTCAAACACCTCGAGAATTTAAAACAAACCTCTAAAATCTTGGTTAATCTGCTGATATTTATTTGTAGAGCTGAGTTAGGTTTATGTAGCAATAGCGCCCGGGGATAGATATGTTATAAACTAAAACTAGGTTTAGCATATTATACTTAAGTTGCCTGGGTATCTAAAACTTATTTATGTAGCCCGAAGAATATTAACAATAAAATAGCACAAGGTATTCTTCGTTGTTCAATTTATGTTAAATAAGGTTTATATTGTTTTTATAGAAATATTGAGGACAAGTGGATTATGACTAGAGGCACATAATATTGTAATTTGTTTTAGTAGATTCAAATAATATTTGTTAAATATTCATATTTATAATATCAACCCCATTATGAGGTGTTTATGTGACGTATTATAATTTATTATAACAGCAATTCGAGCTAATGATACATCCCAAAAAGTCGTCAAAATAACACATATAGGAACCTTACTCATACTATTCTAAGATATATTACTTCAACAACTCTATTTAATAGCGGTTCTCAATAAGATACACTTAAAAATCTTTACAAATTATTTCGAACCAAAATCTTAACCTTCCTTAGAACACTATATATAAAATCCAGTTTGTAACGCTCAGACAGTAACCAGATACTCACCTATTCCCCGCCAGGATAACGAGGTCGGGCCTCGGGTACACGCCCTCCGCCGAACATATTATATTCAGGTACCCATCGCCCAGCCGATCTAGAACCATATCGAACCGTTTCTCCGGAACTGCAACAAATGGGAGAGCAATATTTTGTTACTAGGAACTTTTACAATAGAGAAGTTCATATAAAAATCATTGTATTGTTCTGTATCAGCCCATATACGTCCCTCATCAGGGCACGGGCCGATCTACAATCAAGAATACGATTGAGAGTGGTTAGGCGATAAAGTCCACCACGCTGGCCTAGTGCGGCTTGGCGAACTTTTACACACCATAGAAATTCATACAAATCGCTATGGTATGCAGGTTTCCTCACGATATTTCCTTCCCCGTTTTAGTGCTTGGTGATTTTTTTAAAAAATTTTATTGCTATGAATGGCGAGACGAGCATGCCGTTCGCCTGATGGTAAGCGATACGACCGCTCATAAACAGTAGCAAAACCAAACAACACCTTGAATTACAAACCAATGCTTGGCATTCCACTGCGCTAGCCATCCTGAGACACAAGATGTTAAGTCTCAATATGTCCAGTAGTTGCTCTGGCTACAATGCCCTTCAACCCGAAACACGACAGTGCGTTTACACTGCTGTTTGACGGGAAACATTGACTACCAATACACACATGACTTCGAAAAGTCAGAGGTGTGCCCTGGGATTTGAACCCGCGACCATCGTGAACATGTTGGCAGTCGCGTTACCAACAGGCCGCCACCCACTACAGATAATTAAAGTATTATATTCAACGCTATAGTCGTTGATAGATAAATTATTGAATGTTTTTTCGTTTATTTTATAAGACGTTTGGAACGTTTTGGAAGTGGCAGAGCCACGCTGTTGGCATTCATGACTCAGCATGAACGGGCAGACTCTTCAGAATCGGTACCACTATCTCACATTTCCACGTTTCGTTCGGTGAGTGAGATTGCCGAATTATTTTCTCGTATATTTTATTTTAATAATTTTGAAGTGACCTAAATTCGAAATAAAGTATATTTCATTACTATCATAGATATTTCCAACTCCTATTCATGATTGATTTCGTTGCGGGTTAAAGACAAATTAGACATTCCTGGAGACTCGCCGAGCTTCAATGCTCAGTATCATTAAAATGTGTGCTATTGTTGATCCTGGATTACAGCAGTCGCAGTGGCGGGTGTGAGCGCGGGACAGTCTCCAACTAGTATAAATTTTATAGTAATTTTATATCATGTCCACAACTTGGCGTACACAAAACGGTTTAACCCGAATTATGTATAACAAAGTACCCACCATGAACATAAATTTTATCGCGTATAAAGAACTGATAGTCGATTCGATGTAGATGTCGTGAAATTGCAACGTACCGCTCTTTACGGCTGTGTTTAGATCATCCAACGGTCCGCCGACACGCCACCGGTAATGGATACCGTGTTGCGTGTACATTGATGCTTGACTATGGATGGAAGGAGCAAAGTACGAAATAAGCAGATAATGAATGAAGTCCAAGGTCGAGAAATCAGATATAACTTATTTTCACGTAGACGTAATATTAAAAAATTAAGTGAAGTAACTCTTATTTTAAGTTATCTTTCTTACCTGGCACCTGCCCAGGTGTCACAAGGTCAGCTCCACAAACACTTAAATATTAAAAGAACATAAGACGCTACTGAGAACCTAAGGTTTCATCCATGAGAAAATAAGTTATGTCCGATCGCTCTAGTATCTTACTCTAATAGTGATTATTATAAAATAGTTGTAATTGATAGGATATGTTGATTGACGACTTATGGGTTGGACTAAATCGATAAAATAGAAGAATATAATACAGGTTACTCTTTTCTCCGACACGAAAATAAAAGTAAAAAGATGATGAGATGATGAAGATGAGATAAAAGTTTCCACCTCTAAAAATCAATACTATTATTTTCTATGAAACTTATCATTCACTCCGAATTTAGTCTAAGGTAACGTACGATTGACGTTCCTATACATATTTTTTTTACAGTTCAGGTACGTCCTTCAAACATTTGTTGTCGTGTCGGTATAAATGGTGTCTCCGGATAATGCAATGAATAGTTGCGCCTAAAGAAAAAAAAAACTTGAAAATTGAAAATCATTGTTGTCCTATGTCTGTATGTCTCACTTATGTAGGATATATTACTTTTAAAATCTCAAAAGCATCTACATAGAATCGGTCAAAATGAAAATGGAACTCCGTTTCGGTTAGTGGTTCTCGTTGGAAATTCTGTTAAAAATGTGAAATGGCATTATTGTGTAATGGATCTATTAATCTATTTAGCTATATAAGCATATTTATATATTAAAAGTGGCATATCTAGTTTATTAACATCGTGGTCGGCTCCTTCAAATATTGATGGATTTTACCTCATAAGCAAAATAACCATTTGTATTCCATTAGCTCGATTTTCCATAGTTTTGTTTTGGTATATTCCCGTGGTATGGGCCGGATTAGTCGTAATTTCCCCTCCATTATATTTTTTATGTTTAAGATATTTTGTGTGTTCAATTTGTGTTTGATATCATTTGTTATGCAGGATTACCACTTTCCATCGAGTCCTGTTTTTAGGGGTAAGTGGGGGCCCCTATTAAAACACGTTTAGTTTTCCTGACTCACTTTGATAGACAAATATTAAAATAGATCAATACACTTAATAACCGTAATTATGAATAGACATTTTGTTTACTTTTAACAAGTGTGTGGAAAATGTATAAGCGGTTTCCTGCTGATGTTTTGACGAAAAGAAAGCTACCAAGCTTGTCTTTTCGTATCTAAAGTCGGGCTGAGGTGAAAAAGGTATGTCAGTATCATTGGTACTATAGCCCGACACGTTTATTGATATAGCAGTGCTAGGGATCTTTTTTTATTGCTATGAATGGCGAGATGAGCGTGCCATTGGCCTGATCTCAAGCAATACGACAGCAGCAAAACCAAACAATACCATGAATCGCAAAAAAATGCTTGGATTTCCATGCACTTGCCATCCTGAGACATTAGATGTTAAGTCGCAATATGATAGATAATAATACGATAACTTTGAAAAATGGTATCAACTAGTTTTATGTACAAATTGCCCATAAACCTCTCTAAGAATACCAATCTACTAAGAATCAGTTTTCTCTACGATGCTATTCTAGTTTAATAAGGGCATTCATGGTGTTTTCGGAGTCATGTGATAATCAGTTGATTGGTGAAGGTGAAGGAAAATATCGCCAGGAACCCTGCATACGATAAGGATTACAAAGAATAATATGTGGTATGTAAAGTCCGCCAACACGCACTAAGCACCAGCGTGGTGGACTATATATCCTAGCCACTCTCAATCGTACTCTCAATTGTAGAGGCCCTGCAGTGGGACGTATATGGGCTGATACAGATTCATGGCGTAGTTAATTAAACTAGAACGCGAGTCTAGCATTTAAGTTTAGTTTACCCGTATGATACTTTATTTATTTATTTATTTATTTTTTTTAATTTAATTAAAACGGCATACACCAATTACATTAATTAAATTCTTAAACCTAAGTATATCTAATATATTAAATCTAGACAAATCAACAAAATATAAACAATATTTATGAACAAAAACAAAAACAGAGTGGTAATAAAAATATATAAACTATAGCAACTAAGTTCACGACAAACAAAACAAAACAAAAATAATAATTAATATAGATACGTTTAAATTTAGTAAAAAACATATTGTAATAAGAACGTGAAGTACTTAAATTTTAGTACTCAAATAGTAGACGTTTGCACATAATAGTATAATAAACATTTATTGTAGTAATCCTGAAGTAAATTAATATTTTAAAATCAGAAAGCTTAACGCCAAGTAATAATTTCAAGTCCAGTAAAGTTTTGACCATAAATACAATATTTTAATTTTTATTTGCATTCTTCGCTTCTGCCATAATAATTAGGCGGTAGTCCAATAAGAGAACTGGAGCGACTTTTATCTAAATATTATTGTGGCAAAATAGAGATACATACTTTGCATTACAGCAAAGAAGATATTATGCATTCTACAGTTAAATATTTCATCATTTTTATTTTTAAAAGTATTTGTTATCTAGGCGTTCAGTGGAATATCTGTTTCATTTGTCCATGGATAGACTTTTATATTTTAAATACATATTATAATTATACTGATACATTAGAAGTATATTACGTCTCGCATCACATGTCAAATAAAAGGTTGAGCTATTGGGACCGATATATAATAGTTATTGTTTCTGCAAGAATTCTTTTTTTAGAGTCGATAACGTTAAATTAAAAAAAAAATATTTTTAAATCCAACATTGCAAATAAAATCCGCTATAAAAATGTATGTTGAACTTACAGAGGCACGTGAAAAAATTCGCAACAAAATGCAAAAATATTTTCCTGTTTCGACAACGCTGGGTGGTATAATTGTGAATAATTCGATATTTCACGCCAACACGCGATTCTGAAAGGGCGCTTCCCCTCCATATTAAATGAACTACAACACCAGGTCAAACGTCCATTAGATTTTGTTTCGCCTCGTTGGCTTCTACACCTACACTTTTGTGCTTTAAAACGTATTAATTTCATAATGTCCTTTTCTTGTATGTACGAGCGTGTAAGTTTGATAAATGACCAAGCGTGAATAAGGAGATTGTCAATCAAATGCAATAGCATCTATGATTATTCCTATTGCATTAATCAGCTACACCGCTTCATCATCTGTTTTTTCTATCCCACAAAAAACATATACATAATTGATCGCTCCCTCTCCCTCCCTAAGCCGCATCCCGCTACATTTGGATGCTCCGTAGGTAAAGTTGCGCGAGGTAATTTCCGTTTCGTCTCAACTCACAACCGTATTGTTGCGGGCGAAGGTGGCTTTGCAAGCTGCGATACTGGTTTTGTGCATTAGCTGTGTCTATTGTATGCATTAACGTCGTGTACGCGCATCTTAATTTCCTAAAGGAAGGCCCGTGCTGCCGCGGTGTATGTAGTCATTTGCAATGTGAATTATCTAAGGTTTGTTAGATTTCATGTTAAGTGAAATATCGCTTTGTTCTTGGGTAGGTGTTGCGTTTTGAGAATGCATGTTGAGATTATGATAGGTGAATGGTGGATTAAGGTTGTAATGCAGATGAGAATTTTCAGCCTCCTTTAGTTGATTGAAATAAAACTGTTTAAGGATTTTGTCGCGGATTTAGTTAATCAATAAATAACACCCAACAGTCACATATGTAGTCCCAGATCCGAAACAAATATTTGTCCGGTCACAAACATTCGCTCGGTGCGGGGATCGAACCCGCGGCCTCTCGTATCACAGCGGGTGTCTAATCAACTGCGCTACGGCTGTCGAAGTTTAGGGTCTGTAGTTGATGATGCCCTGATATCTATCACATTTAGTTTATACTCAACTAAAAAGAAAATAGACTAAACATTTTTATGAAAAAATATAGAGCTATTTGTCATTATTTTATCACAACATTACCGAAAAAGTACGCATTTTTATTAAAACAGTGTTCGTTTAATGTCGCTTAAAATTAAGATATGGCACTTTTGGTCATGAGCTGTTGTTATCACGAAGCCGTTTCCTTTGAACATTACCGCGCAAACACCTTTTGATAACAAACTGTGATATTTTTAATTTCTTCTTTTAAAGAAATATATTTGACATGCTAGTTAGTTGAAACAATTTATAGTTCTAGGACAAAGGTTAATTAGTTTGTTATTTTATTTGTTTTATTTACATGAATAATTATGCTCTAAAATGTAATGGTTTGAAGAAAACAAAGGTATGGAAATTGTTTAATATTGAATTACTCATATTATTAATAAATAAATGTACCTAGTAAATTAATAAAAAAATACACACTGTTGGGTGTATTTATTTATTATTATTTATATTGCTATTAAAATATATAACTGTCGGTTGTACAATTTATTTATTCATTTAAATATAGCCAACGGATATTTTTTGTCCATGAATGTTGTACTTATTAACACCAGTGTGGGCTGGGCAATATTATGCTTCTGTAATTTTTCTCTACGTTACTATATTTGTGTTGCATCTTTACCTCCTACAAATTAATATAACTCAATATGAAAAGTTATTCCAATTAAATAATTCAAAGAACTTCTATCTCAGACCTAACTCAATATTTTGTATTAATTGAGTATTTCAAGATCTTCACTGAATACCAGTGGCTTCTGATATATTGATTTCAAGCAGTTCAGCTAAATATATTAATTATATAGCAATTAATTGATATCAAGTGCAGCGTGCCTTAGTCAATCAATCAATATCAGTCTATATTGGTTACCGACCAGTGCACTGACCTCAAGTATAGGTTGGGCTTTTGCAGATCTATATTTAACCTTTGGGCTGTGCTGGTGAAATAATTATTCAGTTATTTATATACACTCTATTACGCACGGAAAAAATGAAATAAGTACGTCCAGGAATCAATACTTCGGTAAAAAGTGAATTTATTATTATTTACTGATGGGCCTACTTTTATTTCTCTGCACCACTCAAAGGTTGACTGGGAGATAATGCCTCAGGCATTAAGTTCGCCTTTATACGTATATAATGCATAAATAAATAAATGTATACCGACATGATTATGTAAATACATATTTACAGTGTTTTGTCGTAGACGCCGCAATTTATGAGAGACTTTTTAGGCTCATTACTGGTAGACCCAAAACAAATATTTTTCGGTCGCACCAAATATTGTCTTCGTGCGGGTAATGTATCCACAGCCCCACGTACCTGGCTTATTTATCATACTTTGTAGACTGTTTAAATGTCTGTAAACATTCTTGACATGCTTTAATTATGCTTAGACAGCCCCCGTGGCGAAGGCGTTAGACGTCGCCTGTAAAACTAGTGGCCGTGGGTTCGATCCCCGCATCGAGAGAATTTTTTTTGCGGCCCAAAAATAATTCTTTCAGGTCTGGGTGTTTGTGAGACCGAAAAGTATCTCGTAGTTCCTGATACCCACGACACTAGACTCAGGTCAGGGGTCAGGACTATGTATGTGACTGTTGGTTGTTATTTATTTATTTGATTAATTTTGCCTGTATTTATATTATAACTTGTTTGACAAATAAGTGGTTAGTGATCATTGCCAAATACCTACATCTGTTTCTTGTAAAGGCAAATAAGTGTTACTAATCGAAAAGACGATGGGACATAAAAAGACTTATTACAAAGATTTTAAATCATTATGATGTTTTATTTCAACTTAACCAAATCTACTACTACCAACCCGCACTAGGCCAGCGTGGTGGACTATATGGCCTAACCACTCTCAATCGTACTCTCGATTGTAGAGTAGGCCCGTGCCTTGCAGTGGGACGTATATGGGCTGATACAGAACAGAAATCTACTACTGGTTAAACCGCAATGTCTACATCTCTCGTCAAACAGCAGTGTAAATACACTGTCGTATTCAGGTTTGAAGGACATTGTAGTCAGAATTTTTATTATAAATGAACATATTTACGGAACTTATTTGAACCTTCAACCTCCTTCTCGACGGTCTTATTAGCTCCTCACTATCCTATTGCTAATCAATAGCAATATTAATGTATTTATTAGAAATTGAATTTTCACGAATTCTCATACCGCATAAGGCAAATTAATTAATCCTTGCTGTTCCTAAATCGCAATATTGGTAAAGCCGTGTTAATCAGGCTGACGTCTGGATTACCAAAATCTGTCAATCAAACAATATCCTAATTTACATCCAATGTACATATACTACGTTATTTTTTTACCCATTAGATTTTCTTGGGATCAACAGAGTATATTTTTTATCGATTATTTGGCCAACGTTTGCTAGACACTAACTCATTTAAAACAAAAAACATATATGTCTTTTTTCGTTTTAAAAAACCGCCAGGATAGATTATTTGACCTAAGAATCGAATCTAAGAGGTTTTCATTTATGTCATCCTTACATTCTATGATTACACTGAAAAAGATAAACGCCGAGTGCGGATTGGAGAACTTCACATACTACAGAAAATCTTGATAACCCCTATTATATGCAGGTTGCCTTAACCACTCTCAGTCGTACTCTCGATTGTAGAGGAGGCCCGTGCCCTGCAGTGGGACGTATATGTGTTGATACTGATACAGATAAATTAATTACTCACCAAATATAGTCATGGGTTTTGTCCTCTCGTCCTCAGCTAGAAACGTGGACACCACGCAGGTGTAGTTTCCAGTTAGCTCTGGTACCGGTTGCACGATGCGCAGCGCTCTCTGCTGCGTGTATGGGTTATGGGAGACTTTGTAGCTTAGATCCAGCTGGAAAATGATTATTGGATGTGATTTTGTGTATAATTACAAGATAAAGAATGTTTTTTCTTGAACATAGACCTTCATCAAAGATGTCCATCATGATTTATGTGAAATGAAGTTAGTTTATTATAATAAATAAATAAGGTACATACACTAAGAAGCAATGATAACAAATGCAGCAATTCTCTAACGGAATATGTGAATGATATCAAGGCATTGACACAGAAAATAAACAGAATACTAAACTCGCAGATCATCATATGTAAAAAGGTGCACCATTAAATTTTAATTAATTTTAAACAGTAAATTTTGCGTTTAAATGTTTCAAAATGCTGATGTACCTTGCAGAAAAGGATTTAAAACTATCTAACTATATACTATATTAATATTTTATAATAAAAGATTGTGTTTTTACTGCTGATTCGAAATTCAAAACTGCCATATTATATACCTTATCCTTCAACAGTCCTAAAGCTTGTGGCTTCTGCGGCGGTATCCACTGGTACACCGGCTGCGATTTGTCCATGTAGAACCATTTCACCACCAATCCTGTGACGTTGCTGGTGACGTAATCACAATCCAGGGTCACTCTATCCTTGGTTCCGTACTGGATTATCTCTGGTACTCTCATGTTGATGATTCGGACTGATTGGACACCTGAAATAAAGCATTCGTAATTTATAACCAACCTGCACTTGAAATGCGTGGTGGACTATATGGCCTAACCCCTATCAATGGTGATTTCGATTGTAGGGGAGGCCCATGCCCTGCAGTAGGACGTATATGGGTTGATACAGTACAGTACAGCAAAGAAATTCTTGTTTTGTAAGTTTCCGATGCCGCGGAAGCCTTTAGATCTATCTTATCCTTTAAAAGATTCGGAATTTTTCCCAAAATTTTGAATCATGATCTAATAATGGCTCTGCGGTATCTGAATATGGGACCCTGATGAAAGTATTAAGTTTGAGGTAGGTAACATCATCGTGCGTATATCATAACCAACGTTTATTAGCAAAGATGGTTGCTTAGCAATTCAGTTCATTGGCCGACAGTGGTATTTAAAAAATACATTACAGTAATATTTGATTCAGAATATTAAACCATCTATCTCCATTTAAAAGTTTTTGGTACGACGTTCAGAGCATTTGAAATATTATAAATGTACTTTTTCATACTAAAGCAACGAGAAACAAATGATGAAAATTCCACAACTTGTACACTTCGGGCTATTTACAAATCCGATCGATCACAACAAGCGTGCGATGCAATAACGAGCGATGTCCCCCGGGCTGCCCTGCGAGGGCTGGACAAAAAATAAAACATTTTGCGTGGGTGAAATCAATAATAACCGGTTTGTGGGTGGTTGTAAAGGGATAGTGGGTAATTAGGCACTTGAAACACCATGTAGTGTTAACACCAGGCACTCCAAATAGTATGTATTTAAACATGCTATCGATGATGGTAAATTGGTTGTAATAAGAGTGTTTTGTGGGTGGGTCAACAAACTTCTATTATTAAATAAAGTATTTGTTAAAAATGCACTATTGAGATTTAGCGATGGACATAGAAGAGTGGATGGTTGAAGTTTGATGCAAGCGATCTAACTACGTAAGGGTACATAGCAAAGGAGTCAATGCAGGTTGGTGATAAAAAACTACTTAATAATAAGCTACTATATGATTTCATATTATCTTAAAAAAAATCAATTGTAAAACTTCAAGTAACAATTCGATATGACCTTACTTTACTGGTGGTAGGTCTCTCATATGTGAGAGGCCATCTGGGTGGGTACCACCGCAGTGTCTATTTCTCCCGTCAAACAGCAGTGTAAACGCACTGTTGTTTTTCGGGTTGAATGAATAATGAATGAAGGGCATTGTAGCCAGAGTAACTACTGGACATATTGAGACTTAACATCTTATGTCTCAGGATGGCGAGCGCAGTGGAATGCCAAGCATTGCTTTGTAATTCAAGGTGTTGTTTGGTTTTGCTACTGTTCATGAGCGGTCGTATCGCTTACCATCAGGCGAACGGCATGCTCGTCTCGCCATTCATAGCAATAAAAAAAAAACCTTCGGTCAACAATACAACCGATGGAAAAATATGACATAATAAAGTTTTACTAATTCACATTGTTTCAATCAATATCAAAAGTTGCCTCTAAAAGGGTTTTACCTAAAATAATCGATCGCGCAATTGGCGGGATTCCTATAGAGCGTATAACTCATTCTACAGGAAACATCATATTACCGGGAGGAATCCACCGGAATATTGTTTCGCGGTCTCCTATCAATTCCGGAGATTCTTTTGGCCGAAATTCCGGTTTTTTGTTCTTAAATATTTGAGGTTTCGTTAATTTTGGCAAGGGATATTAACAAAACGATGAGAGTATTTTTGAAGGTTATTAATTTCAGGCGGGTAATGGTTTGTTAATTTATGGGGGAGTTATTTTGATAGCAACGTTTTAAGTGATTATTACTGCAACAAAAAACATGTAGTGAAATTACTATTATTTTAATAGTAAATTAAGAAGAAGAACATTCCTGGGTTCGAATGATTACCTTTACAAAATCACAAGCCTGCAATTTATTATTGCATTTATGAATAATTATGTTAGTGATCAGTTGCTAATCCGATTATTTAAACGGCAGTTTATAGCCGATTAGACGCTATACTAAAAATCAGTGTTTTTGTTACAGATTGGCATCGATTAAACTGGTGAGTCTAAATTTTGTTTTAGTAGTAATTAATGATTAATCAATTGATTCATTCATGATTCAGCATCTATGAATTAATGCAGTACATAGGAACCCACAATACAATGACGATCCCACCGTGTCAGTCGTAGAAACACATCTGCCAGAAACTTTCAGTGTCCTAATGTCTAATGTTCTCTATATCTATATCTATATCAGCCCATATACGTCCCACTGCAGGGCACGGGCCTACTCTACAATCGAAAGTACGATTGAGAGTAGACTCAATCTCCCACTAATGTTCTCGATTAAGTTATATTTTGTTTCCCAGCGAATATTGAATCTGAGTACCTAGTATTAGTAGGGTTCTCGCCCATTATTCCACAGAGGCTAGTGAACAACGGAGTATTAAATAAATACACCTACATGTTGATCAAACCTAAAAATGTCAACATACTTTGTGCCATCATGCACAAGCCCAATACTCCTGACAACTTAGCTGATCTGCCAGCTAAAGCTAGTCTGAAAAATGTGATATCCAGTCAATTCACTTTTAATTATTAGTTGCGGTGCAGTTTCGCAATCATCGCCAGCATGTCGACGTGAAGGAAACTTTCCGAGGCAATATTGCGCGCAACATATTATACGAGTTTTAAACCGTGACAGCAATATGCATTGTTTGACAGACGGATGCAGCGTATTACTTATGAAGGGTTTTTTTATATAATCATGTTGTTTATAAAAATAAAGTGGGGGATATTAGAATAATATTTCAGAGAGTGATGAAGAATAGTGAAGAAAGTAGGAGGTATTCAATTAATAGTTCAGAGGGTGATGAAGACTAGAGACGATGATATAAATGGTGAAAGAAAATTTGCAGCGCTAGATTATTGTGTGGTAGATTTAGGCCGTAAGTTTGACGAATAATTAGTGCTAAGAATTGAAATATGAAGAATTTGATGCAAATGCTTGCACCAAAAATGCTAACGATTGTATAGTAATATCAAAGGCAATAATTTGAGGGGTTCATTGCTCAGTAATAACATACTAAATGCAGTATGTTATAAAAGAAAACAAATAAAAAAACAACGACGCCTAGTTTAAACATCTGCACCATATGTCGGAAGAGCATAATGTTTTCTGTGAAATTATGAATTGTACGCGGCTAGTGCATATGTGCAATGCCGTGACGGCGGGGTGGGCAGCCAAGCGACGCGCAGGAGCAACGGCCTGTGCCATACTTGTGCGGAGAATTACTCGCAAAACACTGTTTTCATATTAGCTAAGCAAAACTCCTTAGGTTAGGAAGATTCTCATCTTTTTTTATTTCTGATTGACGATATACTGGCTGTGGCTAAGATTTTCTTTACTATTTAGTCTCTGCTACCCTTGTTATTGGACACGATAACGAATGTTCGAACGTCGTACGTAAAACTGTACGAATACGACTGTACGAATATACTGGTGGTAGGTCTCTCATATGTGAGAGGCCATCTGGGTGGGTATCACCGCAGTGTCTATTTCTCCCGTGAAACAGCAGTGTAAACGCACTGTTGTGTTTCGGGTTGAAGGGCATTGCAGCCAGAGTAACTACTGGACATATTGAGACTTAACATCTTATGTCTCAGGATGGCGAGCGCAGTGAAATGCCAAGCATTGCTTTGTAATTCAAGGTATTGTTTGGTTTTGCTACTGTTCATGAGCGGTCGTATCGCTTACCATCAGGCGAACGGCATGCTCGTCTCGCTATTCATCGCAATAATAAAAAAAAATGTCTAAATACTTCACAAAATGTTCGAATCCTGTATCGTTTGTTGGAATCTAAGGCTAAGTTCAGAGCGAATGATAAGTTTCATACGAGTAGGAAATAATAATGATTTTTAAAAGTGGAGAACTTTTATCTTATATGTTGATGATCATCATCAGAATATTCAAACTTCGTGTCGGATTATAGACCCCCCTGCGCTTGGGCGATCGATGATTATGGTACATTATGATATCAATAAAGAATATAATCCAGGCGTTTTAGATTGTGCTTTGAGGGTTGACAATGGTTTGAGGCTTAAGCTTGGAAAATTTCATACAAAATGGCTTGTTCGACCTAGACACCGAACGCGGAAGCTTAAAATTAACAGCTTGTAAACATTGTATACGTTTCATATTTATGAATTGCTAAAATTATCTTTTCGCTCACGGACATTTTAGATTAATTAATTGCTACTCTTGTACCTTGCTGTACAAAATGAAAAAAAATATATCAATTATATTTAAAATTCATTAATAGTTTCCTTTTATCAGCACCAAACATAAAACAATAATTCCGTTAATCTTTCAATAAAAAAGACCCTTCGAATTCCAAACACCTGCTCTCGACCAAATTGTTCGGCACGTGTCATCCAATTAATGCACTAGAGCGAGAAAGCATTTTTCTTACGACCATTTCTTAAGGAGGAAAAGAGACGGAACATGCTTAATATGTGTCGGAATTGACCGTAACGTGCGCGTGCGCAGGGCACCCGAGTTGAACCGCTGATAGCAAGAAAAGATAGTGCCATATTGTTCTTTAGTACGTACCCGTTTTAATGATGTTTTTAACCGCCTTTATGGGGTTGCGGTTCGTTGCGTTTGTTCTTGTATCATGTGTTTTTATGTTGTCTTGGAGTTGTGTTTTTGCTATTGTCTTTTTTACTAAATATGTATGATTTAATATTCGTATATGATTCGTGTCGTGCTTTTATAATTTATAAAGTTTAGTCTCAACTTATTTAATTAAATTATTTTTAATAAGTTTGATTTACTACTTCTAATTTTTCTTCGTAATTTTTATCTCATTTCCTGTTCTAGTAATTATGTAGACATTCTAATTGAGTCCTCTAGGGCTATTGTAATTTTTAATTTACATATCATTTAACATTTTATTCATTAGGTTTAAAACTATCAACCCATATACGTTTCACTGCAGGGCTTTATAATTGAAAGTAAAAGTTGAAAAGGGAAAAACTAAAAAAAGGGAAAAACGGTTGAAAAGGGTTAGGTTATATAGTTCATCAAGCTGGCCTAGTGCAGATTGGCGGACTGTATATTAAAACGATACTAGTATTAATTAGAATATACAAATCTCTGATGAAATAACAGATTAAATAATCTTAGCATTACAAATCTAAGCCCATACATATTACACAATGAATCGATTCTCTCGTTCTAACATTTATCATATATTTTTAAATTTTCTATTAAATTGATATGTTAAATACACAATATACTATGCATAAATATTGTTAGTTATACGTATCTGTTCTACACACCACTTGGTGTCAAGAACTTTGCACTCATAATATTCATTTTAGAACAATAAAGTGCACTAATCAGCCATGCGTGTTATTTTTTGCAATAGCCTCGATAAAGCTGCACGCACGAGGCCCGTACACGCTTCGACGGATGGCACGAGAGGCTTCTCATAAACCGGAATATTTTTTATTTTTTTGCAATGATTTGTGAGACGAGCAAGCCGTGCGCCTGATGATAAGCGATACGACCGCTCATAAACAGTAGCAAAACCAAACAACACGTAGAATTATAAAGGAATGCTTGGTATTTCACTGCACTCGCCATCCTGAGACATAAGATGTTAAGTCTCAATATTTCTAGTAGTTACTCTGGCTACAATGCCTTTCAATCCGGAACACAACAGTGTATTTACACTGCTGTTTGAGGGGAGAAAAAGACATTGCGGTGATACCCAGATGGCCTCTCACATATGAGAGATCTACCACCAGTAAGGCTTCTTATAAACCGGAATCTTGGTCGCATGAGCACGTGTCTTTGCATCTGTGATGGTTATGTTTTTGTTAGGTTTTTGAGGAATAATCTAGTAGGGATGGTTAATGTTTAGTGTTTGAAACTCTTTAAGGAAGAGCTCTACTTAGCGAAGTATTGAAAACGAACTACTAATTAAAGGTCGTATCAAAGTGAAATCTAGGTGTCGTTAAATTTAGTTTAAACAGTGTTTTGGGTTAAGAGAGGTTGTTGCTAATCCTTGAGTATCGCATTTAGGCTACTTATATACTTGTTGAAAAGTAGTATATGTTTCGAAATACAGGTCCATCTTGTTTTTAGAGATGTTCTGTTTTACGCTTGCCCTATCTCAATAGCTTCCATAACATACATGACATACATTTATAAACTCACGCATTTTTCTCAAAAGGGGTAGGGTGATACCAGGATACTCGCATCTCACCTCATGTGTTCCGTCCCAGGATGTGCTAGGGAGCGAACCTATCGTCATCGGGCACAAATTCCCGAATCCGGACTGATTATGAATAGATAAATTCAATATCACTAGTCTAGTCTAGTTTAGACGAGGTCATTTTAATAATTTACTTTTGGACTAACCATACACCACCTAAAATAAAAACCACCACAAAAACCACTAAAATATTCATCACTTCAGTTCAGATCGCAAAAAATCGTCAAACAAGCCGTCACCGTCAAATTCCTAAGAACAATCTCAAGTTTGGCAAACTGGAAGATCTCGAAAGTGACTTGCTTAATGTTAATAGGGAGTCACTGTGCACCGTCACTCCGGCTGCTGAATTTTTAAAGTGACTGGAGGCGAGTTAAAACTTTCCCATGCATTACTGTAACCACGTTAGCGGAGTGCTTTGGTGGAACTTTTACTTTTGGACGTGCTCATTACCGCGCGCCGAGAATCTTTATTTTAATGTTGGGAGGGTTTTAGAATTTCTAGCTTTTATTTCAAGTTGGGATGTTTTAGAAGTTTTAGGTTTGAATTTACTTGCGAATACGCTTCTTTATTAACAGACATTTTTATATATTAGTCTGAATTCTGTTGATTTACTGAATATTGTTTTATTATAATTGGTTTGGAACGGCGATGCAGATTGTTATGTGTACTCCTGCCCATAAATATACAAAGAGGAATTGGAAGAAATTTATTATGCCATTTTTTGCCAACCCACACTAGGCCAGCGTGTCTATATGGCTTAACTGATCTCAATCGTACACTCAATTGACGAGGAACGCCGTCCTCTGCAGCGGAACGTTTTTAGGCTAATACTGTACAGTACTGGATTTTGAGGCTCAAAGATTACCTTTAATCCTTTTTTTAGCGTTATTATATCTAACATCTTTTTCCATTTCTTGAACAAAAAAGAGTGAAAACCTATTAAGTTACACTGACTACTTGTTAGATGAAATACTAAAATTATCTCCTAAGGTCAGATCAGATCCATGTGTCTAAACTGATTAAAACAATGTTCTACTCTTTTTTATTCACTATTCTTACAAAATTCCTTGTAAATCCCGATCAGAAGCATCGCCACCCTACTCGGCAGTGTTGAAAACGCTCTCGAGCCAAACTCCACAAAACTTATCCACTGCGATTTGCATAACATGTGATATTGTCTTGAACCGTCAGTCTTCACTGATACCAGTTTTATCTGTCAGAGGATCCACCTCTTTCTTTTTTAAATAAATTATTTAGATACCAAAGCTGGTTCTAACGAATCTGAATCTATCGGCGGATTTTTTTCTTTTATTTTCTTTGTTTGTGTCCTGTTTTAATCCTTTGCGATTGGATGAGTATTTTTAATTGGCTTTATGGAGTTATAAATCAATTGTAATTGTGTTTTCAAATAAGTATAAGTCAAGAGAGGAACTATGTATATTAGTAATTATTCTATTTACAACAATTCCCTAAACAGATTTTAATTCTATCATTTGTCTGTACCACTGCAAGGTAAGGGCCTCTTCTAGAATCGAAAGTATGATTAACAGGGGTTAGGCCCTACAATCCACCACATTGGCTTAGTGCGCGTTGGCAGATATTTACATACTATACATATATAGGTATATTGGGATTAGGGTTTGAACCCGCGACCACCGTGAACATTAGGCCACCGCGCACTCTTCGCATGTAGACATAAGGAATTAAAACTGTTATTTAATCCATAAAAGAGCTTAGAAAAAAGAATATTTTAGCTACTGTGATACACTGTACTATTATAAATTATATTATAAAATAAGGTAAGGTACGTAGCTACTTAAGTATGAACATAAATCATCATTCAATCAAGATTAGCGGCAAAACTTAAGTTCCTAAGAGATCTCGGTGCTACTTATTGCTATTTACCTATTTATGTGGCCCGCGAGTACGCGAATCCCTAGGTTTCTAAATATGGGAAGTAGACGTGCGCCTAGTCGAATATTACTTATACTGCCAGGAACCTACACAGACGGCTTTAATTTTAAAAATAAATTTTAGTAAACTAATGTTTTGTCCCTTTCGAACGACTTTTGAATTTAGTTTGAGTGAAGAAGACAAAATATTCGATAGCTAAAATAGGTTTTAAGACTGTTAATGAATAGAAAGAAATAAAACAGATTTATTTGTCTTGGATCTGGGTGTTTGTGAGATCAAAAAGTCTCTCGTAGTTTCTGGTACCCGCGAATCAAGACTTAATGGGGCATCAGGTCTATATATGTGACTGTAGGCCGTATTTTTATTTGTAATCACTTTATAATTGCAGTACAAAATAGTTTAGGCTATCCAGGCAGAGAACCTCATTAAACTCCTAATAATATGACTGAAGCCGCACCAAAAGGCTATCGGGCAATAATTAAAATATGAAAATACAGTGAATGGTTCGTGACGAATGATTTTATTAAATCAGATTTATTCATCGATGTTAAAATAATTGGATTGTCGCCGGAGCGCTGGGAGTTTGTAGTTTTGTGATTAACGTGCAATGTTCCTTGTTATGTACAACGCAAAATGACGGAAATTGAGTTAATATTGACCTGAAAATAAATTTTGCATTTTTAATCAATAATGCGAAATGCTTCACGATTCCTGCATAATATCAGAGCATTATGCAAATTCAAAATTATAACATTAAATGAGATGTTGCGAGATATTATATTACGTGTCTCTTTGGTTCAATGTGCTGTTACCGCGGATGTTGCCTTCGTCTACCATTTTTGCTTATCTTCATTTAGTCCACTCTTCAAAATCCTTTATTGTAAACGCCTTATATAAAGTTTGCAAACCCATTTTTAAAGTCAAAGTGATTTTGAAACTAACGTAAAGAACCCTTCAAGAACTCTATTTTTTTTTTATGAATACTTTCCTCTATTTCTGCTTTCGCCTACAACTCTTTTTCTATTTTTTTCAATATCATTCTAAACTGCTTTACCAATTTATCTAATCCCTATAATTTTTTCCTCCAATAACATTTTCCATGGGCCCGACAATCTGACATTAATTTACGCCAAATTCCTGGTAGACGTCTAAGATTTATCATTTATGGATGAACGTGTTACGCGATCCCGGCTTCACGGACGCGTATGGTATTTGAAATTCAATTATACAGAGAATTCCCCTGACAACGTTTCGGGGACACTTTTCAAATCAACACCTCGAAAGTTATTTAGGCAATGTCGGCTGTGATTAATATATTGCTGCGGTGAATTTGCCGGGTGGGGGATTTAGTTGTTAATTTTAATTATCACTAGCTGTACCCGCGACTTCATCCGCGTGGAATTTAACAAAAAGTTTATTTTTCTAAAATAAATGTAGCATAAGTTACTCCTTATTATATCAGCTACCTGACAATAAAAGTCCCATCAAAATCGGTCCAGCCATTTCAGAGATTAGCCGGAACAAACAGACAGACAGATAGACAGACAGACAGACAAACAAGAAAATTCTAAGGTCATTTTCGTTATAGGTATCGTGTATATAAAGATATGTAGTTGGACATTTTTTTTAGTTTAGCTTTACAAACAGACACTTCAATTTTATTAAGATGTATAGATGTATAGATTAGATAGGGTATGCTCTAGTTCTCCTCATTTTTAACTTGGTTTTCTATAGTTAAAAACGCATACACTGCGTTTAAAATTATGGCTTTGGAGATATACGTGCCTTGTGAATATCGGATGTAATTACACAATAATAATTGTTAAATACAAATCATCAAATCCTCTGCCCGGTTCACCGCCGCAATGTCTATTACTCCCGCCAAATAGCAGTGTAAATGCACAGTTGTGTTCCAGTTTGAAAGAAAATCTAATGAAATTTAACATCTTCATTATCAGTGTAGTTAGGTTTTGAAAATCCATGAGCGGTCGTACCGTTTACTATCAGGCAAATGGCATGCTCAACTTACCATTCATTGCAATAAAAAAAGTTGGTGATGGAATTATTGTAAGCACTATTATAAACATAGCAAATTTCTTAGCTAGCGTTAGAAATGCTATCCAATTTGTAGTGAATTTATTTAATTTATCACTGTTTATTTCCCGTACGAATTATTTATTTTACGAAAATAACGAAAAGATGGGATATAAATTTATTTTTCACTGGTTTTGTTCGTTTTCTTTCTTTTAAAATCCAGAATTTGAACCAATATTCGTAGTATTCATACGTTGCTGCTAGTTTTATCTTTTCACAATGAATTGCTAAAAGAAAAATTGAAATTCGTTTCAAAACTGAATATTAACCATTGGAAAATCATCACACGATTTTAAGATTAGTTTGACTATTCAAACATTAATTATTTTCGACAGGGAAGTATTATAAATTTTATGACTAAGTGTTTAATTCATTATAATTTTATTTCCTTTTTATAGTAATTAGGTTACAATCCACATTTTTTGGGTGTCCAAATAAAAAAAGAAAGAACATTTTGCAGGTGCTGCGGGTTCTATTCCGGTACTGAGACAAATATTAGTACGGGTGTTTATGAGAAAAGTTTCTCGTAGTTTCTGATACCCGCGACACAAGACTTGATCTTAATGTGGGGTCAGGACTATGTATGTGACTGCTGGGTGTATTTATTTATTATTAAGTAGTTACGTCTGTTCCCTTTTCCTTAATGTGTAACCGATAGTATGTATCCACATGACCACTGTATCTGTATCAGCCCATATACGTCCCACTGCAGGGCACGGGCCTACTCCACAATCGAGAGCACGACTGAGAGTGGTTAGGCCATATAGTCCACCACGCTGGCCTAGTGCGGGTTGGCGGACTTACATACCGTAGAAATTCTTATGAATCGCTATGGTATATGCAGGTTTCCTCACGATGTTTTCCTTCACCGTTTTAGTGCGTGGTGATTGACTATCAATACACACATGACTCCGAAAAGTCAGAGGTGTGCCCTGGGATTTGAACCCGCGACCACCGTGAACAGTGGCAGCCGCATCCGGTCCGTTTACCAACAGGCCACCACGCACATGACCACTACATACTATAAAACAAAGTAGCTTCCTGCTGTCTGTCCATAGGGACAGATACATAGGTATGATTAGATCTTTAAAACTACGCAACGGATTTTGATGCGGTTTATTTTAATAGATAGAGTGATTCAAGAGAAAGGTTTATGTGTATAATACATGCATATTAGTGTAGAGAAATCTATCTGCACCCGGGCGAAGCTGGGTCGGGCCATTAGTTTATTATAGGTATGTAAATAAATTCAGTAGTTTCCATAAACGCCAGTATTGTTAAACGATGTATTATCGTTAAACTAGCTTCTTTGTTCGTGTCACGCTCTGTTTATTAACACTTCGTTTCGATTGCTCCGAGTCTAATTATGAGGTGATATACTGCTAGCATATTCAAGTAGTTCACTTCTTTATTTAGTTAAAAATATTATTTTACTGTTCAATGCAAAGTAATCTTGATCTATAATTATTGTTTTTGTTCTTTTAGTCTTTTTTACTGAGTTTGGTTGTAAAATTCATACAATACATTGTTTTGTATTTTTTAATTGCAATGAATGGCGAGACGAGCATGCCGTTCGCCTGATATGACCTCTCATGAACATTGTCAAAACAAAAAAACATCTTGAATTGCAAAGCAATGCTTGGCATTCCACTGCGCTCGTCATCCTTAGACATAAGATGCAAAGTCTCAGTAGTTAATCTAGCTACAATGTCCATCACACTGAAACACAACAGTGCATTTACACTGCAGTTTGTCGGGAGAAATAGACATTAGCGGTGGTACCTACCCAGGCGGCTTCTTACATACTTTATGAGTTCTTTTCTTCTTACCTACCACTTTAAGACTCTAAATCTTGAAGCTCTCCCCTTTCCGTTCTTTGAAATGAAAAAGGCCAATAACAGATTTACAGTACGGCATACTGTAGTGTGTGTAAGTGCGTGGTGGCCTGTTGGTAAATGGACCGGATGCGGCAGCCACTGTTTACGGTGGTCGCGGGTTCAAATCCCAGGGCACACCTCTGACTTTTCAGAGTCATGTGTGTATTGATAGTCAATCACCACGCACTAAAAAAAGTGAAGGAAAACATCGTGAGGAAACCTGCATACCATGGCGATTTATAAGAATTTCTATGGTATGTAAGTGCGCCAACCTGCATTAGGCCAGCGTGGTTTACTATATGACCTAACCACTCTCAATCGTACTCACCTTGTAACCAATGCTACAAATCACAAGACGGATTTCCCATCATCGTGGGCGATGGTAACTATTCAGTTACCAAAATCATATCATTAATGCTTAGGTAATAGTTAAATGGATTCTCAAGGTGCCGACAGTTAATATGTTATTCATAGAAAATACAAACTTCTTCTATTAAAATCTCTGTAAGTGTACAAGTAATACGTTTGTACATAACTGCTTGAATAGGCCATAATAAACTTGATAATAACTTTCGAACACCATTTCGTGGCATCTTAAAATCTTTTACCTCAACTTTTTGAATACCCGTTAGCGTTTTAATCTGAATTTAAAACTAATGTTATCTCCCGAAGCGTAACTTTAAAACTATGACTTGAAAAACTTTAGGCGTTATGCCTTAGTTACGTTACTAGCTTTGAAACAACAGAACAGACTGTATTGTTCCCAAAAACTGGTCTTTTGTGTGGTCACAATGGCTAAGCTATATATGTATAAGTAGTGTGTGTAATCTTTTTACCTTTATGCAAGTGAATACCTGATACTACTTCGGTAAAACAATGAAAAAACTTCGAGTTCGGAACCTGTTGTAGGTTTCAGAAACATGGTATGTGAATGAATCTCAATCCTGATTTTCGTTTAGTTGTAACATACAATATTATGTAAGATGCATTGTTTTCGGCTGATATCAAAGGTTATGCAGTTCTGATTTTTATAAAGAACTTGTATTTTGAATTACTATTTTAGATATACCACAATTCCCATACAAGTCTACATTTTAAAATAAAAATATCAATCATCACTCCTGCGATAGACTGAGTTCAACCAAGATTTTTAGGAAAGTATTCCGTTCGCCTGATGGTAAGTGATACGACCACGCATGAATAGTAACAAAACTAAACCACGCCTTGAATTACAAAGCAATGCTTGGCATCCCACTGCGCTCGCCATCCCGAGACATAAGATCTTAAGTCTCCATATGTCCAGTAGTTGCTCTGGGTACAATGTCCTTCAATCCGAAACACAACAGTGCATTTACACTGCTGTTTGGCGGGAGAAATAGACATTGCGGTGGTACCTACCCAGACAGCTTTCACATATGAGATACCTACCACCAGTAAAACATAATGCATGAAGTCTCAAACCTCAAGTCCATGCTACAAAAAATTATTTATTTATTTATTTATTCTTTACTGCACACAAAAGAACAAAATAATACAATATTTAACATATAAAATTAAAGAGTACAGTTGGCGGTCTTATCGCCCTAGGCGATTTCTTCCAGACAACCTTTGGATGGATATGAGAAAAGGACAAGAAGAGAGGGCAGTATAGAATTTAAAGCTAAACATGCTCTGAAAAAGGAAAAGATAGACAAATTATTTATAATTAATATATTATACACAATATATGATACATATTTATATAATATATTTTATATACATACATATATAAATACTTCTATAGATAAACATACATATATACATACTATAAATTACCTATGGAGACAAAAGTAGGAAATGAAACTTCTTTATGCAGCTGCTTATAGAGAAAGGTAATAATCTTTAACCAAATATTTCCCCTTCAATAAGAAATCCATCAAACTACTATTTTCTCTATATTTACTCAACATAACTTATTTATATCGCGTCGGTTAATAGCGTCAGAACATAAAACAACCACTGATTTGAGTGTCCGATTTGAGCATTGACATACGTGACATAAAAGCGCCTGCCCACCGATGTGACAGCTAAATGAATGACAAATTGCTTCTAATGATCGTAAAGAGGCCATAAACTGTAAGGAGGGTGTATAGCCTAAGTTTATTCGGTTATAAAGAGAGATAGCGTACGGCCTTTGAATGTCTAGAGGGAGCGATGTCATACGTTTGGGTCTTCAAAAACGTAGTTATTTTTTTGCCCGTTATGTTGGTAGCACTGCTGTATTAGTGAAATTGAGGTTATTATTTACCAAAAAAATGCTTTAAATTCCGTTAGTAGCTGAAAGTATATTTTTTAAGTATCCGCCCCAATGATTTTTATATAAATTCAATAGTGCTAGACTGAATTTTTGTAATTTTTATTATTCAAATATTTCGTACATATTCTAGGACTGTCAAATTTCAGCCAATAGAGGAGCAGATAAACACGCTCCACTATTTTTATCTACGTTTTTGAAGTTCGAATGCGCCCCCTAGGTATTATATACTCTCACAGCCTCATTCATAGACAGTTTATAAACCAAAGGAGAATGCCCATTCATAATATCTGTAAAAAAAATCGTAGATACCGACACCGATACTGCTTAATATCTATTATAGCATTTTTATGGTTTGTACTTAAAAGTTTTTCTATTTTATCCCGGGCGAGAGATTTTTATGCAGCAAAGTAATTATCATCACATTTTACATTTTGTTCACAGAGCCGAAGGCAATAAAACAAATATTTTTATTGGACTTCAAGTTGATTTCTCTAAGAATTCTGGGCCTGGGTCGCAATTATGTTTATATTTATTGAAAATATATATTTCTCCCTACACAAAAAGTAGGTTTCATCGAGGCACAAAAATCTTCGCTCCAGTACTAAGTTTCGTAGTAAAATGGGCATACCTTTTAGTTATCGAATGGTTTTGTTGCTTTTGAATTCAGTTTGATCGAAGAAGACAATACATTTTATACCAAAAATAGATTTTTAAACAGTCTATGAATGAGGTTGTACGAGTAAGTTTACGGCGTGTTGTGAGACTTGCCTGAATACTGTGAAGAGGTTTGCACGTAGGTAAAGGGCTAATGATGATAAATTAACTTCACGTGTCATGTTTAACATTAACTTTAAAGAAAATGTTTTATTTATAGTTTGAAGCTACATTTTGTATTGTATTGTGCAGTTTTCAGGATTTTTAACGATCTTTTTGATGTTTTGTTAGTCATGTTTCTTAGTCGTTGGCCTTTATGAATTCTTTAGAAAAGCTAAATCTGGAGGAATGGGTTGTTAATGTTCAATATTTGTGGGTGTTATTCACTAATAAATACTAGGTAACACTATACCTAAGCCAGTCTATCCAGATTTCGAGGATCCAGTAGTAAGCTTATTTTAAATGATGTTTCAAAAACAAATTACAATGTAACTGCATTATTAAAGAAACAAAAGCAAAATATTTATAACTTTATATATATAAAACAAATACGAATACCATATCACCCGCATAGATTTATCAAATATTTTCCATTTCATCCAATATCAAAACAAATGTTTGTTCCAATCCGTTCGCCTAAAAATATTCCCACATTCAAATATTACTTCCGTGTAGTTGATATTGTTATCAACTTTAACATGAATATTTATCAATACCAGTAGTAAATACGCGATAATGTCTAAACACGTCGACTAATGTAGAAGGGTCATAAGATTTTATCTTTGTATTGTCAAATAAAACACAGGAAATAATTTGAGCATAGTCAATCACCACGCACTGAAAACGGTGAAGGAAAACATCGTGAGGAAACCTGCATACCATAGCGATTTATAGGAATTTCTATGGTAAGTCCGCCAACCCGCACTAGGCCAGCGTGGTGGACTATATGGCCTAACCACTCTCAATCGTACTCTTGATTGTAGAGTAGGCCCGTGCCCTGCAGTGGGATGTATATGGGCTGATACAGAAATAATTTAAGCGCATTTTTTGATAGAGATTTTTTATATTCATAATCAATATTATTTGCGTAAGTTGGCTCAACAAGGCGCCGTTGGTTATAATATAGGCTGTGAAACTAGATGTAGTTGGTTCGACCTCCTTGCCAAGAAAAATATTTGTGACATCAGCAGGTATACATATTTACTGATGCTGGGTTGCACATAAATGTGAGATGTGACCTCCACGATTTATACTTATCTCACAAAACAGCAGTGTAAATTCACTGTTGTTTTTCGGTTTGGAGGACATTGTAGTCAGAGTAAATACTGGACAAATTGAGACTTATGTCTCAGGATGTCTAGCAAAATGAAATGCTAAGCATTGCTTTGTCATTTATTGTGTAGTTTGGTTTTGTATTGTTCATGAGCATTCGTCTCGCCAGTCAACGCAATAAAAAAATGAATTGAATTGGTTTCGGGTGTACTTTTGAGACTGAAAAGTCTTGTCTCGTTCCTCATGGCCAAATTTTAAGACATTATTTAATGTTGGGTTTAGACGATACGTGTGACAATTGTATTTATTAAGTATTTTTTATTTCCGGAATTGATTAAATCAAGAAAGTTCTTTATTCAAAAATATTTTTTCACGTAATAAAAATAATAATATCGATCCACAAAAGACAATTTTCCCATCGCCAAGTCTTTATAACTTAAGAATGAAGTCACTGAAATGAATGATACGACCCATCGCACTCCATTGATATCGCGACTGAATATTTAATAGTTTAATAAGCGCATTTCCAATCCAGTTCCGACAAATGAATTTAAAACAATTCCTCAGTAATTATCATGTTGTATCGTGCAATTTGATTTCATAGACATGCTAGACGATCGCTTTGCTATCCTCTTATTGCTATAATTAAGTAAATAAATACATACGCATATATATACACACATTGTACATAAACTTAGCCTTTTTATCACAGGTGCTACCAGGACACCCACCTTTGGCCATGAGTGTTCCGTCCCTCCTTGTGATAGAAGGACTATCGCCATATCGGGCACAAATTCATGCAAATTCAAGCCATGAATATAAAAATCCAATATCACTTTGCCCGACCCGGAGCTCGAACCCGAGACCTCCGCTTTGCAATTATACCGTAGTATAACTGCGCCATCGAGGCAGTCGTTGACTATTGTAAATAAATAAAATAGTCAATAAATTGTACACGAAAATTCTGGATTATTTACGGTGCTACACTGATTGTTATAGAAAGATGTGGTTAAACTTATTTTTATGATAAATTTGACAGTCTCTAAGGTAATGTGGTGTCGTAAGATATTTTATCAAAATTTATCCCGTGTACCTACGCTAAGAATTCTCTGATACAGTTAAGTTAGTTACATAATATGTAGATAAATAAAAATGATTATTTGAAGTTGTCAGAAGAAATCCAATTTACGATGCAGACATTTTTTACAATCAGAAACAACCTAAGCTACAACAAATATTCACAATTTCAGTTCGTAAACACATTATTAGTCTACCATAAAAAACATTTATCCAACATATTTATACAAATACCTCCCTACATAATAAGCAAAGGCAGAATAATAACGTAACATAATGTACATAATATAATACGTATAAACATTTACCAAATTTCTTATGAAACACATTGTGAAAGTCCACGTGATTGCGTAGAAGGAAAAGTTACAGAATTGGAAGTTCGTTCACCCTCGCAACCTGTTGCTGTAAATGACTTACATTAGATACTGCTGAAACAACACGCGGCTGACGTACACTCATTTTTTACCATTGAAAAAATAGTAAAAATGTTATTGTTCATGCATTTTTTTTATTCCAGTTAATTGGCACTTAATATGTTTAATATGTTTAATTGCCAACCCGCATTAGGCCAGCGTGGTGGACTATATGGCCTAACCACTCTCAATCGTACTGTCGATTGTAGAGTAGGCCCGTGCCCTGCAGTGGGACGTATATGGGCTGATACAGATGTTTAATTAGTTGGGCCTCTACCAAAAGATCCGAGACATTGATTAAGAGTCGAATATGAAATATTTTCAAAATCATATTCACTAGTTTATATATTTTTATAAATACGTATACTGATTCTAACAAACACAAATATTAGGGGTAATATGAATGGTTTTAAGTTTTGTTACAAGTAATATACTCTATGTTTCTCTCGGAAAAACTTAATTTGCGCGGGATAATTTAAGTTGGCGAAATGATAACCGGTATTCTTACTATAAGTATAATGTTCATGCCATTTCGCTCGTATAAATGCAAATGTGAGAAAGTTCAAATCATAAGTTATGATCTTTCATAACTTCTATAATGGATATAAGACTCCATCTAGATGTGAGATAAAAGCAGATAAATGAAAAACGCATGGTAAAAAAAGATAAATAAATAATCGGCAGCCTAAAAAAAAAATTTTTTTTTTCCTCGACCATAATAGCATAACCAGTTTAACTTAGAAATAACAGCTCTTAAATTATGTTTCGTTAAAAAAAACAAAAATGTTTTTTTTTTAAATTACAAAAAATATTTTTTTAATAAAATTACAAAAACTTTTTTTTACGAAATATTATTAGTAGAAAAAAAAACAAAAACTCACAATGCAACACAATAGATATCCTCAGCAACCACCACATATTAAATCCACTCACTGCGTCCAAACAAAAACACTTGCGAGTCGAGTACGAGTCCGAGTCCGTGACCGCGCCAACGTGTGTGGGGTTCGATATCTAGGTGGTAACTAACCGGCTGGGCCAACTGGCGTCCGGTAGCAACGGACCATATCGGAAGCACTCGCCGTATTGTGTAGTTATTGGATAATTTATTTTAATACTTCACTTTTTATACATACGGGGAGGATGGATGGCGGATTTGGAGTTAGGTTGGTGGTGATGGTGACGGTTAAAATATTTTTTTATTTTGTAATTATTTTTCATGGTTTTAATTTAACAAGAGATTATAATGAATAATTTTAAAGTATTCGGAGTCTCGTTATAAAAATCGTCGTGGGTGGTATTCTCCGGAAAAAGACATAGAATTTAAAACATTGTATTATCACATGCACTATTCTATATTTGTTTTGCTAATCGGTACCTGCTTACCAAAAAAAAAGAAACTCATTTTTTTACCCAGTTGGAAATCCTAATCGGTCACCTCACTATAGTTTATTTTGTTTCACAGTATACGTAAAATTCAAAAATAAAACGTTCCCTGCTGTTTTACCATTATGTAATATATTATTTGTTTACACTTTAAGTATAACCAAGCAGGCTACACTAATACATCCGATTAAATCATTTATAATATACTCTACATCCTCAATACCGCTGTGTCACGTACCCATTCACGCGAAGAGCGCACGTTTAGCGCGTCTTCCTGCGATATCACTCACCGATTAACCAAACACACAGCTCATTTACATCATACTTTATTATGCCAATACCGTACTGGTGTGTCGGTAGTGGGTAATGCCTTAAGGACGATATAGCTCCTTTATTTCCCCTGGGATCTCTCACTCTCTCTCTCTCTCTCTTAATTCGATCCTGCTTTTTATTTTTCATCATCATCAGCTACAAGAAGACCTGCTGAATGTAGGCCCTCTCTAAGATTTCCGGAGTGATTTGCTGAAACCGGCATGTGTTCAGTGATTCTGTAAACTTCATGAGAGGATGTATTTTCTTTACTAATAGAATAGTCGGAATAGTCCGAATAGAAGTTGCCGTATATTAGGATAAAATCTGGTATAAGCCCACGTGAGTATACCGCATTAGGTTGAGTATATCCAACTTGTAGTTGACCGGTCTAATTATCTGTATCAGCCCATATACGTCCCACTGCAGGGCACGGGCCTACTCTACAATCGAAAGTACGATTGACCGGTCTAATTATGTACCTATAATTAGGGGTCCGGCCCAGCTCCACCTGGTTATAAATACACTTTTTAGATTTTTTTATCCCCTATGTTCATCAGGGATAACGAAGGATTCTAATGGCGAAATAATATTTCAAATCGGTCCAGTAGTTTCAGATTCATTTCAGTTTGCCCATTCAATGCAAACAATCAAATCTTTCCTATTTATAATACAAGTATAGAGTACATATACCCACATGAAACACATTCCCTTTATTCCATAGAAAAGCAGTACATAATTGACACAATGGGATGAAATTGATTTAATACATTTATCAAACGATTCTTTGTTGGATTCATTAATGTACTTTATACAGTGACGCAGTGTTTACGAAGCTCAGTACATTACAGTACAGGAGGTTCCAAGGTGATTCAGCAATGTGATAACTATTTGTTTCGGATGTGTTGTAAAACACTCTAATACTAGTATTTTACTGTTTTATCGGATGTATGTATGCTACTGTTGGATGTATTTATTTACCTTAATTATACATCCCGGTGTCACAGAAACCTTAAGTGTAAAAGCGAGGAGCAAAATTAAACAGCATCTTAATACAAAGCGCGATATTGCTTATGCAGTGACGAATAATTTGACGAGCTCCACAAAAGGAGGAAATTATTAATAAAGCACCATTTCACGGCGAGTTTCACGAAGCAAGCAACAATTAATGCAACTTTAACTATGGGAATCCAGAGACTGTTTGACTACGGAACTTGCTTCATTTATGTTTAAATTCACTTCGGACTTAAATGAATGTTTCATTAAATATCTTTGTGAAATGCAAAGGCTCTGAGAATGGTAAATTAGTCCACTTGTTTGGGTACAAAGGATATGATATTAGAGTTATAGTTTTGATGTCCAGACAGAATGAGAGGGACGAAATAATTTATGCCTTTTGTTTTTACATTAAGATTTACGCAAGCCTGCGTTTAGGTACGTTCTGAAGCACAATATTGCCAGTAATTATTAGACATTAGGAGACTTAAGACTCTATGCCTCGGCACAATGAACACAGTAGAGTATCACGCTGTGGATAATAATAAAAGATGATACTCTTGTTTGCAGACATGCGTGACGCTTAGAACCAGGTAAACGACCGCTCGTCTATTCACGTTATTCTTGCTCATAAATAGACTAAGTTTACACCTTCCAATAACAATCACAGTAGACAAATCCTGAGCCTAAAATGTATTAATGAAATTAAATTCGTGTTTCTTTGTATTATACGTCTAAAAAAGACAGAGATAATAGAACAACACTTGATGTCACGGTTATTTTTGAATAGCTTGTGTTTTTTTTTTCAAATAATATTATAGCCAACTATCATATATTAAAATTGTATGGTACACATGAGTCGCAAAACTGTTCCAGATGTGACTCGACGGCCAGTAAAAAATATATTACACGTGTTCCTTCTTTCCTTTAACCTTGAGTCTATGTACGCAACATATAGAAATTATTTAGCAGATCTTTTTGTACAAGCTCAGTAAATTAACTATGTGTTAATGGTGGACCTATAAATCATCATACAAATCTACATAAATGTGTCTCAATTATAATTTGATGTCAATTGTATGCAATGTAGACTACATTGCAGGACTTATGCCTGTCGATATGCAAGGATCGAAATTGATCCTCAGACTCTTTCATCTATATAGAGTATTTCAAGACTGCTACCGAAAATGAAGGTAGTTTTAGTGACTTCAGACATAATGCAACTAAAAATGTTGCCAAATAAACGATTTTTTGGTGATGTTTTAAATATCATCGTGTTTGGGTAGTAAATCATTAGTATTTGATCAAATAATATTTTAACACTTGCGTATTATTTCGTATTTAAAAATAAAAGGGAGTATATTATTTATTTTAGAAAATATTACGTAAATACGTAATATATACACACAAAAACGACTATAGGAAAAAAAAAATAAGTTGCATATTGTCGCATTTTTTTAAAATTTGCATTGTGTCTGTAGTCACCAAAACTACCACCAGGCTTCGTTTTCGGTAGCAGTCTTGATATACTCTGTATAAATACTATATTAATAAGATGACACTACACATTTATAGCAGCATAGTAAGTCATGCTAGTACAAACGCATGTTTAAGTAAAAAATGCATAAAGTTACAATATAGTCAATTGACAATAGTCCCGCCGATAAGCGAGGGTCCCTAATTAATATTTATGGACGTCGCGTCCGGCTATCTTCGGATCAAGTCATTGGCCGAAGGCGCACTGATAACCGATAGTTATAAGCAACTAGTTATTGGTGTTTTATTTGTAATAAACTCATAAATATGCTGTATATCGCGGTGTTATTCCTTGGTAATGTTAATAATTTGTTTTAATTGTATTAATCCAAGTCATTCTATCTCTTTAAGAGATTAATATTTCTAGTTTTTTACATCATATTGTACTACGTACTTGATAGGTCTCCGTTATTTTTGTCAGAAGATTTCTTTTAAATATGTTACTATCCAACGAATTGTCAAAACTTTAAATAAAAGCTGTCGAACTTAATAGCTCTAATGTATCTAAATCCTCTGTACGATAATCTTCAAAATGCACTATGAATAACACTGCAAATTGTCACCAAATCGAATTGCAATTAATCTTCTGTGCCTTGTTATTTATTTATATTTTATTGCACACAGGTACAGATAAAGCACAAATGCAATGCGAAATCGCATATATAAAAAGTATGATTGGCGGTGTTGTCCCTCGAAGGCATTGTTTTAAAGACAACCATAGGATAGATTTATGAAAAGGATAAACATAGGGCTGTCTAAAATGTAAAGGATATAAGCTATTACCTGATATTCAACTGAAAAAATATTTTCTACAAAAATCTCGTAAACCCTCCTTTACAATAAAATATAACCGTCTGGCCAAAATTCCATCATACCCCGACGCTCATCGCTCAGTGGATATGCAAGGTGTGAAATCACTAAGCTGAATCGACGGGGTTCGAATCCCAGATGGGAAGCGGCCACGCTAAGTGATTAAAATCTGCCCTACGCTGGAGACACCGACAATGGTTTTAGACAAATGACAGTTTGAAAATTAAAGTGAAAAAACAAGAGAAGTAAAAGTGTTGTGCATTTTTTGGCGTGACTTCAAAAATAAGTTACAAGGAATTTTATCAGGATAACAGAGAAATATAATTTTAATTAAATTTTATAAAAATCATGCTTTTTGTATTGAATTCGAAAAAAATATTATTGTAATTCTAATCGCTTTTTAACAGCGCCAGTATTTCAAAGTTAGCCAACGTATTACAGAAAACTTGACACTAAAATAAATTCTTTGTTGTAGGCTGTTTATACAGTAATACCTCAATTACATCGATGGCCTCCGTAGTGCAGTTGATACGCTGACCTTGTAAATTGATATTTGATTTAATTCAATTATTCACAAAAATCATTTTTTTTTCTGATTAGAGAGTTTGTGAGGCCGTAAAAGCTTCTCTTAGTTTCCGATATCCACGATAAATACTAGTCTAAGCCATATTTAATAATGTAACAAAAAAGAAAAACAAGATTAAATTACTTATCAAATAATTATTCACTGCCATCCTAAAAGGTTCTCAGCTACCACAGCAAAAATTTACATCTAACTCATCTAACAAAAAGCCTGCATAGAAAAATATTACTTGATTAGAACAGAGAAATGGCTTCCGCAATTTATTCTATGCCCAGGGAATAGTATTTAGGGCAAAGGCAAAACCAAAGGCGCCGCGTAAAAGGCAGCGTCATTCAATTTGTCCCGACATTGGCAAACATTGGAGCCACATATCGGAACATTCGTATAAATGGATAGCGCCCACTATCTGTCCGCAAATAGGGATGGGATGGAATACAGCTTTTTCGTTATCGATATCGATACTAAATATTTTGTTGATAGGTCATAGGTAGCTGAAAAGATTTAAATACTTGAATTGTACTTGAATTCATTTCTGGACGAAGGAATGCTCCGTAATATTCTCATATTCATTTTATCTGATGTTATCCTGGTCAACACCCGCCTCTTAGTAATAAGTCTCGGATACTTATTTTGATTCTGGGCAAAAATGATTAAGATTTGGATTGAACTTTTGGTGAAATGTTGATGTCAGGCAAGCACCTAGTTTTATGAGCTGTAATATACGTTTTATAGATGTATGTCATTTCGTGTCACGCACGTAGAATTGATGCGCTATAAAATGTTAATACACTAAACAAACAACAATAAAATTTAGAAGTTTTAGCATTACTTAATTTAACAACGAGTATGATGGTATTAAGACAGAGTACTGGGAAGAAATGATTTTATACTGGTGGAAGGTCTCTCATATGTGAGAGGCCATCTGGGTGGGTACCACCACAGTGTCATTTTCTCCCGTCAAACAGCAGTGTAAATGCACTGTTGTGTTTCGGATTGAAGGGCATTGTAGCCAGAGTAACTACTGGTCATATTGAGGCTTAACATCTTATGTCTCAGGATGGCGAGCGCAGTGGAATGCCAAGCATTGCTTTGTAATTCAAGATGTTGCTTGGTTTTATGAGCGGTCGTGACGCTTACCATCAGGCGAACGGCATGTTCGTCTCACCATTCCCTGCAATAAAAAAAAAATATAGTACATGTAACGAAATTAGTGAAAGAGTGCCAAATAAAAACTAACTGATCGGGATCGTTAGTCCACGTGTACTTTATAGCTAACCTAGCGAATAGTCATGCTCCTTCTTCTCTGACCAAACTACCTTTGGCTTTCATTGTCAGAAATGAAAGTACAGAATCTAAATGAAGTATAGAACTTTATGAATTCAATTTTTTTTAAATTATTATGTACAGAATATTTTATGAACGAACGCGTTGAACTCTAAACATTAAAAAAATATAATCAAAAAAGCTTAACTATCGATATCTAATCTATCGACATGCCCCCTCTCTATTAACGCGACCCTTGTAAAAAAGCTCGCCAGAGGTCCGACCGCAGGGCCCGGCCGGCGTGACGGGCCGGAAGCTCGCCGTGTGCCGGACTTCCGGTCGCTCAGCCGGAACACCGCGCTTAGCGCATTCCGATGGGGGACTGTAGTGGAGCTTGTCTATGATTTGAATTGTACTGATAAGGGTTTGATTGGGGATATTTTTTATTTTTTTTAGTCCTGATCTCACACTGAGATCCAGTCTTGTATCGAGGGTATCAGGAACTACTAGAGACTTTTTGACCTCACAAATACCCAGACAGGAAACAAATAACTGTGGTTCACACAAATATTTGTTTCGTTGCCGGGATCAAATCCGCGGTCTCACGTTTCAAAGCCGGCGTCTAACCAACTGCGCTACAGAGGCTGTCAAATACCAACGAATATAAACATAAAAAATAACCGAATATACAACCGGAATTCTGTACAGGACAGAACGCCCTAATATGTTTTCCAAATTTTCCCCTTCAAACTCATTATCCACCCTACATACCGACCATTTATTTTTATCAGCTAAATACCCCAAACTCCACCCAGACCTATGATATGAACCGCCACGTTTCAGTGATAACAATACTAACAGAACACAAACGATAAAACTACAAGTTAATTGTCGGGGTCCATTTAAACAGGTTCTGTAACGTTTCTTACCGCAATCATACACTCGGGGCCAATATCATTTGAAACTTTTATTAGTTTCAAGTGTTCCTCGAACGCTCATAAAATTTTATCAATGCGCTCTCACACGAAATTGGCATTGAAAATTGTTGTATGAATGCACTTTATTTGCAGTTAAACGTTTGAAAACGTGTTTGCTGGTTAAATATTATATTGAAGTCTATTGGATATTTATACAGTTTTTAATGTATGTTATTATGGAAATTATTTGACAGCCTCCGTTGCGCAGTCGGTTTGACGTCCCTGTGAAACAAAAGGCTGCGGGTTCGATCCCCGCACCGAGAGAAATATTTGTGCGGCCCACAAATATTTCTTTCGAGTCTGGGTGAGATCGAAAAGTTTCTTATAGTTTCTGATACCCGCGACACAAGACCCGATTTTACTATGGGTTCAGGACTATGTATGTGACTGTTGGGTGTTATTTATGTTATTTATTTATATTTTTGGAAGCTTTTTGATAATTCGGCAAACAAACAAACAGCTCACGTGACAATAATTGAGTACCGCCGCTCATGAACGCACTTAGATTGTAGGTGCCTTGCTATTAAAATGGTAGGGGAAATAAAAAATAAACAATTGGAAGTGAAAGAGTATAAAGCCTCTGCAGTATCAGATTAAGCACATCTGATTATCTGATGAAGTCATTTAAACTACAATATCTTTAGAGTGCGTGGTGGCCTGTTGGTAAACGGACCAGACGCGGCTGCCAACATGTTCACGGTGGTCGCGGGTTCGAATCCCAGGGCACACCTCTGACTTTTCGGAGTCATGTGTGTGTTGATAGTCAATCACCACGCACTTAAACGGTGAAGGAAAACATCGTGAGGAAACCTGCATGCCATAGCGATTTATATGAATTTCTATGGTATGTAAGTCCGCCAACCCGCACTAGGCCAGCGTGGTGGACTATATGGCCTAACCACTCTCAATCGTACTCTCGATTGTAGAGTAGGCCCGTGCCCTGCAGTGGGACGTATATGGGCTGTTATAGATCTTTAGAGAAGGGCTAAAGAATTTGGATTCCATTGTATTACTATTTACAATATAGAAGATAAAGCTTAATTGGCGATGAACCCAGGCAGTGTCTCACATATGAGAGATCTATCGCCAGTATACATGTATAATGTTAATGGAAAATACTTAAAGCCAAATCGCTTCCAAAAAAGCTTCTTAGAAATCATTACTCATCCTTTTAAAAGTAATTTCTCCTTTCATTATAGTTAATAATATTAGATTTCGTATTTTAATTTTTGTACTGTATACTGTGTATAATATATAAATGTATGTATGTTATATTTATTTATGTATGTGTAATTAATATTATTTTACTGATTATTTAATTGTTTATTCACGGTAATTTATTTGTTTTTTTTTTCTGCGACCACCCATTTCTTCCATATTATATTATAGTCATTTTAATCCTTCTTAAGGTTGTCTGGAAGATATCGCCGTTTTGCTTGTTTTTTTTTTTAATTGCACTGAATGGCGATACGAGCCTGCCGTTCGCCTAATGGTAAGCGATACGACCGCTCATAAACAGTAGCAAAACTAAACACCTTGATTATAAAGCAGTGCTTAGCATTTCACTGCACTCGCAATCCTGAGACATAAGGTGTAAAGTCTCAATATGTCTAGTAATTACTCTGGCTAAAATGCCCTCCAGTCCGACACACAACAGTGCATTTACACTGCTGTTTGGCGGGAGAAATAGATATGGCGTTGGTTCCTACCCAGGCGGTCTCTCACATATGAGAGACCTACCACCAGTAGTTCCTAGTTATTATTATTTTTGAGTACAATGTAAATAAATAAAATAAATAAATAAATACTTTACATACCCAACTTTTTGGCCAGAACTGCACGCAGTGTATAAACGGTGTTACCGTGTCTGGTACCGTGAATTCAGTTCCGCCCTGATTCTGAATTTTTGTGTTAACGTATTCACATAGAGAGATCTTATTTCATTCTGCTCTCCTGTTATGCAACTACGAATTACAAAATACCTGTTCCCTTCCTTTGTAAGACCGGATAACAAACGAAATGTATTTTAATGTTTTTGTTTTTTAAATACGTAGGCCAGATTTTTTGTTTACATTGCCGTGTGAATGCGGGCCGGACGTGGTGTATATTTAATTGTTAGAAAATTGATACGAATTATTTAACAACATTGATCTTCTTAGTCCCTGGGAGTATCCCAACTCGTCCGCGGAGCCATGCTAAGGTCATCCTTGAAATAATTTTAAGCATGTTTTATTTATGCGTGTTGGTCTATATGGTCTAACCACTTTCGATTGTACTCTCGATTGTAGGAGGATTGAGAGGATTGTAGGAGGCTTATGCCCTGCAGTCGGACGTAAATGAGCTGATACAGGTATAAGTATAGGAATTTTGCCAGCCTGGTCAAAAATAGAAGTACACATAATCCGAAATGCAACTTATTTACTCCCTTACATCAAGAGATAGTCACCATCTTGCGCGGTCGTTTGCTATCCGAGCTATATTCTAACCACCAATTTTTTTCTATTGCTATAAATGGTGAGACCAGCATTCCGTTCGCCTGATGGTAAGTGATACGATCGCTCACAAACAGAAGCAAAACTAAACAACACCTTGAATAACAAAGCAATGGCTCTCCACTGCGCTCGCCATCCTGGAAACATAAGATGTTAATTCACAATATATACATATAGTTACTCTGGCTACAATGTCTACAAATACTATGTACTGCTACAAATACTAATCGGAACACAACAGTGCTTAACAATTATCATTATAAAGCGCAGTAATTACTTTCAAAAGGAGTTGGTCAAATCAATAAAATAATATATATTTAGAGTACTGCGGTCGTGATGGAACTCCGAACTTGTTATTAATATTGTTAGGATCTATCAGATTAAATTTATTTGGTTGGCAACCTCCTTTGTCGGTTGTTCTTTTAAGAGTAGAGTGGATATTGAAATTACCTAGGTAACGGTTTGTTAGTGGGTTATAAATTGCAGATATTTGGTAATTGATTGTTTCCTTTTGAATTCGTTTATAAATTAGGTAGATTTCCTTAATCTGTGATTTGTGTAAGTTTAAGCTAAATATACGAAGAGTATTTGTGATTTTGTTCTTTTCCCACTTCTGTTCTCTAAAATCAGAAGTGGGATAGGACCCCGTGCCCACGACTGTTTGTAAGGAAACAATCAACTATCAAATACGATGCCCCGAGCCTCGCGGTCCCGTGGTAAGTCTTCGGAAATAAGTTAACGTGGTAGTAAACGTGTGCGTGTAGAACGTTCTCGAAAACATGACAGCTCGTGCGAGCGATCGCATAATCGGTCTAGATATTACGCACGCTGAGAAATCTTGGTATAGGTCTCGAAACTGTTCGCGTTAGCAAGTTCGTTCTTGTTCTGGAGGTTGCACACCTGAAGTACCTACGCACTGTTCTCGTGGACATTCGCGACAACGTAACTGAAACCGCACCCGCTCACGTTCGTAGGACTCGCGTTCGCGGTCACGGAGATTACATTCGCGTTGCCATGTTTCGGTAAAACAAGCCTTGAGTTCTATACTCTCACGTCTTAATGCTATCGAAGAAAGTTCTTTGGACGAATCTCGAAAGTCATCGGTTACCGTTCCACAAAACACTGGTCAACAAAATTTGAACGCGCCTTCCGTGGATAGTGCTTTAGTTGAACTTCTAGGTACTGCGATAAGGAACAAATCTCAGAACTATTGCGTATCAAATGTCGACCCTTTAATCAACGATATCGCGGTATGGTGTGAGGAGGTCGAATGGGCTAAAGTCGCAAACGGTTGGGGCGATACCGAATGTCTTGAGAGTTTTTAATTGCTTAAAAGGTAACGCAAAAACATGGCTTAAACCATTCAGGATTACTTACGGTCGTTCATGGTCCAATTTCAAGTTAGAGTTTACTTCGTTGTGCCCGCGCAAGTTAGATTATGCAAATATTTTGTATGAGATCATGAACAGCTCAGATAAATATTTGACATATGCCGAATACGCCTGACGTTCGCTACTGCGATTACGAATAATTAAAGGGTTGAGCAATAGTCTCATGGTGCAAATTCTTATTCGTGGAATAACGGATCCGCACGTATGAGCAGCGGCCGCCACCGCTGAGCTATCTGTTGAAAATTTAGTCTCGTTTTTAGCCATCCATGTTAAGCCTGTCCGAACAAAATTAGATTCTCATCTATTCTCACATTATACGAAACTGCGTAGAGTTGACAAGCCGGGTTCAAAATGTTTCTCTTGTGGTCGGATAGGACATAAAAGTTATAATTGTCTAAAGAATCAATACGCGTTGAACAATTCTAGACAATGCAACTAAACCGTCAACGTTACCAACTTGTACCTTCTGTAAAAAGATAGGACATTAAGAGAGTGACTGTTTTTCTAAAGAACGCTCTGAGGCCCGTAATAATAATCAGAATAGGAAGGTGAACTTGTGTAAGAAGATATCTAGTGACACTGGCAATAATGATGTTGTCACGGCAGTCATTCAGGGCATCCCCGTGGATGTATTGATAGATAGCGGGACGTTAATCATTTCTTTGATAGCGTCTAACATAATTAAGTCGTTTTCCTGTCAGCGTAGGTTTAACGAGTGTCAAGTTAAAGGCATAGTATATAAAGAGATATCTTGACGCGAGTAAGTCACTTTGACTGTCGAATTTGAGAATGTTTCTCTTGACATTGATTTAGTTATTGTACCCGCTTCTTGCATGAATACCCCTATAATTATTGGCACTGACGTATAAAATAGAGAAGATACAACTTATTAACAAACCAAAGATAAGCAATACTTGACTCATAGTTTCAATAGTGTTTTAAAAACTAAGTCAGTTGACAAGGTTTTCTCTAGTAGCCTTAGGACACCACTCCAGGGTGATGACCTGATCGCTCTAATGACGGTGATTAATGAGTTTTCTAAATTTCTTATATCCGGTACGGCTACTACAACAGTGACTACTGGACAGATGCGTATAAATCTCACTAGTGATATACCTGTAGTATATCACCCATACCGTTTATTCCTATCATGAAAAAAATAACGTTAGAGAAATAATTAAAGACTTGTTAGACAAAGGCATAATTAGGGAATCGGAATATGTGAGTCCAATATTACTAGTAAAAAAAAGACGGTTCGAATAATTTGTGTGTGGACTTCTGAGCTTTAAATATAATCACAGTAAGAGACAGTTATCCTCTGCCTTTCATTGAGGATCACAGGATGCTTAGACATGGCCTCAGGATTTCATCAGATCCCGATTCTTGAGGCCTCTATTCGTAAAACGGGGTTCGTGACTCCGGAAGGCCATTATGAATATTTAAAAATGCCATTCGGTTTATGTAATTCATCAACGATCTATCATAGAATCATCAACACAACTCTTCGGAGATTGATTGAACCTGGCAATGTACTAATCTATATCGATGACGTATTGTTAATGAGTGGGATAATTGCGGACGGGATTACGTTCCTCCCTGGGGTTTTAAAAACATTACAAGAGGCTGGTTTTTTTAGTCTATCTGCAAAATGTTAGTTTTTGACATAACACGTCGAATATCTTAGCCGTGTAATTTGCTACGGTCAGGTTTGGCCGAGTCCGGGTAAAGTGACAGTTTTGATAAACTCGAAAACAAGTACGTCAGTTCTTAGAGGGCTACGCGTCAAAAACTGCAACCATATCTCGCTTACTAAAGAAAAATGTTAAATTTGAGTGGGGGTCAGAACAAGAATCTGCCCGTCAATACCTCAACGATAAACTAACCACTGAGCCTATGCTTTCAATTTTTGATGCAGCTTTGCCTACAGAACTACACACGGATGCGAGTAGTGTAGGGTATGGGGCTATATTACTTTAAACTCATTGTGGTGGTAATAAGCGCGTACTTACTTACAGAGTGTAAATATTACTCCTATGAATTAAAAACGTTGGAAGTCGTTAGGGCGTTGCAATATCTAAGACACTATCTTATTGGTGTTGAATTTAAGATTATCACTGACTGTAACACTCTAAAGGCTACCGAGCGGAAAAAAGGACTTACTCTCCAAAGTGGCGCGCTGGTAGATTTATTTTACAGGACTTTAACTTCACCATTGAATATCGAAAAGGGTGTTTTAATGCCGCATGCTGACTATCTGAGCAGAAATCCACCAGCAAAGCAAGTTCATCATATTGACAGAGCTCGCAACTGGACCCAGATTGCTCAAAATGCAGACAATAAAACCCAGGAATTGATTCAGAAGTTAAGTGAAGGTAACTTCGATCCTCAGAGGTATGCCTGTCAAAATAATTTGCTTTATTACCAATGTATAAGTAATTTGCAGATAGTTTGAAACGTGTTTTTAACAGCGCGACAGCTTTGTTTGGTGTTCCAAAATAATTTATTTGTGATCGACGACGTATATTCCAAGCTTCTAGCTTTGTAAATTTGATCAATGATATGAGCTGTGATATGCATTATACGCGCCTGAGATGCATCACGCGAATGGCCTGGCGGAACATTATATGCGTACTGTCCTAAATATGATTGGTATAGAAATTAGCAATAAAAATATTGGTTGGTTCGATTATTTATGGAGTCTTATATATAACGAAGTAAATAACTAACAAATATTCTGCTTTAAGTTTATTGATTGGTACTGGTGCGACAACTCCTGCACTACGTGTCCTGGTTCGAGACGTCGCAGTTGCAGACGCTCATCCTAATCGTTTGGCGTGGCGCGAGCTATGCAGAGCTCGAGCCAGCGAGATGCTAAGAAATAACCAAACGGAGCAGGACTTTCGTGTCAACTGGCACCGAATATCTCCAAGGGTATTTGAGCTTCGAGACCTGGTATTTGTGATAAAGTATTCCCAGAACACGGGCAAGTTGGACTCCAAAATGAGAGGACCCTATGAAGTTACTTTGACTTTGTGTTACAGTTACTGTTGTGAATACGAGCGTCGGCGACTAACCTCGCTGGTGTGGTGGATGTGCAGCGTTGCTGTGCATGAGTGGGGTACCCCAAGGAAGTTACTGTTTTGACAAGACACATTAAGATACATTTGGCAATGCTTCTTGAGATGTGTGGTACTGGGTATGCGCTGAGGTGACATACCCAGGTATTGGCCAATGGTACTGGGCTCGAACTGCGGGGCGAGTCCAGGGAATGTGATGAGACACTTGCTGCGGTATTGTTGTCCATACATTCGGAAATGTGCTGCAGTACATAGTTTGTCAGGCATATTAATTGACATATTTAAAAGTATCTCAATTAATATGTAGGGGTTTTAGTACGGCCGTACAGTGCGATGAGTATAAGATGATGAAAGACTTAATTTCGCTATGGTTGTGAAAGTTTTGTTTTTAAAAGTATTTGGTGAATGAGGGCCTTGAAAGCGAGATGAATGTTTGAATAGGCAAATTTGCGAAGGTGACTCAAAACTAATGCAATCAATTGTCACATCTATAGACGATGACAATCAGGATGGCGATTTTGCAGAGGAAGAACCTTCTATCCAGCCTTCCAACGCGCCAGAGAACTTTGCTGCTGAAGGAGTGCCCGAGGACGGACACAGTCAGGAGAGGCCGTGTTAGGATCTATCAGATTAAATTTATTTGGTTGGCAACCTCCTTTGTCGGTTGTTCTTTTAAGAGTAGAGTGGATATTGAAATTACCTAGGTAACGGTTTGTTAGTGGGTTATAAATTGCAGATATTTGGTAATTGATTGTTTCCTTTTGAATTCGTTTATAAATTAGGTAGATTTCCTTAATCTGTGATTTGTGTAAGTTTAAGCTAAATATACGAAGAGTATTTGTGATTTTGTTCTTTTCCCACTTCTGTTCTCTAAAAATATATTACTTCTTTGACACAGCTTATGAAATTTATTATGGCGTCGTTGAATGATAAAATAGCGCGAATAAATCAGTCTTTTTCTTCGCGGACTAGTTCCGAAGAAGATTCGAAGTCGGGACATTAAAACTATCTTTGAACTTTATATTCTAATCTCTCAAATGTTGGTTAGAGATCAGTGGTTTTATGGAAAAAGTTACTTAGCAGTATAGCAATTGTATTAATGTAATTATATGTAATTATATTGTATCGTTACACTTACAAGTACTTACTTTACTGTTGGCAGGTCTCTCGTATATGAAAGGCCACCTGGGTAGGTACCATCGCAATGACTATTTCTTCCGCCAAATAGCAATATAAATATAAAAGCTGTATAAGTATAACAGTTCTGTTCCAGTTTAAAGGACTGGACATAATGAGACTTAACATCTTAAGTCTCAGGATGGCGAGCGCAGTGGGATACATAGCATTGCTTTGTAATTCAAGGTGTTGTTTGGTTTTGCTACTGTTTACGAGCGGTGGTATCGCTATTCATAGAAATAAAAGAAAAAGGAAATTAAAGCTAGAGTGACTACTGGACATAATGAGACGTAACATCTTATGTCCTCAGGATGGCGAGCGCAGTGGAGTGCCAAGCATTGCTTTGTAATTTATGGTGTTCGTTTCTCGTTTTTTGTTTTTCTACTGTTGGCGATTGTATGGTTTACCATCAGGTAAATGTCATGTTCTTATCGCCATTCATCGGATCTTCATTCATAAATACGAATGAAAAAATAGTGTGAAGGCAATGTTTGTGTAGATAATATTGTTAGGATCTATCAGATTAAATTAGTATGGTTGGCAACCTCTTTTGCCGGTTGTAGCTATAAGAGATAGGTTCTCCGTTACGTCCATGGTTCTCCGTGCTCGTCACGTAGCTCGGTTGATATTTAAATTAACTAGGTAACGGTTTGTTAATGCGTTACAAATTGCAGATATTTGGTAATTGATTGTTTCCTTTTGAATTCGTTTATAAGTTAGGTAGAATCCCTTATTCTGTGTGTGTGTAAATTTAAGTTAAATATACGAAGTGTATTTGTGATATTGTTCTTTTCCCACTTCTGTTCTCTAAAAATATTATTAACAATCAATGATAACAATGCAGTTCACTTATTAATAATAATAATAATAATAATAATTTATTTATTCGCCAAAGATGTTTAACAAACACTTACAAATAACATACATTGATAAAATGCAGTAGCTTATAATAGTGTTATTGAACACTGGTACCCAAAGTAAGATTGAACTTGTGTTATGGGTACCAGAATGCTCACTTAGGTTACATTATATTATTACACATGAGAAGTTAGTTATTTGTTCATTAACTTAGTAGAAGCGAGGACTTGAATGTGGTTGTGTGTGTATGTGTGAGTGTGTGATGTGTGTATAATAAGTATGTATATATGTGTATAATTAAATAGTGTGTTATTTGTGTGTAATATAAGTATTTACTTTAAATACCAGATATTTTGATTAGATTTTCAGTCTCGTTATAGTTTTTACTCTGCAGCTTATATAGCTCTCGTTATAATTTTTTTTATTGTATTTATTTTTAGTAAAAGTTCGCCTTAACGCTAGAATATTCGCGCGTGAGTTGTCATTGTGCTGTATTGCCGTGTAGGAGATAAGACCCGTATGAACGCTCATCGACTCAGCCGTGTGGTGTCACTCGGACGTTCACCTATTAATGCAGATCGCTTCCGACCTTTGCTTAATGGAACAGTCGTGTACTGGCAACCTGGGTATTGCTTAGTTTCTTAAATTTAATTATTGTCTTGCGGGAATTAAATCATAGGGTTTTTGCAATGATTTCTTGCAATCTTACTATTAGGCGAATTGAAAGAAAAGTAAGTGATAAGATATTATCGAGTGTAAAGATATTCGAGATGGGCTGAACAGCATCTCTTAACAGAGGAAACTCTATTTGAATAACACTGCATTTACTATCTTGCGCTTTATTGTCAATTTGTTAGCTAGTTAGTAGAATAAAAGAGTTAGCGCTGTCGATGAACAGCCATAAGACCACTGATAAATAATAGAAAGTAGGAGAAAGGTAGGCATAATAAAATTGCTGGTTATCTAACTAAAAATATATGACAAAGAATAAAGACGAGAAGAAGAGACAAGACTTGAGACGCAAACGTCAAATTTCGTAGAGCTCATTTAAACTGTTAAGACTACGCTCATACCTAATAACTGTGTTACCATCCCCTCAGACGTTGTGGAAGCTACTGCGCTCACAATTAAATTTCACCAGTTCCTGAGTCAATTCCAAATAAACACTAAAGCTATTTGGCAAATGAATGAAATTGCTCCAGTTGACTCCTAACCTTTGACCCGCAATAACTCCTTTCACTGGGACAGAGCTCGGAAGCGCTTAATTTAATGTGTTCCGATTTTGGACGTATAAGACGTTTTATATGTTCACTTAATCGTTCCCCTTCGTGAGCATGAAACGGTTGACAAATATATTCTCAGAACTGCTGAATTTGATAAGGCTACGGATTTGGCTGTAGATTCTGATAGTTTTACGACTGACGTTATTGATAATAATGTATTTCGAAAGATTAAAACTATTAATTTATCCTCAGCAAACGAATAGAGCAGTGGTAAGTGAAGTGCCTTGGTGGCGCAGTTGTACTACGGTGTAATAACAAACCTGTGATCTCGAGTTCGTATCATGGGTGGGGCAAATTATGTTTTTCTATTAATTATCAGCTCGGTGTCAGGAATCTGTATCACATTGTGGAAACGGAAAATTTTACGAAATGTCGGTGTCATGGTTGCACCTCTGCCACTCCTAGGAAAGTCGGTATGTAAGTGGTCTTCGTCGCGTATTTCAGGAAATATAGGTATTGTGGATGTCCTACCGCTTTTTGAAATTTGCCGAGCCCTTGGAATTTCACTGCGCCAATATCGTAACTTCACATAATAACAATATAACACAGCTCCTTAAGCCTAGTCATAATAACAATACGTCATGAATTTTAATAAAATAATCCATAAAAAGTGCTCGTCGAAAAATATTAAGCCTGAATTTCATGATACCAGCTTCAAAAAACCTTAAAATCCAGCATCAAATTATCAACTTTCGCAACAAGCGGATTGAGTCGATGTTTTTCATTTTTATTCTCGAACGAACACCACGGAGCGTATGACGTCACTCGCTGTACGTGACGCGCTTGCAACTTAAAGGGCTTAGTTTTCGCATGCACGATCCTTATAGCCGGACGTGTGCGTATTATACAATGCTTTGATACCAAGTGTGGTTCGTAAGCAATACTGAGTTAAATTAATATGTATTATTTGTACCGGCGTTTGTAATTGCGAAGTTGCGAACAAATATGGAGATCTCACTATTGTATCTGCTATTTGAAATTTTTTAAAAGCTCTTGATGCCAAATTGGGCACGGAGTTGGAAGTCTTGAGTTATGATTCAAGTTTATTTAAAGAACCTGTCAGGAAGAATATATCGTCGGTGTAATGGCAGAACTGAATAACTCAATATTTCATGTTTCGAGATAATCGCGATTTACTGTTTTTTTGACACTTTTTTTAAAATAATTAACAAATTGAGAACAATTTTACCGTCGGCAATTTTATATGCTTTAAGCATGTTTGCTGTCAATTCTATGCTTAAACAAACTTATTTCTTGTATGAACCAAACAAATTATAAAAATAAAAAACCAACTTATCCAGTTTTGCCACACCAAGATATAACAAGCATACCGTAGTTATCTAATTCTTTAGGGTAGTTATTCAGTTTTTCCACACATTAGATGGATGTGAATATACAAAATTGGGTCAACTAAGTACACTTATTGAGTTTTGAACCTAAAGAAATATTTAAACACGAAAGTTAGGCATTCTTAGTGAAAGTTAATTATTGTAATTTTATCACTTACTAGAGGTCGCCCAATGGTCGAAATTCGACCACTCAATATACATTATTAAAATATAATATTTAAACATTATTAAGGTTCTACTGTCGAAAACTAAACTACTATAACCACAGATTTGACCAAGACTGTTATTTGCCAATTTCTTTTTTGAACGAATTATATGAAATTAAAAAGACGTAAAATAAAGAATACTTATTTAAACAAATAGCGGCCCGACCCAGCTTCGCCTGAGTGCATATATTTTTTGATTCCACTCCACACCAAATACATGTTATTTTTCGTATAAACTGTTGTATACTTAAACTTGACGTAGCTATCCTATTGTCCGACTCAATCCCGTCTCATCCGTCTGTTCAGTCTCTTCCCGATCCGTCCCGTCCTTTCTCTTTATCATCCATACCGTCTTATAACGTGCGTTTACATTTCGTCCTATCAAATCTTTCAGCTATCCCAGCCTTCTCCCGTAACTTCCACTCTATTACCTATATCCCGTCTCTCCATATACAAAAAGATTGCCTTATGAATTTTTGACATTAAAAACTTTAGCGATTTATATTGTCCATCAAATATTCTTTGCCTTATTTCAACCCCACAATGCTTTTTGTTAGAAATTGAGTTAAAATATAAATTTTCATAGAAATAAATTCAGTGGTTTCGATTTTCTTTGACATAATATTTCAACCCTTTTTCACTCCCTTTAGGTATAATATAACCTATCCCATTCCGATACGATATACATTTCTATCAGTGAATTATAGCGAAGGAAAGGCCACTGTAAAAATTCGTGAAATAATTACATTCGATCTTGAAAAGGAGTAAGCATAACTTCTTGCGTGTGAACATTATTTATTTCATTGTCTATATTTAAGTAGCTTGATATATTCTCCTTAGTTTACACCACAGTTTACACAAAATAAATTTCTGAACGCATGCATAAATATTTGACAACCAATTTAAATGACAATCACTTTTCATTACTGTCATTAATTTTAAAGATGTACTTTAAAATTTAAAATACGCCATTAATCTAATATTGCGGATGTATGTTGTCGATTCGAACCCTTTATTTAAATACGTTATTTAATTTGAGGGATGAGTTTACCGTATCAACGGTATGAACATTAAATGTTTGACAAACACAATAGAAACAATTTGACCACAGACTATGTGTGTGTGAAATGCATGGTAGTGTGTGTAATGTTTTATTTTTTGATTTAATGTACTTTATGAGCATTATTATTGAAAAAGATTAGCATTCTCCACTTCTCCTACACATAAACTATAAGTGTGCCAAATTTTATGCTCCTGCGTCCACGCAATTTTCGTAAAAAGGGATCCAAAGTTTTTGCATCACGTATTAATATATAGATTATTGATCTCACATGAAAGAAAAAAACATGGGTTGGAAGTAAGAACATTGTTTATTAAACGTAAAATTGCAATATCAAAATTAACTTAATAAGGTATGGCAACAAAATAAAATTATGTAATAAAATCAAATAAATTACTATAAATCTTCTAAAATCATCTAAAATAATAATAACTTTCCTTTACATTTAAACATAACATTTTACACAAAAATCTAACATGGTTTATCAAATCAACGTTTCGTAATTATGAATTACATTACTGTGCAAGCAAAAGTATGAAGAAATTAATATAATGAAATTAATCATCCGCATCTGATGAATAAGTACACCTTTGTCTACTTGGATTATTATTTGATGTTCATTCTCATACCAACCATGAAGCTCCTAGGGTATTATATTTTTTTTACAAAGCTGTAATAGATCTCTCTTTTTTCTTTCATAATAGGTAGAAACTGATTATATGCCCTAGGAATGACTTCAAAACTCACAGCAGGCATTTCAGTATTTATCATTCTTCTTGTTGATCTCCCGGGCTTACAGAGAGTATTTAATGAATTGTATACTCCATCATAGTCGTATCGGTACTTGATAAATCCTGGGAAGCCTTTTCGAACCTCAAACATATTATTTTTAGCCTACTTACTGTCTCTCCATTCTCTACTATAGTCTTATTTTCAACACCTAATTGCGAATACGAACAGTGAACGCAGCATATACTTTGGGAGTGTAATATTTGGCAAAATGAGCGTAAAATCATGTTGGCTAGAATGCCGATATCGTCCGGAGTTGTATACCACATGGACCTAGTGGAGACTAGGACGAATTTCTGTGCTTTCTGGCGTTTTTGCCATTTTTTATCATATTTGAAGCTAACGATTTTACGTCTAGCATGTCTTTGTACGATAATTCTGTCACTTTGTATAGAGTAGCGTTCTTGTTCTGTCTTTTCGATCTTGTTTCTTGCATTATGTCTTTCCATTCAACTAAGTATAGAATATGCTTCTCTGTATCTTTTTTCTTTTCGATGGGACTATGCATAGAGCCTACCTCCATAAAGCTGTGACCACGTTCTAAATACTTTTGCTCGATAATTTTGATTGTTCTGTGGTTGTGTACTAAATCTAATAAGAAAGCTGCAATGTAGGCACTGGTTACGATTTTGCCCTGACCATGTATTGGACTTTTTTAGCCCTTTAAAATACTTCTATTCGATCTATATGTTGACTGTATTTATTTTACCTTTTTTGTATGTGTTACACATGGTGCACTGGTCTTTTTACACGCTCTATAGTAGCTTCACTTGTATGTATTTGTAACCGACTCCTTTGGACGCGATTTTGACCCACTTTAAATTATCAGATTTCATTCAAAATTCTTAGATTTGTCGAGGACCATTGACAATACAATAATTTAAACAGGATATAACAATTACCTCATCCAGAACAGATAACAAGATAACAAAGTTGTAGAAAGATGTTTTTAGTCAAAACAATTAAATAATAGATTTAAATCTAAAAATGCAATAAAATGAATGAATTTCACTCCATTTTCTAATCTTACTCATTATCAATTATTTTTACATTGTTAGTTCTTTGATTAAAGCGCGTATTTTTAGTTTTTTAAACCATTATATTTTGGCTGAAAAAACGAAAAATTGTATTGTGTGCCGAACACTTTGCTGTAAATAGGTAATTTGACAGGTATCTTATGGTCTTTTTTCATTTTCTCCACATACAATTCAAGTATTTTGGATATCGATAAAGTAGGATCTGATAAAGTGAGAAAAATGGGCAGGTGTTCACTCTCTCCCGAACCATACACTTCCCGATAGCTCATTGATCTACATGTTTACTTTATTTCGCACCAATTTGTAATACTGAGTTGCACGATAACTTTGCTTACGTGCCTATACTATTAATAGAAATATTAAATAATTTCACCTATTGACATTTATTTGATTAGAATCTCTTATAAATGTATATTGTCTCGAAGAAGAAATAAATAAAAATAATTATTTAAAAACGATAGAACGCTCAAAAATGCCCGTATTAAATAATTCTAGTTGTTTGGTTTTCTTTCAACTTGGCTAGTTTCATTAGAATATTTTCGTTCGTGGAAGAAATAAATAAATAAATTTAGCTTATTTATTTCATACTCAAGTGATAAGAAATCACAGTTGTTCATTTATTTACAGGGTTAGTCATTTTTTTCTAAAACCATTTAGTGCTCATTTAAAAATATATATTTCTTCAATTAAACACAAAATGGCTTTAATTTTGGATTGGATTAAGATATGGGAATGGTTGTTAGAACAAAAGATGCGGCACATTTTAGGGTTCACGAAAATGTCAAAAGGTCAATTTGGCCAAAATCGGAGTTATTTAGTTCTCCCATTATACCGACGATATTATTTTGTATCATACGTTACTATATTTATGATGTATAGTTACATTGAATTATTTTTAGGAATGTTGTTCTTTGTTTATTATTATGTTATGGTGTATGTATTTTTTTGTTGCGCTTATTTATTACTAATTTAATTACATTTTTGTACACGATAAGTTGTCAGCAGCCGACTTTACAGGCTATTTTTTTGTAATATAATTAAAATTTACCACACAATACCGGATAGATTTACACTAAAAAACATAGAAGTCATATTTTTTCGACGAAATGGATGTTTTAACCTCAGGTTTTCAGACTTGTAATAACATGACTTCTTAGGAATAACCAAGACTGGCTAACTCTACTACTCGACTAGTTCCAAGGTCTAATCTCTAAATCTCAAAATCTCGAGACAAAATTTTGGCGTCCTGAGTTAAAAAAAAAAATTAGTGATGTAGTTTACTATTTATGACTGCCTCAGTAGCGCAGTTGTACTACTATATGGTTGCAGCTGAAGTCCCGGGTTCAAATACCTGGTCGAAAAAAGCGATATTAGATTTCTCTATTCAATATCAGCCCGGAGTCAGGAATTTGTCCCCGATATGGCGATGGGCTCGCCTGCTATCACATTGTGGGGCGGAACTCACAAAGCGAAATGTATGGTGGTTGCACCTCTGCCTACACCTTTTGGGAAAAAGGCGTGAGTTTACATATTATGTACGTATTTACCTTGCTCTGTTTACTTTTTAATTATTTCACCTTTTTTAATTAAAGGACAATTCAACTGAATTCCTATTAACAATGCCATTAGCTTTAACCCCTAACTATGATTCAACAAAATACTGATAATAATACCACATTTTGTGAATTAATTAAAATCACTTAGGATTAACGATTTGATTTACCGCCAGCTGAAATAGATTAAATTCGGTACTATCTAATTGAATCAACTTTATGATTTTGACATTCACGTGTTTAGCTTCGTGAGTGGAATAATGTGTGCTAATACTAATCCTGGTCGACTATAATCCCAGTGAGTTAAATGGATTTATAAAATGCACACAATAGAGGTTGAAATGAAAATTCTATTTAGATTCTAAATTAATTGAATTTGGATGTTAATTACGTTTTTGTGGTAGTTTTTCGGGATTAAAATACAGATTTTATTTTTAAATAGTATTTTATAAGATCTTTGAATCGCTTATTTAATTGCCACTGACATCATTTTGGAATGGTTATAGCTTAAAAAATATCTCTCTCAGCCACAGGGTCATACCTACGCAAGTATTACGAACCAATCGATTTAGTTTTGAGCACGCAGGCATTACTACTAGGTAGTGAAATGATATGATATGACGTCACTCATAACTTGGATGGTACTCTTCCGATCTAGTTTCCCGTCAAATAGCAGTGTAAATGCACTGTTGTGTTTCGGATTGAAGGGTATTGTAGCCACAGTAACTACTGGACATATTGAGACTTAACATCCTATGTCTCAGGATGGCGAGCGCAGTGGAATGCCAAGCATTGCTTTGTAACTCAAGGTGTTGTTTGGTTTTGCTGCTGTTTATGAGCAGTCGTGTCGTTTACCATACCATCAGGCGAACGGCATGTTCGTCACTCCATTCACTGCAATAAAATAAAAAAAAAAGTTTGGTATAGTCACTTTGACGTACTGTATCAGCCCATACACGTCCAACTGCAGAGCACGGGCCTCCTCTATGACGGAGAGTACGATTGAGGGTGGTTAGGCCATATAACCCAACCCGCTGGTCTAATGCGTTAGCGGAATTTACATACCATAGAAATTCTTACAAATCGCTTTGGTATGCAGGTTTCCTTACGAAGTTTTCCTTTACCGTTTTAGAGCGTGGTGATTGACTATCAATACACATATGACTCTAGTTTGGCTTCCAGGATAAAAATATTGGGAACGTATTGTGAACAAACCAAAAGCAATCTACCGAGATAATTATGTCGAATGTCAAGTCCTTTCAGAGTCTACTGGTGGTAGGTCTCTCATATATGTGAGAGACCGCCTGGGTAAGTTGCTGCAATATCTTTTTCTCCCGCCAAACAGCAGTGTAAATGCAATTTTTTCTTTTTCTTTGAGTCCAGTCCATGAGCGTTCGTGTCGCTTACCATCAGGCGAATGGTCTGCTCGCCTCGCCATACATAGCAATAAAAAAGAAGTCACAAGTGTTCTGTTAATAAAAATAATAATGTTAGTTAATTATTACCGCAGTTTAATAGCGAAAGAAAATATTGCGTTTAATCTTATTAATTAAAAGGTCTGTAAAAGGATTAGTATGCCATGTCAAGTTCTCCAACCTACAATAAGTTAGCATAATGAATCTTCTTAGACTTCTGAATCGTGCTATCTTTTAAGAATAATTCCAGTGTTCATTAGTACACATATAAAACTTATCCAACAAGTCGATTTGGAGATCCTTGGAGGAGGCCAATGTTCAGCAGTGGACTTCTTGTGGCTAAAAAACAGAGAAAGAAAGAAAGAGAGAGAGAGAAAGAGAGGGAGAAACAATAATGAAAATAGAGACAATTAAAACAATGAAGGCACTCCAATAATATAAACTAACTCAGAATTGTAATATCGTCAGTAACAATCGTATAAATGCACCGCGCAATTGAGCCGTAATGGAGCCAACCATCGGAAGCATGGGAACACACGCGAAATGTTCATATTGAGCCGGCGTTTTCCAACTAGTGATATGGTTTCGCTTCGTGTTGTTTGGTTAATAGGTTTTCAGTTCATTGTACTTTGCACGGAGGGAAGTGGACAATAATATATTTCTAACTCCTCCTATTAATTTAACTTTCTGATTGATTTCGTTGCGGGTTAAAGACAAGTTAGACATTGCCGGAGACTCGCCGTGCTTCAATGCTAGGTGTTATTATAATACGTGCCACTGTTGATCCTGGCTTACTGGAGTCACAGTGGTGGGTGTTAGGGCGGGACAGTTTCCAAGTTCATTGTACTATTGGATGAATCCATCGATTTGCTGTGTTAAATGTGGGTTGAGAGTGTTTTTATTGTGATTGGTGTGTTCTTTCCTAGGTATAGGATTATTAGATGTCAATGACTATGTGGTTTTGGATTTTTTATGGTTTAAGTTCACTTCTCTACTCCTCACGTCCTCACTTCTTAGGGAATGCTTATGTTGTGCTTAAACTTAGTGATTAAAGGTGATATTATTACCTAGGCCGACTAACTTTTCTGACGCCTTTCTTTGTCTTGATTCTTTCCATCTTAAGAAAGCACACTGTTCTTTTAATGTATTATTGTAGGATTGTAATATTATAATGAAAGATTAAGTAGAATCAAACGTCATAAAAATGGAACGTAGTTTGTGTGAAAGTTATGACGAAAGAAAGTACTTAATATAGAAAGGGTTAGAAAATGAATGATTAAGAAGTTGAAGAAACGAAGGACGGAATAGCAGAGAAATGTATAGAAGACGATGGTAGACGACGATTGAAGACGCAATGTTAAGACGAAATAAAGGAGACGAAATTTTATCGAAGATTACCAATCCTATCTTTGTTTGATTTTACCCGTGACGGAACTATTTCCATATTATCATAGGTATTTGTATTAGGAAGTAAATCGTTTGTAGGACGTCCCACTTCTTTATTTGCATTAAAATGCTAAGATGAAAATGGAAATCATATATGTTACTGTTTTTCTAAGATTACTTCAATTAAAATAATATGAAACATAATATATTAGACATTATAGTCGACTCATGTACAAGTAATTACTCTGCGAACTTTGGATGAACAGGTCTTAAGCTGTGGTTCATATTTCTGAGATCAGTTGGGTTAAGTTAATATATTTAGATTATTATTTTTAATATGTTTCTGGTATTAATTATAATACACGTAAGTGTGCAAAGATTTCGATAAATTATTTCGATATTGAGGTATTATTTAGAAATGTAATCAGCCGTTTGAATATTACAATGATCTGTGTCATTTCAAACATCAAAGCCTCCAATGATGACACAGATATTAAAAATTGCTTATTTGGCCCGCATCATATATTTTGGCCAATGTACATTTCGGATTAAATGTTTTGCTTTTAAAATTGAATCGTAAAATTTATTGCGCGTGGCATTTTTGCCATTGAGCTCAAATGTACTGCGAGCTAATTAATGTGTTTCGGAATTTATGTTTTATTAGATTTTGACTCTGATTACGCTGGCACTGGCAACAAATTTCGAAGCGAGAACGAATAAATTCAGTATTTATAATAACAAATTTGATTCCGTAGGGTTTTGAATGAGTTTTATGAATAGGAAATAGGAATTGCGAATGTCGCTCTGATATGATTCAAACGACTTTAACCAACTTTTTAGATAATATTTACAGTTTTAGGTCCTTTAAACGAAGTATACGGAAGCAATAAAGCAGATTAATATAATTGTGTTGAACGTTAAAAGATTTATTACTAGTAGTTTCACTGGTACACAGAAAACTTGGGTAGGTACCACTGCAATTTTGATTTGTCTCGCCAAGCAGCAGTGTAAATGCAATTTTTGGTTCCGTTTTGAAGTGCATTGTAGCCAGAGTAAATACTGTAAATACAGGATAGCGGGGGCAATGGGATGCTAAGCGTTGCTTTGTAATTCATGGTATTCTTTAACTGAATGTTTGAATTTGTGTAATTGTGCTTTGAACTACTTATACAGTTTTAATAATATACTAGCTACTAGTGTATTCAATTGCCACCCGTCTATAAGCATGCATTAAATGACGGCCAAGGTTTCTTCACATAATGAAGGATGTGTCCTGCATAAAGGCTAATATCTAATTATAGATATGTGTTGAAAACGTGCAGTGTTGTGTGGCATTTCCTTGGCGAACACAAAGAGTTATTGAATTTCCATTATGTCATTGGTTTCCTGTCCATCCATCAACATTGTCCTTTCAACGCAATTCCTATAATAGGCTATGAATATATGGGTAATTAACTTTCTAAGTATGTGGTTTGACTGGAATATTAAATATGATTGCTGTCTATATCAAATAATAAATCTGTTATGCTTTTCATTAGGCTATAGCTCACTCAAAACATTAGCACTGTCGGGTTTAGGGATGGTTAATCTAATTTTATACTTTTTTATATCATTCATCAAAGTTCACTAACTCACATTTTAGAAAGTTGAATGAATTGTATAATGTTACTCATTGATTTCAAACTATTTTTTACGAAAAGGCAAAGTGATATTGGATCTTTCTATCCATCATCAGCCCGGAGTCAGAAATTTGTTTCCGATATGACGATAGGCTCGGGCCTTGTAACATCGGGGGACGGAGTATAAAAAAACGAAAGATGGGTGTGAGTTTATGTATGTATGTATTTTTTACGGATTTAACCTGATTTAACAGTACCTGAGTAGATGACAAATCCTTTAATCCGCTGAGTAACCATGACAACTGTAAAGTAATCGAAACGTCAAGAAGTTAAGAAATGTAAAACTTGAACGAAATCCGTGATAAAATCCGTAAAAATAGTTACATTTCAGTAAAAAAATATTTTCTAAAATATTCATAATGCATCATCAGCATAAACCACACAACTGAGCAGAGGCTTCGTTTTGTCAATATTCTTCTGCTCATCATCAGCCTGTTATTTAGATAATTCAATTCTAACGTCGATTTTTCACGATATGTCAGTTGCTTTACCTTCAGCATTTTAAACATCAGGTTACACTATAAGTACGTGACGTATCCAAGAGGTGTTGCCTTTAGCATTTTCGCTCAATTTTCTATTCATTCCATCATAAATATGCATTCAGTGTCCTTTTACTCGTAATGTTTCCATTCATCCCCAACGCTAAACTAAGATGTTTATAACCTCGCAGATGCAAAGCAAATCTTGTACATTTAGAGAGGACTTCATCGTGTCAAAGCGTTGCGGGTACTTTGTCATGGCTATACATTTCTCCAGAGGCAATAGCAAACTTTAACTTCAATTTGTATAGGAGATACATTGTGCTGGATTTGTAGCTAGTAATATAAGCGCGGTTTCTAAGTTTCCACACTCTATACTACAGTGTATGGTTTGGTGAAGTTGAGAGGAGTTGAGAAGCCTGGGGAAAACAAGGTTAAGATGGCGTAAAAAAATAAATTGACGAGATTATTGAATTAATAAGAATTAAGCAGTGGACTTCCTGTTTTCTAATTTCGGGTCGGGTGAAGTGATATTGAATTTTTCTATCCGTTATCAGCACGTAGTCAGGAATTTGTGCCCGATATGATAGACTCGGCCCCTATCACATTATGGGATGGAAAATACAAGGCGAAACGTGGATGTCCTGGTTGCACTTGTGTTCACCCCTTCTGGCAAAAGGCCTAAGCTTAGGTAAGTGTAAGTAAAAACAATTTTGAGCTTGATATACTGAAGATTCATAGCAACGGAATTTCATGATATTGCGTTGGAATTACGTAAGTTTGACTAAGGAGCATGAATTGTAGTAACTCATTTATGTAAATGGTGGTTGCTGTAATAGTCGTTGAAATTGTGGTTTGAAAATTGTGATACTAATCTTGCGTCGCCCAATGGCAGTAAAGTGCGGCGAGTCGTAATATCCAGATGAAAACAATAAATAATCCATGTTGTTTTAATTACAAAACATACAGTTCAGAATTTAATCATTACCAAGAACTTAGACGACCTAACCGAACATACACCATCCAAATCGTTGATACCCTCAATAAAAACTGTCTCATTTATAGTCCGTAAACCTCTACAACAGCTAAAATCATATAGGTTGTCAGGAAAATTCGTATAATCGTCAATCACTACTTAATCTTTTCTGCAACCCTGAACAAGTGATCCCGTCCACAATAGACGGCACATCGTACTATTAAATTATCCTGGACTGCGGATCTTTACGGCTGTTAAACTTCTATTTATAGATTTCGTCTGCTGCATACGTAATGCTGTGGACCTATTCGAACAGCTCTCGAGGTGTCGAGTTATTTCCGAAGTGGCAGCTGTCGATTGTAAGAAACTCGAAAGCGACTCCGCTGTTGATAGAGTTTCGGGCTATTTTGGTGCGATGCCCTCTAGTTAAAATTTTAATTCACTTAGGATATATTTAGTGACTAGTTTGGAATAAAATATCGCATTGACTATAATTATTCCATTTTATTGATTATTTAATTATTATTAGTAATTATAATAGCTTAGACCGGAGAAGGTGGCGAAGAAGTATAAATATTTACAGATTTTTTGCAGTGCCGTATGTCAGTATGTGCGGGAAAATTATGTACACCATCAAAAGCGAAAGACAGAATATCTCGGCCACGTGCTTAGGCATCAAAAATATAAGCTGCATCAACTAATATTGATGGGCAAGATGGAAGGGCAGACACGCGCTGGGCGAAAAAAAATCGTAGCTTCGAAACATCCGGGAGTACCAGTATCAGCACCGTAGGTCATTTGTTCCATCTGGCTGATGATAAAGAAGAGTACAAGACGTTGACGGCCAACCTTCAACACTGAAGAGGCATTTGAAGATGTATACTTAATAATTATCACTCAAATTATCTTACTGTAAAATCAGATTCATTACAAAACTTGCACTCATAAAGGCATAGGAATTTCTGACAGAGTAAAAAGAAGGCTAATAACAACGAAAGAAATACCAAACGGCGCACAATTTCATATCTTAATTTGAACTTAGTATACAAAGACTGATGACCGATGGCCGTTGGGGCTGAAAGGTTCTCGAGTGGAGGCCACATACAGGCAAGCGCAATGTCGGACGCCTACAAGGTGGAAGGACGACCTGGCTAAAGTTGCAAGAAGTCGCTGGATACAGGCCGCTTGCAACAGGTCGATGTAGAGATCCTTGGGGGAGGCCTGTGTTCAGCAGTGGACTACTGTGGCTGAGATGATGATGATGATGATACAAAGACTAAGCACCATCAATAAGCCAACATATTAAACTTTAGTCTTTCTTACATGTATATAAAAGTTTATCTTCTCTCTCGTCTAAATTATTTTTAGGACATCTTCAACTCAACCTCCCAAACAGAATAAGGCGTCGGCTATATCTGAAATTCAGCGGTGCCTATTCGAGGTTGACGACCCGCAGCGGCGGTAAATGCAAAGTCGCTGTTGAGTCTCAGCGATAAATTATTTTCCAGTTGGCAAGTTGGTGTCATAACTTGCGCTATGTGCACACAGCTGCAGTTTTCAACCTCGGCCATTTTTGAACAATAAAAAAAAAAACTATAAATAACGGCTTAAACAATGCCAAATGTAATTTATGCAGTATGTTCTCAGTTTGAATTTTTGTTTAAAGTTGGTCTTGCGTTTAATTTTGTTATGTTTACGGGTTTAACTGAGAGTTGTATGCTAAATTGCCTCTTTGAGTTTTGAATCTTGCATAGCGTCGTGATGGCTATCAATTAAAAAGGTCTGAAATATTTTCTTTTGTAGACCATGGAGTCCTTTTATTGTCATGAATGATTTCCTGAATTTCATGAATAAATAAGACAATTCATTTATCAATGAAATATTTGTAATCTAAGAGAAGTTTCCTCAAAACAAATGAACTTACTCACTATAATTATCTATTGCCTCGATCTTAGACTATTATTTTTATAGCAATAAAATGGGCTCAGTCTGAATTAACTGTATCAGCTTATAAACGTCCTACTACAGGGCATGGGCCACCTATACAATCGAGAGTACGATTGAGAGTGGTTAGGCCATATAGTCCACCACGCTGGCCTAGTGCGTGGGTCTGAATTTATTGTTGCATTATCAAATCCAACTTGTCTGACAAATATTAAATTTCAACCCTGTCTCTCCACCACTCCACTTACAATATATGCAAAAACTGACATGCAACCTTAAACGGAATGTTAACCCTTTTTAAATGAAGCTAAGTATTGAACAACAGGGCACGCGATACCGCCGAAGGTTTAAGTCGTGATTTTTTACGGCTTCAAATTTAATCAGTCTCAGATATGTGCTATGAAAGGCGTGCCTAAGATTAGGAGGCCTGCACACCGGGTTAGTTGACAAAAGGAATGGAGAAAGTATTGTGAAAAATTGGATGCTCGCGACAAAGAAGCCGTGTTCTCGTTTTGTTGAATTTTAATGTAAGACCGCTTTGTATCTGTAAGTCTTGGGATTTGTGAAAAGTATTATTTACGAGATTTTTGAGCCTCTAAGCTCAAATTGTAGGTGATTTGAAAATTCATATTCTAATCGATCAAATGTACACTACATTTTAAGTAACGATCTAAAAACGGCAAGAGAAATAAGAGCACAAATAAGCGTGTGTTCTTATTTGATTTTAGTATGGTCCAAAACACAGTAAATCTTAATTTCAAGGAATAGGGTTTATTGTTACCTGAAGTTGATTACAATTTAAAACTTTTTGCTACATGTCGTAGATCGAAATTCAAATGTATAAGTATTTAAGCAATCTCGGCTACTTATGGCGATATGGTGATTTTGTTACGGTTATATCTAATATATATTTGATCGAAGTATTCTAACTTAAAATTGGATCAGCACTTGTAAGTTCCACTGTATGTCACGGACCTCCCCTAAAATCGGGAGGGGTAAGACTGTAGTAGGCTGGCTCACTCGCTCGCTGGCTTAGTTCGGGTTGGCGGACTTTTACATACCATTCATAGAAATCCGTTTAAATCGCTCCTTTCCTCCTTATTTTGCGTGGTGATTGACTAACTTACATTTACTGGGTTTTATATTTGATCTTATAGTTATTATAGATATAATAATTAATACATTCGCAAATAAAATTTACGAAGCTCGGTGTCAGAGCGTTTAATACTTCATTTACTGCTAAGTTCTTATAATTAAAAATATAAATTATAATTATGTTTAAATAATGCATTATAATTTATAAATTCGTCGAAATTATATCACACAGTAACACCATCGTCTAATGTAAGTTTCATGAGCAAAATTATATAACGTTTATAACAAGTAAAACTAAAAAAGACAGTACACAAACAAGTATAGAATACAAAGTTAACAAAGTAAGTACAACACTGCCGTACATGAACTCATGATAATAATCTGTCGACGGTTGCAAATGTTAAATATAAAGGGAATTTTTAAAACAGGCACTGCGTATGTCCGTCCACGTATCTTTCTCGTTGGGCTAGCATATTTATCCGAAATGAACTTTATCAGAGGTTATGCCGGCTGGGTGGCGAGTTTATGCCTTTTTCATTACTTTAATACTTTTTTATACCGAAAACTGAAACAGCCTTTTGGTGATAGTGGATTTAACGCCGAAACAAATGCAATAATTGAAATGTGAATGCGTTTCGTCAATATTCTATGAGATATTTCGAAGTGAATGATTGTTTTATAGAGAATAGTAGTGATTTTTAGGAGTGGGAAACTTTTATCTTATATGTTGATGCTCAATGTTCGAACATTCGAATTTCGTGTCGGAGTAATAGAGTAACCCTCCAGACTTACATGAAATGAAAATGAAATGAAAATAATTTATTGAATCCATTAAAATGTACAACATTGTTTAGATTCAGTCATTTTTTTATCTACCACCCGGTTCGGAAAGCGGTTTTCACTAGAGAAGAACGGGCAAGAAACTCTAACATGACATACTATCAGTCAATACAAACAATGATTCTACCAAAACAGGCGTTAGAAAAATGCATATAGGTCTAATTCTTCTCAATAACAGTTGGGCCAGGCTGGCTACAAGGTGATATCTCGCGAAATCGCGGAAGACCGAAGATGCAGTGTAAAGACGAGTTGGATGCATTCGAGCCAAAACTGCAAGAGGTAGCCAGTAACATGATCAAGTGGATTAACAAAATATTAAAATTAATAAATAAAAACATCAAGGCAAGTGTAAACTCCCCTTGAGAGTGTAATCATGATTTTTAAACACATGTTGCGGATATGACAGCTATATGACAGATTTCCGATATCAAGTTGTAATCGTCGTTTTCGAAGCCTCGTCTGTGCTGTCGGGCGCACGAACACGAGGAAACGACTGATGGGTGCTTAAGAATTGTATAGGAGAATATTAAATTATTCGTGATTTATTAAATAGGCGGATTTTAAATTGATAAGTTTTTTTTAATTACTATAAGAATAAATACATTGACGTTGGATTGAGGTCAGGCAAAGGAAATTGATTTACCAGTAAATTATCGAACATCCACATTTTATAATTTACTTTTGTGATCTGGTTAAAGTCCGTTAAGCCGTTTCTGAGTTCATCGCACATAACCGCACAGTCAAACAGACAACAATTCTAAAAATCATTGTTTTGGGTTCTTTTACGTTACTACAGTTCCCCCATATCAGTTTTTCTTATTTATCTTCCATGTATGTAACATCGATAGGTTACAAACATATTATATGTATAGATATTGAACTACGTCACAGTATGGAATAAGGAAACCTAGAAAATGCCGAACCGATTCAAACTGCCTCGGTAGCGTACGGTACGGTACGCTTACAAAGCTGAGGTCTCGGGTTCGAATCCCGGGTTCGGCAAAGTGATATTGGATTTTTCAATTCATTATCAGCCCAGAGTCAGGAATTTGTGCCCGACATGTCGATAGGCTCGCCACCTATTACATTGTGGGACGGAACATACAAGGCGAAAAGTGGGTGCCCTGGCACCTCTGCCTACCCCTTCTGGGAAAAAGGCGTGAGTTTATGTATGTATGTATGTAATTCAAGTTAGGTAAGGTAAATATCACTACACCTAAATGTCCCTAGCCTGGGTGTTTGGTAATTTACTAGTTGACGTTCCGATCGATTGTGATTTTGCGAGCTCCGGTAATGAAGCACGTGCGGGCATGTTAGGTGTAACTTTCCATATTTGAGAGATTTCGGTAAACTTCTTGTTTGTGTATAGTGGCTTTGGTCCCTCGGAGCCTTGTTAACTTAGTCACGGATGAATGGGTCGCTTGAAAGGCTGGGTAGTTAGGTCTCAGTTGCTATTTTATCAAGATGGTGGTGGTTTTACTATGGTCAATTAATTTTATTTCTTAAAATTCAAGTCAAATCATATATTTGTGGAGATCGGTTTAAAAAGCTGTTACAATTTGTATATCTGTACTACTATGGACCCCCAAATCGATATAGGTACAAAAATATAAAAAATGGTATCTACAATAATAAATACATATCTGATTAAATTGAGAAAAAATAAATAATAATAAAGTCTAAAAATAAAAACAAAAAAGTTGTTAATTGCACTTAAAACAAAACTCTTAGTTTAATTGTTTATACTTATAATCTACATTTAGTTAGTGTAAATCTATATGTATTTATTTTTTAACAAAGCATTATATTTTTCTTGTAAACATTATTTGGTAAAGAATGAATGATGTAAATAATCTTGTATTTAACAGTAACATTTATCTGCAAGATTCATATATACAGATTTATGACCTTGGTTACACATCCACACAAAATGTAATGAAATAAAATGAGTCTATTCTCAAGATAGGTATTATCTTCATTTTTTAAAGTTCTTAGAACATACCTAGGGGGCTTTAGCCCTTAAAAAAATGCATTTTCAGTCTCAAAAGTGGTTTATCCTTTTTTTATTATATCAAAGCTTTGTGGAGTAATTTTCAATAGTATAACAATATAAATAGATAGATCTAAATTATTATAGTAGTTGTTTCCCCTTTCGGTCCCGAACGATCAGTCGGAGAAAAATCTTAAATATATTAGCAGTATGTATCAACTATTTTTATATTTATTTTTTTAATCTATAATTCCCGCAATCGAGCCTACAAGCAAGATGATAAGTGATCAGTTTCGCCCAACATCTATAACACTTGTAACATGGATGTGTGGCCCATAAAAAAAAAAACATGAAAAGTTTATTGTCACACCCAGGATCAGAATATGTCTCATATTTAACGCCTAGTATACTGCAAGTAAACCAAACACACCATTATACTAACGTTGCATTTTAATTACTCATTAAGGGTGTAAAAAGCGGTTAATGGTCCGTCGTATCACTTTTCCTCAAGACCCCAGTGGCGTAAAGCAATAACGCTACCCGGGAACCGAACCGAAGCCCCCGGGCCTGTAAACAACTTTGCTAATGGCCACTTAAACTCACCGAAATAGAGTCAGTTACGGGAAGAATTGCTATTTGTTTTAGTTTCAGGTGAAAGGAGTGGATTGACTTTAATTGGGTTTTGTTTAATTCAGCTTCGTTTAATGGAGAAGGAAAATATCTGGAAATCTATAATGGTTTCTTAGATTTCTGCGAATTCCAATTGAATTGAGTCCGCCTCGTGATCACGAAAGCTGTAATCGAAGCGTTGAGAAATTGAAAAATGTAAAAATTACTCAAAAACCGCGATAAAATCTATAAATAATAGTTTTATTTCATGGACATTTTTAAGTGTTCATACCTTCTGATAGTTTTGAACGGTAGAGAGGTTTTAAAATAAGTTTACAATAAAAATGTGTCGCTTCATAGAATAGTGCCATTGTCACGTAAAAATCTACGTTTATTAAAAACTTTGCTGTTGCGTTTCCTTTTATAATCGAGGTTGCCGAAGACCCTGTATCTCGTGGTAGGGGTAATTATATCCACTAAATAAATAAATACACCCAACAGTCACATATATAGCCCTAACCCCACAATAATATCGAGTCTTGTGGATATCGAGTACTATGATAGACTTACCGGTCTCACAAACGCACAGACCCGACACAAATACCCGTTGTCCAAACAAATATTTGTTTTTGTTGCGTGGTGTTCACAAATCAACAGGCTATGTTCTACACAATAGAATATTTAACTTGATTTTTCTTCTTGTATTTATAAAAAGTATCACCTAACACAAATACTTGTGGTTCACACAAACATGTGTCTCGGCGTGGGGATCGAACTCACAGCATCTCGTTTCAAAGCCTATCCAACTGCACCTCGGAGGCTGTCAATAGCAAGCACAGTACGAGTACATCTTAGTGCCAAACCCGTCATAGTGAGGGATTCAAGTGTATAGCGTTTGGAGATCAACGTGTGCGTTTCCGGCTTTGGACAGGCTGGATGAATAGAATGCTTGACTATGAACGACTTTTTTGTAATTTTTTACGTATAAACACAAATACCTTTAAATAAAACATTTCTGTCAAAATGGTATTAAGTTAGCTAATAGCATATTAAATAAAAGAGTAGGAGCGTAGCGGACATGTTACCATCCCTTTCAGACCTGTACACTATAATGCATATTACGACTAGTGACGTCATAGTTTTGTATTGCATCCCTTTTCTTTTACTCCTACTACGAGTACAAGATTTAAAACGTTTCTACTTTCGGGTATGAACTTATTTGCTCCAAGATTTTGGATATGCATACCGTTAGATAAATTCAATAAAAAAATTACTTTATTATGTTGAATATAGACCGTCGCGTTAGTTTTGAATTGAGTCGAATAGTTTTCCATTTAACTCCAGCTGTATCATAGTCTTTATGTGGTTTAAAAATATTTTTATCTAGCCTATTTGAGTGACATATTCCCGAGAAAATATAATCCTCAAGTAATGCCACGCATATTAAAGCGGAATAAGTTGAAACTCATGCAAATAAACAGTAGGCAACGTTTACACCGCCATAACAAAGGGACAACAAAACAATGTATAATTATTGTGTGCCGTTGGTAATTCTTGTGTATATAAAATACTCCCTTTAGTAGACGCTTTGTTTCCGTAGGATCTGTAAATTATTTCTAAGACAACGACTTTCATTTACGAATGAGTGGAGGTGGAAATTATATTTGAAGATTTTAAAACTGGTGATAGTTTTCTCATACGTGAGAGGTCGCCTGGGTAGGTACCACCGCAATGTCTATTTCTCCCGTCAAACAGCAGTTTAAATGCACTGCTGTGCTTCGGATTAAAGGGCATTGTAACCAGAGTAACTACTGGACATATTGAGACTTAACACCTTATGTCTCAGGATGGCGAGCGCAGTGGAATGCCAAGCATTGCTTTGTTATTCAAGGTGTTGGTTTTGCTACTGTTTACGAGCGGTCGTATCGCTTACCATCAGGTGAAGGGCATGCTCGTCTCGCCATTCATTGCAATAAAAAAACACATTATTGTTAGAAATGATACCGTCGTCTATTTAATTACTTTACTGGTAACAAGTAGAGGCTGTGAATAGTAAGGTTCTTGGTACGAATCTCAGGTTGAGCTATACTTTTTGTATCAGTTTATCGGCTTGTAAAATTTTATATGAGTTGCCAAATATGTGGAAAGCCAATTACGTACCATTTATTTGGCCACCTTATTATCAGCAGGACAATAACAAATAATATCCAAGGAATTCATACAACAAAATTCAAAATACAGCTCAAGGAATTTCGTACCTCTAAGACAGTTTCATATAAGGAGGCAGTCCTTTATACGAGGCGACTAATATCTCTTTATTTATGCACAAACTGTGATAAGCATTGTTAGTCGCAAATTTACTAAATATTACATGGCTAAGCTAACGTTTTAGGAAACCGGGAATAATGCCGCTTGTATTATTTACGCTGTTTGATGCATCTACGCGCTAGTGATTTTGGGCTCTGATAGCTTTGAATTTGATTATGGTTGTCCTTTCCTTGAGAAATACGAAGGTTAGATAGTAGAACGGATTTAAGTGCTACTTAAGACAATATTTAGGGGCTAAAGAATTACTCGATACTTTTTTATTAATTTTGAATACAATATGAGCTAGCTTCAATTACAAGAACAGCGTTCGTGGCGCAGTTGGTTAGATGTGAAACGTGAGGCCGTAGGTTTGATCCACGCACCGAAATAAAAGTTTGTGTGATCCATAGATATTTGTTTCGGGTTTGGGTGTTTGTGAGAGTGAAAATTATCTCGTAGTTTCTGATATCCACGACACAAGACTCGATTTTAGTTCTAGTTAGGGGTCGTTAGTTAGGGGATGGTTAGTTAGGGGTCGTGACTAGGTATGTGACTTTTGGGTGTATTTATTTGTATTTATTTACAATCGGTTGTAACATGAATAGTTAAAAATAACCACGATACCTTAACTTAGCTTCAAAATGTTTGGAGATATGTTACGAATTTTAAAATAATAGGTATTTTTTTTTTGTTTGGTTAATTCTATTTTGTGTGTGTTTTTTTTATTTTATATTTTTTAAGTTCCTCTTTGCTTATTTTGTTACAGTGTCGCGTTGACCTCTGTTGTTAGGATGCTATATGTGTTTTAAATAAATAAATAATTTGGTAACATTTTTGTATGCATGGTAAAATTTTAAAACATTTTTCTTGTGTCTTGGAATAAATTACAAACATACCTATTTAATTAAATGGACCGGGGACAAGTAACCTATTAATCACGTCAAATATTCTATACATCACTGTGTTCAGGCGCTTGTTATGCGTTTTAATGTTCGATACTTGAAGTTTACTTGTGGATTAATTAGGATGAAAAGAAAATTTGCACATCACACACACTTCGTTTAATGATTAATAATAAAATGATTAACATAGACAAAAAAAAAGAGAAAAAAGAATATAAATCAAAACCAACTAAACTACTGAACAGTCGCGACGTCTCACTATCGTGCTCCTGCGCCGCTGGTGTTGTGGCACGACCGTGAGATGTCGCCATACACAATTTAGTCGTCTTCCACATGCCCCCGGCCTTGGAAGCAGCAGCTTTCAAGATCCATGCATCTTCTCCATTGTGTCTTGAAATAAAGGGCAAATCTTTGTGAAACTGCGTCTCACAACACCTGACGTAGTCCTGATGTCGGCCACCCTGGAAATCCCATCACGGCCTGGAATTGTGCGCAGAACCCGTCCCAAATGCCACTTCAATGGCGGAAGGTTTTCATCTTTAATGACAACTAAGGAACCGGGCTTCAACTCATCCTTGTTTTCCGTCCATTTCGTCCGCAACTGAAGCTCAGAAATATATTCCTTTGTCCAGCGCTCCCAAAAGTGTTGACGAAGTCGTTCGACTTGTTGAAAACGTCGAAGGCGGCTGACTGGTACATCGCGTAGGTCTTGGCAGGCCGGAGAGGTGAGTGGACGACCAATCAGGAAATGTCCTGGAGTGAGAGGTGTAAAGTCCTGTGGATCAGAGGAAAGAGGGGACAAAGGTCGGGAATTAAGAACAGCTTCAATTTGCGCTAAAACTGTGCTAAACTCCTCGAAAGTGAGGTGCGCGTTTCCTATTACTCGAATTATATGATGTTTACACGACCGTACCCCCGCTTCCCAAATACCACCAAAATGTGCAGCATATGCTGGAATAAAATGAAATTTAATACTTTGACTGGTAGCATATTCCAAAATGTCCTCATCACAATTGCGCAAGAAATTTGCAAAATCATTTTTTACACCTACAAAGTTGCGACCGTTGTCAGAAAAGATATCCGATGGCTTGCCTCGGCGTGAAATAAACCGTTTCAGTGTGAGTAAGTATGCTTCACTTGTCAGGTCACTCACCAACTCTAAGTGAATGGCGCGTGTCACAAAGCATACAAACAAACAAATATATGCCTTACAAGTTTTGGCACCCCTACCTTTACGGTTTAAAATGAACACTGGACCACAATAATCAACCCCGCAACGTGTGAATGGTAAACTGGGAGTGATTCGTTCTTTGGGTAAGTTTCCCATCATAGGGGTAAGTGTTTTGCTTCTGATTCGCGTACAAGTGACACATTTGTGTGACACTTGTCGCGCTAAATTTCTGCCTCCCACAGGCCACCAGGACTCTCTGATATGGCAGAGCAGTGCTTGGGAGCCTGCATGGAGAAGCTGGATATGTTCGTAGCTAAATAATAAATTGGCAAATTTATGCTTACTAGATATTAAAATGGGATGTTTCTTGTCATAGGTTAAATCAGTTGAATATACCAGGCGACCTCCTACACGAATTATGTCCTTGTCATCCAAGAATAAATTTAGCTTTGACAAATGACCCTTTCCACTGACAGATTTTTGTTTACATAAAGCAGCATGCTCTTTGGGATAAGATTCCAATTGCGATAATTTAGCTAGTGTTTGTTTGGCAAAATTTAATTCAAATAATTCTAGTCTACCATTGCGTTTATTGTGTTTGTAACGACTGTTGTGTATGAATCTCAAAATATAAGCCATGGCTCTTTGCAAACAAATCAGATTCTGAAGTTTCTCCAGCGAGAGCACTTATAATAATAGATTTTATTTCTGGGAGCTGCTCTTGCTTAAATGAAATTGCATCTCTGTGATCATTTATTGAAAAATTTTCATCGTGAAGAAATGTTGGCCCCTGGAACCAAATGGACGAGGAGAGTTCTTGTACACTGATGCCGCGAGATGCTAGATCTGCAGGGTTATTTCCACTGCTTACGTGACGCCAAGGAAGCGTCTGAGTTGTCTCTAAAATTTCCACAACTCTATTTTGTACAAAAACCTTTAGTCGATAAGGTTCCATGTGCAGCCAGCCTAACACTATGCTTGAGTCTGTCCAAAAAATGACATTATCAAATTTGCAATGCAAAGAGGTACGGATCTTGTCGTAAAGTCGAGCACCTACTAAAGCACCGCACAGTTCTAGACGCGGTATACTGACAGGTTTTAAAGGTGCAACTTTAGTTTTTGACATTAATAGTTTTACTGATACTGTCTGATCAATATTAACTGTGCGTACATACCCACACGCGCCATATGCTGTTTGTGAGGCGTCACTAAAAACATGCAATTCTATATGTATAGGGTGTGTACCTACAACATGACGAGGAACACGGATTGTGTGGAGCGCTCGCAATGAGATAATGAATCGATTCCACTTTCGCGCAATGGTTTCTGGAACCGGGTCGTCCCAACCTATTTTAAGTAACCATAATTGTTGCAGTAACACTTTAGTAACAATTATAACAGGACTTATTAGACCGAGAGGGTCAAAAATTTGCGAAATACTCGATAAAATAGAACGTTTAGTGATGGGTTTCACGGCAAATTCAAGGCACGTGTTAAAATGAAATTCATCCGTTATATTACGCCAGCCCAAACCTAATGTTTTAGAATTTAAATTATTGTCAACTGGGGACAGCTGTTTAAACTGATCAGACGAATCACTTCCACCATCATTACAAGTAAAATTGAATATCCACTTTCGCAGTGGAAAACAGCCAGATTGTAGCGTCCTTTGCGTTTTATTACATAACTCTAGCAATTTAAATTTATCATCTAACGTGGTGATGAAATCATCAACATAAAAGTCTTCTGATATTACTCGCTTCACATCAGAATTAGAGGACTCAATACCTAATTGTTTTAAACATCTGACACTTAAGAAAGGCGCCGAGGCGGTTCCGTAGGTGACCGTGTTTAATTTATATGTCCCTAGTGGCTTCGATGGGTCATCACGCCATAAAATCATCTGCAAGCTACGTTGATCCTCATCTACTAGGCACTGCCTGTACATTTTTTCAATGTCGGCGCACGCAGCGTATTTGTGTTGTCTAAAACGGAGAAGAATGGCGAGAAGGTCGCCCTGTATAGGAGGACCAACTAACTGCAACTTATTCAATGACTCACCGGAGCTAGATGGCGCACTTGCGTCAAATACGACGCGTAACTTAGTTGTGGTGCTGAGCTCGCGAAACACACCGTGATGAGGCATAAAATAACATGGTGATTCATAAGAATCCACTCGTGTCATGTGACCTAAGCTCTCATATTCCTGCATAAAGGACACATATAAATGTTTAAATTCGTGTGAGCGCTGCATTCGCTTTTCCAGCGCGTAAAATCGTTGTTCTGCCTGAGAATATGATTCTCCTAAAGTATCAGGTGACTGTTTAAATGGAATACGTACACAGAACCTTCCGTCAGTGTTGCGTGTAGTTGTGCGTATAAAATGTTCCTCACATGTACGTTCTTCCTCATTTGGCGCGTCCTTTACACTACATATCTCCTCGATTTCCCAGAACAGCCGAAGTTGAGTGTCTAATGCATTAATTAAATTACACTGAATGCGTGCATTTTTTGGCGTAAAATTGCAAATGGGACCAGTAATTAACCACCCTAAACTTGTATTTAATAAATAGGGCCCATTAGGCAATCGTATTTTCCCTTCTCCAAGTAAGTCCCAAAACCTATCTGCGCCTATTAAAATGTCTATGTTTTTGGAATCTAAAAACTTGGGATCGGCTAACCGTATGCTGTCTGGAATACAGAACTGTGCGCTTAATTGACATACGGCGGGCATAGAAGCCGTTATTTTTGGCAAAACATAACAACTGATGTTTGTTGTGAATGTTTGATCAACGCAAGATCTAATGACAATGTTGCAAACTTGAGAGGATTGTATCACTGAATCACCAACCCCTCTTATTTCGTTTGTGGATTGTATAAGTTGTACATTTAATGCATTACATAAAGATTTAGAAATGAAGCAACGTTGGCTTCCGCTATCGAGCAACGCACAAACCTTATGATAGGTGCCACCATTATGTGCAGCTATTTCTACTATGGCCGTTGACAATAGAACAGACTGCGCACTGACAGAAGAACCACATTGAGTTTGTATGTGTGTGCCTACTGCCTGAACCGGGTCCAGGCTCAAGTGAGTGCATAGAGCGGCAGATGGGCACGCAGGTGTGCTCTCCTCTGCTGTCAAAGTAGTGGAGGCATCAGCCGCAGTCCGTGATGACAAGTGGAGTGATAATACGCCATTCTCTTCATCACTGTGTATCAATGAATTATGTTTTTTATTACAGTGTTTACAAGGTCCAAATCTACAGCTATCTAATGTGTGTCCAGAACGTAAACAATTCTTACACAAATTGTGTTCATTGATAAGTTTTAATTTTGATTTTAAATCACTTTCAATAAATTTCTGACATGCATAAAGTGGATGAGGTGCATTACATTTAAAACATTTAAATTTAGTGCTAGCCCGAGGTGGATGCACATACTGTGTCTTATGTTGGTGGCTGGAAACATTGCAGTGAGATATGTTGTTGTGTTTGAAATGTTTTTTGTTGTCAGTATAGGATATTGTGTCTTTACTTCTTGACAGTTGCAATGTTTCCAACATGTCAGCACGGTCTTTAAGATATGAAATCAATTGATCAAGTGTAATTTTGTGAGAATTGTTGTCATTAAAGCGCAATGCTGACTTATGACTTTCCCATTGACGCTCAGTTTCTTTGTCTAATTTTGACACTATAAGATATATAATTAATGTATCCCAGGCCTCTGTGTTTTCCCCAAGTATTTTTAGAGAGCGTAGATTTTTCAAAATAGTATCAATAAGTTTTCTAATTAAAGAAGGTGATTCCTTGGGCAATTGTGGCAATGTAAATAGAGCCTTTACATGGTTGTGCACTAACAATCTACAATTATTGTACCTATTTGTTAATAACTCCCACGCCACTTCATAATTATCACTTGAAAATTCTATTGATTGAATGACCTGTTCCGCGTTGCCCTTTAATGAAGATTTAAGGTAGTGAAATTTTTGTATATTAGTGAGGTCATTGCAGTTGTGAACTAGTGAAGTAAATGTGTCTCTATATTCTAGCCAGTGCTCATATGTACCGTCATAGGTAGGCATGGTAATTGTGGGCAATTTTACCGCTGCCCTTTGAACATCATGAGTATATTTTGTGCAAGCCACAGCCTGATTATTGTTAAGCATACACTCTGCATTCGCAACAGTACCATAATAAATGTTCTCAAAGGTTTCACGTTGATTTAATTGATCATCCAGCTCGCCATCACAAATCCTTTCCTCAATGGCACTTTGTATGTTATTGAATTCAGAAAATAAACTAGCTGCATTTTCTACTCTTAATTTTAAATCTACTCGCTCTTGTTGGGATAAAGTTTTGTCACTATTTTCTAAAGATGCTACGTGGTTGCTAAATCTTGTGAGTCGGCCTTTTAGGATAGCCCTTTTTTTTGTGTAATCACGAACCAAGCTTACATCTGAATCTGTACTTAATAGTTTCGGGGATTTTTCGCGCGTCGACATTTTGGTGGTATTGTGAGAAAAGCGGAGGTACTTACGGTTGCTAATGGCAGCTTGTGGCTACTGCAGTCATGCTGGCAACGGCATATGCAGGTGACTGTGGAGACTCGTACGCGGCTTTACTGAAACAGTTTTAGCGCTATTTTAAATTGTGAGCTGATGGAAAGGACGGATGGTTGGGCTTGAATCCCGTCCACCATGTTGCGTGCGTGTGTTTTTTCCAATTGCTTCCATCTTCGACATTTCTTATCGCTGGTCGCGTAATAGTATTTGGCGCAGAAGGACCATTATGTTCAGGCGCTTGTTATGCGTTTTAATGTTCGATACTTGAAGTTTACTTGTGGATTAATTAGGATGAAAAGAAAATTTGCACATCACACGCACTTCGTTTAATGATTAATAATAAAATGATTAACATAGACAAAAAAAAAGAGAAAAAAGAATATAAATCAAAACCAACTAAACTACTGAACAGTCGCGACGTCTCACTATCGTGCTCCTGCGCCGCTGGTGTTGTGGCACGACCGTGAGATGTCGCCATACACAATTTAGTCGTCTTCCACACACTGCATTTAACATAAATAGCATTAAAGTCACAAGTTCACAAAAGGTATGTTTACCTTTTGCGTACCGTACCATATTCTGCAGAGATGATGGTCTATTTAGCGATGCATTTAATAGCTCAGTAGAAGCAGCTAGGTAAGCTAGCAAACTTTTAGGAGTGTGCATTGTTAGGTCAACCTCTGTGCCACGATAAATTCATAATGGCTGAGTTTTCCTGCTATTTTAAACTGGCCTCAGCTATTTGACGCGTGCAAAGCACACAGGATTTAGACGGAGTGGGGCCTCTGAATATTTAATTTTGTACTCGAAATACGTTTTTAAATTTATATCTAGTTATATTTTATTCAGTACGGAAGCTACAATTTTAAGCTTTAGTTTTACGTGTTAAAAAAGGCATTTATAAAAGTATTTATTTATTTATCAAAGCTTTTTGTACACCTGTGACATAGACAAGGAATACAATAGAAAGAAAGTCGTACAAAAGGCGGTTTTATCGTTCGAGGCAACAACAACTTCTTACAGACAACCAACCATAAGATGGATAAAGAAAACGACAATTTTTACTATGAGGTGTACGAAAGATGAAGTGGGACAAAAGAAAAAGAAAAGACAATATTTATTTTTCCTCGATCAGGTGACTAAATTGCAATTTACTGTGAGACATGACAGATATGGTCAATTGTCGCCATTTTTATTTATGTATTCTCCTGGAAAGCGGCATATATACCTATGGACTTCAGATAGTATACCTAAATAATAAGTTTTTTCAATATATATTAAATTGACAAACGAACAGAATCCAACTATATTATAGTTGGATATACATCTTTGGGTCATCTCTTATGATTCATGCAAAACCAATAATAAAAGCAAAATAAACAGAATTTAATTTAATGAAAATAGAATATACGATAATTACATTGTAGCCTGTTCACAAAAAACAACTTTCATACATCTAAATTACAACTCAAAGTTATCCCTTAATTAGAATACAAGTCAAAAACATCAACGAATTCGCGTACACAACCTAATTATGAAACGCGAAGGCGCCTATCTAATTTGACTGACCTTTTTTAATCTTGTAATTAGAGGCACACACGCCCGAGTATAACTTATTCATATTCCGTTGCTATTTCAGTACGCAATTAACTTTAACCGAGCAAATAGATTTACCAACCCGATGTGAATTTTGTTAATTATTATGATTTATTTAGGTCCTTCAAGTTTGTGTACGATGAAATTTAAATAAAAAGTGCAGTTTGTTCTCTGGGACGTCATTGCAGAGGCTGTGGCAATCTTATGTAAAGGTCCGTTTTAGTAAGAGACTTCCTAGCGCCGGTCTTTTACTATCGCACTACCCATCACCACAGCAAAGTTCATTGACACCACCTAGAAGCTTACCGATCCCGAACGGTCCGTTTCCAGTGTTCTTTCCTATCAAGTACGTGTAAGCTCTGGAATGAACTCCCTGCATGAACCGAGGCTTAAAGAGAGTACTCTTAAGATAGACAGTGACTTAGTTGTGCTGGCCCCCTGGCACTGGAAAGGTTCATGAGCAGCGGTAGCCACTTACCATCAGGCGGGCCGCAAGCTCGTCTGCCTACATGGCAATAAAGAAAAGGAATAATGATGTTTCACTTAGCAAACATTTCTACTAAGAGAAATGTCTCTAGATCGATTTTTTGCTTTTCTCAGTCAAGTCAAGTTCTAGATAATTAACAACATTGTTTTTGGTCTTTGAAACACCTCATGTCTTTGTCTCATCCCATATTTAGCCAATCTATCAGAATCAAAGAAGAAAACATGACCAGCCCTGTTTATTTAAGCTTGGCACTCTGGTATATGAAGAACGAAGTGACCTTAATTCTTCTGTCTAGGATTTTTTTTCATACCGTGCCTAATTGCTTCCTTATTGCGAAACTCGTTAAAATAAATCGTTTCGAGTAAATTGAAAATCGTAATTATTGTAAATCGTATAATATTATATGTAATAGCATTTGTAATTACTTGTATAATTATCTTTTTTTTCTCTTCTTATCTTTTAATTAAGTATTCGTACATCTACTTCTACTCATCTCCGCATCACCTTAAGGTCGACTGGGAGAAAATGCCACAAGCATTAAGTCCGCCTTGTATACAAAGTATATGAAGCTTAATAAAATAAAATAAAATAAAAATTCTCGTTCTAAGCCACAAAATGATAAGATATAGAATACCAAGATCTTCATTCCTTCGAATCCTCCCCCGAAATAGCTCCTTGGAATTTAAAATTACCCCAAATATGGTGTAAGAACACAAAATTATCACCTACCAATCCAGTACACTTTACTAATAAAATATAAATCTACTTCTCCCATTTACCTGAAGAATCACCCCTGTAGTGGCACGTAGCGATTTTATCGTGCTCGCCTACGTAACCATTTACACGGCGTAGCTACTGATCTCAGAAATAGACTGTCTACAAAGGAACAAAATATTAGCAAGCGGCGCGCATTTGTTATAGTGCTGTAGGTTTTTTTTCATGGAATGGCGAGACGAACATGGCCTTCGCCTGATGGTAAGCAATGTGACCGCTCATGAATAGTAGCAAAACCAAACACCTTGAGTTACTAAGCTTGGAATTCGTGCTCGCCATCCTGAGACATAAGATGTTAAGTCTCAATATGTCCAGTATGTGTAAACTATGAAGTAAACGTATCATGTCTATTCGGTTTTATGTGAATGTATTTTTACTGTAAATAACCGGAAAATTCCCACCGGGCTAAAATAGACAAAGACTAATTGCAAAATTTACGATACAACTTAATACGAGTATATTAAACTGAAACTATGATAACTAGTCTGCATACTTAATTACGTTTTATGTATCATATTAAAACCAGTATTTAGCTTCAAACGCGAGCTAGACCAATAAACACGCGAAGGGAGCGTTGTTCTTCAGACAAACCCCTTTCAACCCCTTCAACCCCTTGCTTTTTATTTACGTCGTTTTATTTTACAACCCCCGATCCGCATTTAAACAAAACGTGATTAATTAATTGAGCACTTTTAAGTCGTTTGATGAAGAAATTGGAATTTTGTACACTGTTTCGGCAGTTAAATATTTTTTATTTATTTTAACCCTTTAATTGAATTCTACCACTACGTGTGGGGACCGGTAGGTATCCGACACCTAGCAGTCTCTAAGCAGGCAGACAATATTTATAAATGTCTAGAAATACTTACATACATGCAATTTCCACAAAATACTGCACTAGATGACAGTTTAGAACATTTAGCTTGCTATTCAGAGAAGTTAGGCTTTAATCATTAGTTGAAATGACTAAAAATGGATGAAAGACGTAGAACATTCAAATGGCAATGCTGTCAACCACATTCCTCTAGAGTGAATTGATGGACATTTCTAACCTTCCTAATTGTAAGTGCAGTGAAGAAGTGCAGTTAATTAAACGCCTTAACAAGGGATAACTAGCCATAATTCTGAATTCTAATACTTCCATCGCTATAGACAAGACTGATCTTCACAAAGGTTTTACCCAATAAATACAATCGAAACAAAAAAGCAAAAAATGAATTTCTCGAATAGAATGAATAATATACTCGAATAAACGTTCATACGAGAATATTGTTCAACATTTGTGACAAGTGGGCGAAGTGGACAATTACATTATGTTTCCAACTATTATTTATTTTCTTTTTGATTAATTTCGCTACGAGTTCGAGACAAGTTGGTATCCTCTTGAGATCTGCCGACCTCCAGTGGTTGGTGATATTTCAGCAACCGAACCTAGCTCACAAAATTTGGTGTTTGAGTAGAAAAATCTGACATAAGTAAGTAGTAAAAATAGCCGTCAAAATTATTCAAACAAATCCAAACACTAGTTAACAATAAAACTCCAAAGTGACATCAGCGGAGTTTAAAAGCTTACAAAGTGTTTAAAAATATACAAGAGCAGAGTCCCCGGGCGAATAACGTTTGAAATATAGCTTGCGAATGTTAAATCGCAGCGGGCGCTTCGTAGTCGGTAAATTGTGAAATGCCCGCTGGGCTGGCAGCAAATAAAGCGGCATCTAATGGCATCTTAAAGTTTTCTTTACGCGATCCCTAGGGGGCGGTGTTTGAATCATATTTCTTGAACCCAGTCAGCGAGTTATCCACAATCTATGAAATAATTTAATAAATACATTTATACAACTGATTGTGAAGTTTACGAAAGTTGGTGGTACGTGTTACATGTAAGTGCATGGTGGCCAGATGCGACCGCCTACATGTGAACGGTGGTCGTGGGTTCAAATCCCTGGGCACACCTCTGACTTCTCAAAGTCATGTGTGTATTGATAGTCAATCACCACGCACTATAGCGATGAAGGATAACATCGTGAGGAAACCTGCATACAACAGCATTTTGTAAGAATTTATATAGTATGTAGAGTCCGCCAACCCGTACTCGGCCAGCGTGGTCTACTTTATGACCTAAGCCTTCTCAATCGTACTTTCAGTTGTAGAGGAGGTATGTACCCTGCAGTGGGTCGTATATGGGTTAACACAGATACAGACAGATATCGTACAGGTAGCAATTCTCGTAAGTCGAGTGTTTCTGAAAAGTGATGATAAGTTTAAGTTGTTCTAATAATACTAGAACTATAATATTATTATTATAAACTAGGCTATACCTTCGGGTCCTAGGAATTTGGCATATATAAAGTGAACAAATTAAGGTGTAATACTATTTTATATATCTCGAAACGTTAATTTATGTTTATTTAAACAGTTAAATAATTCCAAGAATTTTATTTCAAACTAAATTTGAAGAATTACATTTTCCAAAATATTATTTTTATCGTAGAAAATTATTGTTTTTGTTGTAAAGAATTTAAAACTGGCCTTAAATAGTTTATTTTTAGGAATCTTTTACCAAAAGTAATATTATTAAATTTGAATATGGAGCCTATTTAGATAAAAGTAATACTAAAAAAATAAAAAAAAAATATGTGCTACACTGATGTTTGCTCACGAATATTATGTATAATATGTATGTTTTTTCATATAACGGCATATTATGGGAGCAAAATAACCATAAAGAAAATGCCCAATATTACTGTACTCTTCCCATCCCTTTTCCTTCGCGCTCTTTTCCCACTCTTCTTCATGGGCTAACAACACATCTATGATCCAATAGTTGTGGATATTCGTGGGCGGCATTGATCACTTACCATCAGTTCGCCTACCTATTAGTTAACTTGCTGGGTCTGTTCAATAAAAAAATCAAAATCTGTGATAACGGCTAACGTAATAGTAAATTAAAAGAACATTATGTGGATAATTGCTAAAGGTTTATTTGTACTTTAATTTGGATTTCGCTTTATTTATAATCTTACGTTGTGATTATTGTACCTTGTTAGTTGTATGTAGAATGTTTGTTAGTTGATTACAAATGTTCACTCGCATGTTACGTCCTTTTATCCTGTGTCTGTGACTAATCAATCTAATTCTTTCTTTCTTTCTTATAATTAGAAAAAACATTTTTGAGTACTGAGTGCTAAAGTGGTTTTTTCACTCCTTTTAACATTCATTTCAAAAACGACTTGAGTAATTTTTAATATTTAATGGGTGAATTGAAATCTAGTGTTCAACAAACTAAGAATGAAGACGAGTGTCACTATACTTTATGCTCAGTGACACTATACTTTATGCTCAGTAATAAACTGCAGCGGAATGGTGATGAAATATGAACTCATAAAAAAACTCTTACACTAACTGATATTTACCTTCGTCTCAAGTATCAAGGCCAAGTGACAGCAGGAATAAATAGTTTAGTCTTTACAGAGAGAAGCTGAGGCGAATGAACTATGAACATTCGTTTTAAACTTTAGAGAATAAAGCGTAAAAATTATTTCATATTTTTTTACATATTTATTCGTTTAGCAAGGATGTCAATTAAGACAAAAGACAACGTGCAGAGTTAATTTCCAAACTTCACTAGATTGAGAGGCGATGCAAGAACAAAAAGTTGTATAAATTTTATAGGACTCATTGCGCAAATGGTATAACTGATAGAAAGTACGAGTACTGTCAATACAGCGGTTTTTCAATATCTTTGGATCTAGAGGGATTCTAGAAGTACTGTATAAGAGCTAATAGCTTTCCCGCAATCTTCTAATCTAGAGAAGTACGAGGTTGTTATTAGGCCTTCGATAAAGCCTTCATTATTGATTTTACCAGCTGAATCAAATATCTTCCTATTAAACCTGATTTTTGATTTGCCCATTGGATCCGTTATTTCTTTATCATTACATTTCATACAATATGATTATTCAAATTCAGAAAGCATACATTTTACACATTTCCTCGACATAATACATTTTATGTCCTAAAGTACCGAAGCTTAATACCCTCGAAAATTTAACGCGTAAAATTCTTTAAACTACGTAGCGCAAACGACTCTTATAACCGATTTAATGGCATTTCAACAAATTCTTTCCTCTTAGTGTGGTCATATGTAAATAAGAACGAATGTTGCAGCATTAACGGGAGGATTTGTTACTTGGCAACACTTTATGGTTAACCTTAATATGTTTCATTTGGATTTTGTTGCAATTTATTGTATGCAGCTGCTTTTGTTCACTGTTGTAGTTTCATAAAAAATGGTTGAAGAAATTATTCGACGAAGAATTTATACCTAGATTTTTTTCGTTGCATATTTACAACAATTAAGTCACCTGATGATGAGTTATCACTATCGTCCATGAAAACCACTGACCCAAGTCCTCCCGTTTAACAGCCATTATTTAACCGACATCGCCACAAAGGCAGTGTAGTGCCCAATCGGTTTGAAACACTACAATAACAAACAAAATTGTATTAATTAATTCTCTGTTTTTTATGGAGGTGCAGAGGTCATGACTTTCGAATCGGTAACAATTAATTATTATACAGTTAAATGACTTAGCACAATGAAAATTGTGGCTCATTTTTGTAGAGTCACGTTTGATAAGCACAGAATTACATAAAACTGATATGCAAAGGTTGTGGAATAATTCAGTCCAATTATAGTAATAAATGTATGATTTGCCTTCCTCCCTTCTTAGATAATTTGACGACGTATTTTAGGTGTTTCTTGCAAAGTATTTGTAAGATTCTAATCAAGATTATGTATTTATCGTTATAAGTCGCGAATTTCTGCCCTTATGAAATGAGCAAGATTTTTTAACATTATGTATTATATAGTTTTTAAATAATAAAATAGTGCGTGAAGCCTGTCAAGCAGCAATAGGTTAGCGAGATTGTCTATGGCTTAGCCCTTAGATATAGTAAAATACGTTAGTCACCAGTGGAATATTGTAATCGAATACAATATTTATTATTGTTTTGACCGATTCCGTTCTTTTCCATATCAAACGCCCTTTCTTACAAGTACTCTAAATTGTATCCCAATGCAACGTAATATAGTCCAAAATTCGTTTTTTTGGGAGCCGGTGGGGTCATCACTTTAGGATAGCCTGTTCTCATGTGAGTTGCATTGGGAGTTACTGGAGGTTAAATAAAATAATGACGGGTTTTTTTTATTGTATTAAAATAAAATAAAATATTTATTGCAATGAATGGCGAGACGATCATGACGCTAGACTGATTGTAACCGATACGAGCGTTCATGAACAGTAGCAAAACTAAACAACACATTGAATTACAAAGCAAAGCTCGGCATGCCACTGCGCTCGTCATCCTGAGCCATAAGGTGTTAAGTCTCAATACGTCCAGTAGTTACTGTGGTTACAATGTCCTTCAATCCAAAGCATAACAGTGCATACACTGCTGTTTGGCGGGAGAAATAGACATTGCGGTGGTACCTACCCAGGCGGCCTCTCACATATATTTACTTGATTTTATTGCCCGAATAATTCCAAAATGCGATCACACCTGTCGGGCAGCGCGCGGTAACTGATTGACGATACTCGCATACTTTTCGCTCACTCACAAAACTATCGATTCATCATATCATCCACATTTACATACATCTTCCCTACAAGTCGACCTGTATTTTTTTTACTAATCTATATTGTACACTGATTTATTATTACAACACAAAGGGATAAACTAAAATATAAAAGTACAAAAAGTGGTCTTATCGCTCTGGGCGATCTCTGCCAGACAATCTTAGGATGGATTGATGGATACAATTGTATTGTATAATGTTTCAATAAATAAATTCCGATAGAATACTTTTAATTTCCATAATATTCCGCTTACATCTTACACCACTATGAAAAATATTCACCCCTCAGGCGCGAAGCTAGCAATTCTTGGAGTGTCGTGTAAATCTGGATAATTCTTAGCGAGTCGAATAGGAGTAGCTCTCCGATGGGCGATAAAATGTTGCGTTTTACGATCTTGTACTGTGTGTATCTTGTTGATAATACAACGCATTGAGACGCCGGTAAATCAGATGCGCGATACCGCGTGTGTTTGTGATAAGAGATCTGCTGTTTAACCTGGAGTATCTGGCATAAAGGATATTAACTAATAACATAATAGTTACATACATAAACTCACGCCATTTTCCCAGACGGGGTAGGCCACCCACATTCCACCATGTATATCCCGTCCTACGATGTGATAGGGGGCGAGCCTATCGCCATATCAGGCACAAACTCCTGATTCCAGGTTGATGTATAATGAATAGTATCTGTACCAGCCCATATACGTCCCATTGCAGGGCACGGGCCTCCTCTACAATCAAGAGCGTGATTCAGATTGGTTAGGCCATATAGTCCACACTGGCCTAATGCGGGTTGGTGGACTGATAATGAATAGAAAAATCTAATATTGCCTGACGAGGAATTCGAACCCAAGGCCCGAGCTTTGTAAACGTACCGTAATACAACTACGCTACCGAGGCAGTCGTCAGTAGTCAGGCATTGTAGTTACTTCGATCGTAATTATACAATTAGTCCGGCCATGGTATTTGATAATGGAAAATAAATCATAATGTCATTCGCATGCACGTCTTGTTTGGATTCAGCGTGTGTATTTTCAATTATTATAAGGCCAGCACAATTGTGTCAACGGGAACCTATAATATGCTGTCGCGTTTCGTACGGTGAGTGAGATTACTAGATATCCAATATCGTTTCACTCTTCCCACCCTTTTTCTTTTCAATTTGAATAATGTAATTGGTGTATGCCATTTTAAATTAATTATAATTAAAAAATAACAATTCTTTAAAAACGTGGATACGATCCCGGCACCGAATCAGTGTTTGTGAGACTGAAAAGTGTCTTGTAGTTTCTGATACCCACAAAATGTGACTTATTTATGTTTAATATGGGGTCGGGAAGATGTGTGTTATGGATGTAATTATTACTATTAAAATTCTAATTGTAGTGTTGGTAAACGGACCAGACGCGGCTGCCAACATGTTCACGGTGGTCGCGGGTTCAAATCCCAGGGCACACCTTTGACTTTTCGGAGTCATGTGTGTATTGATAGTCAATCACCACGCACTATAACGGTGAAGGAAAACATCGTGAGGAAACCTGCATACCATAGCGATTTATAACAATTTATATGGTATGTAAGTCCGCCAACCCGCACTAGGCCAGCGTGGTGGACTATATGACCTAACCACTCTCAATCGTACTCTCGATTGTAGAGTAGGCCCGTGCCCTGCAGTGGGACGTATATGGGCTGATACAGATATAGAAATTCTAATTTATTTCTTGATTTTGAACAGACTTCAAGATTGATACTTCTAAATATGGTCTCAATGCCATTCATAAAATCAGCAATCAAAACATTCAATTATTACCTAGATGAGTATTCCTGACATAATTATGCATGTAAACAACTAGTTATAAATACAATTCAATCCGTAAATTGCAGCGATGCCCGTCGTCTGACTATTAAACCCACGGGCGGTATAAAATTCAAAATTAGTTCTCAAGTATTACGCTTAACAATTGCTGCTTTATTTACTCAACTCCAACGGAATTGCTTTGCTAATTCCAAAGAAATTGATGTAAGGATTTTGTTTGTTGGTAAGAAATCCTAATTTACTTACGTTGCATATCTACTGAAGTATGTTAGTTGCATTGAGGACTTTTAAAATGAATGGTGTAATATTAAAGTCACAATATTTTTGGACTTTCGGTAATGTCACCCACAAAAGAAAATGGAGATAAACTCATATTTTATGTAGGTTTTTATAAGGCAGGTAAAATATAATAGGTCAAGTTAGTCCCTTTATAGTTTTCTACAAACAAATCACATTAATATTCAAATTGTAACCCAGAAAAGGTTAAATATCTAAGATTTTAGTTCGATTTTTCACAGTCAACCAGCATATTACACAACTGTATCCAATAGTTTTAATTCTCACCCGGGCACCACAAACGCGCCATTACACGCGACCCTTAGCACCAAATATATTTCCTTTATCATCCCGTGCTTTACACGAGAGGGAAATAGCAATAATAAACTAAAAAAACATGTCGGCAACAGCAAAAATCATAAATATTTTACTGAAACTCCCTCCCTGGAGACAGTTTCGGGACATTGTGGTCATTAGAAAAGTTTTAGTGGCCATTACAGCGCGGTTTATACTACCGTTGTGGGCCAGTGGTGGATTTACGTGGGACCAAATGCCATGGGATCGCCCCTGTTTTGTGTGATTCTTTTTATTCATACCGACGTGCGGTTTTATTGGTTACATGAATATACTATTATTGCCGGTTATTATTCTTTTATAATGATTGGGTGTGAATTGTTTATCTCGGTTTAAATTAGATACTTGTAAAGTACTAGCGGCTTGGCCCGGCTCCGACTCCGGTTCCGGCTCCGGCTCCGGCTCCGGGGTGCAGATACATTTTTTTCTATAATTCTAATGATAAATAGTTTTTCAAATCAGTCCTGTAGTTTCAGAGCCTATTCAATACAAACAATCAAATCTTTCCTCTTTTTAATATTATAGTATGTATAGATGTATAAGATACTGGATTTTAATTGTGTCATAAGAAAAAAATATAAAAAGGAGTCGTTTGCCTACAAAGACAATATAAATAGCTCAGACATTACGAGTATATTAAAATTTAAAACATTAATTCGATGTCACAACCTAGGCCAATGAGAATTTTCATTAACAAGACTAACATAGTAACAACAAATAAGATAACTTGAAATCATTATAATACTACACAAAGTTAATTTTTTTGTACCAATAATTATGAATCATTATTACTTTGATTCCATAAAAACGAGTAAGAGTCATAAGGTAACATCAAAATTAGTTACAATCATATTAATAATGATTCAATAGTCAGATACTCGGAACCATCCACAAAACATAGTTTTCAATTTAGTGACTCGAGTGGAATTCCCGAGAAATCCGGTATACAACGCAGAACAAAGCAATAGTTTTGGCCATCCGTCAATTCTGAGAATTTAGAAGCTCGACCGAGAATTCTTAACTACCGATGACCTACATTCGTCATTCAGTATTAATTTCAGGATTTGTTGAAGAGTGAGTCCTGGTTCAGAAATGAAAAGTGTGGGAACATTTGTTACAATCATCCAATGAGTTATACCGTGCAGTAATGTCGTTCGTTGATTGATTCGTCGACTGCAGTAAGATGATTGTCTCGTAATAATTGGATTAATCTGTATCAGCCCATATACGTCCCACTGCAGGGCACGGGCTACCTATACAATCAAGAGTATGATTGTGAGTGGTTAGGCCATATAGATCATCACTCTGGCCTAGTGAGGGTTGCCGGACTTACATATCATATAAATTCATACAAATCGCTGTGGTATGCAGGTTTCCTCAAGATCTTTTCCTTTACGTTATAAAGTATGATTGCAGTACTATTCAAATATATTTTCCATCTCATTGAGTGTTGTCTCTCGATGATTAAGATACTTTTTCACAAGTTTCTAATAAAAGAAACACTCTGTCTGCAGCACAAATCTGAAACGTTTGCATAATTGACAGCCACGGGTTTCCCAACTTCATGTCCAGATATCCAGTTTAATATAAATATCCTACCTTAAAAATAACAAACAGTGATAGAGCCAAGTTGTTGTGAGTCATGACATGTCGGTATGAATGGGCCGGGTCGTCCGGGGTACTAACCACTGTCTCACAAGAGCTCGACGTGAGTCTTGAGTCGATTCATGAGATTGCTAGATGCCAAAATCCCTTTCCTCTTTCCACACATTTTCCTTCCCGCTTCTTTCGATTTCATCGGCTACCAACACATCCATGATCCAAGCGTTATGAATTTTCATTGGCGGCATAGATCACTTGTCATCAGCTGACTTGCTTGCTTGTTTGCCTAACTTACGCAATAAAAAAAATAATCAGTCGATAACTCACATTCATTCAATATAACTGTAGAATGAAACTATTGTTTGAGAGATTATAACTGATATATTATCACTTGAGGATTTACAAAAACACTTATTGTACATGGACGCGTATTGCAAAGAGCAGAGAGCACAGAGTAAAACAAAAAGTAACAATAAAACAAGTGACTGTTGCAATCTATGGTGCACATTAAAAAGGCGCCAAATTTAAAATATGTAACAATAACCTAACTAAAACCTGAAGTGTATAGGTGTCACCAACTCAATTCACATCTGCGTGTTTATCTCATTATCCTCATTAGACATTTATTGTTAGCACCGACTAACGGCTAGACAAAAACCGACTGAGTCCATACAAACGTCATAAACAAAGATTTCTTTGTATCACCATTCGATCCTAATTAAGCCGCGTTTTTCTTTTGTCCTGTAGAATAGCAGATAATAAATTATTATGAGTATTGTTTTGTTTTTATAGGAATCGTCGGCAAAGGAAATTAATTAGCTATTTTTATGTCGATGTATTATTGGATTTACTTGTATTTTATAGACACAATCATTTGCAGGAATAGGAAAAAATATTGAGTATAGTTTTATACCTAATTATATTATATATTATATACAAAAGCTCACATGTGTTTGCCAAAGGGATAGGTAGACGTGTAAATTATTGTCACTTTTAGATCGCCTTAATTGATTTTCATTACTAAGTAATTTACAATAAAATATCTAATGAGAACACCCATTAAACAGTAAAAAACGTATATAGGGCTACTAAAATAAGAAAAATATAGATAAAATTTAAGTTCATACTTTTTTTTAAATTTAAATGCATGCCTGCATAATTATATTAGTCAACAAATTTACATAAAATAATGTTATACATAACATAAAACTTAAAATATGCTGTGAGGCTCTCATAGAAAATAAAATAAATAAAACATACAGTTAACGACTTAATTACGGAGAAATATTAAAAAAAAATATTTATAACTGCATCTCGCTTCTTCAACTATTATTTCCATAATTAATTAAATAAAATTAAATCCCTTTAACACTAAGAAACTTACACAAAAGTTTCGTTTGATATTGTGAAAATAGAGCCGGAGAAAATTTACTTTAGCGTGAATTAATTAATTTTTAATAACGCAAAAAAAGTCAAAGGCGAGTTTTTAACGTTCTTCTAATTAAGCCCTATTATGTCGGGCAGCTCCAGACACGCTCTGCACTTCAAGAGTTGCGTCCGTGAGTGCATTTAGTTAAATCGAATCTTGGAGTCGCAGGACTCCGCTCTACCTTCTAATTAGTGAGCTATTTCACTTGCATACAGTTTGCACTGGCGACTTTACTGGGGGCTTGTCTCGGTTGAGCTATTTTGAGTTATTTTTAAGCATAACTGCAAATTAATCACTAATAACGCTCCTTGAAAACCAAGAAATATAATGGCTATTCGAAGTCGGCATTTTGGCTGATAACAACGTTTTTACTAATATTACAGAGTGACTACAATGTATTAATTTGGTAGTAAGAAACGTGACATTGCTTCCCCGCCGATCATTATGAATCTAATAAGAACGTACAACGACCTTATACAAGTTGGTAAACACACATATTCGAATTAATGTTCACGATGTTTTCAATTCTGATCAAATTTGTTATACCTAATTAACTACGCTCACAGACTTCAAAAAACGTGAATCTATTGAAATGAAAATGTTTATATTATTCAAAATACTTTAAGATTTACGTTATCAGCATACTTGAGTGAAATGGGAATTTGAATACATTTCGAAAAGAAAACTTCGAAATAAAAATTTAATGAGTATTAAAAAAACTAAAGATTTCGCTCAAGATAGAACTTGATTGCAATTTAAATTTTTAATTTCTGAACATCATACTTTATTTTATTCTAAACTACATTTTATTTATAAATCTATCTATCTGTATCTATATCAGCCCATATACGTCCCATGTGAATAGCAGTCTTTAAAATATATCTTACAAAATATTTTTTTATGAGAGACATAAGGCAGACGATTTGGACAGCTTATGTAGTACAGCCCACTGTGACAGCCTAAAGATACGTAAAAATTATTAAGATTATTCGTTTTATCCACACTGTTCATTTGGGCTTTTAATATTGCGTTTTGGGGATCAAAACTATATATTTTTGAATAACAAAACTGTCAAACATCTCATCTAATTCAGTTAAAACTGCTGTCCATTGAATCCATCTTAGATTATTAATGCGTTATCAACTTCCCAAAAGGGGGAAGGAAGGGCGGAAGGAAAATTGATGAAGGAAAAATGGGTATATCTGACATTGCACGAAACACAACAGTAAAGACGTCGCTCCTTGTAATATTTCAGTAGGATATTGGCAAAGTCCATATGAGTGTGTGATATTTAGGATTAAACAGCAAACCACAGGTGCTTCGCTGTTAAATTAAACCAGCATAATTTTCTAAAATTGCAAGAATACCAAGTCTCACATTAGAAAACTTTATTTAGACTATAATTATACACTCACCACCAGGGGTATTAATAATGAAAGAAATTAACAAAGAATTGCATGAGGTGAAATAATGTCCCATGCATAAAAACTAAAATCACCATTAAAATCCTCGGTGACAGCGGCCGAGTAAACAGCTCAGAGCGAGCTTCTAGTTACATTTCTCGTCAGACTTCCGTCTACTCACTTCGGAATTAAAGAGTCCGAATTGAAATAGAACGGTTGAAACTAATGTGTTTGCGTCGGCTTTGCTCGTTTTTTATGACGGCCGCTCCGCATCCCTTGTCTCGATCCGGACTTTCAGCTCTTATTTCCGTGTACGGTATCTTTATAAAGATTTTCCATTTAATCGTTTTTGTTCAAGTATTTGCATTTAGTTCGCTGTTTGTAGAGATTTATTATGTTGGTATTGTTTTTAGGATGGGTTTTGGTAGAAGGCTTTGTGTCGAAACTAGTGCAGTTGTTCTGTAAAGTATTTTTTTTATTAACAAAGGAAATGAGTTTTACTTTATGCTGGATGCAGTAGGGCGTGTAATACTGATACAGTACGCAATAAAATACATCCCATAAACGTCCCATTGCAGGACACGGGCGTCTTTTACAATCGAGAGTACGATTGGGAGAGGTTAGGCCATATGGTCCACCACGCCGCGCTGGCTTAGTGCGGGTTGACGAACTCTCACACACCCTAGATTTTTTTGAGTTATAAATGTGCTAATCTGTTTGTCAATATTTGATATTGACAGTCAATCCATTGCAGTATGTATCGTGTAGAGACTGAGGTCAAAGCATTGTTTCGAAATTTTTTCGAAACCATTTTGTAATTGAATACTTCGTTATTTATTTTTTGTTCTGTGTCAAATAATTGTTATGATCAGTTCAAATAAATGATATATTATAAATAAAATTTTAAATAAGAAAAAAAAAAGATGTATTTTACCTCAAAAAGTTTAAAAAGCTTTAAGAAACAATAAGTTAAAACCATGTTTAAGCATGTATTAAAACGTTCTTAGATTATAACGATGATGCGTATATTTCTATATAATTATTTATAGAAAAAGTAGAATCTTTCTTTATAATACCAAAAACATGTATGTGAAATATACATGTTTTCTATCATGTTCAATATCTAATTAATTACAATGGACAATAGTTACTACTAAATAAAACTGCAAGCCAAATCTGCGTGTCCATTGATAGAAAGCTAAGGATAGGAGTGTCGAATGGCGGCAATTATTAAATGCGTTCAAGTGTGTCTGCTCTGGCTATCCCAGACCTTCAGGATTCAATTTGCAATTAGATAAAGACATTGAGAGTTTAATTTTTTCACTATTTTGTTATTAAACTTTGTTGACGTTGTGACAGCGTTAATTTTATTTATTTTTATGTGACAAAAATATTTTATTCAATATTTTGTAATATCAATAATTTTGTGCATAACATTTATAAGTTATTACGTAGTTTATCGAGAGTGCGAGACCAGGCCTTCCAGGTCTGTATGTGAGTGAAAATGGCATGCGACCCGTGTATATCCGAACAGAATCATTTGAATAAATAGTACAACTCCTTCTATTTGTTTTTATTTCTGATTAATTTCGATGCCGGTTAAAGACAAGCTAGTGTCCCCGAGGGACTTGCTGAGCTCCAAAGCTCGATGTCAATACTTTGTGTGTTGATACTGGCTGACAGGAGTCGCAGTGGTCAGTGTGTGGGCAGGAGAGTCTCTTTAAAAAGTAGTAGTTAGTAAAGACAAACGTAAATCGTAATCGTAAAGTTTAAAGTAAGTCCAAAATATACGCAAAATCCTACATTCAGCAGTATGAACCAACTGATATTTAAAATTAAATAATAGTTTCCTTGCTACCGTTAATATATCACGAAACCCTCATCTAATTTTGTAAATAATGAAACAAAATGCAGCGTAAAATATGATTACATCACGCTCCTTGCTATCTCCGGACTTGTGGCGTGTGCAGTGGGCGGTTGACCTGTCCCGTTACTCACACTTCATTGGACCGCACCACCCACGCCAGATAACTTTGTCGCTGGTATTAATATGAAAACATTTACTAGAAATCAAGTCATGTAACCTTTATTGTGATATGTGAATAGAGAGAGAGAATTGTGTTAAATGTCAAAAGAAACGGTTTTATACTAATATCTTTAATGGTTTCTTAGATTTATGTATATTAACAGATTCCAACAAATAGACAAGGAAATAATACATGATGTTATTATTACATTACTTGTTTAATTCCTAATTAAATATACAGGACCAATACAGGTTATGACGATACCAATAAACCAGACATACACAATCAAACCGCACTCATATTCCATCCACGTAAAACACCTAAAACGAACTTGAAAATTGAGACGGAAAGATGGAATCGGTAATAGGGTAGACGCCGCAAACTCTGACGATGAAAGAAAAGCCAAGTTAGCCGAGCATTACGCGTGTTATGTAAATGTAGCCAAGTTGCCGAGGGTCCCGCTGGCTCGACTTGTTGAAAGCATCGGGTACGCTTAAAAATTCACAACGCTAAAAGTGATACCGGTTTTTGGATACGTTCAACTTTAAACTACGTTGGATGTGGTATTTATGATGTTTTAGTACTTGGTGCTTTTAGGGATGGTAAAAGTAATGTGAAAGTAAGTTTAGATTGAAATCATTTTTTTATTGCTATGAGTGGCGAGACGAGCATACTGTTTAGTTATTGATAAGTGATACGACCAGTCAACGATAGTAGCTATGCATAGTAGCATAGCTAGGCATTCCAGTGCGCTCGCCATCTTGATACGTAGGATGTTAAGTCTCAATATGTCCAGTAGTTATTCTAGCTACAATATCCTACAAACCAGAACACAACAGTGTGTTTACACTGCTATTTGGTGGGAGTAATAAACTTTGCGATGGTAACAATCCAGACGGCCTCTCACGTATGACAGACTTACTACTATCTGCATTGTATAGGCACTATCATTTCTATGTTCAGTAAAGTAATTACTACTATAATAACTGACTGTCTCGGAGGCGTAGTTACATTACGGTATGATTACAAGGCCGAGGCCTCGGGTTCGAATCCCGGATCGGGCAAAGTAATATTGGATTTTTCTATACATTATCAGTCCAGGGTCAGGAATTTGTGCCCGATATGGTGAGAGGCTCGCTCCTGTAACATCGTAGGACGGAACATACAAGGCGTAATACGGGTGTATGTCCTGGCATCTCTGCCTACCCCTTCTGGAAAAATAGGCATGAGTTTATACGTATATATGTTTTATGTATGTAGATAGTTAACGACGTTGGCTGTGAAACGAGAGCCCGTCAATTCGATCTTACTGCAGTTTGTATGATGTGACGATATATAATAAAGGTTTGTCTGAACCCAAGTATTTTGTTTTCAGTAAGGATTTTATGAGATGGTAAAGTCGCTCATAGGATTTTGATACGATAAAGACTTAATGTGGGGTCAGGACTACGTGTGACGTTAATTGAATATAAGCGCTATCTTAAAACAATTGTATTCCATTTCTTTTAACGATTTTATTCTGTGTAGCAAAAATAAATTGTAATGCAAGTAAACAGCCATACAACAAACCTACTGAAAACAAAGAATTTCCCTCCATATATCACTAGTGATATTCCCTACTCCACGACTAGATCTCGATGCGAAACTTTCTACTCACCACGATTGACGTGGTTGCCAGATAAAAGGATACTTCTCACATCGCCGCCGCCTTCAACTTATCGACTCGTAACTTTAAACGTGATGCCATTTCGGAATAAGTGCGCGATGGAATTTGAATGTGGAGTTTTAGTTTGCATTTTAAATATTTATAGGGAGTCGTTTTAGCTTGCGGTTTTCTGGTAGTGCTATGGCTGTCTTCGAGTCACGTAACCCTAACTTAAAACACTTGAAGACACAAATAATGCCTTTCTAACACAAATTACCAGTTAATAGATAAAATCTTGACTCACATTGTTAGTTGAAATAAAACTGTTTTTTACATATTTTATTGCAGATTTAGGGCGGACCCCCTGTGACCACGAAAGCTGTAAAGTAATCGAAACGTCAAGAAGTTAAAAATTAAACCAAATCCCCGATAAAATCCGTAAAATTAGTTTTATTTCAAATTGCTTTTATTTTAAACATTCACGTAAATTTAAGAACCGTTAAACCTTGTTCGCCTTTTTTACATACATATTTTAATGCATGCCTACAAGTTAACCTTATTTGCTCAATTTGGAGATTTTTTTTATCCATGTCTATTTTTTTCAGCTAACTCCTTCCATCTTTATTCACTCGATATACACCTTGAATAAGCTATTAATCAGAAATCCTCTTTACACAGTTAAAAACTTTTGCATATCTAATTTAAACTTACTAAATAAATCTAATATTAATGCATATCATGACGGCAAATCATAAAGTCAACGTTTAGGATTAATCCTCAAACTCCCACACACTCTAAGTAAAGGTCCAAGATCAATAGTACGAGAATCTATTAATTATACCACATTATATTACCTTTAAATTATTAATTGGCAAGTGTGTGGTAGCCTGTTGGTAAACGGACCAGACGCGGCTGCCAACACACGGTGGTCGCGGGTTCGAATCCCATGGCACACCTCTAACTTTTCGGAGTTATGTGTGTATTGACCGTCAATCACCACGCATTATAACGGTGAAGAAACCTTCGTGAGGAACCTAATATACCACAGTGATTAGTAAGAAATTCTATGGTATGTAAAGTCCACCAGCCTGCACTAGGCCTGCGTGGTGGACTATATGGCCTAACCACTCTCAATTGTATTCTTTATTGCAGAGAGGGTGTGCGCCCTATAGTGGAACGTATATGGGCTGATATAGTACAGAACAGTAAAGTAATATTAACAGTACCTATGATAAAACAAAGTAGCATATATAAGTCAGTTTGTACTGGCATGAAATGTTAAAAGATTGGAACACACAAAGTAATGACTTCTACGTCTTTCAAATGCGGAACAAAAAACTATAACTTTCATGTTCTACGCGACAGAAAGTTGGCGCATAAATTTTTCTCATCTATGAGACGGGCTTGTTTATGCTGGTTTTTAACAACTCCATCTTTATATTGTGGTTAATGTGAAAGCTGATGGGTATTTTAATATTATACGTGACTGATTTGACCAACACCTTTTTATAAGTAATTACTGCGCTTTATAATGATAAATAATTGTTAAGCACTGTTGTGTGCTGGTTTGAAGGACATTGTAGCCAGAGTAACTACTGGATATATTGAGATTTAACTCAAGATGGGGTGCGCAATGGAATGCCAAGCATTGCTTTGTAATTAATGATGTTGTTTGGTTATGCTACTATACCTGACTAGTTGTATGGCCATTTACTTCAATTGTTTTTTAAATTATTTACAAAATTCAACTGAGAGAAGTGTATACAAAGCGTTAAAGAAAATTGATAAAGGCTCCACAAATGTTGTCTGCGGCTTCTGATTATTTTTTATCTTGACATACCAAATCACGCTTCTCTCTCAGTGCGAAATGATTCCAATGTCTATATTTAGATTTCTTTAATATGCGTTATTTAACTAGCTGTTGTGTAATTTGGCGGACTTACATACCATAGAAATTCTTAAAAATCGCTATGGTATGCAGGTTTCCTCACGATGTTTTCCTTCACCGTTTTAGTTACCGCCAACCCGCACTAGGCCAGCGTGGTGGACTATATGGCCTAACCACTCTCAATCGTACTCTCGATTGTAGAGTAGGCCCGTGCCCTGCAGTGGGACCTGCAGTGGGAGTGCAGTGGGTATATGGGCTGATAATGATGATGATGATGTGTAATTTGAATCACATTTTGTAATGTAGCTAACAATCCCAAACTCGCATAAAGCAAACTCGGAGACTTCCTAAACACCGCCCATATTTTACATACCACATCCCGTCTACAAAAAAGTTACAACAGCGCTTCAGTACATTGCAAACTAAATGCACCATTAAAATAACCAGAGCACTTTTTCGAGCAAACAATGCAAACATCAGAGGCCCGAAAGAAGACTAACAACAGCAAAGTTACAGACAGTTGTTCCAAAACTCCATGACATAATAAACTGGCCGGAAACAGAAACTCATTCGAATTAAAAGTAAAAAACACCATCGGATTTAGCGGGAACTTTTGCCAGTTTTTAGTTTCTACCGGTTATTACTGGTTGTAAATTTAGACTAACTTCTAGAAGTTCCTTTTTTGAATTCATTGCAAGTGCTCTTTCGGATTCGCTTTTAGCCGTCTCTGTTGTTCATTATTTCTAATGCGCCTGATTTTAGTCGCGAAATAAAGTAACCCCAAAAGTCTAGGACGTTAAAATAGCTCTGTTTACTTGATGTGTTTATTTTAGGCTTGTAGTCAGTCAATAGGATGCTTAATGTAACAAGTAGATTAGTTCTTAGAGAAAACTAAAGTTAACAATTTTTCGGCCTTGTTTGTTCAGAGAATGAGATTTAAGGAGGCTCAATACCCCTTCCTCCCTTAATTTTCCCTACCCTTCCGTTTCAATTAGTTTAGACATATACATAAGAGGCAGTATTCATTTTTTATCAGGCGAGCCTTCTACTCTTTTGCCGGCCCTATAAAAAATACTTGATTTGATTGACTGACATGTTTTGAACTATCTAGACAGAAAGTGCTACGTGTGATCTCACATAACCTCTTAGTAGGAGAATGTGTCAGTTTTTGCACATAACAGTAAAAAGTTGCGAACACTTAGAGCTTGGCACGGTGAATGTCACTCGCGAAACCACTTTAAACCAACTGCACAACTTTGGACATCATATATCATCCGATAGTACTGGAGCTAAGAGCGTGTGCGTTCGTGAGGTATTTTTGTTTATAAGTTAGTTGAATTTACATCTTTTAAGTCAACAACTAAGATATTGAAAATTGTGACTTAATAAGTTATTCACTATTCGCAGGTAGATATAATGACAGCAAGTTTTTGTTGATTTATGTTCTTTATTGTAGTCTAAAAAAATAAAGATTATAATTGAATTAAAAATAAGTATAGTCGGCTGTTTTTTTGCATAAGACCTGCCTTATGGCAACCTTTAGTAGTTACATTTACCTTTAATAGTTTAGAGCAGTAAAGTCTCTCGCGTTATTGATAATCACGAGAGTTTTGTTATGATACAATATTGTTTAGTCAGAACTATATAGTCATTTTCCTATCCATTATTGGATGCTTTTATTTTCTTTATTTATCCTTTTTTACAACATGAATGGCACCGAGACGTGGCCTCTCACTGTGGGCCTCATTAAAAGGCTCAAAGTCACTCAACGAGCCATGGAGCGGGCTATGCTCGGTGTTTCCCTACGAGATCGAATCAGAAATGAGGAGATCCGTAGGAGAACCAAGATTACCGACATAGCCCATAGGATTGGCAAGTTGAAGTGGCAGTGGGCCGGGCACATAGCTCGTAGAACCGATGGCCGTTGGGGCCGAAAGGTTCTCGAGTGGAGGCCACGTACAGGCAAGCGAAGTGTCGGACGCCCGCCTACAAGGTGGACGGACGATCTGACTAAGGTCGCAGGAAGTCGCTGGATGCAGGCCGCTTCCAACAGGTCATTGTGGAGATCATTGGGGGAGGCCTATGTTCAGCAGTGGACTTCCTGTGGCTGATATGATGATGATGATGATGATGACAACATGAATAGAACTGCTTACATTAAAGAAACGAATTTTAACTAGGTAACTGTTTTATTTCGACTCAGAATTTTAATTCAAATTTACAAAACAATCAGAAATATCACAAAAAACACTCATTATTATTATCATTGGCAGGATCGTATCGTGATTAAGAAAAAAACTTGTTCACCGTTAGTTCGTGCGGCAATTCGCCAGCTCAAAAACTATTTCAAATACTAAAAACAAAACTGCTGTAAAACACGCAACTAATTTTAATATAGTGCTTGAAAATTAAGCCATTTGAAAATTAGCTGATACTATTCCAAATAAAGAAGTAGGTTATGCGAAAAAATAAAAGGGAATTGGAGTCGCCGCTATCAAATTAACACGACCTCTCCCCAACTTGGTATAATTATAAAACGTAAAAAAAAGTTCGGCAAAAGCTGTTTTCGAGGGAGCGGGGCAATTTCAACGAAAAACAGTGGCAAGGCCAGGTTGAGTACTTTTCTACTTTCATGACTTGTTTTCAATCGGTGTTTTCTTTCTTTTTTTAAGGGCCCGCTGATGTAATTTCATGATCCTTACACTTTTTGCAAGAATTATATAGAGTTTAAATTCAAAAAAAATAACCTTTAGATGGTTTTGTAGTAATAATAAACAACTAAGACCTAGGTTTCGGCCTGGCTATAGTTGATTTGCCTTCCCAATATGGAAGAGAAAGAAAATTTAAAAAAAGTATTATAATAATAAACTTTTATTTACCAAAATATTACAATAAAAAAAATATCCAAATACATTTATGAAGCTAGTAATTTTTACGTAGACATTTCACTGCGGTATCGCACTAGGCTCTTGGTTCGTATGGCAGATTCCAAAAAGAATTATCATAATATTCTTGATTTTTGTTATGGTAACTGGTTAAGTTTACAATACAATACAATACACAACACTTTATTAAACACCACGTAATAAAGTTGGTTGGTAAAAACAGTTGGCGGTCTTATCGCTATGAGCGATCTCTTCCAGACAACAACCGTTTACATCGATACGCAAAATATGAGATGTTATCAATAATAAAAAAAAAGATGTTTACGATTACAAACATAAATGCGTACCAAGTGCGGGTTGGTGGACTTTACATACCATAGAAATTCTTACAAATCGCTATCATAAGCAGGTTTCAATATGTACTTTTCTATAAATAAAATAAATTGCATCATGTGATATGATTCAAAATGTTGATGACTAATAATATTTACTTTCTGATTAATTGCCTATGGCCGCACTAGGCCAGCGTGGTGGACTATATGGCCTAACCACCACTCTCAACCGTACTGTCGATTGTAGAGTAGGCCCGTGCCCTGCAGTGGGACGTATATGGGCTGATACAGACAGACAGATTAACTGCCTGAAAGTTTAAATGTCCCTTCTATTACAGGTAATTTATCTTCCACTACAAGCAACACATAAATAATGATCAATTTCAGTAATAATTTTCTACTCTTTAACGACTTGTTTTTTTTTTTTTTCATCGTTAATTTACAAACGTTATAAAAACTTGTTATAAAAAGTATCCTTTTATTGTGTACGAATTGAGGGCATGCGTTAAATGAACAAATTCATTCTTCAGCTTTATCATTCATTCAGCAAAGCAACACAGGAAAGGTGAAACTTCACTTGTGTTTTCTGTGCACATTATATCCATTCAGATTTAGCCGATTCATTCATGTTAAACTAGCTATTCCAAAGAGGAGCCAACTCATTCATACTTCAGTCAAACCGCCCAGCACTGCCCTTTCACTTCTATGTTAAATGTTTACAAACAGAAGCATGTGCTTTATCAAAGACTGGCGGTCCGGCCCGGTTGCGCCCGAGTGCAGATTTACTTTTCAAAATGGCGGCCAAAATTGTCAATTTTGAATATTAATTCAGAATATCGGAGCAAAGGATCTCTCAGATATAGATTTTGTGACCAATTGGACCACGAAAAACTAATAAATTAGTCTCGTATTTGGTACTTTTTTACTACTGCTTCCCTCCTATAGGTCATAACGTGATGATGCCTATAGTATTCCTTGATAAATAACCTATCCAACACATAAACATTTTTTCAATTCGAGCCAGTTGTTCCTGAGATAAGGGGTAACAAACAAACAAAAAAAATCAGCTTCATATATTACTAAAGATTTAAACATCAACACTGTAAAAAGCCTTATTTTTGAAGCATAGACAAGTAAATAAAAAAAAAGTGTAATGCACTGATGGAAAACGGGGTGAATGAAACTCAAAGAACTGGTGCATTTGTAGCTAATAGCTCATTTTAGGAAATTACTTAGTTCTGTGAAGCTTGCATTCAACTTAATTTTGGGATAAAAACAAAGTTTCAAGCTAGATATAATAAAAAAATTGCATTGTATATTTTTGGAATTACTCCTGATAAACAATTATAATATGCAATATTAAAAACTTTTCAACTTTATTTTACTAACGAAGTGGCAGATTCTCATTAGTGTAGGTATTCATTTATGAACTTATGTAATTATTAATGTAAATGTTTTAAGAATGATTTTAAATATTTATTTATGTAGACAATAATATGCAGGTAGCACAGCCATTATCCGTATAAATATGTAAGTATACGTCGTATTCTATTGTTTGATTTTTTTTCATCTATGTAATGATTACACACCTGCCTCCGTCTTTCTGCACTACCTTAAGGTCGACTGGGAGAAAATGCCATTAGACATTAAGTCTGCCCGAACTAATAAAATGATACAAAGTTTAAATAAAATAAATAAATAAAAATAAATTACCCTTGGAATCAAACCCTGGTTATTAATTACATTAAAGTTAACAGCGCAGCCTAAACCCTTTTTCACTTCAGCAATGACTGACAATGTCTTTTAACTACCGCTTCAAGACAAAACATAAAACAACAAATAAAAAACTCCGAACTTAGTTTTAAAGGCAACCCTAAACATTCCCCGGCAACAAAATAATTAGGAAATCTTAACTACAGAACCGTCCAAGCCTGAGCTCCCCAAAACACGCACATAACCAAATCGTTTTTTACAAAGTGGAACAATCATTAAAAGTTTTGACGAGGCCGGGTTTAATTGTTACGGATATCTTGTTAGTACTGAACGCTGAACAATAACGTTTGTTGCTTCTTCTACTTCCAAACGCTCCCGTGTCGATGAACGTTTGACTTTGTTCGCTGTTTGTGCGTGATATACTTTGTTTCATATTTTTATGGATTATTTTATAACGGGTATATCCAAACTGCGGCTGAAAACAAATCCGGATGGTTTATGGATCTAAGGACAGTTACGCGGAAATAAATCGGGGCGCTCTTCGCCCTGTTCCGGTGCCACTCATAATAATTGTGACATAATGTCCATAGTGTGTTAGGGATCCAGCTTGGTTACAATATACGCAGTGTGCCGGGCTGCAAGGCTAGTGACACTGAGATATCCTTTCGGTCTCCCCCGTGGTACCCAAATGGGAACTTAATAGATTTAACTGATTAGTTATTAAAAATAAACAAAAATAATATGTACGGTGGTTGTTATTCCCGTAGATACAAATTTCCTACCACTCACGAGTTTTTTTACTGATGAGTGTCTTTCATGCCATCTTTATTACCTTATTCTTTATACCTTTCGAAGATTACAATCGGATGTCCAAATAATCGTTCCATTTCCAAATGTCCTAGCTATTTTTACGAGAGCAAAACCAAGCCAATGGGCAAGAGAAAACATCTTAGAGTCTTGGCAACGACGTATATTGCGGCTACAAATCATAATCCTTTCAGTGGTAAGCCAAAACCACACGGACGTAAATCAACTGAATATCGCATGATCTCAACATTAGAGATTATGTTATTGTTGTGTTCCGAATTTTGGTGATGTAACAACATCGGAAATGTTTCTTTGTGATATATATTTGTGCTGAATTTTCTGGCATGCGGATATCTATTTGTTTATTAGTAAGACATACTAACATAACTAACCATGTATATACCTAATATACATGGTCACATTCAAAAAAATTGCATTTATAGCTATGTACAACATTACACATTATTTTTATATATTATGTCATATTTATGTTGCTAATGACAATTTTTTCTTAAAGAGTGGTTTGTGAACTGCGTAGGTTTAAATCAAAGCTTTTATTATCGAAACATAAACCATTTTATACTTTTTCTAATTAATTACTTTACCATACTAGTAAAACGAATAGGTTCACGTCACTATATCTCAATAATAGCACAACTCAGCCAGCATTAAATCTCAATAAAATTTGATACACTGACTCAGTACCAATACCACCGCGTTCAAACGCGATATAGTCGGGAACGCAATTAAAAAAAGAAGCATGGAATAGTTCCATATTTCGACAGAACGTAGTAGAGTAAAGCAGGACTAAACGTAGCTATAGCAGCTGCAGAAGTACTAGGTAACTGAGAATTTAGTTCAGAGATATAAGCCATTTAATATGCTTATTAAATTAGAACCATAATAAAAATACTGGCTGGAGGCAGAGTATCTATATCTTGTTGAACAATTACCACTGTTCTTTTTCTCTCAATCTTCAGCCACTGGAAATTCACTGCTGAACATATGCCTCTCTTAAGGATCTTCACATCGACCTGTTATAGCGGCTTGCAACCAGCTACTTCTTGCAACCATGACCAATGTTAGCGAGGTGAAAACTCCCGTAGTGATCCACTTAAAATCTGCATACTCTTGCCAACTATCCAGAGATGATTATAACAATATTCAATTACAGCCTCATCCCGCATTTAGTCTCCTATTATCTAATATCTAGCCACTTTATAGCCACAAAAAACAATCAATCCCATGTGAAAAATGATAGTATATTCGAAATAGCCAGCAATAACGTAGGGGACGTAATTAAAAAAGAAGCATGGGACAGCTATATGCTTTGACAGAAAGCACGTGACGCAGGATAAAACACAGCCATTAGAGAAACAGAGCAATACTTGCTGAGTAGTCGCTTGGTGACCGGGTTATGGATTGCGTTGTGTGGGAGTGTTGGCTAGACTTATGTGCAGGGTACAGTAGAAAAGTAAAATATGTGTTTGTTATAATATGTGTATTAGTTATGTCTGAAAATATTTTTATTGATCATTTAATGTAAGGAAACTAATAGTTTTGTACTTTAAATATAAGGTACCTACTTGAGATGTAATCTCTAAGCGAGGGAGCATTCAGGAAAAAATAATAACGAACTTCTTTACTACCGTACTCAGGGGCCCTACTCTGAAAATCCGAAACGAAGTTCGAATCTTCGCACGATCGAAGTTTATATGACGATATGAATGTATCTACTCTGTTAATGTTCGGATTCGTATAACGTACATAGTAACCATAAGTCTATAGTTACGACCGTAAGTCAATAACGACCATAAGTCTATGTAGCTACATTCATGTCGTCATAAACTTCGATCGTCCGAAGATTCGAACTTCGTTTCGTATTTTCTTAGAAGGGCCCCTGAGATATTTAATGTCAATTAAATCGTTACTTAGTGTAGGTTTTGCGAAGAATTATTTTTACTAAGAAGTATTTTTACTAAGAAAGAACTATTTAAGTGACATTAAACGTCTCCGAGTACGGCCGTTAGACACTCGTATCACTAATTAACTTCGTGAAGCAATTAGTTTACATACATACATAAACTCACGCCTTTTTCCCAGAAGGGGTAGGCAGAGGTGCCAGGACACCCACATTTCGCCTTGTATTTTCTGTCCCACGATGTGATAGGTGGCGAACCTATCGCCATATCGGGCACAAATTCCTGACTCCGGGTTGATAATGAACAGAAAAATCCAATATCACTTTGCCCGACTCGGGATTCAAACCCGAGACCTCAGCTTTGCAAGCGTACCTTAGTACAACTACGCTACCGAGGCAGGAATTAGTTTATTGATATTATTTTTATCTTATTTCTTATATTAAATTGCATTTTAATCTCGGCGGGTTTGTTGGTGGCTTATAAATTCGGACTCTTTCTATAGCTTTTTTATAACTTCTTTAATAAATAACATCCAATAGTCTCAGACATAGTCCTGACTCCTGACCCCACATTAATGTATCAGAAACTAAGAGAGACTTTTCAGTCTCAAAAACATCTAGACCCGAAAAAACTCAACTCTCTAACTATCCACACAATTATCCAACCTTTGTAAGTTGACGCCGATCATATTCTATACTCATACCACGTTTGCTCTTGCACTGTACCAGAATTAACACTATGTTTTAGGGACCAAAAATTCTACTCAATTCTTCCCTCAATACCAGTGAAAAAAAGGTCAAAAAGTCTAAATTACTCAATATGTCTAGACACAGTTTTAGCTAATTCCACATCTTAGTTATAATTAAGGCTTCTTTTCTCGTAATTTATTTTTATTTCTTTAATTAAGTTTTAGAGCTGTTGAGTAGAGAGCAATTTAGGAGGTTCACCACTAAAAATCTTGCCTAAAATATTCTAATTATGTTAATGCACTTAAGGCGAAGTTATGTAATTACTTCGCCACAGCGGATATTTATATACATTTTTTTTTTTTTTTATTGTTGTGAATGGCGAGACGAGCATGCCGTTCGCCTGATGGTAAGCGATACGACCGCTCATGAACAGTAGCAAAACCAAACAACACCTTGAATTACAAAGCAATGCTCGGCATTCCACTGCGCTCGCCATCCTGAGATATAAGATGTTAAGTCTCAATATGTCCAGTAGTTACTCTGGCTACAATGCCCTTCAACCCGAAACACAACAGTGCGTTTACACTGCTGTTTGACGGGAGAAATAGACACTGCGGTGGTACCCACCCAGATGGCCTCTCACATATGAGAGACCTACCACCAGTATATATAGTTATTTAGGAGAAAAATGATTTTTCCATTATCCAATCGATTAAAAATGTAGTTGAATGTGACTTTAATTTTCTACAAATACTGATAATAAAGTAAATAACGAATACTTAACAAAACAGTTAATGAATTCAATCACAAATCGATTTCGGATTGTATCTAAAAGTTGTTCTCAATTCAGGTCCAAATCTTGCTATTACCTAAAATCTAGACCTGCACGGGACGCGAACACGGGCGCGCCTAACCGCAGCCTAAGGCTACTTCGAATAGAATCTCAAGTCTCTCTGAATTTGGGTCTACACTTAACTACCGCTGAAGTTTTAGGCATAGGATTAGAATGTATGGAAAAGACATGATTATTTATTGAGATAGGTGATATTTTGTTTCACTTTTTGACAATTACCATGGAAGGTTAGTATTAAATGCCCATGACGGTATAATAATTATGGTAAGTGAAAAAAACCATGCTGTTAAAGATTTTGATGATAGCCTAAATAACCTGAATCGGTCTTGTGAAAACGGTTAGAATAGATAGAGCTACTCTGTCCAATAAGAAAAAAAAAATGTTATAAATATACGGGTATTTATGAGAATTGGTATGACAGTATTGCTTACTAGGCAAAACCTAAAATATTGAAATAGTCCGTCCGTGAAATAAACGTCCTAAGTATATACTTAGGGCGTTTATTCAGCTTCATAAAATTAATCATAAAAGTGGCCTCAAAAAGGCGTCAAGACTAAAAAGCCACAATTAAAAACGAATTTGCAATTTTTGAAAGCGCAACATAATTATCAACGATTTTCATAGAATCCATTACGGAATTAAAATTAGTGGCTAACTTTCTAAGCAGATTGAATTATGCCAGCTAGCCAGCAATGTTCCTGATGAATTTTGCTAAAAGTTTACTAACCTCAAAGAGTTAATTTTGTATACATACACTTATTAAATTTTCTCTGGACTTATCTGATTAGGATAAATTAATGAGATAATTTGTAAGGTTTAAAAAAAGACAATTTTCACATAAACTTATTGTCCTTTATTTTCCATTTGAGTAAAATACGATAACCAATGTTTCACTTGCTTCATTTCATCTCAGAGACTATATACTTAGGACGTTTATTCAGCAGGTTATTATATGAGATATTAGAACTCTTAATTTGATATCTGTTATTACAAATGCGTGGTAGTTAGATTACCACACCAAGAAGCATGTTTATGTATTGAAATGAAATATTTCGTGTTCTGTAAAGGTTATTTTATGATAATATTGCGTTTTAGACCAATTCCTCTTGAATATTAGTAAAAAAAAATCAAATTTATCTTATGTGCGTGTATATTTAAAAAATCTTCAAATTCTACCAATCTGGTGACGTTGTGTTAGTATTATAAAAAGAGTAACATATATTTATTGCAATTTGCAATGAATAGCGAAATGAGCATGTCATTCTGAAACATAAATGTTAAGTCTCAATATATCCAGTAGGGCTACAATGTCCTTCAAACCGGAATACAACAGTACATTTACATTGCTTTCATATGTGAGAGACCTAAAATAAAATAAAATAAGACAAATTTAAATTTCGGTCTTTTCTAGTCTATTTTAACTCCTCAACTCGAGTAACCGTACTGCTTTTATCCGTAATACAGATGCAAATCGACTCGCCCAAAGGAATCTTTATCGTAAAACGTTTGACAAATTGTAACTTTGAAACGTGTAGTCTATACAATCGTATATATCTCTTTAAAAGAGGAGACCGAGGTATAAGGAATGCTACTAAATATCGTAAGAATTTTAACCCAATTTTAAGTAGCTTACGTCAGAAATTCTTTGGTTGACTTTTTTATGGATCCGGCAAACGATCAAATAGATCACCTAATAGTATCATCCATAACGTTTGGATCATAGAAGTGTTGCCAGTCTATCAAATCGGGAGGAAACTAGGAAATAAAAAGGATAGGAAGAGGATAGGAGTATTGGGAATCCGGCAATCTTACTCACCGAATAAAACGCGACAGCAAACGATTTAAGACGTGTAGGACGACTGAAGTGACGACAAAATTATAAGACGATAATATACTGAAGATTATCCATAGGATCTTTGTTTAATTTGACCTGAAACCGAACTATTCCCACATCTATAATATTCTAGTTTACCATCACCGGAGGTATCAAGCAAGAAAGTATTCGTTCTATGAATTACTAGAAAGCCTCTTGGGCTGACAACTGAATGGTCTACTGTACAACACCTGATTGAGTGGAGATCCTTAAGTTTCAAATGTATTTTTGTCATTATTAAGGACCTGAGAGTAGAAGCTACTATATTCTATATCAGCCCATATAAGTCTCACTGCAAAGCACGAGCCTCCACTACAAAGAGAATACGACTGAGAGTGGTTAGGCCATATAGTCCACCGCGCTGGCCTAGTACGGGTTAGCGGACTTTACATAACATAGAAATTCATACAAATCGCTATGGTATGCAGGTTTCCTCTCGATGATTTTCTAAACCGTTTTAGTGCGTGGTGATTGACTATCAATACACATGACTTCCAAAAGTCAGTGCTACAAACATCATTAAAAGTTAACAACAAAAAAACTAAGTCTAGTAAGGCATTACAATTTATTAAAAATCAACTAAACTAACTTCGGTTATTATGGAAAGGTCAACGTAAGTGAAAGTTTTAATAAAATCGTGCTAACTTTTAGGATAACCATCTAGGCCGTGGCGAACAAATTCAACCTTTTTATCTAAGGTAGGCTAATTGTCCACCGATAACTTTATCTTTATTCAGAAACCCTAATATAATTGTCGTTTTTTATCCGTAATTACCTCTTCACATCATGTGCGTATTGGGCATAAGGTAGAAAAATGGAAAATCTACTAAATTTGAAATGAGAGGTTCTAGAATATACTAAATTTTTTATGGATTTATATATACTACATAAACTCACGCTTGTTTCCTAGAAGGGGTAGGCAGAGGTGCTATCAGGACACCCGCATTTTGCCGTGCATGTTCCGTCCCGTGAAGTGATAGGGGGCGAGTCTATCGCCACATCGGGCACAAATTCCTGACACCGAACGTATAATTAATAGAAAAATCCAAAATCACTTTGCCCGACCCGGGATTCGAACTCCAAACAACTAGTACAACGCCACCGAGGCAGTTAAACCGAGACAGTGATTATTTGCTATACATTTTAATTTTCGCTCTCCAAAATTCTTAACGCGCAAAATAGAATAGCCATACTAGTACTTTTCAGTGCATTATATAGCATCCGAAATTGTTTAATGGATGATTTAGTTGCATTTATCAAATATATGACTATCAAAAATAAATAATTATCAAAACCTTTTAAAAGTGCCACAAGAAGAAACAATAGTTCTAACACCTAACACATAACTCCCTTCCAAAACTACATCACAAATGTTACGTATTAAACGTGTTCTATGAACGTAATGAAATCCCAAATTTCGTGCAGGACGCATCATTAGCCGTGTAATTGTTGCTAATATTCAATGTGGGCCCAAACTAATTTGCATAATTAATTCACACACTCGCACGAGGTCGGCCGGTGTGAAATATTAAAACTGCGGGCGCAGTCCCTTCATTTAAATTTCTAAATCGGGAAGGATTACAATGAATCGTACGGGAGAACGTTTATAAGTCTCTGGTGCTGTTTTTATTTGTTACTGTTTGCGTTGTTTTGGTATTTTTAACATTTTTTTTGCATGTATATGAGTATGATACTCAAATATGAAATTGGCTGGTGGCGTAGTTGTACTATGGTTACAATGCTAGGTTATGAACTCCGGATCGGGTAAAGTGATATTGGATTTTTCAATTCATTATAATTAACCAAAAGACAGGATTTGTGCCCGATATGGCGATAGGTTCGCCCCCTATTAGCCCATATACATCCCACTGTAGGACACGGTTCTCCTCTACAATCGAGAGTTCGATTGAGAGTGATTAGGTCATATAGTCCATCACGCTGACCTAGTGCGTATTGGCGGACTTTACATACCATGGAAATTCTTATAAACCTTCACCGTTATAGTATGTGTTGGTTGACTATCAATACACACATGACTTCAAAAAGTCTGAGGTGTGCCCTGAGATTCGAACCCGCAACCACAGTGAACATGTTGACAGCCGCGTCTTACCAATAGGCTACCACGCACTTTACATGCTTGTTTGTCTGACTTACCTGAAATACTTAAACGTACTCTTTGTATTACTTCTTATAGTAAATAAGAAGTTCCTATAATGGAACTACCTCCAAACTAACCTTGATGAAATAAATACACCCAACAGTCACATACATAGTCCTGACCCCACACTAAGATTAATTAAGTTTTGTGTAGTGGATATCAGAAACTACGAGAGACTTTTCGGTCTCACAAACACCCAGACCCGACACAAATATTTGTGGGACACGCACACATTTGTGTCGGTGCGGGGATTGAACCCGTGACCTCTCGTTTCACCGTCGGCATCTAATCAACTGCACCACGGAGGCTGTCTTTAATACACATAAATAAGTTTGTACATCGACGTTTTTTGGACTAATGTGAATTTTGCTCGTGTTAAATGGATGGGAGCGATGTATTCAACCATTGCTCAATTTAGTACATGTATAGCGCTTAAGCCCGACACCTGTCCGGCGTGGAAATGTAAGAGTGTATTTGAATGGAAAAATGTATGTACTTAGGGAAATGCTTACATTAATACCGAATTGTTGTGTGCAATCTGTTGTATTTTATATAGATTTTGTAGGATTTTAAAGAAATAATAAATTTTGCGTTTAAAGCTACTACGCTGTGGATTATAAAATGGATTTCAAGAGATATTGGAAATTAATATGAATGAAAGAACAGGTTTTTGCTGGTAATAGCTCTAAAAATACAAAGAAAAAAATAAATTTAATTGACAGAACACAAATAAAAAACCTAGAAAACGAACTATGCTTGCTTAATAATAAAATGTCTTAATATTATATATTATGTAACGACCTTATATCGACTATTTCCTATTGCATTGTGTTTTTATCGGAGGCCTGTATCAATCAGCCCACATACGTCCCACAGCATGGCACGAACCTTCTCTTTAATCGAAAGTATGATTGAGAGTGGCTATTTAGTCACCACGCCTTCGAGAATCGAATCGGAGACTTAACAAACTTTAATTTCTTTTCCGCCATGACTGTCAATTTTAAGAGACCAAGTAACGCCTCTATAATCCTCAAATATCGCAGAGTATTACAACGAATCTAGGCTAAAAATGTATCAAGACATTTTAAATAAAATATACTATAAAATAATAACCAAACTTGCATTACTGACTTACTTTCCCAACAAGAAACTTCGAATAATATTAAACACAGAACACGTAATAACAAAGAGTCCTCGGAACAGAATCAATAACTTGTCATTAACATAAAATTAATCTCGCAGTGTTTAATATTATTCTAGATTTACAAAGCTTTGAGGTAAGCGAAAGACTATTTGACGTTGCACTAATTAATGCTCCACTGGCGGCATTAGAATGCAATTAAAATGTAATTAACATGATATGCAGCTTGTAGAAATATTATTTTGTATATTAAGTTACGAGATATTGGTTTGTGTTTGTATTTAGAGGGAAATGAGATCGTTGGAATGGATTTTCATTCTGTTATACTGATGTTTTTGTTATGTTTATTTATTTTGTAGTTGCAAGCTTTATTGCATTTTGGTTCTAGTATCTCTCATATTCTAGATGACTTTACCAAAATTGGGTTTGGCATAAAAGGCTGAAAATTGATGTATTTTATAGGTCCTACGAATATTTATTGCAGCAAAAGTTGAACCCAAATTAGAACAGAAAATAGATTATTTTAGGCATTATGCCATTTTGGTAAAGACTTAAAATATACTACATTGAACATGTTCAATTTTATATAAATATGCAGTAGAGTGTTTCGTTGGAAAAACGGAGTAAGTGAAAAAGACTTGGTAGGGTAACATTATATAAGGGTTAGGAAGCATTTTCAAGATTTGACATATTGTTTTTAATTTAACTTATTTTATCCCAGTGGTGGGCAAAGGTATCCCCTCTCTCTCTGCAATAATGACACTTTAATAAAAGTTTTTAGGACTATCCGTTATCTGAAAAGTCCCAAGTCAAGGTTTGTCAGAGAGCTATGAAGCACAGCATACTGGGTATAAGGCTGATAGAATACGAAACAGTGAAATTCGCTTGAAAAGCGGTATGGCAGACGTGGGACGCAAAACAGCATTACTTAAATGGAACTGATGACTGGGCCGGCCATTTGACTCGGCTTCATTCGGATCGTTGGAGAAATATTATCACGCAATGGGTACCTCAATTTTACCATGCAAAATAAAAATATATAAAAACATTTTCAAACAAAAATCTATAAACCGCTTTCTATTAAATCAAAATATCGAATTTAAACCGCAAGAGCCAGCAACACTTAGTAGCGAGTGTAAAACTGAATAAAATTACAAACGCCACAAAACTGGGTTGATTTTTCACTCCAACAAATCCCTACCGAATTTCCACTGTACATAAAATGTAGAGCGGCCGAGCATATTATTATTCCATTAACACTGCCCTAACCACAAGGCGTTTTACGGAAATTTAGTAAAAATCCACTATAGTAAGTGGTTGTGGTTGGTCGAACCGGCTCGGATCTAATTTGCCGTGAACGCAGAGTTCGTCAGTAGAGCTAAATAGAGCAAATTACTAGGTGGATACGAAGCAAGATTAACAGTAATTAAGAAACTATTAAATAAGCTACGTTCTCGGTAGGGTGGCCTTTATTTGTGCATTTCGTGTCTTGTTGGGTTAATGTGATTATGAGTCGTGTGCTAGTGTTGTTGTTCGGGCTTTGAGGTTCTTGTTTTGTGATTTTAACAATTTATCGGATTAAATTTATAATTAAACAAAATATCGTTGATTTAGTTACGTTTATTCTTGGGGCAAGCCTATATGGAGTAGTGGTGTTCCTGTACCTATTTTATTTTTTTTTTTGTTTTCAAGAGGAAAAGCTATTAAGCTTCCCCTTCGGTACCCCGGGGGAGGCCGAAAGGGGTATGTCAGTGTCTCTGGCCTTCCAGCCCGGTACAAACGCGGATATTGTAGCCGAGCTGGGTCCCTAGCAATACCTACGCCAGCATACTGACTAGGGCGCCCCGATTTACGTCCGCGAACTACCCCGCGCAAAACCATTGCTGGGCCTTATGAAGGCCCAGATTACCTCCACTTACACCCTCCTTTCGGACGCCCGCCAAGCTGTTATGGGCGTCCATGACGGAGACGAGGCTCCATCATCCCTACGTCTCGGAGTCGTTATACGCGAGGGCGCACGGCCCCCGCCGTGTGCCCAATGACTCCGATGACCCCTTTAAGTCGACTCTTACGACGGGCAGAGGATACCGTGGCGGAATTCTTGTACCCCCAAACCACAGGGTAAGTGTTCCTGTACCTAGGGATAAAATAAGAGAGAGAGAGAGTATTTTTATGACCTTTGGCTGTATTTATTTTCATAAATTTTTAGTGTAACAATTTATAAAAAGTTTGTTAAACTGACAAAATGTCTCTATTTCTTATTCATCATAAATAAATCAAAGTACAGAATCGCTTCGGGCCAACCGCAATTTTAAAAGTTTATCATTTTAATATTTTTATAGGTTATATTTTCCACCAACAATAAATGATATCAAAATGTCCGCTAAATATTATTATAGGAAACTATTGATGGTATTTAACCACAAATTCACCCAGAAAAATCAAGCCATTCAACATCAAAACCAGGTCAAACGGTGTCTATCACAGTCCAATGGGAAATATCTCTCGCGTTCCCAACGTGTGGTTGTCTTACCGGGTGTATAAAGGCAGGCGACGGCAAACGGAATTGCAGACGCTTTGTGCCCTAGTAATGGCTGCGTAGATGCATTCGCCGTGCAGACGGACCGCCTTTGTGAATGTGGAGATAAAATGCTGTTATAATTTGAGTGGATGCATTTTTGTTCGATAGTAATGTGTCCCTGTTTCTATGTTTTAATGGTCATAGGCTACAATTTTCTATACAAAGTTTGTGCTATTTCTATGGTAAATGAATAATCTTATGTTACTCTCTTACTAATATTATAGATGCAAAAGTTTGTGTGTTTGTTACCTTTTCACACTCAAACCGCTGGACCAATATTGATGAAATTTGGCATGACGCTAGCTGACACCTCGGATTAAAACATAGGCTACTTTTTATCCCAATAAAATGTAGTATTCCCGTAGGTTGTCATGTGTGCAAAGAATCGAAATATATTCGGTACTCTCGATACTCAAAGAAATGGGATAGAAATCTTAAAGTATGGCATTTACGTTGAGTGTAATTATTTAAATAATAAATTAATTATCACGCGAAATAGGTACTGTGTTTCTAAAGTGGCCTCAAATATTATCTGCACCCGGACGAAGCTGGGCCGGACCACTAGTTACAGCATAAATAATATCAATTCTATTTTCGGAGAATCCTTAATTTTTTTCAATGTCCAAAATTAAGCGAAGGATTTTTTCATATTCATAACTTTTATCCTTATTTTATGTCGTTTCGTTCATTATGTAGCAAAATACTTTGAAGGGAGTTTTATAGGCCGGGATTGGATTATCTCCTTTACTAAGAAATATATTTAATGTAATAATAATATTATCATCCTTCCAAGTAAGTCATAATGGTCAAACTATTTTATTAAATATTTTAAGCTAAATGAATAATGTCGATAATCACAGCATTTTTTTTAAATAGCAAATTTAGTATATAAAGGTTCAGAAGAGTTGCTCATTAAGTAAGAGTGAGTGATAAAAGTCACAATCAGTTAAATGCAGCTGAAACGTAACCGCTAGCTTGCGATTTTCACCACGATCATTAATATAAATCCTTTTTTCTCTGTATTATTTTTATTTATTTTTGCTATTATGTACATCATTTATTATTGTATGGATAAATACAGGAGGTCATTGACCTCAACTCACGTTCAATTAATCACTTCAGAAATATTTCAAGCCAGTCTGAAGCAGTATTAAGGTGCACTGACTTAAAAAAAAGCGTTTCTTAAATACAGGATTAGACCAAAACCCCAAAAAAGTTGTATGGTGTACAAAATTATGTTTTTATTAATAAAATATGTTGCGATTCATGCATATTTCTCCCGTCAAACAGCAGTGTAAATGCACTGTTGTGTTTCGGATTGAAGGGCTTTGTAGCCAGAGTAACAACTGGACATATTGAGACTTAACATCTTATGTCTCAAGATGGCGAGCGCAGTGGAATGTCAAGCATTGCTTTGTAATTCAAGGTGTTGTTTGGTTTTGCTACTGTTCACGAGCGGTCGTATTCATCACAATAAAAAAAAATCCTAACTAAACAGCAAAAAATTACATGGAAAATGATCAAAAAGAATATATACATATATTTTCTTCTCTGATTTGTCGCGAAACTCGAATTTACGTATTGAAAAGGGAAAAATCTACGAATTTACTGATCTTGTCGCTGTCACATAAAATCATTTTAATAAACCAATTTGGGTGTTGCGTGTCATTTGAGGTACGAGATTAAAAACACTAGTATTCAATATCAGCAATACCTGGATTTCGAAGAAGAAAGCAACATCTTTAGAAAATAACTTATAATTTAAATATAAAAATGAAAAGTATATTTCAATTTTCATCAGAACAGGGCTTCATTGCAATCTCTCAGAGTGGAGCAGCTCGTAAAATTCTTATATCAGATAATGAGTTAAATGTAGTATGAGCACAATACATCAGTTGCACTGACAGCGTCGGTACTTCGCGTGGGAACATAAAAATACATGGACCGTGTTTGAGACAAACGGCACGAATATACGACTGGGGATGTATTAAATATACTCTCGGATATTTTAGTGCAGACTTTGTTAAAAATTTCAATTTTATGTGCTCTGGGGATGCTGTGTTCTTGTATTTTATGTCTGTGAGGGTCTTACTAACGATATACATGGAGACTAACAGGGCCACTTTTTGCAATTCGAGTTAAGAGTACGGTCCCCTTGTAGCTAAATATTTGTTTAATGAAATTTGTTTGAAGAAAGTGCTTGATATACGGTGGGAAATGGATCAGACACGGGTGCGGTGCGGGTTCAAATCCCAGGGCGCATCTCTTACTTCTCGGAGTCATGTGTGTATTGATAGCTAGTCAATAATCACTTACTATAACGGCGAACGAAAAAATTGTGAGGAAACATGCTTACTGTATCAATTTGTGTATGTAAACTTCACTTACGCGCACTACGCCACCCGGCTGTATGGCCTAATTCCTCTCAATCGTACTCTCGATTATAGAGGAAACATTTTGCCGTGCCTTGCATTGAGACATAGATGGGCTGATTACGATGCAGATTGATTTGAAAAACTCTAAGTTTTGTAAACGTAAAATTTAGCTGTCTTGCTTATTACTTGCACCCGTGCCAAAATACACTAATATCAAATATGAAGCTCAAATATTTAAACTGTTTAAAATGTAATTCAAATTAAAATATGACGGGGACTAATTTAAATACTTAAAAGCGTTACTTTAAATGTTTTAGAATAAAGAAAATTTGCCTAATAAGCAGAAAGTCCTATTCAAATCACACCTGTTTAACATGAAAACAGTTTCTGAAAATATTCCGAGCTCGTTAGGTCGCCGTGTAGAAACGAACAATGCTTTAATAAGTACTAAATTGGTATTATTTTTTTACGCCCTCACATCACCGCATTAAAATAAAGGCGTTTGCACAAAGAAATTCTAATATGTATTCGTTGTGCTTGTTTTAAAATTAATATTGTATTCTTCAAAATGCAATGAATTTGTGGAGAATTATATTTATACTAGCGGTCGGGCCTGGCTCCGCCCGGGTGCATACACGTTTTAAAATGGCGGGCAAAATGTTTAATTCTATCAGTTTAGAATATCGACCAATCGGACCACGAAAAACGAACAAAATTTCCTCGTATTTGCTAGAAAAATCACTAGTGCTTTCCTCCTATAGGTTATAGCGTGATGATATATAGCCTATAGCCTTTCTCGATAAATTGACTATCCAACACTGAAAGAATCATTCAAATCGGACCAGTAGTTCCAGAGATTAGCGCGTTCAAACAAACAAACAAACTCTGCAGCTTTATAATATTAATATAGATTTCGTTTCATGACCATCCAAGGTCAATGCTTAGTATAAATCTTAAGATGGAAGTTTTTTCTTGATTAAGTATATGTTTTAACATAAATAAATAAATATTTATTCTATCCCCCCAAGGGTTAATGACACTCTGTATACTAACTAAAAAATGCTAGATTTTTCATATATTTACCAAGATAACCGACTATTTTTTTGTTTGAAATAAGATAATATTCGTATTTATTTTCATCGTGCAGATCTAACATATTAAGTTGTTTCGAAAAATCAATTAGTAGGTAAAGATATTTTTGCCTTAAAAGACATCATACATTAAAAGACATTCATCATACCATCATACTTAAAAGACATTATACATCATGCGTTGTTATTAATCGGGGTAAAGAAAATATCAAATAAATTTAATATGGGTTTTTAGATTTACGCGAATTTTAAACATGAAAATAAAACTATTATTTACCGATTTTATCGCGGATTTGGTTCAATTTACAATTTTTTTTTTTAACTTCATGACCTTTCGATTGCTTTACAGCTTTCGTGGTCACGGGACGGTCTACGATATTTTTTCCTGTAAAATACTCCAGCATGAACACCGCCCAATAGTCCAGCAAATAAAGTGATTTCGCGTGACTCTAATAGGTGGACGTTAAAAACTAATGCACCTTTAAAGACGTGTGTACGGTAAACCATACATTTTTATGTTTTATGTAAAATGGTAATGCTGAAAGCGTAGAGTGCCAGTTAATTGGGCGGGTGGAGTGAAAAGTTGCGGACCGTCCGGTCTATACAGGGTGTTTTCCTTATGAAATACGATGCGATTCAATCAAAATACTGCCGTAATTATTGCCATAAGGAGCAGTAAGTGCACGGCAGACTGTTGATAAGTCGATCATTCCTCAGCCATAGGAAGTATACGGTCGTTTGGTAACGGACCAGACGCGACTGCCAACATATTTAAGGTGGTTGCGGGTTCAAATCCCAGGGCACACCTCTGATTTTTGTCACGTGGCGTAGGTATCAAAATATCGAGAATAAAATAGTGTCACAAACGCCGGACCCGAATTAAATAGTGATAGCTACTGATACATATTCTGTTTCGATTCGGAGACACACGGAGGAGACACCACGTCTCATGATTGATGTGCCACGAAGACTAAAAAAATAATTATTTGAAACACCATTAGTTTCATAAGAATCACACGGTTCTCCGCGATGTTTCAGTCAATAATAAATAAATACACCCAATAGTCACGTACATAGTTCTGACCCCACACTAAGATCGACTCTTGTGTTGTGGGTATTAGGAACTACGAGAGACTTTTCGGTCACACAAACTCAAAACATTTTTTTTTGTGGATCACACAAAAATTTGTCTCGTGTAATCTAACTCACGGCCTTACGTTTCACAGCCGGCGTCTAAACAACTGCGCCACGGAGGCTGTCAATGAAATATTACCATGTCTCCACCCTGTATATGGAAACAGCTTTTAATCTGCGCGAGCCTTTTAGCTGATTATTATTAAAGGGTATAAACGCTTGATACGTGCGGGAAGCCAATAAATTATCTGAGTGATAAATATCTCTTGAGAGTGTAGTAATGAAGTTCATTTTTTTCGTTATTATTATAAACTTATACAGGGTATATCAAGACTGCTACCGAAAACGAAGTCGAAGAACGTGGTAGTTTAGTGACTACAGACACAATGCCACTAAAAATTTAGGAAAGAAACGCTTCATTTACACAGTAATTTTTTTATATCATCTTGTTTGGGTAGTAAATCCATAGTTTTTGCTAAAGTAATAATTTAAACCCTTACGTATCACAGCGTCTTGAAAAATGAAAGGGTTTACACTATTGATTTAGAATAAAATATGTATTTTTATATACGAAAACGTCGCTTTCTTGCATAATTTAAGTTGCATTGTGTCTGTAGTCACTAAAACTACCACCCAGCTTCGTTTTCGGTCGCAGTCTGGATATACACAAGGTATACATGCTGTCAAACAAGGTCTTAAAAAGTTTATAATGTTAAAATAAATACCAGTTAGTCAACCCACACAGGGCTGGCGTGGTGAATTATATGGCCTAACCCCTCTCAATAGTACACTCAATTGTAGAGGAGGTCTGTGCCCTTCAGTATATACGTCCCATATGGGTTTATATAGTCTAGTAATAAAAAATAGGCCAAAGAGTGAAAAGTTCCAATAATAGTGACTAATTTACCAACATCACCTGTAAATTCTAACGAGTCACTTGAAGTCGTGGGCCGTGGCCGACTTTTATTAAATAATTTCGTTATTTTGTCGAAGGTCCTTGAGTAGTACGGCTTTAGAAAACCCAAGAAGAAAATTAGTTTCTAAGTTGTGACGAAGAAATTTTCTTATAATGAGATTTTTTTATTGCTATAAATGTCGAGACACGCATGTCACTTGCCTGATGGTAAGCGATACGACCGCTCATGGACAGTAGTAAACCAAACAACACCATGACTTACAAAGCAATGCTTGGCATTCCACTACGCTCGCCATCCTGTTAGGTCACAATATGTCTAGTAGTAACTTTGGCACCAATGTCCTTCAAACCGAAACACAACAGTGCATTTACACTGCTGATTGGCGGGATAAATAGGCAGTGGATTATAAACATGTGGTGGACTATATGGCCTAACCACTCTCAATCGTTTCCACGATTGTAGAGCAGGCCCGTGCCCTGCAGTGGGACGTATATGGGCTAATTCAGAACAGGTGGGCAAAAAGATTGATTATTGACTTAATAAAAAACACATGCGTAGATAAATACATCATATTAAACACACTTTGACGATCCCGCAGAAAACCACACCGTACACCATGGTGGAAAACTCACCACACTGACACAAAAAATTCTGGTGCCTTTCCTATTCAACCTGTATATATATATATATATATCTGGTTTCCTTAACACATGCCAATTAACACTCAATTTGTATTTCAATACGCTAACCATCAGTATTGCAGTCAATTTGTTCTATACAAACTAAAACAGCCTCAAAAATTAATATAAAAAGTAAAAATCCGTCAATCTTGTAAAAGCGAATCCAAACATGGCGAGCACCCAAACATTTTTATTATCCTTTCCGATCCGAGCAATACAATCCTTTAGCCAGGTGGGCGCACTCAGCATCCCGCGCGGGGGTCGGGGGATCCCGCGGGGGGTCGGGGGGTCCCGCTGGGGGGTCGGGGCCCAATAAAAACCACTCGGCGTCCAATTTTTGTGACGCGCTGATACTGCCCTCGTATTTCACCGCAGCGAATCCGTAATGTTTGCCTCCCACGCGACCTGCCCTCCGGCTGACTTGGGATCCTTACGGTTTTATGTCTGGAAGCGGTATTTATAAATAAAATCAGATTGGCTTGGCTCGTGGTGGATTTTAACATTGAGACATTGAACATTATTGAAGCATGCAGATATTGTTGGCTTCAACATAATTCAACTGGATGTACATAGGTCATATTTAAAAGGTTGCCTGGGTAGGTACTACAGCAATGTCTGTTTCTCGCACCAAGCAGCAGTGTAAATGCACTGTTATGTTCCAGTTTGAAGGACATCGTAGACGGAGTAACTACTGAACGTATTGATACTTCCCCGCAACGAGATCAATGTTTTTGCGGCCCACAAATATTTCTTTCGGGTCTCGGTGTTTGTGAGACCTAAAAGTCTCTAGTAGTTCCAAGTATCCACGACGCAAGACTCGATCTTAGTATGGGATCAGGACTATGTATCTGACTGTTGGGTGTTATTTATTTATAATTATTTATTTATCACATCCAGCGTCTCTACATCCACGCTCCACACGAGTGGAAAAATTAATAAAATCGAAATCGTACCGAGTATCGAATTAAGCTAATGCGCCTCCCGTCACTTTAACTGTGCGTAATTAATATGCGTGGAAAAAACACCGATACGGGAACAGTGGCGCCACCCCAGAGACGCGGGCTTTTAATTAATTAATTTTAATACCATAATGATGGCCATTTAATTTGCAATATTGATACCAACCACGGGAGAATATTTTTTGCTCTGTATGCCAGTGTAATTAAATCAAGAATTTAGTAGTGTCCTTATTTTAGTTGTTTTACGGTTTGTTATAATTTGGGTGGGAAAACACCCAGACGCCTCAATGGTCTTATTGGAGCGTACATGGTCTGTTAACCATGGGATCCTGGGTTCGAATTCCAGGTCGGGAAATCCACTTTGATTAGGTTTTTTAATATAATATTGGAAATGAATTTCGCAAGACTAAGATTTGTACTCTTAATCGCACTCTCGGTTGTAGTGGAGGACCGTGTCCTGTAGTGGGACGTTTATGGGCTGATAAAAATATTTGTACTTAGCAAGGCGATACACAGCCCGTAGAGGTCACATAGAATGCAGCATTCAACCTAGACGTCGAACCCATGACTTCATGATTTACAGCCCACGTAAGTCACAAGACCAATCAGGCGATTCATTGAATATCATAAGATTACCAATAAACCAACACCCAAAACCGATTAGTCAATAAATAAGAGCCGACGTTAATCCCCACTTTACTTCACAAAAGCGAGATCGAACAAAACGACAAAAACAGGTTTAATAGGCCAATATCTTTCTATTACGGACTATCCACTCGGACCGCTATGGATTTATGCCATTAATTAACATCTGTTATCGACGTTTTTCTTCACACTACACCCCTAATTGCGCCTATGGGGGTTACCCTATAAAAAGGATACGAACTTCGAATGTTCGGCCGCTGTACGTAAAACTTCACTAATGTGTCTAGATACTCCACAAAATGTTGGAATCCTCAATCGTACGTCGTAACCATAGACTAAGTTCGGAGAAAATGATAAGTATAATAGAGAATAGTATTGATTTTTAGAAGTGGAAAACTTATATCTTACCGGATGTCGAACATCCGAATATTCGAAGTTCGTATCGTTTTTACAAAGTAACCCCCCTGGTCGGTTCGATAGTAAAATTGAATTTGCTTAGCCATTTCCCTTCGTCTCGTCGCGGTGTTGTTTTAAATGCTAGTTTTATTTTTGGAGATTAAAATGTTTGAAATTTATTCTGAATTTAAAATACTTTAAGAATAAATTTTCGCTATTCAAATATTTGATTTCAACTCAAATAGGTTTCGTTTTTAAGTTTGGATTAATTTTTTCATTCGTTGTGAGATGGTTTAATTGGTATCTGAACCATCGGTGCAGGGGTTTCAAATTCCAGTCTAGATTTAAAATTCTCTTTTTTCTAAATGGATTTATAGTTTTCGCTCGCTTTAATAAATAAGGAGAACATAATGAGAAAACCGATATTCGTTTGAGTTTTCTATAATATCTATTTCTATTTCTCAATGTTTATTTCTCCCACCAAACAGCAGAGTAAATTCACTCTTGAGTTTGAAGGACATTTTAGCCAAAGTAACAACTGGACGTATTGAGACAACATATGTCTCAGGATAGTGAGCGCAGTAGAATGTCAAGCATTGCTTTGTAATTCAAGATGTTGTTTAGTTTTGCTGCTTTTCGTGAGCGATCGTATCGTTTACTGCAAGCGAACAGCAAGCTCGTTTCGCCATTCAGTGCAATAAAAAAAATATATTTAAAAAAAAACTTTTTTTTTGTTTTTATCACGAATTTTATCACGAATTGGTTAAAAAAAATACGATGTTTCGACTACTGTACAGTGTTCGTGGTTCAGTCTGCAGTCCGCGTAAAATTGGTTTTATTTAAATGTGTAAAATTCGCATACATCCAAGAAACAATTTCCTATAACAATTTCAAAGATAAATTTAGTCTAACAATATACAATAAACCGATGCGCTGGTGAATCAAATTTAAAGCTGCAACAGAATTCTGTATTCTTGATATTTTATAGGTCTGGGATAAAGGCAGAGCGAAGTAATGAACTCACTCTTTAATGCACTATTAAAGGTATACGTAAAGCAGTATTTTACAATCCTTTTCCACCTTAGGTCGGCAAAAACAATAAAAGCCACAAACAAGGTTATGCGCAACCTGTAAAACCGCCACGCAACATCAAGCTTATCTCTGAAAATATTATTACGCCGCAAAAATCCAGCTCCTCTCGCAACACATTCCTTCGACTAGGGATGGGATCGGTGGTACTGATATTATTTTTCGGTCTCACAAAACCGAAGCCCGAAACATTAAATATTTTTTTGTTACATATATATTATAACAATACATAATACGCTTTATTGTTAGCCTAAGAACAAAATAAATACACAATCAGACAAATAAATTATAAGAACATATGGTATTGCAATGGCGTAGGTATCGTTTAAAGTGATCTCTTCCAGACAACTATTGTATGGGTAGTATCAAAAGTAGGCGGCGGTGCATAATAAAGAAAAGCCAAAGAATAATAAATTGCCAGTTTTATACGCTTACCACACACATTTGTAGAAAATTGTCAATTCGTCCAATTCTTTATTTCTTCTGCACGAGACTTATTTAAATACTTATTAATATTTTCTCCACATTTCATCATCACTATGATACCGCCTCGATACAAACAAGCTATTTTTGTTGCAATCAAAATTACAGATTGGCTAACATATTTTAGTGTAATATTTTTCATGGCTATCATCTGCAGCCCAAAAAAGTCAATTATATTAGCCTCTAAAACCTACAAGATTCCCTTGCATCCAGATATCCAGTAAATATTAATTTGATACCAGTATAATACCATTGTAGATTCTATTTCATTTTTTATTTGGTTTATTTAATCACTATGTAACTTGAGATGTACAATAAAGAGTTTAAATAAATAAATTTAATTTAGAATCCACTATAAATCTATTAAGAATTCTGTCTCTGGAAGGTTACTCTTTGATCCGATACAAAGTTCGGATGTTTGGCATCGTATGTTAAACTTCACTGATGTGCCTTTACTCCTAATACTCCACAAAATCATCGAATACTCTATTATGCATCCTAAACATAGACAGAGTTCTGAAAAAATGATAAGTATCATAGAGAATAGTATTGATTTTTAGAAGTGCAAAACTTATATTTTACATCGGACGTCGAACATCCGAATATTCAATTCGAGCTCGGTGACATCTCTATGCGAGTGTAAGGGAACGCTCCCGAAGAGCAGGTCAAAGGTAGTTAATCGCTCGGAACACTTTACGAGCCGTCCTCCTATTCAATGTTGCTTCTGTGCCGAATATCTTAGCCGTCGTTTATGTTCGGAGACGATTAAAACTTTTCACGGCTAGTTTATTATTGAATGCGTGCTAGTCCGAGTTAAACTACTGCCGCAGTTTGGGCATAACATTTTGACTTAGTGCTTGGAATTTAGGAAGTTGCAGAGTTAAGTTTTATGGTTTGAAATTCTGTATTAATTTTAAGCGGTAATTTGGTTTTTGTTTGAATACTTGGCACTTTTTACAGGTCAATAGTACCGTGAATCGACGAGAATGCATGACGAGGTTGATGAAAGTGGATGAAGCGAAAGTAATGTCAGGATCGAGTGAAGTGGTCTATAGTCTCTGCCTTTGCCTATGGGATACAGGCGTGACGATTATCGTATCTATGTATGTTTTAATACTTTAGGTAATTTTTCTAAACGTTGTCTTAATGATCTATTTCTGTAGAAGTATTGTCCTGATCCATTCGCCAAAGTTATCAGTTATACTAAATCCAATACGGTGAGCTCCTAACTTTGATTCGAGATTAGTGAATTTTTCGATTCGAATAACCGTAATTTATCATATAAAACCCAACCAACTCGTAAAAAGTTATAGATATAATGATAAATGAACTTCATTGTATTTAGGACAAAGGCAGATAGAATAATATGAAAAATATCGCAATGTCTTCTCGTTACACATGAACAAACAATAACATTTGCATCGTATTAATATCCATAGTCTTTTAGTCATAATCCGAACAATGGCAGTAAACTTTATCCAGTTATCGTCCCTATTGACTCGAAGCTAATAACTGTTCCTATTGTTACCGAAACATCGTTACAGAATTTTACTATTCGCATGCTAAGATACCGTTTGTATCCTCTTTCATTATCGATTCTGTAGTTTTTTGTTCGATTGTGAAGCCCGAATAATGCCTTTGATTTACAACTTTTTTATGTTCAACGTAAAATACAATGTAATTTACGCGGATGTAAATTTTTCGTACTGTTTCTTATTGAAAAAAAACGTATTTATTTAATTCAATTTCGTGACTTGCGTTTTTTATTTGCTGTAAAAAGACATTCTTACTGACTACGTATCTAAAGGTGGAAACTCCTTCATACTGAACCATTAACTGTGTCGTTTTCGGGTACGGCTCTTGTGTGTCATGTTTCCTACACGCCGGCATAATTGTTTCGTTCGGCGATGGAACACACGTATCTGCACTGTATTGTGTTTATTATAAGGTTCATTATAGTACCTGTCATTCTAGAAACATATGTGAAAATAGCCTTAAATTACAAATTATAGAGCGGATAGATGCGGGCTGTTTAAGACCGGGATGGTTTAAGTTTACTTGGAGGGGCTTACGTTCATACTATTCATTACAATAAGCACACTTTTTCAAGTCGATTGACAAGTCAACAAATCAATTATATTTGATAGCCTCCGTGGCGCGTAGTGTTTGATCCCCGCACCAAGACAAATATTTGTATGACCTACATGTATTTGTAGAGTGTGTGGTGGCCTGTTGGTAAACGGACCGGACGCGGCTGCTAACATATTCACGGTGGTCGCGGGTTCAAATCCCAGGGCACACCTCCGACTTTTCGGAGTCATGTGTGTATTGATAATCAATCACCACGCACTAAAACGGTGAAGGAAAACATCGTGAGGAAACCTGCATACCATAGCGATTTTAAGAATTTCTATGGTATGTAAGTCCGCCAACCCGCACTAGGCCAGCATGGTGGACTATATGGCCTAACCACTCTCAATCGTACTGTCGATTGTAGAGTAGGCCCGTGCCCTGCAGTGGGACGTATATGGGCTGATATAGATATAGACATGTATTTGTTTCGCGTCTGGGTGGTTGTGAGATCGAAATGACTCTCGTAGTTTCTTATAACCCACGACACAAGAGTTGATCTTAGTGTAGGGTTAAGATTATGTATGTGACTGTTGAGTGTATTTATTTGTTTATTTAAATCTTCATATACAAATTTAAACTAAAAAACGATATTACAAAAACAATAATTTAAATAATAGAGTACAGATGCCGTCTTATCGCTCTACAGCGATGTCTTACGGGATTTAAAAGATATGCCATCCATGCATCGTCAAATAATTGTTCTAAAATCCAAGTACTCGAACATAAATCGCGTATCTGTAGTTTATAAGACAGCTCTATATTCAGCGCACGATCGCGTGACGGCTAAGGTTTTACAATCAACGTGAATCAGTGCACGGGTGGTGCAAGTTTATATTTATTATTTACAAGCTCTCGTTTCGGTTGCATCGCTGCACACAATATTTCGACCAGTGCCCCGGTTATGAGTATTTTTGATTTTGTAAAGGCTAACACCCATCTTTGTGATAGTTTGAGACTTTTAAATTTAAAAATTAAATTAGTCTTAAACGAGGTGAAAAGATGTTTTACTGGTGGTAGGTCTCTCATATGTTAGAGGTTGCCTAGGTAGGTACCACCGTAATGTCAATTTCTCCTGCCAAACAGTAGTTTAAATGCACTGTTGTATTTCGGATTGAAGAACATTGTAGCCAGTGTAACTACTGGACATATTGAGACTTAACACATTATGTCTCAGGATAGCGAGCGCAGTGGGATGCCATGCATTGTTTTGTAATTCAAAGTGTTGTTTGGTTTTGCTACTATCCATGAGCGTTCGTATTATGACCTTTACTGTTCAATGGTACTAAATTTTATTAATAACTTCCTTCTCATATTTTCAAATCATACTACATTTTATGTTATAATTATACATCGTCGTCGTCGTACATATTATGTAAAGTTAAAAAATAAAATAAAATAAAACTCCCTTGATAAAATTACTTGCAGGTTCCTTATATAAGTAAAGGTGTGGGTAGTTAATTAAAAATCCGCTCAGTACCTACAATGGGCCAAGTCCCAAACACGCGGGTGTGTTTTATGCAAAGCACATGGCTAATTGTGGCAGCTTTGTGAAAATGTGGCGATGGACTGCAAGCCTTTCTAACCGGCTTGCCGTCTCGGCTTGAACCCCGGCTTGAAACGCCGGCTTGCTGTCCCGGCTTTACTGCCTCGTAAAATATGTGAATACTCCGGTCTAGATTTAGCTAAGGAGTGCTTCAATTGAATTTTATTATATTTTTTATTGGCGTTCTGGGACGTTGCCCACCTGAATATTAACAGTTCAGACAGACTGTTGCTTACTTCTATTTGTTTTATTGTTTGTCTTATTTATGTATATAGTACGATTGTTTTTATTTAGTATAGTGAGCATTTGTTGAAGGTCGTTTAGGTTAAGCGATACATTTGTATGAATTTAAATTGTTCGAATAATTTATTTTTCGCAACAATTTACAATACGCATTAGACACTATTTATCTTGTAACATCATTGATTTAGATTTCGAGAGCAATGGCTCTACTGTCAACTTTTATATTCATATCTGGGTTATTTCAAATTATTTCCTATAGTAAAATCAGTATAATCTTGTTACACATAGTTCCTAAGACATGTTATTACAAAAATATATTCGGTAGATTTTGAACAGCATGTAATTTACAAAAAAAATCATTTATATTATTAATAATAATATATTCTATATCCGTATAAATCGTTATTTTTTTTTAACAATAAGGTAGAGCATTATTATCTAGTTGTCATTTATTTGTACAAATTCATGCAACTTGTTAATTCCCTGACTCTTAAACACGGATAACCTGTATTTTAAGGGTCAGTGTGTTTTATTACTTTTTCCGTTAATAATTTGAATTACAAAATAAACGCAATAATATCATATTACATGAATACTCAACATATCTACAGGTAATATATACCTACAGGACTTTACCAACACGGACCCACCCGCAGATTGCCTATGAAGGTCGCATTCACAATCCTTTAAGGTAAACACAATATATACCGGCCGCTCTAAACGTACGACAGTGGTCCTCAACAATAGATCGGCGACACGACAAAGGCACGAGTAATCAAAGCTCTCTGCTTGTGCCATTTGTCTATGACAACCATGTACTGTACGGACTATAGGCTTTATTGGAGGGGAGTAATATCCAAATGCCTTCGGATTTTGTACTTCGATGATTGGGAGTGTATTGGTTGCGTATGGTCTATGGCTTCTTCCACTTCACTAAGTTCGGTATAATATTTGTGTATATTGGAATTGAGAATTGAATTTATAAGGTCACACGCGGATGTTTCGTTGTATAATATCTTCCAATGACTTTCAAAATTATTTTTGAGTAGTTTCTTTGTTCATTTGTATTAGAGTGAATTTAGATACATAGGCGTACCAAACTATATGCTAACAGAGGCTAACGCACCACATGTAAAAATAAAGTTTATTTCTGTCTCAATAGAGTTAATCTAGTAAAAAATGATTTATGGGGAGAATCAATATTAAATATGACAATGCCATTGCCATGCAAATCGAAAAAACTCACACACAGTATGTTGTTCGATCTGGAATCAAATACAAAATCTCATGGTTCAGTCAATACCAGTAGCAACCAGACCAGCGAGGCGATAAAATCTGTGTAAATTCCACCCATTGCGATTTAAGACTGACTTAATTATTCACAGGCACAGTTCAATTATTTGAAACAAATAACATTCATATTACGTACATTCAATTAAAAATACAGTCTCAAACATCCCATTAAAAACAAATACATAAAATATTAAAACATATCGCGAACTTAAAGTATAAATCAACAAAGTACAAAGCTTTAGTCCAGTGTATATTTTTTATTTAATTTTAGTTTCATTCTGTTAAGTCTCACAGAATACCCGCTGCAGCGCGTTGGCGCACATTTCTTTCGCCACGTGTGAAAATTTAATGACTCTCTGGAGAACAGTCGCTTATTTTTCTACAATTTCTCCTTTGAAGCTCCTTTATAAGTTGTTTTAGAGTTTTAAGTGGTGTCCTGGATTAGTTTCTCCTTTGAGAATAAGAAAATGTTTACTTGAAGTGCAATGTAATAATGGTGAAGAATATTTTATATTTATTCCTTAACGCAATTAATTTATTTTGTAATTATCGGCCAAATTATGTGTTTAAATAAATTATAAGATCCTTAACCAGATAATCGATGAAATATGTATCATAAAATATACCTATATTCAAATATGATTAAGATCATATTCAAATTTATTCGAAACCATAGATTAAACACAATAATTAAACAGTACATTATCCACTGCAGTTTCATAATTTTTTAGTTTCATATAATTACAATAAAAATCTTATATTAAATTGTGTAATGTCAAATGGTTTCTTGAAAACGACGCAATAATCTACTTTGAATTACAAATCTTCATTAAGGAAAAAAATATTTTACTTTAGTATTGCCCACTAGGAATCGATTCAATATAGACCCTTTCAAAAACTAAATGTCTCTGTAAAAGCAGTAGTAGTACATTATAAACTCACCCCTTTTCCCCAGAAGGGGTAGGCAGAGGTGCTAACAGGACACCCATACTTCGCCTTATGTCTTCTTAGAGCGAGCCTCTCGCCATATTGGGTACAAATCCCTGTCCTGACCCTGACCCTGATCCCTCTCCCGACTCGGGATTCGAACCCTAGTCTTGTAATCATAAAGTAGTACAAACGCGCCACCAAGGCAATAAAATACGTGGAAGTAGTAAAAATCTACATCAAGACAAATAATATTATTCCAGTATAAATATGCTATTCAAGAAATAATGCAACAAAATTAATTTCAAAATGAAGATAACATTAAGAATTTAATTTACGGATTAATTTACGGCTTTACCTTCTATCTTATACAGGAGAAAATATCCTTAAGACACGCTAAGCGGTTTCTAATTATCCTCGGGAATTCCTCAAATTCAATGTAAGTGATTACGTTTTGTATAAAATCATTTAATATCGTGTTCCTTTTTGAAGCTTTGACAAGAACAAATTGAAATAATAATAATATACTATACTGTACTGGTAACTTATTATATTTAGTCATATGTTATGTATATGTATCTTTCAATGTTTGTATTCTTATGATCTTATGTATGTATGCATATATGTATGTGTTTTTATTATTTTTTTGTATTTGCAATACTTTTCCTTTTTAGGCAGGTTCTATCCTTTAGACTTTAGACTGCCTTCTGTTTATCCTATTCTTAAATCATTCACATGATTGTTTATATTGGCTTTCGGCGATAAGATCGCCAATTGTACTTTTTATGTATGTGATTTGTCTTTGTATTTGTTTTCTTTTTGTGTAAAAGTGTAACTAAATAAATAGGTATATTTTTTGAATGAATAAACCAATACTTGAGGAATCATTGCTGGGTTTTGATTATGAAGCACTAAAGTAGATGAGGGTTAGCGACAAATAAAAATTAATTTGTAATGAAGTACAATACATAATCTTTAAAAGCATAGTCGCGGACTGCTTCCAACAGGTCGTTGAAAATATCCTTGGGGGAAATCTAAATTCAGCACTGAACTTTGTGTCTAGAAATTATAATGCCTATAATTTGGGCTCAAAAATTACTTTACGGAATGACTTATTAATATTAGACAGGCGAAATTAAGTATAGTATGCGGTGGTTGGGTTTTGAAAAATCTATGTCTTGTGGCAGACTGCTATAGGTATATTCCAGCATTTTAAACAGATCTTCAAACCATTCCTCATCGCTATTTGAACTGGACAGCAGTGCATTTAGTATCAGGTGCAATGCAGTCCCAAAATAAAAAATAAAACTAAAATTTTTCAAATTTCGAATAATGAATTCGTTTCACAAAAGAAGTCACCGTAAGCAATGAAGATTCAAATTGATATTTCCCATAAAATTCCCGGGTGAAATTTCATCGCGTCGGAACGGTTCGTTTGAAACGCGATTTTCCTTTGAAATATTTTTATAAAATAAATATAAGCGGCCATTTTTCGCCCACACCGATGGTACGGAAGCGAACGTTTGACGTTACATTTAACTCATATTGCTTTGAAGATGCCATGCGAGAATTTAAAATTAAACGTCAACTGTGATCTTGTGTATGCAAAGTGCCTCCGTTTAGAAATATTTTGGTGAAATGAGACCTTCTGTAGTAAATTTTATTTACATAATAATAGACAAACGTTTTATAGAATCCAGTAAAGCTTCCGCTAATAAAATAGCACAGGTATGAAGAGAGTGAACAATAACAATATTAAAAAAAAAAAAAAAACTGCAAAAAGGTAACAAAAAAAAAAATGGTTGCCTGTAAAGTCGGTTTTACGGGCGAAGATTTTACGTGACAACGTCTTTTTCTCGGTAGAATATTTATTGATATGAATATAATTAAATTAATCACTCAACTATAATTAGATCATAGTTGAGTGGGAGAGAGACGCAAGGCATTCGGCGGGCCTCTCTCTCGTTCGGTGACTCATCGTAACGTTACCGGGCGTTACACTTTTTCATAAGTGACTCCCAGCCGCAACCTAATTTAAGACGTTGTCACGTCAAAAAGCAAGCAAAGAATATCCCTCATAATCAATATTTCTCAATAATATAGATAAATATTTTTACTACAATTACAAAAGTTTTGAAAAACGACAATTGTTATGTTTTGCGTTTGGAGCTTTACCGAAATGAAGAATTTATTAACTGAGTTTTAAAACTATGAAGCTAGCTGGTTAAAGCGTATTATATAATTTACCTTAATGCCTATTATGTATCAAAAAAAATACAACTAATCATCGAACGAATCTCAAGAACTGGTTGAAGTGTTGGTTGCAAAGCATTGACTATAGCGCTACCGAAACTATAATCAGTGATCCTGTATCAAACATCAACTTTCTGTAAACAGACTATTGTACTTTTTTTTATGTTTTCTACTTTAAATAACTTTGTGTACTAAATAAGAAACATTGATTTTTCTTTTAATTTCTATTTCTGTTTAAAAATAATATTTCTGTCTTGTAACTCAGAGTTTTGGTTTCCCAAAATACAGGCTTCGCCTAGTTTGGGAGCCCCTGGTAATATCGATGTATGTAACAACTTCTTTTAATTTTATTTGAATCTGTGTATGTTTAATCCTATGTAAATCTGATTTTTAAATAAACAATTTATTATTATTATTATTATTATTATCTCAAGAACTTAACAACACATATTTATTTATTTTTCCCAGAAGGAGTAGGCAGAGGTGCCAGGACACCCACATCGCCGTGTATGTTCCGTCCCACGATGTGATAGGGGCGAGCTTATCGCCTTATCGGGCTATTCCTGACTCCACGCTGATAATGAATAGAAAAATCCAAAATCACTTTACTCGACCTGAGATTCGAACCCGACACATCAGCCTTCTAACCGTAATGTAGTACAACTACGCCACCGAGGCAGTCATAAATAAATCAAGCTGTTTAAATTTCCAGTCCAACATAAATTCATGAGTATATAAATATTATTTTAAAGATCTCTTCTCCAGCTGCGATATAAAAATCAAGAGATTTAATGACTACTAACATAAAATGCTCGTAATCTATTGCTAACTTTAGCTACGTTTTAAACCCCATTTATAGTCTAAACTTCACATTTTCCAAGATAAGTTATAAACATAGTCTTTCGGTTTGATTTTTATTTTCTTTTTATGATTTACCGAGTCTGGATAGTGTTTAGTATTAGTTAAATAACGGCCAGTAAGATTCAAGTATAATTTAATTCCTTCTTAATCTGCAACAAACTTTGCGTTCTTTGTTGCTTGTGTTTATATTTATTTTTTATTAAAGCATGTATTTTCCTTCACTGTTTGGTTTTGTTGAGTTTGCTTATCTAACATTTTATATTGTTCATTCTATTACTTAAATTGTGTGTAAATTGTGTTTCAATATTAAGATAGTTTCAGGCTTAATGAGTTAACATAATTCATTTGAGAATCTGAGGCTGTGATCCAGATAGGTTCTCAACGAGAGTTTGATTAACCCTCGTCAATTGATACAATTATGCTGATTATCAAAACATTTTGACTTTTCATTCGAATAGTTATTTCTTTTTATCAAAATGATAACGTTGAGGATTTAATCTTTTCCAAAAATTCCTTAATCGATACAAGTCAAACCTAGCCACCGAAAGACAAATTACACGTAAATACGTCTTCTAATTCGATCATTTAGCAACGAATTAAACATGCATTAGTGCACTAACATCTGGCCCGGTACAAAGCAACGGTTCGAACAATTAGAGAAACGCATAGCCGATCGCTGTATCACAAGCGATGCACTAATTGCTTTGCTGTTCTTTGGCCGAGACTGGAAATGACTTTTGATAACATTCCTGGATAACGTTCGGAGGAGCACTACGAGTACGAATATTTTTGTTGTGAAAAGTGTTGTAGTTTGTGAAAACTGTATTGTTTTCGACTATCAAGTGATTATATTTTATAACTTTATTGCTCGCGGCTTCGCTTACTTAATTATGAATTTCCGAGATAAAAGCTATTTTGCTGAGATATAAAGTACCCCATTATAACATAAATTAACTTACCAACACTAAAATAATGTTTAATTTGAACCAGTAGTTCCTGAGGTCAACGCATTAAAACAAACCCTTCTCCTTTATACATCAGTAAAGACAGATAAAATACGCTGTATGTTACTGCAACTGTCGTCTCTACAATTTCATGATGATTAACCCTAAAATATGCTAACAAAGCTTGTATATTTGACCACGTCAGAACCAGCCTCAACCCCGATAAATGTAAAAAACAGCTCGAATTAATAACCTCTAATAAAGGCAATGAAATGTTCCACGAATGTTCCGAACATGAAAGTGAAAGCGTTAAATTATATTCCGGGCTGCAATAGAGTTAAAATGAAATTTTCAGTTTGTACAAAATTGCATTTCACGGTGTTTTGTTAGGGAAGACGTGGAAACAGATTTAATTACTGCGCGACAGGCGCTATTTAGTAATAGAGTACGCGGAGCAGTGTTATTGTTATGAAGAAATATTCATAATTTGCATGAAGATAGTTTTCGTGAAGTTTCTTGTCTGTTGCTTTGTTGCGTGTTTATTGTGAGTATGATGTCTTAGTGTCTATATATAAAATTGTAGTATAATAATATTTTATCCACCCAGACAGCAACCACCTTAAATTATGGTAGAAATCCGCCACAGTAAGCTACGTACTCGTAAGTGATTATTCTCTTATTTCGATGAAAGGCGAGATGAGTTTGCTATACGCCTGATAGTAGCCGATACGACTGTTCATGGACAGTAGCAAAACAAAACACCACGAATCACAAATTAAAGCTAGGCATTCCAATGCGTTCGCCATCTTGAGACATAAGATGTTAAGTTTCATTATGTCCAGTAGTTATTCCGGCTACAATGTCCTTCATTATGTCATAAAACTTCGAAATATATAGCACTGTAAAAGGTGTTTTTTTCATACCAAAAAAATATATTTCTATTTTTTTTACACCTTCAACTGAGAGATTGTAAAATTCACGTTCAAAAATTTTTATTTTTTTTGTTATAAACAAAAATAAACTGGATTACAGACAATACGAAATTCAAACATTTCAACGAATCATAAACAATTCACCGTTGGGATCGACCGCTGTAGTTTGTTATTTATTCAAAAGAACTTTTTTGAAGCATAATAAAATTATTCTAGGTGGAGACTAATAATACATAATGGGTTTGGCAAAATGATAATAGATTTTCAGAGTCAGGAATCTAGCACCTCTGCCTATCCCTTCTGGGAAAAAGGCGTGAGTTTATGTATGAATGTATGTATATTTTGTCCTAGAAGGGGTATGCAAAGGTGGAACCAGTACACCCACGTTTCACCTTGTATTTTCTATCTGAAGATGTGATTGGGATCTATCGCCATATCGGGCACATATATTTTTTTAATTCAAAGTATGGCGAGACGAGCATTCCATTCCCAGGCGGTCTTCCACATATCAAGAGAGTGAGGTCAAGCAGTGCTTTGTTATTCATTGTGCTGTTTGGTTTTGCTACCGTTCAAGAGCGGTCGTATCACTTACCATCAGACGGAAGGCATGCCCGTCTCACCATTCATTGCAATAAAAAAAGAACGAACATGAGCTTTTTTATTTTATTTTATTATGTGCTTTCGATGTATGTTTTTTTTTTTCAAAATAATTTTATAGATAGAAAGATAACACTTTATTGCTCGTCACAATTTGCGTACAAAAATACAGTGCATTTTTTTTAAATAAAATTACAATTGGCGGACTTATCGTTAGCGTTCATAAATTAAATTACAGAACAACCTTTTCTTGTTGTAAACAATCGTGACAGTCTTTCATCAACAAATGAATTTTAAAGGCCTACGGCATTAAATATAATAAATTCATTAATATAAGTATATGAATAATAAGATAATCCTCATCCGTTGTTCTTTTTATACTTGTTATAGAAAACTTGCATCAGAGTAATTTCTCTGACCTTTCACCGCATGAAAATGGCTTCTCAATAGCTTACCGATAGATAGGTTGCAACCCCAGCTACATGGAACAATATCCTCGGATGGGATTTAGCGCCGGAGGGTTGGAATCCAATTTTAAAACGGAAACGCTTCGAGTTATAACATAACCAATAAAGCCTTATAGAAAAAAGCGACGATTTGAGTTGATAAATGTTTTATTTGCATTGAATCTGATCGGACAGTGCGCGGTTGAAATGTCGAGTGCTTTAAAATATTTGTGCATTTTAATAATGTATTTTTAAATGCAGATGAATAAATAAGTAATATATATACGAGTATACACCTAACAGTCATAAACATTTTTATGATCCTACTAAGATGTAAGTCCTGAGGATTGAGAATAAAACATGTGATTCAGGATAAATACACCTATGTTAGGTTCACATTGTGATGATCCTACTAAGATGTCAGGCCTATGGCTTGAGAATAAAATAATATGATTGACTTTACCGCCTTTCAACACCCAGACTAGAAATAAATATTACAACCATTTGTTTAGCCATAATTTTAGGGACGGAGGGTCAATTAAAAGAGGTAGATACATTACACTCTGGTTTGGATTGCCAAAATCAACTTGTCAAACTGATATAATTAATAACAAAAAATGTATCAAAACAAATAATTCCAGCTTTAATACAGCTGTATTAAAGCAAAGGCCTGTACAGGCCTTCTCTGCAATAATTGACACATTACATACCACATAATGGAACAAAAAACGGACTTCAAACCTGAAAATTACCATTTATAATTACATTTATCAATATTATAAAGAAGATGTCGACTAAAGCTTTCAACGACTTTATGTCACGTATGTTACTTAAGGCCTTCATGGCGCAGTCGGTTAGATACCGCCTGTGAAACAAGAAACCGCGGGTTCGATCCCCGCACCGAGAGCAATGCTTGTGCGGCCCATCCCAAATATTTCTTTCGGGGCCTATGTATGTGACTGTTGGGTGTTACTTATTCATTTATTAAGGCCTCGTTAACCACCCTCAAATAAAACGTCAAGTACATTGTTGCACAATTTATTACAAATGTTGTGTACACCTTTAATTGATATGTATATCAGTAGTTTGTCCAAGATTGTATTATTAGAAAATGTTTAATATACATGTCGTTGGTGTGCTTATTTTAATAAAATAAATAAAATTAGCTCAGTTATCAATTATAGTCACCCGCAACAACACATGTCAATTTCACAACGATCAAGTGACAATCCTATGATTACACTAATCAGTACCTTATTGGCGGCATCATCTGCCAATTAGTGTATTTACTTACTTAGTAATTAAAATAAGGATAAAATTTGAACGTATGATGTTTTTTTTTAGAAAAATGTACTTATTGACAATTTAGCGGGAGGCAGGTCGGGGAATATTTTAGCATGGAATTAAATTAATATTGAACGTATGATTTGTGCACTTTTTAGGTCATTCACTTAATCAGACACTTTGTTTTTACTTCCAAAATCGATGGAATATACTCTGCACTTTTACTTACCAATTAATGTTAATCAAAAAGTAACTAATCAAAGGTTTCGTTAAAGATGCTGACAGAGGTCCTTCGTATTAATAACTGCATCATAAAACTTTTATATATACTTTAACTAGCGGCCCGGCCCAGCTTCGTCCGGGTACAAATAGATTTCTGTACAATAATATGTACGTATTATACATATAAACCTTCCTCTTGAATCACTCTATCTATTAAAAAAAACCGCATCGAAATCCGTTGCGTAGTTTTAAAGATTTAAGCATACAAAGGGACATAGGGACAGAGAAAGCGACTTTGTTTTATACTATGTAGTGATGAAGCATCCTTAACATTTCTCATGAAAGCATTTTATACAAACTTCGAAAACTTCACATCACTAGAATCAAAAACAATATTTAAAAAACAAACTGACTGCACTAAAATGAACAAATAACAATATTGAAAACAATATTCTCGCGATGATGCCCTACGGCGCACCGATCGTATTTGTTTTAATGAACAAACAGGTTTGTTACCGATACAGGATCAATTAAATTAATTGTTTATAATCACTGTTTTGATTGGAATTAATTAAATTATGCAATTTAATTATTGGGAAGTTAATATCAAACGCAAATATTGGAATGCTAATGTTTAGTGTTGCGGGAAGATTTACTCTTGCTGGTTCAATAGTACTATTAATTATCCAATGCAATTGATTGTTATCATAGGTTCTAATAAGGTCCTAGTAAAGAGGATTTCCTTCTTGCAAATTAGGTCCTTATGTTGTATCAGCCCATATACGTCCCACTGTAAGGCACGGGCCTACTCTACAGTCGACAGTACGATTGAGAGTGGTTAGGCCATATAGTCCACCACGCTGGCCTAGTGCGGGTTGGCGGACTTACATACCATAGAAATTCTTATAAATCGCTATAGTATGCAGGTTTCCTCAAGATGTTTTCCTTCACCGTTTTAGTGCGTGGTGATTGACTATCAATACACACATGACTCCGAAAAGTCAGAGGTGTACCCTGGGATTTGAACCCGCGACCACCGTGAACATGTTGGCAGCCGCGTCTGGTCCGTTTACCAACAGGCCACCACGCACTTCATAGGTCCTTATGGCTTAGCGTGAAAGATAAATTAAGTAGCCATAATTGTGATGTACATATAGTAAAAGAAAATTGTCTGTTGTCAATCGATACTTGAACAATAACTGGAGTAAGCGGAGATTCTTTTGCAATTCTCAGAATCCTTAACCAACAGACACATTAACTGACTGAAGCTTGGCCATACTTATGAAAGCGCGTTTGTCTTTAAACAATAAATGAATAAATAAATAAATAACACCCAACAGTCCTGAACCCACACTATGATCGAGTCTTGTGCCGTGGGTATCAGGAACTACGAGAGACTTTTCGGTCTCACAAACACCTAGACCCGGAAGAAATATTTGTGGGCCGCACAAACATTTCTCTCGGTGCGGGGATCGAACCCGCGACCTCTCGTTTTACAGGCGGCGTCTAACCAACTGCGCCACGGAGGCTGTCAAACAGCAGCAGTGTTAAACAGCATCAAAATAATTTAGTTGTCCACTTCGCTCCTCAGCAACCCGATTTAAAGAGTTATAATATTATGTTTGCCAACCAAGCCACCCAGTATAATAGACTAAGCGTCTATTTTCCGATCATGGAAGAGGCCCGTGTCAGGCTTTAGGATGTTAATGGATTAATAGCGAACAAGGAGAAAAGAAAATAATGAAAAACACAAAACATGTTTTCTTAACCTGTGGTGTACCAACCCAACCTTTTTATATTATCTAATTATATTAATACCATTCAAAATTTTCCTTTCACACCAGTAAAATAAATTTCGTGAATAATCAAAATGTTATATTCAAAAAGTAGCTTAATTTATTGAAACATTAACAGTGTTGGTGTACAAAAAAATAAGCGCGTCGAGGGAATAATTCGCGGTAAGTTGGCCCATTAACTTTTATCTGGTGCGGTCGGAAGCGCCCGATGTGGATGGATGGCTGTGTTTGGGAAGATCATCTTGTATTAAATATATTTTTAGTTGTGTATAAATGTTTTGTAATTAAATTATAATTAGAAGAGGTGTGAATATAGTTAGCAGTGATGATATTCATTTATGTAAACTAGCGGTCGTGTCTGGGTTCGTATTTCGTATTCTGGATAGTTTTTGAGTCCAGTCTACGTCAACAATATATAATTTCACGTACTAACTGTTTTATATTCAAATTTAATATCAAATTTCGTTGACTGTGTTGCTTTTACCATCTCGTCCCATCCCGTTATATCCCGTTCTGTCCAATGATGAAAAGCAATCCAATCCTGTCCTCTGAAGTCCCCTTCCATCCATTCGAATTTGAAAGAGTAACAAACATGTAAATTTGAATCCAGACTAATTCCATGGCAATATTATATTTTTTGAGGATGAAAAGTAGCCCATGTTCTCCTCAATGATTCAATATATCGCTATGTAAAATTTCATCAAAATCTATTCAGCTGTTTTAGCCTATTAGCGGAATATACATAATATTTATAAATACATATATATACACACGCTTTCGAATTTATGATATTAGTAGGAATCTTTTTCGTTTCACTTCGGGCTTAGATTATAATCTCATCTGCGTGCGATTTCTTGTGTTTTTATGCGTTTTGTTTCCGACAAATTATACTGCTTTTAGTCTCAGAATAGTTTTACAATAGTCTTGTAGCAACTTTATCTAAATTGCAATTCCCAAAGTAATGGTTACAATTCCCGACATTCGATAACACTATCTATTAGATTCAGGTCTTTTTTTATGCTCAATACAAATAATGATCAGTAAATAAATAACAAACATCAATTTCTTGAACATAATTATCCGTAAACGATTCAAAAATATAAAACGTCTTCTTTTGAAACGAACTTTTAATAAAACCAGAATTTTCCTGTAGGTTATCACAAATTAAAATTGCCAGAAGTAAAAGAATTCTTTCCTTCCGCGTCGTCTCCATCCATGATTTATTCAGAGGTTTTCCTAAACTTAATTATTAGAATAAAGTTGAACCAAACGAAATAAAATTTTGTACCTAATTAGAATGAATAATTTAGATTACGTTCCGTATTGTGACGGGGCTGTAATTATTTTTCTTCTATAATTTTGACGATTTACTTTTTGTATAGATTCATATTTTATTAGAAATTGACGTATAATTAAAAAAAAATACATATTTCTCCGGGTCATGGTCTCTTAATTATGTCAAAGTAAATGTGTAATATTATTCGTCCACCAAAGTTCCGGTTGATTGAGAAGACCGCTGTAGAAAGACGGGTCGCAGGTTCTATCCAGAGGCAAATGTTAGCATGACCCACTAATAAATTGTTTCGATTCTAGATGTACTGAGACTAAAAAGTTTCTCTATATCTGTCTATCTACCCACGACACAATATTCTGATTTATTTATTTATTACAAAACTGGCTATAGGACTTACCGATTTAAATATTAGCATACCTAGACGACAGGAACCGTGAAATCAACTAAGTCGAGATTTTCAAATTCGAAATCATAATTAATTGCAAAAATGTAATGTATAAAAATGATGCGCCGAATGTAACTAAACTTAAGATAAATAATTCTATTACATGTAAAAGCTAAATATTTTCCAAATACCAATACAAAATAAACTTTAAATTCAATTCAAAACTCGTACAAATCGGACCGTCACAGAAAGTAATCACCGAAGCCTTTGAGCCATTAAAACACCGAACTTGTGGACACGCCGTTTGGGTAAACAGGAAACGTTCACGCAACGTATATCGGGCGGCAGGAAATTCCCATTGAATACGCACGTATGTGCCCAAACTCCGGAACATACGCCAACACGAGGATATTAACGGAGATAAGGGCGAAACAACTGATTGCCAGGGAAACGGTACGGATGCACGCGTTACTGCCATCGGGGCGGTGCTAAAATATCACGCGAACATTTGGTTATGTTTTGTGGCATGATACAAACAAATATTTTTTGTTAATATTGTAATCTCTCGCTCACTCTCAATCGTATTCTCGATTGTAGAGGAGGCTCATGCCCTGCAGTGGGACGTATATGGGCTGATACAGACATACAATATTGTAATGGTATGACTGACCTTATGCACAATTGGTGTTTGGAATATGCGCAGCATTATTATTTCGTTTTGATAATGATTGTTGTTATTCTTATTAATTAAGTAGCCACAGCAATGTTGTAGATTGTTTCTATATACATTGTGACTTAAGGAAAAAAAAGTGTGGTTGAAAGATCATGTTTACTGAGAAATTGGAGACAGGATAACACCATTTTAATCTCTATATAATGAGATTAAGCGATTCAGTTTCTGAGATTTTAGTATAGAGTAATAAATGAAATTAACAGATGATATTTTATAGAGAAAGAATAAAGAAAACTTTTATAGAAAGAAAAAAAATATATAAAATATATTATTTGTACAAACAAAAAGAGGCAATACAAAGATGATATTAAAAACAAACATAACAAAAAATATTTAATATAAAGCAAAATTACTAGGCTGTATTTCCTGTAGGAGTCAAAAGAATAAACATTTAATACGACATCAAGTTAAGACCCTGTTATTGAGAGAAGGAAATTACTATAAAATATTTAAAATACGTGTAATAAAATGATCGCCTTTAAACACATCCATGAAATTCCCTTGAGATCACTGAACCTGGACTTTTTCTCATGGCTTTTTTGAATGGAATTTGCATGGAAGAACTGATGAAAATGTAAGCGATCGGGAAAAAGTCTTAAAGTGTAACTGTTTGTTTGTCTCTTAAAATAATAAATAAATTAGGTCTGATTTAAATTTTGCAGGTTATTGCATGTACACCACATTAAAAAAATCACTATGCAAATATTTTCTTAAGAGCAAAACCAATTTTCAACAGTAAAAGAAATACTTAATAGACTATGGTGCTTCAAAATCTTATAATACCACAGACGGGAAAGGAAAATGCATAAAACAAACGAGCTTAACGCTTCTATTAATAAAACAGTATAATCAATCCACTGCGAAATTCTTCACTACCCGACGTCAAAATCATTTCACAGGCGAGTGAATCAAATTTTAATGAAACTCCGGACTTCGACTGAGCAGACTTATTAATAGTCCATGCCGTCAATATAGCATTCAAAGGAACTTCGTCGAATAGAATTTGGCAATTCTCAAAATGTACACCGACGTGATAATTCCCTTCATTATCCAGTGTCAGTTTATTAAAACCGAAATCTGTTCGGAATAAAAAAGGTGAAAGAAATAAGGGGAAATTCGTATTTTGGCCTTAAATCATGGCGAGACAAGGTTAATGGGGTTGAAACGCCGCAACCCCGGGGCGGTCACGTAGCTTAGACGAAATTTAATAAATTCCAAGACTATTACGACTCTTTGCCAGCCGGTATGAAATTCTTGTTTGCTTTTAATATTAGCGCTTCGAATGACTCTATATCTATACGAAGCTGAACAGTTATTTTGTTTGTACGCGTTAGTCACAGTAACTACTGGTGCGAATCTAAAAATATTTTTCTGTTGGATAGCCTTTCTATCGAGGAAGGCTATATAATATAACATCACGCTACAGCCAATTAGAGAAGAACAGTAATGAAAATAGTTGCAAAAATGGGCCGAGCCGATTGATGGTGGAGATTTGAAAGGCTTTCAATTTTGTAAGCTGATTTGGTGTTATAGTTTTGCTGGTTGGATTTTTGTTATTGAAATTTCAGACCACACTTGTAAAGCCGATTTAGATTTATGGATTGTAGATTTGTAAGTACTAGCTGCCCGGTTTGGCTTCGCTCCGATGTACGCCTCGCTGCATATCTAGAAAAGAGGATATTTAATCCACCGAAGGATTAAAGTATCTGGCCATTTGAAATTCACAAGTCTGTTACACCCAGGCAAGAGCTTGTAGTTTGATCGTACTGTGTCGCTGGGGTGTAAATCCGATGAATTATGCACGAAGGCACAATTTAATATTACACAAACGTTAATTATTGTATTTAAATAACACGTATTTATGATTTTTTAGCATTAATATTGAGAAGAGTTTATATTAGTTACAGTTATAGTATATTGAATGTCTGTTTTTCTGTAGATCTGCTTTATTTTTTATTTATTTCTTGCACCATACATAGAACCAGTCACATCAAAGAAATAACATAATAAAAAAGCACAAAAGGCGGTCTTAACGCAGTAGGCAATTTCTTCACGGCAACTTTTACTAATGTAGGTGATTGCCTGCCGAAGTGTAATTTTTTTTTAAATTTATTAGGCATCAAACAGTCATTAATTTACAAATGTTTTTCACAAAATTAAGTTTAACAATAGACCTATAGTGCCGTAAACAAAATAATGTAAGAAAAAAGATAATAATATGTGGAACACTTAGAGATAGTAGTAGAAGGACGCGAATAATGTACTAAATAAAGTAAACTACACACATCATTGAGAATTAATATAGCAAATGTGACTTTTAGAAAAGCTAGTAATTATTATGAAATTATCAATTGCTAAGTTGATAAATCGATAACATGAGAATAAACAAGTCAGTCAGGATTTGCATCTAATTCGTAGTCCTTTCCGACTTTATATTACATTCATTGATTCCTAACTTCAAATTGCAAAAGCTAATTCTCCCCTAACTACGACTATAATTGAAATAATAGTCGCTCAGGTCCATCATGTCAATACTAAACCCGATCGGTTCAACCTACAATAATATAATAGAATTCAATCCAGCGAAACAGCGGGACAAATAGACGACACGGGCGTTTGTGTACCGCCTACGGGGTCGCAATTTTGGTAGCATTGTTAATGCGTTGCTGGCTGTATAAAGTTATTTGACTCGGCTTGGGAATATGTTTGCACGGCACGCTCCGGGTCGACAGGTCTTGAGTAGACGTTCTCTTATGATTCACTAACTGCGGTGGGATGTTATGCGTCGTTTGTTTGTACTGCCACTGCAAGTCTTTGTATGCAACTAACCAACTTAGGCTTAAATAATTTAAGAAAAGAAGTGTTTCCAATAATTGAAGTGAGTTGAGACTTTACTGGCATTGTTCTTGATTTTATTGAACTATTGACGTTGACAAAATATATACATTTTCAGACTTTTTACAGCCCATTTCACCTTGTATTACATTTATCATTTTTAAATAAAACAAAAATTAGAGATTACAGACGTTTAAAAGCATTTTGCTCATAGAAAAGATTGAGACTTTGGTATCGAATTTTGAAATTTTATATTTGGTCATGGTGGTATTTCAAACATAACGTTTACTAACTGAACTATGAAATTGGGAGTTCTTTCTTGTTATTCATTCTGAAAAAATGATATTAATGTCCTTTTTTCCTGGTATTGTTCCATTCAGTTGCAGGGTCCATCTTTCTATTTAACCGTTACTGCTGGAACATGTATTTTTACACTAAATTTATTATGATGTTATTATTTCTTAGGGTATTCTCAAATTTGAAAAATATTCACTTTTTGCTGAAACACGTTTATAGAGACTAGTCTGATAAAGTGATAACAATGCACTTAATGGCAGGTGTAGCTCGCATCAAGCCATATTTTATAAAGCAAATTTTATGTATCGATGGAACCAAAAGTTACTTGACTGGACACTACATAATATCTGCAATAAGTGCGCACTAGGTCATCACACCAACTTGACATAAAAATCACAGGAAGCGGGATCCAACAGGTTGTTATGAAATTCCTTAAAAAAGAAATATATTCAGTAATGTCATTAATTTGATTGCAAAATTCTTAAGCACCTCATGAAAATTGGCATAGATTCACATAAGCTCCCATGAAGTAAACACGATATCTGCTCCTCTGATATCTCTCTCTCACTCTCTTTCTCTCTCTCTTTCTGCAGTCGGTCCCTCGTGACTAAGGATCGTGGTCAGTGTTGGATGTACCGCATTTGTAGTGGATTATTTGTCTCCACCAGTTTCTGTCCATTCCTGTCTTCTACTTTGTCCCATGTCATCTGTTCTTCCACTAGTTTGTGGAAATTGATGGCAGAAGAATCTGGTCTGTCCATCGGATTGACATTCGGCCTTGAGAACGTTTGCCTTACTCCAATACCTTGAAATCCTTAATATAGAAGCGAAGTGATGAACACTAACACCAAAGCCTATATTCTCAATAGTGTGATTATAAGAAACGTCGATACGGTTACACAAAGCAGGGCATATCACGGAGCTCTCCATTACCCGCGGTAATCGGGGGCCCTTTATTTCTGCGCCGGTTAATGGAACCGTGCGCCACGACGTCGAAAAATGGCTGCGCTCTTAAATCGGTAAGCGAGCTGCAAACGTTCCATTGTTCCTGATCGGTATTTTTTTAGTGCAAATAGTTTCTAAATACTGTGAGGATTTGATTGTCAGCTAGATAGATTTATATACCTATAGAGTACGGTTAGGTACAAAATCTGCTGCAATAGTTCGACATTGGAATGATATTTTTTTATACTGGTAGGATAAAATCACTATAATGCACATCATGAGATGTGTAGTCCACATCCAAACATATTTACCAAAAGAAAGATATATTACGAGTTTCAGGTGGTCAGGAATTTGTGCCCGATGTGGCGAAAGGCTCGCCCCCTATCAAATTATGGGACAGAACATACAAGGCGACATTTGGGTTTCCTGGCACCTGCCTGTCTGCTTGCCCCTTCTGGAAAAAGGCGTGAGTTCAAGTATGTATATAATTATGTAGTGTATATATTTCTAAATAACATTATTTTTTCTTTGATATATTACTTTCTTCAATAATTATTATAATCTAATCCATCCAAAGGTTGTTTGAAAGACATAGAAAAGTTTTGAGATAAGACCGTCCATTGTTACACTTATTTTTATGTTTTAGTTCCTCCTTTTAATTTTTGTATGGTGTACAATGAAGTATAAATAAACAAAAAGTTAATAACTGAAACTGCATACAATTGCAATCATACAACAACAACAAAAAAACACTATAAAGACGTCGAAGTATTTATAATTTGCAGCTGCTGGTGACAACGTTACGCCCTTGCTCTCTGAATGGCGTTATTAAAATGTTCATTGAATTGTTACAATAATCGTTTTTGATAGGCGCTAATGGTTGGTTTTTTCTGCGGGCTCGTGAGAAGTAGACCAAAGGTTGCTGTGATTAAGTGTTTAATTCCACAAGTCTTTGTTCGGAGTTTCGAAATGTCATATTATTATTATTTTATGGCCTTTGTTATGTAATGTGCTATGAAGTTGGTGTGAAACTAGGTGTGCCTATTATACAGGGTATATCAAGGATGGTAACGAAAACGAATCCGGGTGATTGTTTTAGTTACTTCAGACATCATGCAATGCAACTAAAAATAATGGACCATGAAAAAAACTTTTTTTTTTATTTATTTTTTTCCTATTGTAGTTTTTGGATGGTAAATACGGCGTTTTTTCTAATATAATAGTGTACTCCCTTTTATTTTTAAATATGCTATGGTACGAAACGGATTAAATTATTATTTTAGAAAACACTATGTGTCTACGACTCAAACACCATGATATTTAAAAAGTCACAAAAAATAATTGACGCGTTTCTTTGCGAAATTTTAGTTGCATTGTGTTTGTAGTTACTAAGACTACCCAGTTTCATTTTTGGTAGCAGTCTTGATATACCCTGTATAATTATATTTAGGATCATACAGAAACATTATTTTTGAATCTACGTACATGGTTCCATAGTCCATCATATATTCTGATAAGCAAAAGATAAGATACATAAAATTAAAATTTTGAAACAGATATTAACACAATTAATGAATAACAACATAATATTGACATTTTTGGATACTCAATAATTGTTACTGTTTTCCTTTTTCTCCCTTTCCCAATTCATCGATCTTTTAAAAACCGTAAAAATAGATCCACTAGTGAACCGCTTCCTCGTTTGTATAACTAAAAAGACAATTTTCAGAACAATTTCACATGGTGTAAAATCGCTCCCAGCAGGCCAAATTCGCAGAAATTGTCAGTTCTCATAGGCATCACACTTTTTGTTCCTCGCGGTGGCAATGTCAAAGCGTATGTTAAAAATGGAGGAGACAATTCAATTTACCTTTAGAGTGTGTGGGTGTCACAGATCGGCAACACGTGTGGGCCTTCTCACGATATTTTATGTTTTGCTTAACGCCACCCATGTAAATTAAGCTGATGACTTTGTTCGCTTCGCAATATGCTGCTAAATTATTATTAAAGGGTTTATAGATACTGCTGTGACGTCATTTGGAAGATCGAATTTTCTACTACGCTTCTCTTGAAACTACTTTGCCCATGATACTCAGGGATCTTGTTACTATGAAGGGCTATCTTTCATTACACACCATTTTGGACTGCTACACTGATCCTTTATGTTTCCTCAAAGAAGGAGAATAATGTACAAAGAGAATTGATAAGAGTTCTTTTTTTGCTGGTAGGCAAACAAGCAAACAGGTCACCTGATGGTAAGTGGACAAACACAGCGCTTGGATCATATATATGTTGCCGGCCCACCAAATCGGGAGGGGAGTGGGAAGGAAAAATATGGGAAGGGGAAATACCCCTTGTATTGGGCATCCAGCAATCTCATTCACTGAACGAAACATTGGCCTCACGTCGATTCCCTGTGAGATAGTGGTACCGCTCTAGACGATCCTTCCCATTCATGCTGAGTTATGACTGACAACAACGTGGCTCTACCACTTTTTTACTACTAGTAGTCATGCTATCTTGTTCTACCGTAACGATATACGATGAATACCGAAAATATTTTTACAGTAATAGTATTATAATTTCAAAGAGGTGTAGCTACACTGTACTTTAGACTACAGCCAGTTCGATTAGTCATTAACCTTTCTGCTTCTGTTCAAAACCTACATTCTAAGAAAATTCACAAGTCATTAAATATCCCCTTAATAAACTAAATCGTCACCAACATTTACCAACTTGGTACCATTTAAAGGAGACTGAATGTTACCAAGTCAATAAAGGAGTTGGGTTCTAATCGCTATACCGCATTACCTTACACAAGGTGGACACATATTGACGTTTTACTGCTGTAATCTGTTACCTGGAATGTGTGCTTCGGGCATTGATTGCAAAGCTAGTAACGTCAGCTACTACAATACTAATTTAGTGGGAGAAATTCTGGTCCGAAATTTGTAGTCAATAATGGATGGAATAAGTAAAAAGTAAATTTTCAAAATTTGATTTTAGGATAGTAACTAATTAATAATGTGATTGTGAGAGAGCACTCATAATGTACGTCAGATTTTAGGATATGCTTCTATTTTATTTTTTATATTTATTGCATGTATTAAATGATTTAAGCTGTCATATTTAAAGCTCTCATGACGACACCAAATGTTACCTTCACATTATAAACTTCAACAGCACCATTTTGAAATTCCTCCGATCATTTTAAATTTCGAACAACCGCCATTTTAGAATTACAAATAAAGTGCAAATGCATTGCCGTCTATCGTACGAGCCGCATATTCCCCCAAGATTGATGCCGGGGTCCCATTCGACCGCGGTTCGGGGCGGTGCTGATAAATGATTCACTCTCCATTCGTTCATTCAGCAGGTTAATTACGACCGCCGTAACGTGAAACTTAACGGTTGATTTAGTTCGTGAGTAGGGTCGATTCGACCGGAGCGGGCATTTTATTTTTTTGTATAGTAAATTTTAATGGGTTAACCCGCGGATTGTGGGCTCGCGTACGAGCTTCGATGTGATATATCTTTGTCATAATTTTCGATTTGCGCGATGTATTTTTTTGGTTTGTAGCTGAATTGTTTAAGTTTTTTTTTTTTAATATTTCGAATTAAGCTGTGTTTCGAATCTTAGGTAGCTATTATGGAAAAAATACAGTTATTTGTTGATATTTTATTAGAGTCGGAGCATTCGTTAAACTACTATTAACTACTATATTCGTTATACTACGTTATTTTGTAGATGGGAAGGTTTTAGCAGGGCGGTAAGACTTTCTTAAATAAAAAATAACATGTGGTTACAGATCTGTTGTCACGATTCATTCAGGCATTCCCCGAGTGGAAGTTCAATGACACTAACTGGAATTTGCATCCTGTCTAGCAGTAGGGCCTCCTATAATATGTTCGGTCAGAAATATATCCAGATAAGTAAATATATCTCGATATATTTCTCTGGGTTTTGCGCTTTTGTACATTGGCTACCTACTATTTATGATGACATAACAGGATCAGTCTGTAAGACGAGTCTTTTCAACTTTTAAAAGAAAATCTTTGTAATTTATGCTTAAAATATCTTAATTTAATCTTAATTGAGCTGTAAGCTCAGTTGTTAATAGAGCATTGTTTGGTGTCATTCAGTCGAAATAGTAGTTAAGCGAGTGGATTTTACGCTCCATTTAAAAATCCAATAAAGAGCATAAACGGTTTTATTGCATTTTTTTGAATCGTGAGCTCGGTTCTGGACTATTAAGCTTGGTTACGTTGGGCAGTTATATTTTAGAGTATTGTGGTGCCATATGAGTGTATTATAACTGATTTATAAGGCATACGAGCAATTTCTCTGGTGGTAACTATAATTTTTAGTTAGACACATTAATTATTTTTTTTAACCCTTAATTTCTTAACGTATACTATATTATACGTATACTTTAAAAAATTACTGAGTCACTCCGTTTGAAAAAATAATAAATTTATTTCTACTATACGATATGGCAACATTTTATCTGTCAAATAAAACTATTTTTCTAGTTAATATGTTGGAATAACATTAATATTTGACACGTATAAGTTTTTGAAAATGAATCCCCAGCGCCTGTTCTCGGTAATTACCATACTTTTGTTGTTTTTTATATAAAAACATATTGATTTTGCTTTTACATATGTTGCAAAATTATTGATAAATGGAATCACTAACTAATAACTAACTTTCTTGCAATATTTTCAGTGATAATTGACGCTAAAGGTCAATGTATAGCAGGCTATACATTTCGTTATAATTTACAAAGTGAACTTATTAACATTAGTATAGTAGGCTATACATTTCACTATACTCAAGTAACAAATATCCCTAATATTTGTATATTATACTATACATTTCTAACTAAAAGCATCTAGCATGAACTCTTAATACTTGTCCTTTTTTTATTTTTCAATATTTTTAATAACTTAGACTGCAGATTTTCGAATGTCTATGTCTTTTTTTTATTTAACAGCGGAAATC